>JAWNOY010000176.1:661877-1323755 GCA_035045545.1 Drosophila gaucha | reverse complement strand
TTACATAAAATTTTAGCGCTGCCATTTAGCTGATTGGCCGCTTAGAGTGCCTGACCGCACTGCCGTCATGTCGCCAGCGAGTTTATCTAAATCTATTGGCACGCCATTCCGAGTCAGCCATGGCCATGAGCCACAGTCGGGGCAAGCAGTAAGACGCTTGTGAGCGTTCAGCTTATCGACATCTCGCTTGCTGTGTGCAACGGGGCGTATGATACTCGTACATCTAACAATTTTCTGCTCTACGCTTCACTCGACTCGGCTCTGCTGCTGGCCCGCTTGGCGTTAAATCAGCAATCGAAGCTTTATTAGCACTGCAGTCAGCTGCCAACTAGCAACTGGCAACTGGCAACTGCCAACTGGCAACAGGCAACAGCCAAGTGAAAGGCAACTGCTGGCAGTTGCTGGTTGCTGGTTGCAGTTAGTCTTAACTGTGGCTAACGAGCTGCTGATAGGATTTACTGTGGCTCAGTTGCTTTAAGCTGCCCTTAGTTGTACGTTCCGTGCGGTATTTGCGGCCAGACTCTGCCTTTATGTGCGTTACATTAGAACTAACAACAACAAGGACAGACACACAGAGACACAAACAACAAAAGCAATAATCATTCTTGAGCAATTAATTCGTTTGGCAAATTTTTATTTACTTTATCAGCGATAAGTCTGAATTGCTGACAGAATGCAATGCAATTTGTATATAAATACCACACAAATAAATACATTTGCGAGTGCATATTGATATGGTTGTACTCCCCTGTATTTAAAGACAAGGAGTTTAAGCGACAGTCAGCCCTTTATCCTGTCCGGCGTATGCTGGACCTTTTGTACTGCGGTTGCGTTTGTTTGTCAAAAGTTTATATTTGGGTATTTAAACTCAAATTAAATGCATTTGCATGCAAACAAAGCGCACAGACACAACAAAGATACACACACAACACACATGTATCTGTGGGTAAACAAGCCGCAACAACAAACCGTTTTGTGACACCAGAGACAAAGGCGACAACAGACTTAACATTGTTCTGCATAGTTCTATGTGTGTGAATATGTGTACGTGTGTGAGCATGTGTGTGTGTGTGGTTGCCAAGTTTTGTGCGTTTTATGCTGTTGCAGCACAAAAATGCGATACAGCCAGCAGAGGGCTGCAGCGGCATTTTGTGTGTTGCGGCAACAAATCCATTATGCTGCAATTATGCGCCACACTTGGCAACAACAACAACAGCAAAATTGTGGCTAACAAACTGTGCTGCAGGCAGTTGCAGCAATCGAAGTATTTTGGTAATTAAATAAAACAAACAGATAAGGGGACACGAGTCGACAGATGCCCTTGGGCAGGCACCACTGTAAACAAGTTATATGCAGCGAATGTGAAAAGTCAAATCCGAATGCTATAAAATAGTTACAAAACACACACACACACACACACACACATGCACATGCACACATGAACACAGTCTAACGGACAAGGAAACTGAACAAGGGAAGTTGAAGCTGCAATTCAAACAGCAAACCCCATTAACTTTACAAAGTTAGTTAAATTCATTTAGCAAACAGACATGCCGCATACGGCAGACGACAAAAAGGCAGCAAGAAGACAATAACGGAGCTAAAAAGCCACCAGGACCCCAAACCACCTAACCACCCAACCCCACTCAACCATCCAAAACAACGAACTACGAAAAGTCACAAGTAAATTTTATTTCAATTGTAAAACCAGCAAAAACTGAGTGTGTGAGAGTATAAAATGCACTCACACATATGCAAACAGTTTTACAGGCTGAACGTGCGAGGGAGACAGCATGACACAGCACAATGGCTACAAGAGCAACAGTAACAACAACAGCAATAGCAACAGCAACAGCAACAACAAGCGCAATGATAACTAAATAAATGGACATTTTTATAGCTATACACTTCCGCACTCAATCTTTTGTTGTGCGAGAGCCCGTGTGTGTATGCGTGTGTTGCAGGATGAGCGCAATGTTAAATCATGTGTCCTGTATATACATATATATATATATCTATATACGTATATGCACATTTAGCTGAGAGCGAGCCGCTTACTTGTATAACAATGGGCAACTGTTGCAGGCAGGAGGCGGGCTGTCGGGCTGTGGGGCTGTCGGGCGGTCACGCGACATGGGTGCAGGCAGGGCTCGTGGGGCACAGAGTGGAGCGCACTTAATTCATGTAATTTTACATGCACACGAGCATGTCGCAGACAACGACAACCAAGGAGCAACAGGATGCTGTTCAAGTGTGTGCCTGAGTGCGGTTTCACTTGTTGCCCGCTTGCTGCTGAATGCTTTTTTAAAGCCTGTACGTATGTGCGTGTGTGTGTGCGAGTGTGCATGGTTAGTGTAGATTTATGCAAGTGCATATATTTTCATTTTCATTGTTTTACAATTTGTAAGCACAACTTATGACAGGATAACTGCCAGCAGGCAGGCTGCCTGCCTCTGCATATGCAACTGTTGCTGTCTCATTCCCTCTCTTTATGCCTGGGTGTTTGTTCGTGTGGTCGACCATCTAAAGATAACGCTCAGATTTTCTACTTTATTCTTTTTTTTCGTTTTGCCCTGGCAAGAGTATTTCAATTTCAAGCTGATGGATTTGCTGCTCTAGGCAAAAAGCTATTAGAAAGCCATTTCTAGTGGTTGCCATTGCTGACTCGCACTCGGAATACGATAAATATATTTATATATGTATGACGGAAATGCAACAACAGCATTTAGATGTTGTTTAATGCGCATTTCCGCTATTCTTACTGCAATTGCTTCCACCTCTGGATATGACATTTTACTGTTCTGCCTTTATTATGCTAACATCTTGGTTTGCAATAAAATGCAAACCAATTACCCTTTTTTCTACCTTTATAAGCAGTCAGTTATACATTAAAGCCGACATTTGCTTCTAGATCCAAAAAGCCTTTAGATATTATTTGTTTGAAATAAAAAAAAAGGTATTTTAGTTATTTAAAAACAACAACTGGCTCTACCTTAAACTTAGCTAAAATAACTACAAACTGAAAACTTTCTGTAAAGAAATTGCACTTTAAAAATGTATTTTAAATTCAATTTTTCAACTAATTTTCTTAAAAAAAACCTATTTTAATAATAATTGTTGCAAATATAATAGACAATTTAGTTTTTAGAGTTTTTTCAATATTTAAAACACTTTTCTAGTAATTTTTCATGCATGTTACCAATAGACTTGCTATTGTTGTACTACTTCTTTCATTCCACCCACGCAATTCACTGCCTGTGTGTCTTTTCGATATGTGTATAAATAATTCATAGCACTTTTCCTGATTGCACGTAGATGGCGTGAATTTTAAACGGAAGTACGCCAACGACTCGCGTTAAGGGATTTCAGTCGGGCTAAAAGGGGTGTTGGCGTGTTACGAGTTAAAGCTAGGGCTAGAGCTGGAATAGCGCAACTACAATGTGTGGCTAGCTGTCAGCTATTTTCAACTTTCCTACGGGGTTTAAATTCAATGAATAAACAAGTGTTCTACTAATAAAGTGGTCAAGAATTACATTTGCGGTTAAGACAGTGGCCCAGCTAGGCACGCAGGGCAACGCAAGACAAGACAAGAGATAAAGGGGCAAAGTGGAAGAGTAGAGAGAGAAATTGAACTACAGATTGGATGCATTTTTAAAGTTTGGCTTGCATTTTGCTAGCTGAGCCACAGATTCTAGTTACTCAAGAATTATATAAGTATATATATATATATATATATATTGTATATATATTGTATATATATATATATATATATATGTATATATGCATAGCGTATGTATTTGGTTTTTGTTTTGTGCAGACGTACCAAAGAGGGTAAATAGAGCATCAGGCGTGACCATCTACAGAGAAAAAAGAGAAAATAGAAGTTTGTTGTCAGTTAGCGAGAGTTTTGTTTGTAGATGTTTTAAAAATTATATAAATCATAAATAGTAAACAGGGAAAATAATATTAAATAATTACAGTAGTTTTTGCGTTCTTTTTTTTTACTTTCAGTAAATAATAAATATATGAATAAAGTGTTACAAGATTATTTGCTTACAAAATTTAATAAGTTTGAAAGAAATGAAATGTAAATCAAAATGCTGGAATATAAATAGTATGCGGCTGTTGTGAAAATATTTATAGACGAAATGCAAACTAATTACAGGCTATGTTCGAGTTCTATTGCAATAAATATGTTATTTGTGAATAAATTGAAAGTATAGGGAGCATGTTGGTATATATTTGGATATAGGTATATAATCAATATTTTATGGCAATTATCATATTCAAGTCAGAAGCACTTACCTCCTCATTTAAATTCGATACGAGCAGCACATTCGAGTAGCCCCGCATAGCAGGCGCGGCGGTCTGCAGGGCGCCGCTGTTGGCCAGTGAGAAGGCTGCCAAATTGGGAAGGGCGTTGCTGTATCCGCCGCTGAGTGGAGTGCCTAGGCCTAAGGCGAAAGGTGGCAACACGCCAGGTGCACCCAGGCCGTTGACTAGAGAATGCATAGAGAGACATTTATATACATATATATATATATCTTTAGTCAAATTGCACAATTACATGCGACTTAAAACTAGGCGAATCGATAGCGAGTGTCAAAGGCAAAAAGTTTAAAATTAAAGCTGTGGATGTGTGTAT
Source organism: Drosophila gaucha (assembly GCA_035045545.1). Classification (NCBI taxonomy): domain Eukaryota; kingdom Metazoa; phylum Arthropoda; class Insecta; order Diptera; family Drosophilidae; genus Drosophila; species Drosophila gaucha. The sequence goes on along the minus strand of JAWNOY010000176.1, from coordinate 1,319,110 downwards.
GTGTGAGTGAGTGGATATGTAAGCAGGCGTTACTGGCTCGAAAAATAAAATGATAATAGAGGGAAATTGTTCTGTTTGTGTTACCTATTTTATCACCTGTTAATGAGGGCCGCTGACGGGCGGCAATCAAGAGCAGATCATTGGTATTCATTAGGCCGCCGGCGGTGGGCATGAGATCGACGCCTGGCTCGCCCGGTGGCAGCGCCGGATTCGTGAAGTCGCGTGACTTGTCATTGTTGTATTTCACATTCAAGGCGGTCAATTTGCTGTTGTCAATGCGCAAGGTGCAGCAGCCATTGTATATATTCTGGCCGTCCAATATTGACTTGGCCTGCTGTGCGGAGTGGGCATCCGGATACTGGATGAGAGCCTGAACAAGGAAAATATATACAAAATATAGATTTAATATAAATTAAATCAAATGATCTTTCACTGTGCTCACCTGGAATGAGTTGTTCTTGGTGAAGGTAACGATCTTTAGCACCTTGCCAAAGCGTTGGAATATCTGATGCAATATGTCCAACGATACGGGATACATCAGAGTCTCGACAATGACGCGCAGCACCGTATTGGGTCCGCCGGCTGCATTGGTGTTGTTGCTGCCCGCCGAGGTATTCACAGCGCTCGTGTTGTTCTGCAAGATGGCCACAGTACTGCAGTTGTTCTCGCCCGAGTTGTTGGCATTGTTGCTGGTCGCATTGGCAGCGGCGCACAGTGGTAATGGCGAGCCACCGGCAGGCGACTGAATGCGATAGTCGCTCTGCACCACCGACGAGTTCTGCTGAAACGAGTGGAAGCATGGAAAGGAATTGTTAAGTCAATTGACGGTAAAAATCGTGTCTGGCAAACTTTTTATTAGTTAAACGATGCACATGGACAAACTTTGTGCATTAATCAAAAAAAAAAATATATATAAAAACTTCCCATCCAACAAGAACAACAATTTATGCATGCCGTTCAGTATTAAAGGCAACTGGGCGAAAATATGCTAAATATTTATAGCAACAGCAGCAATAGCAACAACAACAGGTAGAGTCTATGTAATGGAAACAGGAAGAGCAAGCCCGCCCGGCCCAGCCACATAAATCTCAATCAAAATCAATAATATCAAGTACCGTAATAATAAGAGGAAATCAGAGTGCAGAGTGAGAATGGCAGGATGCTAAGGACGTAAGGACGTAGGGACGCAAAGAAGCAAGGACGTCAGGCCGTTCGAACGCTGTCAGTCCCATGCTGCGCGGCAAAACTTCTTGCGTGAAATATACACGTTCTATCGGAAAACAATTTAATGACATTCGGAAGTAAATTTATTCCTATTCGTGCTGAATTTTGATTTCGAAAATCATAACGTAAACACATTCGACCGTCCTTAGCAGTCAGCCAACCTGCACACTGACCCCCTCTCCCAGCCCTAACGCGTTTTTTGTGCGTTTGTCAGCAACAGCTACCAAAGTTGTAGACACACGTGAAGCAACAATCCCCCCCAGGCGAGCCATTTGTTTTTGCTACCTCTTGCTAGATAAATTCTCGTAGACGAAACAAAGCCAACGGCAGGGAACTCTGCCTCAGCCAGACTCCGCCTTGGGCGCTGACTTCTCTGCCTAGGTTTATAAAAATAATAAAAATTGATTAGAATTGCGCTGTGTGAGGTCTCTGCCACAGTCAGGCAGCCTACACACGCGCCGTGTGTGGAATGTGCGTGGGGTGTGGTGGGGCAAGAGTGGATGATGCTGCGGCCATTACGATTGCCATTCAGTTCGGCTCGTAGTCTATGACTGTAATTTGATACTTCACTTTGCCTGATTATTATTACGATGAGACGATGACGATGACGTTGATTGTGTAAAAATTGTAATGTAATTGTAGAGCAAACATTGCTGTTCTCACTCTCTCAATCAATCTCTCTCCCCTCTGTCACTCTGTCGTTTGGTGCTATCGTGCGAGTGGGTGTACTTAAACTTTGCACATGTTAACTGAATGTCAAGTGGGCAATTCCAAATTGACTGCATTGATAATTGCGTCCAAACATTGTACTACAATTATGGCCATCTAATAACAGGCCAAGTCACTTGACACATGCCTACGCTCTAGTATTCTGGTAACAAAGGCTGCCAACTGGCTACATCATTGAACATTTTGTGTGTGCGTGCGTAAGTACGAGTGTGTGTGTGTGTGTGATTGTTGGCTTTCCCTTGTCGCGGTTTAGTCGCTTAATGAGTCAATTGTGCATTGTCTATTATTTCTCTTCTCATCCTCGCTGTTGTTGTTGTTTCGTTGTTTTGCTGTTGTGGCTGTGGGCGGCTTGCGGCATTGAATACTTGCGATATATAGGTCCACAAGCTGACTGTGAGTGGGCCTACTCAGCACATTGTAATAATTTAATATGATAAGTCCGATAAACTAAACTGCTTTGATAAGCAAAAATATCAAATCTGCTGATAAGCTCAATTATCGATCCATTGTCTATGTAAATATACCTATCTGTGTGTAAGTGTGTAAGTGTGTGTATGTAGCGCATATCAAATGCTAAAATTTGACAGTTCCCGCTGGACTTGTGCTATCTTAAATATTGAACAGACAAAATATGTAATGCAAAGTCGAAGCGTTTGTCAGCTCACCAGAGAATTGACGCGAGAATTGAGACAAAAAAAAAGAGGAAATATATACAAAAAAGGCTAATAAAAGCTTTTACGCAAACTTTTGCAATATTTAAACAGAAAAAAAGGAGCGACACAATATAAAGGGACAGTCTGCCAGTTAGCCCGTGTCGGACAGGCTACCTATGACAGCTGCCGGCTTCTGGTCTTTGCATAAGAAATAAGTCAATGGCAAACAAAAAACTGAAGCAAAAAACCTAAAAAATATATAAATAAATTTCTTTATATTTTGGCTCTACTTTCACTTAGAGCTCTGCATAAATATTATTGTTTCATAGATGCGTGCAATGTAAACGGGGCAGGCTCTGCCCGCCCAGCACTCTGCCACCCCGTTTTGCCTTTTTTGGGGCACACTCGAGGTGTGCAGGGCCCGGGCAACATGCACTTCAGAAACTGGTCACGCCGTGGCAAAGTGGCTCAAACCTAAGCAAGTTGCTGGGCTTAAGTAGCGAGCCAAGTAAGTGAGAATACCAGGCGGCTGGCAACGAGTGGCAGTTGCAGCTACTCGTTCTGCGCCCGCATGCATGCAACAAGGATGCCGAAGTGAGCGGTGAGTTGCCACTTTGCGGTTGCCAACTTGCGTCTTCCGAGACTTTTTATTTTTCACTTTTTTGGTAAGGGCGAGCACAAGTTATGAACTTGTACAGTTAAGTCTTAAAGCTAAGCTGCGGATTATGTATTCCTACATACTTTGGCGTGGTTCTGGGTCCAACCCCGCTTCTTGAGCTGCTCGCATACTATTTGTGGCCACTGGCCTCTGAGATGAGCTCAGAGCCTTCACTTAACCACAGCAAAAAACCCGTGGTTAGTTGAGTGCTGCTAAAGTTGTAACCACAGCCAACTCTGTGTACGTCTTATTTATGGGCAACACAAATATGGGCTGCGTCCAAAATGCGTTGAAAGCTTACCAAAAACTTTGCATACAAAAATATGCTAAAAACAGCAGCACAGTAAATCCAACGTTATCCCTAGCCTAAAACTAAGCAAACACAAATACGCAAACAGAAGGGGAACAAATAAAACGTTGCATACTTTTAGGCAGCAATAACATCTACTGAAAGAAGAGAACTAATCAATAGAATGAAAATATTGTTGCTGAAAAGTCACTGCAAACACGACACATGTAAAATACGTTGTCAGTTGTTATTGTTATTGTTGATATTTCAACGAGTCGAGCTGTTGTTGCTCCTTTTATCCTGGATGCTCGCAAATTTGCTCACGTACTCTTCTGACGAGTGTGTGAAACAATGTAATTTAAATCCATTTTCAGCACGCCAGTGCGTCACCAATCAAATTGCGAAACGACTGAAGTGTAAGCAAACACTGTAACAGTAGAATAGAATAGAACGAGGGTACATGCAGCAGCAGCAGCAGCGGCTGCCATCCTGCCGCATAACTCAAAGGATCAACAAGCTATTGTAGAAGCTGCGAGCTCGCGACGCTCTTGTGAAAACAATAAGATTAGCTCACTTTTGCTTTCGACAGACGGTGCTGGCAAAAGTAAATGTGGAATAAAATGAGAAAACGACAACACACGACAGCAGGCAGCGGCAAAGAAAAACAAAAGCAACTCATAGAAAAATAAACAACGTGCAAGTAGAGCCGCTTACACACACATACGCAAAACACATATGTGAAGTTATTTGCCTCAGCAAAATCCTTTAACTGCACACGCCTCAGCTTTGAGAGTTGAACAAATAGCCTGCCATAGTAAAATGCCTTAGATGAATCCGTGAAAATAAGCCCTACCTCCTGGCTGTGGCTTCAGAAAATAGAAAGCCTCTAGCTGTCGTCAAGCATCGAGCGGCTGTCAGGCAGCAGCAACAAATTAAATAAACAGTGAGCACGGCTCACATTATTAACGACAAATCGAATTGGTAGACTCCTGCCTAAATTTCTTACTTTTCTACACCTTGCAGCATGGCCCGAGCTGCTGAGTTTCGCACTAACTGCAACATGTTAAAGCTTTTGCTAATCAGTTTGATCCTTTTTGTGGCTTAATCGCTTGACATTTGTATTAGTTGATGTGGGCTTAACACCCAAACGGCGTTAACTGGTCTTACTCACAGTCCCCTCCCCCAACACTCTCCACAGAAACAAGACGTCAAATGTTGTCCACATTAATCTCATTTCGTGTTCGCAACTAATGCTGACGTGATTTTTCCCCTGATATTTATTCTATTAATTGACACTGTACACCTTATTGGCAAAAGTTTGCCATCGACTTTAAGAATTTTTTCGTTCAAAATATAGAGAAGCTGTTTGCTTTATTTAAGCTAAACAAAATAAATGAATTAATGTATTTTCAGCCATATTAAGAACTATTAGTTTTATAATTCTTTTTACAGTATAAAGTAATTGAAAGCAAAGCTAGGGATATTGATGCATTTGTAACGCTTTAATGATCTGTTAAAGTTATTTTAAAATTTTCGAATGATTTTTAAATAAAGTTTTTAGCATATTTATTTTTTCTGTTTCTTTGACAGATAATGAAATCGACTTAGTCAAAAATATTTAACACAAGTTATTTCGCTCGTTACAGGCACTTCTTTGTATTCATAACAGCTCCATTAAACGCATTAAATATAGGGTATTCGCAAAGCAAGTGACCTCCGAATGTTCAGTCTGTGTTTCTTTCGCTGTGGCCGGCAATTTAATTTAATCACAAGGTAACCTGATCACAGTGGAAACGCAACACCTGCTGCAACTGCCAACAGTCACTGACGTCCAAACACACGCATACGCACACGCACACGCACACACACACACACACACACGCTGATGGGCGTTACAGCCTGTAATCGGTGCGTTGAAAAGCGCGAGCGACGTTTTGGAAGCAACGACAGCTGCAGTGCGAAGTCTTCGATTGAATTGTCACTGTTGCGTATGTCCAGTTGTTTGCCTGTTGTTTGCTGTCGCAAAAGTGCCAATTATGAAGATTACTGAAATTAAAGGCAGGCTTTTGTTTGGTGTATACTATGTAGATTGCTTTTAATGTTTCTGTTGCCAATCTAGCCTTGTTGGTGCGTGTGCGTGTGCTCTCATTTGCTTAAAGTCTAATGAATGCATTGCCGACTTTTGTGCGCGATTGCAAATGTTACACAAGAGACATTTGTTCGTTCGTTGAAATTAAATTTCAATCAATTTCGTTTTGTTTGAAATTCGTTCCCGGACCCGGTCCCAAGTGGATGGTAACCCTTTTTCGCTTGTTGGGAATCGGCTAAAAAAATAATTTATCAAAATTACAAACATTCACACACACACACACATTGATAGAGACAGCATCGGCAGATGCGCAGCTACAGACAAAGACAAAACAATCACATGTCAAATTTGAGCCGAGCCACTAAGCAATTTAAGAGGTAAGAGGCGGACCAGAGGCGTGGCAGGGGCCATTGCGAGACAAGGGGCCGCTTGGGGGCCTTGGGGTTCTGTGGATTTGCGGCCAGCCTGTGTTGTGGTTGTAGCCGCGTGAACTTCCAGTGCATTTATCTTCATTTCCAAGCAGCAGCCGCAAAAGCAGCATCCTAGTCAAGGTTTGCCTGACCCACACCACAGTTCTAGTCCCAGCTCCCAGTCCCGTCCCAATCTCCGTGCTCTGGCCGCTGAAGCGAGTGACGTGCGTGGCATGGGGGAGCCGCTTCTAAGATGCTCGAGCACAAGAAGACATCAACGTAAATAGCAACGAAAATAGTCACAACAACTGTTGCCTGAAGTGCCTGGCAGTAGAAATAGTAGCAGTTTGCCGAGCACTGGGGAGCTAAGCGGCATAGGTGAAAGGACGTCCCAGCCGACATGACATATTAGAATCCTGTTACACATCTCTGCGATGCGAACACAGCACAACACGGCACAGCACAGCTACGCCGCCTGACTGCCAACTGCCAAATTGCCAACATAAATGTCAGTGGTGCGCAGAGGGCTAGAGGGTTTTTCATTTCTGATGCTGCCAACTTGGTTTTCGTATGCTCGTTTTCCTTACTTTTGTTTTATTTGTATGTGTATTTTTTTTATTTTTTTTGCTGCCCTGTTTCTCTATGCGACGCAATCACTCAGGCGTTGAAATCTGCACGTATGTGTGTGTGTGTGTGTATGTGTGCGAGCAGATGATTTGAAAATCCTGTATTGCTGATTTGCTACTGCTACTGCTGCTGCTGCTGCTGCTTATGTTGCTGTTGTCGTCGCAGCTTTGCTTTCAGGTGCGTGTGGGGTTAAGTCCCTTAAGATATGCAATGGATTTGTGTTCCCTCTGGCTCTTTGCTTGCCTGGCCAAAAAGTTTTGAGAGAAAATTTTAAAGCATACTTATTTAAGGATTCATATGGCCAATTGGTCGAACAAGAAACTTAGCTCGGCTCCAAAGGCTTTATGCTGATTTAATTTAATACGACTAATTTGTATTTTTTAGGGTTACATAGTTTGCAAATAAAACTATTAAATAGAAATAGTTCGGCTTGAAAAAAACCTTTGAATAAAATTGCAGGGTCTATTTTACTCGTGCAGATATAACTGCACGGCGCTGAGCATGTTATCTGCAACTTTGCACGTTGCAGCGACGCTTAACAACAAAAAGATAAATGAAAGCAATACTCAAGTCTGTCAGTGAAGACGTTGCAGAGCTGGCGAAATACCGTGGCCAGGGGAGGCGCAGACGCTTCTATACAAAAGCCAATGAAGACACTTGTTAAAATGTGAGGCCAAACAGCAGTTGCACAACGAGACAAAACAAATACACATACATCCACAGGAGATGTGCTCACAATAGGCAGCAGGGCACAAGAAACGCACAAAAAAAAATAATAGAAGAAAAAACAGAGTGGTCTAGCTGGGAATGCCCTACTAGGAGATTCCCTCAAAGTCTGCACTTCATGCAATTTTCAAGGCGTAAATATGATATTTATCTATATATTTAAGAATATATTTTCATGACTAGAAATAGGAAATTTTGTGTCTCTAGTTTTTCTAATCTTCACATATCTATCTTTATCAGTTTTAAATAAATAAAATAAACAGTAAAAATGATTAGAATATATATTTTAAATTAAAGTCTTCAACTTTTGTAGAGAAGGAAGGAATACGTCCATCACACAGATGGACATTTCCGTCGACTCAGATTGTTGTTATGATTAAAAATATTTATACTATAATGGGGTTTGGCAAGCCTACAAAATCAATATACCCTGAAATCCTGTGTGCAATGGTTACAGTACAGGGTATAAAAAGAAAGTGAATGAAATGAGAAATTGTATAAATATGTTGGGCAGGCGGCAGTAGCAACAACAACAATGACAGACAAACGTATCTCTAGACACAATATTAAGCTCATGCACACACACACACACACATACTCACACTCATGTATTTTAAGAGATTTTCCACTAGAGCAAAAGCAACGACAGCGGCGTTGACTTTTCCACTCGTCTGCGTTGTCATTGGGGTTGGGAGTAACAACAGCAGCAGCAGCAGCGGCAGCAACAAGGCCTTTTACCAGGATTAGTAGTTAACAAGAGAAATCTGGCCACACCCACGCACACAGACACACTGGCACAGCCAAAAGGTAATCAGTGAAATGTAACTGTATTGTTTGGCCTGACGTTGTTGTCGCTGTTGTTGTTGTTGTTGTTGATGTCACCTTATTCATAGGCACGCCTACCCGTATTGTTGTTGCTGCTCAGTTGCTGCAGCCTCTTAACCTTTTTGTTGCCGTTATTGTTGTTGTTGTTGCTGTTGTTGTTGTAGCACATGACTGACGATCTCTTTTTAAGTAGTTTTGCTTGGGGTCATTTTGGGTTACAAGGCTAGCACCGTAAATCGAGCCAAGAGGCAGGTGGAGCCCACACACTCACACACACGCACCCACACACACACACAAGGTGACAACGTCGTTTTGGGGTTTTTCAGCTGGCAAACAACAACACTGCAGCGCACATTGTTGCTGTTGTTATTGCTGCTGCTGCTGCTGCTGCTGCTGCTTTCATTTAAGTAATCAAAATATGCTTTTGACTTTGTGCTAAGCAGCTGTCGTTCGTTTGTATGCGTAGGTATGTGGCTAGAGCCTTGTGGTTTTCATTTGTGTATAGTCGGTTTGTCTATATGTGTGTATGTGTGTGTGCGATTTGGCCACAAAATCCCAAAAACTATGCTTTTGTCAGACATATGTGTGAGTCAAAGCTATATATAACCAAAGCTATACATATATATATGTAGTATATATTTGTATTTGTATTAAATGTATATCTGCAACTGTATTTGTATTTGGTTTTGTATTTGTGTGCGCGTTTGTGTATTTATTTGAAAGCTTTTTAAACTTTGGCACTGACTTTGTGGCTTACGAAATTAAAATTAGAAATTGGTTTGGACCCTCACTGACAAATATCCCTTAGCATTTATGAATGGCCAACATATGTATGTGTGCAGAAGATTGTGGATGCGTGTGTGTGTGGGGAATTAAGTTGCCTTAGAGATTGTAATTAATCAGTGAGCGACCCACATAATAACGAGACAGCATTTGCATATAAATCGTTGTTTGCTTCTGACCGAAACTTAATTGCCACATTAATAACACTTAAGGCCAACAGATTTAGCTGCCAAATAAGTTGTGGCTCAAACATTGTAGTTTGCTTTCAGTTACATAATATTGCATACACTTACATTGTGACTCTGGTCCGTCTTGAGCTCGCGATGATTGGAGAACTGCACGTAGACCATGCGCCCGCGCATCTGTGGCGGATTCATTGTATAACAGGATACCATCGATGTTGCGGATATTTCGTCGGCCATTTCAATAAATGCTTGATTCTTGCCCTTCAGCACCAGGACATTTGTCACCCGTCCGAATGGTATGCCCAGTGCAACTACGTCCGATTCACCAGATTCGTTTGGAATGTTGCGCAAATGAATGACTTTCGAGGCTTTGGCTGCAAATAGAAGAAGTTAAGTTAAGTTAGTGACGACAATAATTTAAAGAGCAGGAGCGAAGGTGACCAAGGCACAGAGATGAAGTTGGCGAGCCATACATACTGTGAACAAGTGACTGAGTGGGTGGGTCAACTAATTAATAAGCCGCTTAAAATATTAACAGCTGCCATGCCAAATGGCATCCTTCGCTGTCTGCACTTCCGCTTCCGTGCGTTGCTTAATTTCTGCACGATCCTATTGGTTTATTTTTCTTTCTGTCTCTCTTTTACCTTTCACCTGAAACGGGCCCTGGTAACATGGGAAGCGTTGCGGCATTTGTATACATTTTGCACAGTTAAGCGGCACTGCATGTACAGTAAATGGACAGGGGGATTTCAGGGTAGCGGCAATAGGCTAGCACATAAATTCATTCATTGCACTCTCTTTTGCAAACGACTGTGAATAATCCACACAGCGACAATGTCCGGTGTGGTCCAGCCAGATTCAAGCCCAACACACACACACACACAAATACACACGTATATACATATATGTGGAACGATTGTCTTTGCTGTAGTTGTTTGGCAGCTTGGTGTTTCGTTTGTTATTTTTGCATAAATAAAATGGGTGCCGCTGCAACAGGGGTGCACAAATGGGATTTTAGGCTGTTGCTGTTTTTGGCTGGCGCTGGCTGTGAGCATTTTAGGGATTTCGTTGCGACCCCGTTGCACATCTGTCCAAAGTGCCTTAAATTTTTATAAACAAAAGCAAACAAATTTGCTGGCATGCCACATGCTTTATAACAACAACAGCAGCAACAAATAAAATATTGTTGCTCTTGTTGGAACTACACTGACACCGCGAGGGACTGGCAGCAGTGGTTCTTCGGCTGCAGCTAGACTAGCTGGTGCTTAGTCAACACCTGTTAATGTGCTGGTTTTGTTTTTTCATGACTGTGTGAACGGGTGAGTGTGCGTGTGTGTGTGTGTGCCCCCTCATATGCAAATGAAATGTTGCAAACGTTGCTGCACTGTTTTTACTCTGTATTTTTTTGTTTGTCTGTTTTTTCCCTGGCTCGCATATGTGTGTTTGCAGTATTTACCGCACTAGCTAAACAAGCAAACAGAATATGGCAAGAGATAGCCCACGACAATGCAAATGGCCAAAATGGCAGTTACCCGAGGAATTTGCACTTTTGGCTGCCAGCAGCTAGCCATTTGTATTTTGCAGCAATTAAAAATAAACTCATTTTTAAAGAGTTCGTTCATGGATGCAATTTAGGATTGAGATTGATAAGAAAAAGCTGTAGACTTATAGAAAGAAGTGAGTTGTGAAGCAGTTTAAAAAAACTTTCGTAGGAACAGAACAAAGAGGTGATAGAAATATGGTTTCCTCACTTACTTAATATGGTTTTCCTATATGGACACAGCTTAGGCAAGGTATAAGAAAAGCTGCTGCTTTGAGAGTTAGTAAAACTTGGTATCTGTGATTTGATATTTATTATTTATTTACTTATTTTACTTATTTTACTTATTTTTTAACAATTATTAAGCATACAAATAACATCGACTTTCGGTTTGCATTTCATGACAGAGGTGCTTTTAATGCCACAAAGTGTGCCACATGATATTGCTTAACTGCAAATATCAGGAGTTTTTATCACATAGTTGTTAACCGCTTTCACTAGGCCCTTACTAATAACTTACAACTTGAAAGGGTCATTACCCGACCCAGTCCTGATATGCGCAGCGACCCTTTTCAGCTGCCCACAGCCCGCAACTTTAACTCGCCGCCAACGTGCATGGGTCAATGTGCCAATTTATAACAAAGCGAAAAAAACGAAGTAGAAATAAATGAAAAATAGGCACAGAGCCCCAATCCATCCATCGTTGGGCCAACAGGCTGGCCATTCAGGCCAACTTGAGGCAAAAGTCAAGCCAACTATGAGAGGGCTCGGCTCGGCTCGGCACGGCTCGACCTCTCGACTGCAGTTTGGTCAAAGTGGCGCAGCACTCGACGCTGAATACAACTAATCGGAAATTACACTTTTTGATTAGTTCGGAACGGAAATGAAGTTGAAACGAAATTATGCAAGCCAGTGGCGAGGCAAAGTGCACGGTATTTTAGCTTCTCTCAACCTTTTGGCAGTTCACAAATTTATTAAAAATCGATGGCCATGTGCCGGTCCTGCGATGCTGCCCATAAATAATAAGGAACATAATGCTTACAATTAACCGACTCAGCTATACCAGCACCGATTGGACACAATTTGCCTAAAATATGTTCTTTACGAAATGTTTAAAGGCAATATATTTTGTTGTTTTTTTTATGGAGCAGCTAAAACCAATCGCTGCTGACTCAATTTTATTTTTTCATACCATATGCACCTATATGCCAGCTGTATCTTCGTTGAGTTAGGGTACAAGCAAACTAAATAAAAGTGTACTGCACCGGAAACGTGCTGCAAAAGACAAACAACAAATCAAGTGCCGCTGGGCAGCTGCCGGAAAAAACGACGGCACTGAAAATATGTAAAACTATCTATCATGCATGATGACGTTGTCAACGAGCAGCGAGAAAAAAAAAATTGATAGAGAAAAAAACTAACTGAAAATATGAAATCTACTGAAAGCGCGCAAAACGAAAATTTGTGGATTTTTTTGACGTTTGCCATCAACAACTCAATTTGGGTTTGTTTTCCACTGGCAGTTGCAACTGCGACGTTGTTTTTGTTATAGTTGGTGCCGCATTGCTCGACAACAAGAGGAGAATTTGTAACAAATCGCAACAAACGCTGGTTGATGGTGTGAAAACGAGAAACTACGCCAGCGCGATGAGTAAATCGACAGCCATCGACATTCACTCAACGGCGAGTATAGCCAAAGGGCGTCTCTAGCCCCCTCCTCCTAGCCCTCCCACCTGACATGCCAATGCCAACGGTGGGGGGCATAATTGAAAAGGAAGATGGCGACGAGTCGACGACGGCCGGAAACACAGCCAACAAGCCCCTGAAGCAGTCAGTTGCAACCGAAAACGAGCAACTGAACTGAAATAAAAAAATTTCGGCTTGTTCAGCGAGGCTCAATGCGACTGTTGCCTCATGTCCTGCGGCATATTTATTGTTAAAGCATGGATGGATTTACTGCATTTTGAAAGTCCATTATTGAGTTATCTGCTTGACATTTTGCTGTTGCACCAAAAAGTTCGTTATCTATGTAAAGTTATTTTTTATTAAAGATTCGTATGAGCTTCCTGAATAAATTGCTCAGCTTCAAGACAAAAACCTTTTAGCCTGCCAAACATACTGAAAAAATAATCATACTATTACACACACACACACACACTGTGTGCGTGTAATAAAATTTGCATTCAATAATGATGCTTGTTCCGACGTGATGGCGCATTGATATATAAATAACAATTATACGCACGGTTACACCACGTTTAAGAGCCCTGCAATGGAAGGCGCGACTAAAGCTCAGCCGTATTAATGGTACGCACTATATTCTGAGGGGGCGGCCAGCGGGCCACCTTTCAATTAAGCCCATACACATATGCAGCGTCATGCCGGGCCACGCTTCAGCCATCGATGAATTGCATGAAAAATATACATACATATAAACTATTTATGGCTAATTGAAAAGTTTACAAACTGTAATTGAGTTGGCACCGGTGTGGGCATGAAAATAATGGATGGTCAGCTGCTACACGTTCCCTGACCATATGCTGTTCGTACTAGCTGCTGTTGCCGCCTTTTGCCATTGCACAATGAATGCGGCGTATGTGTAATAATTTGAGAGCCATGTATAAATATCTTTTTTTCTTTGGTCGCACGGACATGCAACATGCACAAAGTTAATTAATGACTATTTAAATTCATAAAGCAAACAAAAAACCCCCCAAAACGAGCAATGTAAATGAAAATGAATGGAAAAGTGCGTCCAGCGACGACAGTTGAAACAAAGCCACGAAAAATACCCGATAAATGGCGAACTCCCCAAACACCTCACACAACACAACAACAAAGGCAGCCAACCTCGCCTCCCTTAACACCACTGACAAAAGGGGAAAAAGTGCTGATTGTTAATAACAATTAAATTTGTGCTTACGTGGCGGCATTTAATGATTAAATGTACGCCTGACGCCAATGCCTGTCTGTCTTTCTTGTGTGCGTGTGTCTCTCTGTGAGAGTGTGTGTGTGATTATTCCCAATATTTAAATATTCACACACGCACACACACGCTTTACATTTAATTATGCGACAGCAAATTAGGTTTTTACAAGCTCACACATCATAAATTTTAAATTGTTGGCCAGCAACTTTGCTGTTGTGTATGTGCGTGAGTCTGTGTGTGTGTGTATTGTGCGTGCATGCGTAATGACTTAATGATATTTACTTTGCCAGCGCCTTGTCTTTAATTTAAACATCTCTCTCCGTATAATCAATCATAGCACAAGTTTTTTACATCAACTGAAACTCAACGCCAGCAGCCATGTTCGAGCTCTCCTTATTTTTTCTGTGTTTTTTTTTTTTTTTTGGCCCAGAACATTTTTGTTTTCAGGCCAGCCATAATTGAAAATAACGATTTTTTTCTTCTTGCCGCTGCTGCTGCTGCTGCTGATACAGCCAAGACACGAGCCTAACACCCGCAAGTAATGTAATTCATTAAAAATTTGTTAGCACATAGACACAAGGCTGAAGGAGGAGGCTGGGTTGCAGCAGAGAAAGAGAGATAGAGAGACTGCACAAGCGAGAAGTCAACGCACGCCAAGCCCGACGACGTTTACAAATTTTAATTGCATTTCAATTACGGGAATAGTTTCCATATTTTTTCTTCTTTTTTATTTTTCATGTTTACCTAATGCTGGCAGACTTCGTTGCAGTAGCAGAGGATGCAGAGTCTGGTAAGAGCAGACGCAGATTCTATGTCCTGTGTGCAGTCAAGTGACGCAATCGGATGGGAGTCGTGAAACGACGACAACTCCAACTACATGGCTTAAAAGTTCTCTGAAGTATATCAATTGCATAAATTACAAGTGCAATGAGCTAGGCGAGTTGAGTCGAGGAGCAGCGACAAGCGCTTGGCTTCGCTTTTTCTACTTCATTTGCACTTTATAATTATGTGCAACTGTTTAAAGATGTTGCAATTGCTGCTGCGCTGAAACGTATGCTATGAACTGATGGGACAAACAGGCAACGAGTCGTATGCTTAATGAAGTAACTCATATGTAAATACCCACGTGGCATGTGGCATATGTGGCATGTGTGACAGCCGCAAGCCAAAAGTGAAACCATATAAATAATCACAATAAATGCACGCTCACCTAGCCGACACGCACAGTGCCTCATATAAATGATCGCACTGGACCACAGTCCATAACCAATTGACATCAATTGCCGAAGTGTGAGTGTGCGCGTGTACGTTTGCCTTTCTGCTGTTGTTGCTGCCGCTGACCAAGTGCAAATTCTGATTTTTATTCTGGTTTGCAGTGCTCTCTCAATATTTACACAGACGTTGACGGCGCCGCATACAAATAAATATGACAATATTATTTTATTGACTGTGAAAATATTTACACGCAACAGACGTGCGAGTGCGCTGCGATATCAGAGACACAAGGCGGCACGCGCCGCCTGAAACAAGACACAGACACACACACACACACAGAGCGACGACTCACAGGACGTTGCATGCGCAGCACACTGTTTGCAGCTCACAGCTGCCACACATTTCAAGCTCTGCTCGGTTATACCCATAAAAATGTTGAAGTGCGTCACTCTGACTCTGTTGTACTATGTGCTTGACTGGCTGATTGGATTGAGCTTTTGAAATGATTTTGTCTTAGCTTAAGCTCATGAACTTCTTTAAACGTTCAATAGTCTTCTTAATTTATTATATATTCTCACATTTTTTACGTTTATCAATTGTATGCTAATATTATTATTATTATTAAATATGCAAGGATTAATGTCCAATTTTTTCTTGTTTAAATATATTTAATATCTATAGCCAGCATAATTAATGGAGACCAGATCTTAAGTCTACTTCGAGTAGCTGTGCTTAAAAATTCAACTACATATTTAGTCGCATATACATATATGTATATACCGTTGCATGTCTATGGGCGATTGCTTTTATTTCCCCGTCCAGTTTTTTTTTCAATGTTACGTTTTAACACCTTGAACCTTGCAGCTCCTGTTAGCCAATGGTCGCCCTCAAATAGGTCAATAAACAAACAAATATTGGCGGGGCTAGACAAACATGGCTTGCTTGTATGTGTATACATATATATGTATGTGTGTGTGTGTGTTTGCGCGCGATTGCTGTAACAATAAACAATAAACACGCAGCAACAACAACAACAATAGCTACACATGCTGCTGTCCCAGACTAAACACGCGACATTGCCACGGCTTAACTCTACTAGACTCAACTCAACTCGACTCGGGCTTGGTGTGTTTTGGGTTTTTGGTTAGGTTTTTTGTTGCGTTTTGGCGTAGGCTGAATTAGCCGGCATGGGGTCTCAAACTTTAGTCCCCGAGGTCTAATTTGGCTTGCATAAAATATGCATAATAATCAAAATAAAATAAATCAAACGCCGCTAAGCAAATGCGAGTATTTATTACAGAACCAAACGAAAGAAAGTTGGGACATACAAAAAAAAATATATATATACATACTATATATAGTATAGGGAGTATATATAACAAAATAAGCAGTGTGCGCTTTGCATTGTAAGATGAGCTGAACGGAGCGTGGCCACTTACTCGAAGTGTGCTTCACACACACCACTCACTTGAAGTGGCTGGGCGTGGTGGGTATGGTGTATGGTGGTGAGGAGCATGAGTCCAAAAGTGTTTTTATTACATTTACGTGCAAAATTTGTTGCATGTTCGATGGCTAAGCTCGTGTAACGGAAACGTTGCTCTGTGTATTGGTTTAGTATAGCATACAAATAGAATTGACAACGGGCAACGTCCAATGGACGTTCTATGAATACAGTGCCTAGTGTTGGGGCGTGCCAAACCACCAAAAATAAGAAGCGGCAACAAAAAAAAACAATTTTTGGCAGTAGCTCACTGTGTGCATATGTATGTGTGTGTGTGTGGGTGCGTGTGTTTATCTAAGGCTGGTCACACAATGCTTTTTGTTGCTTTTGTTGGATGCTGCCTATTTACTTGTCTGGCATTTGTTGTTGTTCCCGTTGTTGTTGTTGTTGTTGGCTCAGTGCTGCAATGCAATAAAAGTGTCCTTACACATTTATTTAGCAATTTCTTTTGTTATTATTTTTGGCATCAGCAACGTATTTTTGCTTTTGTGCGTCAGCTTTAAGTGGTTGCCATGTAAGCGACCTCGCACACACACACATACACAACAAACACAAATGAATTCATTGGATTCTCAGTGGCACCTCGCACCCACCTCATCGCACTCGTAGCCTGTGTTCCTCTTTGTCTTCTCAACTTTAAGCTGCTCATGACTTTAAACATTTTGGGATGCTTTGTGTTTGCGAATGAACTTTGCGTGGCAAATTAAAAAGGCCGCAGGTGGCAGGTGGCATGTGGCGTGTGGCATGTGCCGTGTGTCGGGAGGCAGGTGGCAAGGGGGCGGTTGGTCCACTGCCAGTCGTCGAATAGACGTCCACGATGTCTACCAACCGCTACTCCCAGCTCGATCAGCCCCCTTGCCCGCCTGCCAGCCAGCCAGCTTGCGTTTGTATGCATGAGTTGGCACTCAACTGCCGCTGGGTCGTCTGTGTCTGGACCAACCCATTCGAACAATGAACGCCTGTAACTCTTTGCCAGTTACCAACTGGTCAACATTGCGTATATATATCTGTGTGAGTGTGTGTGTGTAGGATAGAGCTTGTTGCTTTTTAATTAATAGAAAAGTCCTTTGTAGAGTAATAAATAAATATTATGCTTTTGCTTTTGCTTTTGCGTTTATTTTCGTTGCGTTCTCAATTGCCACTCACTACATACGTATAAACATATACATGTATATGTATATATATATATATTTATATGTATGTATGTGTCCAAGTGTGCGTGGGGTCCTTTGACTATCTGCTGTGTGGCGGGAAGAGTCCAGCACAACCCGTTGAAAAGGCTTTCTTTTTCTTAATTAAAGCATATGTTCCCATTGATTCGTATTGACTATCTTTTTCGGAATGCTAATTGGAAAACCAAAAGTGTATAAATTTTCAGCATAATTCTAATGGAATCAAAAAATTGAAAAGCAAAAGGTGGTTTTATTTTATTATCCTATTTTCTGATTACATTGCCATTTTGCATTCTCCCTTTTTCTGTATGCGTGTATGTGTGTGTGTGTTAGTGTGGATGAAAAATGCTTTCGCATGAATTTGTTGATATTTAAAATCATTTTGTGGCTGACTGATTTTCGGTTTCGACTTTTGGTTTAAACAGTGACGTTGACGGGCGCTTGGCAAATATTTGCCTAATGTGTGGTTCAGGTTCTGGTTTTTGGTTTCTGGTGCGAGCGGTTTTTGATTAGCTTTATTACTTTGTGCCAACCGACACGCGCTCGCTGTGTGTTTACTGTTGGTGCAGTTGCTGGTGGTGGTGGTGCTGATGGTGTGTGTGTGTGTGTGTGTAGGACTAATTAATGTGCTTGGATTGCGTGGCGGAGTTAGCTATACTATACTTTTTCATATTTCGAGACCAAAAACAAAGCCTGCGCGTCGAAATGTTTGTTTCCATGCTAATTAGCGGGTTAATTGGCTATAAGAACAGTCGCGAATGCTTATACCATACTAGAGCGCGTGCCACAAACAGCCAAGTGGTCGACACTGGCTTAAGCTACAGCTTAGGCCATTGGCATTGCCTAATGCACGCAGCGTGGGCAGCGGCAGCTAATTGGCAACCCAACCTGTCCTAAACTATGGCTGCAAAGTGCACTTAAGTTGAGCGGCCCAGGCGTGCCATAAAATGGGTTTATATAGGGCGCAACAAAGACAGATAAGGGCAGGTGCTAGAGGCATAATAGGTAAAGGTATAGTTGAGCTAAAGGTAAACGATAAGTTGCAACAGGGCGACACAGACATAAAGAAAGAGAGAGAGAGAGAGAGAGAGAGTGGGAGAGGAAGGGAGAGAGAGATAGAGAGCGTGCAGAGAAATATATAAAACTTACCAATTCCACCAGCCAGCACGGTGCTCGAATCCAGTTTGGCCTTCTTTGTGGCCAGATCCTGATTATTATTGTCGGAAGCGGGCGCCATGACTGCAGCTTGACTCAAAAGTTCGTCGCTTCCGCGCTGCATGGCCACACGGGCACAGATTCACAGTTATGCGCAACATGATACAGATGCATTCGCATTCGCATTTACATTGGAGACAGAGATTTTAGGTGCAGGCAGCGGTTGGAATATTTTATTTTTTTGATTTTTTTGTAGTTGTTGTAGTTGTTATGTTAATAGATTGTGGTTGTAGTTGTAGTTGTAGTTGATGATGCAGAGGCACAGCACAGCAGAGAAGTTGAAGATGGTTTCAGTTTATTCAGTTGAGTTGAGTTGAGTTGAGTTGAGTTGAGTTGAATGGTAGGCAAGTAGGCAAGTTTGTAGTTGTGTGTGTATAGTAGATGAAGTATATACGATTACGGTACATAAAAAGAGAAAAATAAAAGAGAAGAGAACAATATAAATATTTAATATTTACGCAAGTTAAGTAAATTACAGCGATTCAGCTCAGGTGAGCGCTCTTGTTGTTGTTATTGTTCTTGTTGTTTTTGTTGTTGTATTATTTTTTTTTTTATTAAATGTGAACTTTTGTTGCTGAATTCAGAGAAATTTGAGTGGTGCTCAAGCGAGCTTTGCAATTGGTTTAGATTAAATTGGGCACGCTTGGGCAGGTTCTAGTTTAGTTAACTAAGTCAACATAAGCGGGTGCGCACTAAATTCTAGTAAATAATATAGATGCAGTATTACACGAGGGCAGTTTAATATCAAATTGAAAACAAAAACAACTTCTCATCACAGAACATAAAAGAGCTTAAGCAAACAAAAAAGAACTTTAGCAAGGCATATTTCAGTTTATTTATTTAAACTATTTTAAGTTTATTATTATTGTTATTGTTAGTTGAAGAGTTTCCAAGATAATATATTTACTTCCATAAAACAAACATAAAACAATAAAAAACATAAGAAAAGAAAAATGTGTATTCTATTTGTATACTCAATTTGATAAATGTTTAATGTAAAATTACTAAGACTAAAACAAAAAGTAATTTGTATTTAAATTTAAATGTTATAATCGTTTAACTGCAGATAAAACTATTGTCTGAAGTTTATTTACATATAAGAAAATAATTGAAATGTAGTAAATTTCATCCATTGGCAACAAATAAAATAGAGCAACGCATTAAACTACCCGCGCGTAACTAATCTAAATTCGCACTCCTCTTTTGGCAAATAGAACCGAGTTATATTTAAGTAAAGCTGTTTGCGCTAATTCCCCGGTTGCAGCATTTGAACAAACAAGCAGCGGGTTTGTCTTATTTTCTGCTTTATTTTTCGGTTGGCTTTTCGTATTATTAGTTGGGATTTGCGAGGGGCAAATAATTGCAAAAAGCACACAGAATATTCATTGAAATTAACCAGAATGCGACTACTCCAAGCAAGTGGTAAGAGCTTTGGCTTAGTTTTTGCTTTGTAGTAAATGTTAAAAGCCAAGATTGACGCTAAACTCTAATTAGAAAGCCATGTTGCATGCAGCGCACATGCATAAGTGTATTGTAATTACATGTGACACTTAATTACCGCACTCATGAGAACGCGGCAACAATGCCAAAGACAGAGTCAGAGCCGGAATCGGAGTGAGAGTCAGAGTCAGAGTCAGAGTCAAAGCCAAAGCCAGAGTCGGGCATCGAGAGTAACTAAGTTAAGCCAAACATTAAACGTAATGCGAGCTATAAAAATAAAGCTGCTGTTGTGAGTGTGAGTGTGAGCATTGTTGCTGCTGCTGCTGCTGCTGTTCTGGCTACTGCTATGCATTAGCAGCAATGACAAAAAGTCAATAAACGAGCAGCACAGACAAAGGGGAAGTAAAGCTTGCCGCCACAGTCGTCTCCTGCACCACACGGCGGGCAAATTGAAAAGGGTAATTTTGTGTGAAGTAGGCACCTTTATACGATTACTGGCAAGAGAGTTGGGTGGGGGCGGGCGTTTTGACTGGGGTGAACTAGGTTGGCGGGCTGGCTGCTGGCTGCTGACTGCTGGCTGCTATCAATGCTGACTTCGCTTGAATTCGCCACTTAGCTTATCATCAGGCGGCGCTTTGCTTTGCTGCTGTTGCTTTTGTTATTTGTCGTTTGTTGTTGGCTGTTTGCTGTTTGGTTTTTATTTTTATGTGGCTGCACGTTTTATGTACATAAAAGAATTAGCTTAAATACAAAAACAACATGTGGTAATAGTAATAATAACAAAGCCAAAACGCACGCACACAGAAATATATCAGCGGTGCGCAACACGGCTGTGTGTGTCTGTGTGTGTGTGTGTGTGTGTGTGTGTGATAGACAAAGCAACAGCAAAAACCGCAAAAGCACTTCACTTGATAATATCAGAAGCCGAGAGACAGAGAAGCAGAGAGAGACGTAAGGGAGAGAGTGAAATCGCGCAAAGCACAGACAAAAAACGAACATGACACGCACACACGCGCGCTCAACAAAACGAAAACTCGAATGCCATCGTGTATACGTGTGTGTATGCGCGCGTATGTACGTGTTTTTGTGGCTTGTTGGTTGAGTAATGATATCAGAGAAGCTGTTGCTATTCCCGCCCGTCTGTCTTGCGTATTGTACGAGTATTGTTATATGGCCACGGAGGCAGCAACATATGTTTTGTTCTGTGCGTGCCATATGGTTAAAGGCTGAACTCGGGATTTGTAGCATACTTTTTTGGGCGACTTCCGCTTTATTGATGCAGCCCTTCATAGCGAACGTTCGCATACTGTCAAGGCACACACATTGCACAGCGAACACAGCGTAGCGTCTGAGAGCATAGTAATTAAATTTTAAAATGCCCTCCCCGGGCAACGCTTATAACCCTGGAATGTCGGAAAGTCTCTAATGCATTCGTTATGGCACATTAACGCTCCCAAATGCCGGCCAACTGGCATTCGCTTGGGGATTTGCCTGGGCTCTCTCTGCGGATCATTGCATTACACGCTTCATGGGGCTTTTGCGGGGCCAATGCCCCCACTTTGAGCACTGCTGCAACTGTTGCCTGCCTTGTCCCTGCTCTGCCCTGCCCTGCCTCCTGCCTGTCGCCTGCCCAGCTGACCGGAAATGTTATTGTAATATGCTTGTATGGTCTGCTAAAAAGTATGCTAAATATTTGATTATGAACTGTGTCCGTCTGCGACGCGTGTGCACATATGGCCCAGCTGATAAGCCCCGGGACCCAACTGGACCATTGTCCATTGTTGCCATCCACTGACACTCTGGTGCGTTTTAATGAATTTTCCCAGAGCCTTTTTGCTTTCTACTTTCCATAAGCCGTTGCTGGCGGCTATTTCAGCTGCTGCTTCTGCTTGTGCTGCTGCTGCCCAGCTCTACTATACACAGTGATTTCTATGATGACATGTGCCTTTTTATTCTTTCTTCTTTACCACACTTCGGCCTCGCCTCTTTCAGCACGTTTCCTTTGCTTCCGCCTTTGTTGCCGGGTAACTGGGTCAGCGCGCAATTGTTGAAGGGCTGCTAGTTCTTGTTCTTCTTCTGCTTCCACTAAGGGGGTTGCTGGCGCTGCTCCAGCCGCTGTCGGACAGCAGCTGAGAGAGAGATAATCACGCATATGCCTAACGGTTAAGTTTTTGAAGTACACTACGCAGACGGAAGCATAGGGTGTCAGCATCATCAGCATCAACGGTCTCCTGTGTTTGAATTCCTTTTTCGCTTTTTGTTGTTGTTGTTCCTGCTGCTGCTGTAATGAGCGTCACATTCTGACATGACTGATCCAATTTGGAACTGGGTAATGGTAGTGCGGGCGTTTGTCTAATTTCTTGCTCTACATTCCATTTTCCCCTTAAATATACTTTAAAGTTGTGCAAAGCAAGCGCCACTTTAACCAGCGTGTGCCAAACATTCAACTGGCACAGCAAATGCTATATGATTAACCAAATCAGGAAGACGGCAACTGAGCTTTAGATAGCATAAATTACCCTTAGCCTGCAATTATCATGGGTATGGATTGTGCAGCAAGAGCTGGGCAAAGGCAACGCCTTAAACAAGCAGAAACCCTTATTAAATAGACATGTGCACAATTTCCAAGCTTTGATTAATTCAATCGTGAATTTGCAAAATTGAAAAAAAAACTGAAAATAAAGGGATTACTATTTAATACTATTACTTACTATTAATAACTAACCGAGCTACGTGCCCTGTTGCTTACAGTGCTAACAAAATCAACGCTTGCTTTAATTGCATCCGAAAAGCAGGCGCTGCCGCCGACAAGTACATTTCATGAAGTGCCACTAACAGCAACAGCTGTCCAAAAATACCCCAATATATCACAAAATATGAGGCATGGCATGGCATGGCATGCACGTATTTCTGCATATGTGTGACCATATCAACGCCCTCATATATTGCACGGGCAATAGCCAGCGTTCGCCTTTGTTGTTGTGAATTTATGGCGGCATATGAATATTAAAATCGAATATGTTGCTGTCGATTAAAGGCTTTTTGTCCGGAGTGCACACACACGCTCCCGCCACCAACTGCCGCAATACGGCCAACCCGTTGCAATTGTGGTCGTTTGTTCTGTCTTTCTCTCTGCAGCACACCCACACTTTGTGCTTCACTCGTGCTGTGTATGTAGAGCCCACAGCGACACAGATACGAGTCCACATTTCCGCTTGTGCGGCAATGCTGGGCTATGGATCGGTCCATTGACGATGACTGTATGCATACAGTTGTTGTTGATGTTGATGACGATGACGATAATGATGACGATGACGATGATGATGGCAGTGGCATCCTTGAAAATGCAGGCGTATGCTGCAAAAAATTGCATATGTAGGTAAAAATAACAACAGCGGAAAACTGACGACACACCTCCTCTTTCGCTTACCCAAACCGCAACCATAATAAAGATCTGCTGCAGCAGCAGCGGCAGCAGCCTTTGAAATAACAATTATTGCTGCCCATCGCTGCAGCAGAATCCGTAAATATGACGCGTGCTACTGGCTTTAAGTTGTGGGTGCACAATTTAAGCTGACACTGCCAAGCAGCTTATAAATTCTAATTAGAACCTGTATTTGGACAGCCAGACATCAACCCCTACTTTGCAGCAGCAGCTGCTTTAGGGAGCAGCCCCTTTCTCTCATTTGTTTGCTAGTTGTGGTAGTTCATAAACGCAACTTGTGGCTGCGGCCTAGTTAACAGCCACTAGCTGAACCACAGCCATAGCTATACCAATAGACATACAGATATGAAGACGGAGAGTGAAAGAGTGAGAAAGCGACAACCTAACTCAAGGCCCACCTGACGTTACTGCCTGGCAGGCCGTGAGGCAATAAATTATATGAGAACGCCGCTAAAGTGGAGCAGCTGTGGCTGCTACCAAACTCCAGCCAGAGCAAAGACAACAACAAAACACCTGAGATGACGGCAATAACCTGTGCCGGCAAGTTTAATACCGAAACACTTACTATAGGCGAGCACTTGGCGCTGTTATAACTAAAGGAAGATAGCAAAAATGAAAAGGAAAGCGGAGCGAATGGGGAACTTTATTTACATTTAATTTTAGGTACATATTCAACTGGGCTAACATTCTGATGTTGGGGTTGCTTTAGGAGCTGTGAGATAAGCTCTTGAAATACGTGTAGTAAATAAATAAATAAAGAATAATAAATGATATAATGATTGCTTTACAAGTTTTAAGTTATAGGGGAGAGAGAAAAAGACATACAGAGCTCATGGGGAAAACATAAAATATCTTTATCAGTACCAAGAAGATGCTTTTCTAATGTGATCTTTATTAAAACCAAATTTTATTTTTACTATTGTTGGTCAATTTGAATACAAATCTCTAAATATAAATATACTAGTTAAAATTCAGCTCTGCAGGTAATATTTAATGCTTTAATATATTAAGCAAATCTTGCTATGTTTATATTTCGAACAATCCGAATGTCTTATTTTATGACGCATCGTTTTGTCGTCGCTTTGAAGCGAAGGTACTAAATATTTACATTTTGGATGTTATTGCTTCGAGAGTTGGAAACCTCTTTTTTATTTCAATTTGTTTGCATAAATATTTGAAGCGCAGCTAAATTAGAATGTAGAAAGTGAAGGGTAGACTACCCCAAGCGGTTCGTGTTTGCATTCCTGTGTGTTTGTGTGAGGCATAATAAACTTGCGCAAGTTTGGCCAAAACGATTTGTAGCAATTTCGCTATTAGTACGATTCTTTACCTCCTTTTCTAGCTGCTTACTCTTGCTCTTTCGCACTTAGCATAAGGATAGACTGTGAAATCGAGAAGCAAAGTGGAAAGGCGAAAAAAGTTCGCTGCTTATGCATTTATCACCTTTTTGCTTTGGCACGAGTGTGTAAGTGTGTGTGCGTTTGTGTGTGTGCAAAAAACTTTGCCTGGCCTAGTGCCAAGTGAACAGGAGACTGCGACGGCGACGATGGCAGCAGGATAACAGGCTCAACTCCTAGCGGGCACATTTCGTGCGCTCGCCCGCATAAATTATTCAAAACATGTGTTCCCAGTGTCTGTCTGTCTGACTTCTTAACGCTCCGAATGCAGTAGAAAAAATGTTCTGCGCCCAGTGGTAGGCAACAGTTCTTTTTTTTACTTCTTTCTTCATCGTTCTGTGTGTGTGTGTGTGTTTTTATCTTAGGCTTTGGCAATTTACTTGGGTATGACATTTTCATTGATATTTGCCATGGCATGGCAGCCCTTATGCACGGCCGGAAAGTTTGGCAATTTTTTCCGCCAGTCTACGGCGGCATCGTCTCTATTAAGATATTCACTCTGCTGTAATGTGACATCATACATAAAGAGTTGTGCGTGAATGTGCGTGTGTGTGAGTGTGTTACGGGTGTATGCAAATGGCAGGCATATGCTGTTTGGCATTTCTAATGAGCTAGAGTCAGATACAAATACAGAGTCAGACTCAAGAGCAGAAACTGGAGCAAGGGCAGAGATTGTGGACCGGAGCTGAGCAGCGATTACCGGCTGCATAAATCTTGTCCTTCATATTGATTTTGTGGGAGCAGGAGAGGGTTCTCGATTTACCTTTCTGGTCTTGGCCATTTGACTTGTGTGTTGAGGGGCTCTTTTAAAATAAATTATATGTTTTTAAAGCAAAAGCGAAGCACGTAGAGAAACGTATGTGATCGCTGGCACTCCTCAGGCAGACCTAGGTCGTGCCGGGGTCAAGCATTATTCTGCTGGCTGGCTGCCTGACTGGCTGGGGCCATCGGGTTCATACAAAATTCAGTAGCATTGAAATTTATGGCGGCTGGACACACAACTCCAATAGCAAAAAAATAAATAAAGTAAAATAAAAAATATACATGCTGCGTTCGCGTTTCCTGTGTGCCGCGGCTGTGGCATGGGTTGGATGGCAAGACGAAGTGTTAATATGGGCGACCTTTTCACATGCTGTTTGTGTGTGTGTCCCTTATTTATTTTTATGTGCATCTATTTGCTTGTCGTTTTTTTGCGGCAGCCAAATAAAAAATGCATTAAAAACGTCTGAGCTAGAGTCGAAGCACACACAACGGCCAAAAGCACAAGAAGAAATTCCCCTTACTTGTCTGCTCAAGTTTAAAACGTGGCCCGTTGGAATATTTTTGGTGGGTTGGGGATGTGCTCCAGGACACATGTCTTACATTTGCATGGCAGGTGGTATTGTTGTTGGTCTTCTTTTTTTTTGCTTAGCTGAGAGCTGCTAGTCAATGAAAAATTTGGGATGCCAATTCTCAAATGTCTAATATTCAGCTGCTATTTCATTTTATACATATAATTTGCTGTTGCTGCTGTTATCCTTGCTTTTGCCAGTGCGCTGTCTATTCTTTGTGCAGCAGCCCCTTTCTCGACCGTCGCACCTTTTCGCTAACCTCACCCTTGCTGCTGTGACTGTCTATCCGGCTGTCTGACACGCCGTCAACCCAAACACCAAAGCTTCCCAAAGCCTAGCCGCCCTACGCTACCTCTAGCCAGCCGCTTTGCTACTCCCCAGCCTCTTCTTATTCAGGCAAATGGCGTTTCAACCACTTTGCTGCCTGCCATTTGCCGCTCGCTTTGCTTTTACTCCAAAATTTTTAATGCCACGCCATTTTTTATGGCGCCACACTTGAATGCGCTTAAATATTTTATGTAATTTTTCGCAATTTATTTAGCGCATTATTTTTTGAGGGGGGCCTCGCTTTCTGTCGGACAGTTTATATCAATTCATGGCCCCGAAATTGTTGTGACAAATTTGTGCTGCTGTTGTGTGGACGCTGCGCCGTTTCCTCCCCGCTCGCTGTTGCTGCTGATGTCCGTTGCTCTGGCCACAAAGCGTCGCCTGCTGCAAACAATTTTGTCAGCATCCGCAATTTTCGTGCGTCAATTTCAATTTTTGCTGGCAAATCTCAATTAATTTGCCTGCCGCATAATTCGATTTTATATGTCAAATTTAGGCGCCCCGACAGCTAAATGATTGGCATTGATTATATTTGCCAGAATGCTGGCTAAAAATATAAAGAATTTAAATCAAATATGCCTTCAGGATGCTAATTAAAGCGAATAGCTTGCCTTTGTTCCTGTTTGAAATAATTATATTATTCTGGTATAAATTTTAAAGGATTTAATGCACTTATTTCACTCGCCCACTTAACGCCCTTAAAGCCATTTTGTGTGCATGTCATGTTTGGCATGTAATTGATTTATATAAAAACATGTTGCATGCCAAACGACTTGCAGCTTGTTGCTATCGCTGTCGCTGTCGTTGCCCCGTCCCAGCCCATGTTATTGTCTTTTTGGGTTTGTTTGCCTCTAAATTTATACAGTCGCCGGCTAACAGCAACACGAACAGCGCGACAACAACACACAACAGCCGCATGCGAAAGCGTAGTGAACCGGCATGTTTACATATCGATTACTGCGCCCGCTGCTGCATGCCGTTGCGGCTGTGGCAATAAAATCGACGGGGTGTGCCTGTTGTTGGAGGCGGGCAGAAAAACATGTTGCATTTTATATGAATGCTCACATTCACACACACACATATATAAGACATTTTTAAAGCTTTTCCCAGCGCTTGGCAGTGCATGCTTTCAGGCGCGCGCGCGCTTTAAAAATGCATTTTGAGACTAATTAAAAATACCTTAACGATTTTCACAACAACAACAATATCGTCAACAAATAAAAGGTTTTAACAACTGTGGTATTCGGGACCACACAAGACTCCCCCTAGGCCTTCCTGCTCACAATCAGTAGGTCGTCCCATAGCTGCCTCGTTACATTTACGTTTTACGACGCACCCTGAGCGAAAGGCCATGAAAAAGGGGGACGGCGGGCAGAGGCGTAAAACCTAGAACCCATAGAAAATGGACAAGCGACGGCCAACGTGAAATATAAAAAATTATCTACATTTAATGACGAGCCTTAAAAATTAGCGAGAAATGCTCAAATTAAACATAAAGACAGTCGCGGCCAGCCAACGAGTGGCAGTGCGGGTCACGCGGTCGCAGGAGCGTCAGGGGCAGACATGCGCCTGGCGGAAACATCAAAATGACATCCATTAACACACCTATTAATCACAGAGCCAAAACGAGACCGAGTGCCACAGACAAAGAGAGAGAGCGGGCAAGGCAAAAAAAAATAAAAATAAATAAAAAATTGAAAGCCGTGGCAAACCGAGCGCAAACGTTGTCGCTTCTGTTCTGGCTATGCCAAGCTGGCCGAAATGTGGCGCTTAAAAGTAGGCAATGGACAATATTATGGCCCAGGTGACAACCAAACAAAAAGTCATAGAAAACGCTCTCATTGCCCAAGCCAAAAGCGACAACAACAACAACACCGACAACTAAATAGCAACAAAAATGTAGAATAAAAATGTCAAAAATGTGACAGGCGACGTCGACGCCGCCGTCGACGTTGACGTTAACGCCGGCGAACAAAGTCACCATTATTGCCGTTGTTTTTCTGAGGTCGGGTCGCAACTTTGGCGTCGGCAGCGTCGTCGTCGCCAGCGTCGTCGTCGTCACCGTAGTCATAAAAACCCGCAAAGTGGGTGGTGATGGCCAATTAAGTTAACGACGGCGAGCGCTAACTTTGCGGTCGATCCAGCTCGCTGGGCGGCAGCAGCACCACATCACACCACATAGTCTGGCTACCCACAGGGCTAATGTGTCGTCTAACGGTCGACCAGGCCGTTCACTATTGTAATCTAAAACGTTCATTGGGTAACTGGCATAGAGCAATGGGCGTCGGGTGACGGCCGCTAGCTTCCTTCCTTCCTTCCCGTTTCGGCGCGTCCATTCCTTCCGTTCTGTCGGCTTGGGTCGTGTGCGCTTGACTGGCAGATCAAGAGACAGGTGACTGAACCAATTAACAAAAAGCTGCCAGACTACAGCTACGAAAAACTTTTGCCACAAGCAACGGTCGCCGTTGCGGCAAAAACTGAAAATTGCTGCAGGTGACGAGCGACTCGAAATTAGCACACATTTCTTTAACTTTATTTTTTTGATATTGTTTTTCCTTTGCTTTTAAGGTAGAGCGCTAGCACTAGACACCATCTGGTACATACACACACACCACCACTAGCGTTAGCGAACAGCTGCGCTAACCTCAAAGCACTGCCAGCCAACATGGCGTATACGTAATGTATACAATGTAAATAGACGCCAACGCCAAATGTCTCGCAAGTTGCAAATTAATTTCTCCCAGGAACAGAAATACCGCCTGTCGCCTGCCAGGGCTGCCAGCTGTTGGGCTCTTGCCTTCCAAATGAAACGCCCACATCCACGCCCTCGCCGAAAGATACCAAATACACATACAAACGTGGCCAGTGGCACTTTGCAGTGGGCTGCTCATAATCACCGGGGCGGCCACAGCGTCAACGTCATCGTCATCGCCATCATCATTATCATCCCCATCATAGTCATCATCATCATCATTATCAGCATCGTAGCCAGCACTGTCAAAGTCGCCGTAGTTGCCACAGCATATTCCATTAGCAATTATGAATATGGAATGGCAATGTTTAGGCCATGACTAGCAGTAGTCTCAGTAATCACTGGGAACAACGCTGACTACTTAAGCCGCTCGCAACGATGTTGCTAAGTGCTGCTGCCATCGAAAACGACGATGATGATGTTTCGACAGCAGATGATGATAACAAATATGAGGATGTTGAGCATGATGTTGCGTATGCCAAGCCGCATTTGGCTTCTTGGATGTGCGCTTCACAAAATGTCGCGAAAATTGTTGTTCGCCGATTGTAAATGTGACTGAACTGCTGTTGCCATATTAAGAAACTTCCAAGCAAACAACTGCAAGCAACTTAAAAAGTGGTTAGACTTAAGACAATGTCGTGAATAATGGGCGGCGAGTGCTTTTCCTTTATAATCCTTGAGAAGAATCACAAATATGAAAGACGAAGACTGTGTCAAGAAACTACAACTCCTTTCAATTTGACACATATTTCTCATTAGAATTCTTGTTCTTTACTATCTATTGAAATACCTAGCTCATTCGTCTCCAAACATATCTTTGCTAAAGCTTTTTTTTTCTGAATAGCATGTCGAATAACCAATAGTTCACTTAACATTCTGATTTTCTTTTTGTAGCCTACTTAAAGAAGCTTTATCGTCTAAAGCATAACTGTTAAATTGTTGGCAACGTTTCATTAAGCCGCAGATAACGATTCAAGCACTTGAAGCTGCTGCTGATCTGTTTCGATTGTCTGTCGCTTATTGGCACAATGAAGATATGTGTGCTGATAAACACACACACACACACACACGCACACAGCAGAATTCGCACAAGCCGGAAATGGATTTCCAAGCAAATTATCTGCTTTCCATGGCAAAGCGAATGGGGACAGCACAACGCAGACGGAGAATGGAAACCAAACACCAACAACAAGAAGAACACTATACTGAACAGTTTCCATTTCAGTTTTGCATGCGTTTGTGTGCGTGTGTGTGTTTGTGCCTGTGTCATTGCCATCATTTGAAAACGACGGCAGCTGCTGCAGCGGCCACAACTGGCTCTTAGCTGCGTTTTGACAAATATGCATAGGACATTGTCTATTGGCGCTTGGCCAAAGGGGCCTGCCCGGTCGAATGCCTCGGCTTGGCACGTGCTTGCCGTCGGATACCTGCTGCAAATGACGTTGCTGGCGTTATTGTGCAAATGGGCAAATGATTTTTTAGTCCACAGTTTTGAGGCTAGACGCGACGTTATGTAATCCACGTCAAGGTTCAAACATGCAGCGTGTGATTGGATACGGTAATCATGTTACAAATATGTCGATGCTGATGCCGATTTCAGCATATGCCTTTGGCTATAAGTGTGTCCCTTTGATTATGCGAATTAATGAGCGCCATACAGCAGCAGCGAATGCGTTGGCTGACTGACTGGTTGCTCGCTGGTTGGTTTTGGCCGATTTGCATTTGCTCTTCATTAGCCCCTTCAAACACATTTGGATTCGTGTTTGTCTGACGCTGGCAAAGCTCTAAAGCAGCTTTCCGCTTCCATTTGCCAAATATGGGTAGCTTAAGCTGATCAGCAGAATTTGGCATTACAAATCTGCAGTTGGCAATGGCGTCCGTTAAAGGCAAGGCAGCGCAGCGTACAAACATACACACACAAGCACACACAGACACACACTTACGTACGTATAACCGCTGCAGTGATGAGCAATTGCGGACAGGGCGCTGACAGCGAACGTAATGTGCAGACAAAAACAGCGACGGCAACAAAAACAAAAACGGAAATGACCAAAGCATAAAAACAACATGCAACAACATGGCATACGTGGGGCCATATCACAGATATGGCCATAAAAAGTGCGCAATGACCATAGGGCCCGACGTTGCCCGCTTAAATTGCAAACGAATTTCGCTGTAATGACCACAATGCACGCACACAAGCACGCATGCACAAGTACACACCCACACACACACACACACACATTGGTTTGGCGGCATCATTTGTAACTGCATTTATATTGAAGCGACCGCATCTGTTGTGGTTATGTTGTATGCAAAAATGCATTTTCGCGCACAGATAAGCATACAGGACTGTGAATGGTCAAACCTGGCGGCCAACTTCGTATTAAGCAATGCATCAACAGCCACATGCCACTTGCCCCCGCCCCTCATTCCAGCTCATATGTCTGTGTGTGTTTATGCATGTGCGCCGCCATGCCAGTGTTTTTGCTTCATTTCCGCTCGGACTTGCGCTGTGCTTCCGGTTTATTAATGCCCATTTTTTTTCTTTCCATCTTTTTTTGCTGGATTATTTTACCGCTCTTTCCCAAAAACCGTATGCAATACGCTTTTTTGCAATTAAATTATGTAGCAGGCGCTGGACACTAAATTAACTGAACCAATTTCAGCCTTAAGTTGGCAAAGGAGTGAGAAAAAAGCCGTACAAAATTGGAAATCAAATAGCGCGCTGATATAAAACCATTAATAAAAATGACAATCATGCAAGTGTTTTACAATATTTATAATAACGGCAATTAAAAAGAAACGCAACATACATAATTATAAGCTCATGCATTATGCACAGCGTACTCTGCAGAGCAAATATTAAATTTCTGAAATTTCAATTGATATTTAATCGACTGTTAATAAAGTCAAACTGTCAACCAAAGTGCCTGATTAATGATTTGCTCGTGTATGGGTTCGGGTGTGTGTGTGTGTGTGTGTGTGTGTGTGTGTGTGTTTGCAATGACACGTGGCAAAGGTAAATGGATAAAAATTGATAGAGGCAAAAACAAAGCGAAAGTGTTTCCCCGTCACGTCTATGACAGCAACAATAACAACAAAAAACAGTTAACAAAAATATGACGAATGACTGCAGCTGCCATCGGTCAAGTCAGCAGGAAATAGCTGAAACTAGCAAAAGGATAACTAAAAAAGGAAAAAAACACATCGAACTGATGAAATGATTTATTGAAGACATAGCGACTGACATTGACAATCAACGACTCTCCGACGGACGACGGAGTTTTATTGGAAAAGCTTACAAACATTTGTTAGAAATCAACAAATCAACAGGACAAAAAAATTTTATGGTTACAAGAAGCTAAAATAGAAAAGACATTGAAAGTCAAATACTCTTTCGTGGATCTTTCTATAAAGTTTGTAACTTTAAGATATTTTGTTGCTTTTGTCAGAAAAGTAAACCATATTTTTGCCATATATTTTAAGATAAGCTTTAACAAAATTTTATAGTTTATTTTATGCCTCAGCTTTTTAATAATGACAAAATTGATAATAAAATTCAAATGCCGTTACTCTGGGTTTAAAAAAAAATTGTAAATACTAACTGAAGTGGAAATTGTTGCATAAATCAAAGTTAAAAGTGTTAAAAATAGCAAAAGGGCTCAAATTGAATTTCAAGATTTTTTTGTCTTTGTTTTTGGATTTTTTGTTTGGCTTTGGCTTTGGCAAGCCGTTGACGAAGGTCCGTCCAACTGTTTGTTGGTCACCCTGTTGGCCTTTACGCCGTGTACTCGTGCTTTTATTTACTTGTAGGATTTTGTTAGCAGTGGCAGTCGTTTCGTTTGTTGTGTGTGTTGCCCTTTGGGCAAATTTTTGGTTGCTTGTTGGTTTTCAAATTTGCGGTAAATCGGAAGTGCGCCGCAAGTTAAATGAACTTGCCACAGACGGCATCCCATTGTCCTGGGCTCCGGTTCGTACCGTTTCATTTCGTTTCGCTTCCTTGTTGTCTTTCCGTTTGCCTTCGAGTGCGTTTTCAGCTCGTTTATTTATTTACATGTCGTTTGTTATTTTCGGATTTTATTTATATTTTTTTGTGGCTCTGTGTTTTTGGTTTTTATTCTGCTCGGCCCGGCTTGCTTTATGGTTTTGTGTCTTTAGTTGTTAATCAGCGGCCAGTCTTTGATTTTCCGTTTCTTTGGGGCCCCACACAAATTTGCTTAATTGCGTATAATTTGTGGTCGAAAAAAGGGTCAGACCCGCAGATTTGTGCATATTACCATAGAAATCAATTTCGAATCGAGTTGGGGGTAGGAATATTTATGTATTTGCAAATCCCTTTTCAGTGATTTCACTAGCTATTGATAAGTCCTTGAAAGCAGCTCATGTGTGGCTTAAATAAAATCATATTTGAAAAAAGATTTACCGTTCGATGGTTGAAATTGGAGCTAAAGCATAAACCTAAGCAGCATGAATGCCAAACTGCCTGCTGACAGAAATAATGAAAAAAAAGGTTGAATGGAAATGTGTGTGTGTGTGCATGTGTGAATGTGTGTGTATGGATGCGGTATTGAATTCAAGATGCGGCAGGCCAAGGGCTCTGTGCGTCCACACGGCGTATGATCAACCCATATGCGCACATACGAATTGCAGATAAATTTATTGAAAATGATTGTATAAGCGACTGGCAGACTGTGCGCATATTTTTATAACGCTCGGCAGCCGTCTTTGGTCTTGGGGCGCTTCAATGCAACATGCATGATGTTTTTGCAAAAATATTGATGATTTGGCAAATGTGTGTTGAAAAGGTTGGATCTATTGAATTGCAGCAGCAGCAGCAGTCAGGCATCCACTTCGCGCAACCTGCTGGCTGCTGCCAGTTGCCAACAGCAACAACAAGCACAGCACTTTTCATGTTAGCGCTTGTATTGGAGCTCAAACCCCAAACTTGTTGCCAGCCAACAATAGAACACGAAAAACGTATTAGTAATCCGAGATGGCAAAAGAATTGTAGCATACTTTACAGCGCTCACAAAATTATGGTACAATATGCATGCATTTTCGATGCATTTAATGTGCGAGTTTTTAAATTTGAATGAAAATGCGCGACATTAAATAAAAACAACAGCAGAAGCAGGATCAACATCAGCGGAAGTGGAGGTCACAACAGCACCGACAAGAGTATATAACGCAACAAGGCAAAAATAAAACGCAGCAGCAGTGAAATTAATCTAAAAAGTTTTTAATGCGCTTTTAAATGATGATGCTGGTAGGGTAGCTGTTTTTTATCTGCGTGTTTTTTTTTTCGTATCAACTACGACAGCAACAACAACATCAGCTTTGCTGTTGCTGCCATTGCTATTCATAACTGGGAAACTATCATTGCCGTTGCCCTTGTCTGTAGCTCCTTCTTCAGCTACTGCTGCTGCTGCTGCTGCTGCTGCTGATGCTTTTGCTCCTGCTGCTGCCGCTGTGCAAATTACAAGAGCCAGACATCCGGCCACAAAAGCGTGCACAAGTCCGCCCCTACATAAATACCCTAAATGAGTTTGCGCGGCCACCTGTTGAGCGCCTTGGCGCCGACACAGAGACTTTAATTTTTGCAAATTTAAATGCAAAAAGAGTGCCCAAGCAGAATGCATTCCGACGACTCCACAGGGAATGCAGGCTGAGCGGAGGGGCGCCTGCCATTACTTGCTGCCAGGACAGCAGCCAAGTGGAAGAGCAGCGAGCATCGAGCACCAGTCGCAGGAAGTAAACAATTAAGTTTTAAGTTGGTGAAATTAAATGAAAACAGTGGGAATATTGAAATTGATGCAAAGTTGATTCAAGCAACAAGGGGCCGAGGGCGGGGGCGAGGGCGAGGGCGTGAGGCGCAGCAAACAGAATAGCGCTTGATTAAACTTTGCAAGGATCGGACGCGGCGAGGGCACATTTTGAGGCTGACAACTATTATCCTTGCTTTGGCAGCACCGAAGCCAGTCGTGCCTTTGCTATTTACCTTTTAATTTTCGTTGCATAAATCTGGACGACCAAGTCAGTTACAGCAATTCATTAGCAACTGCATGGGCTTCAAAGGGGAGAGAGTAAAAGAGATAGAGAGTGAGAGGACTGAGCAAACTTTTTCGTTTCAAATTTCAAAATTCATTCAAAATGCCGCCAGTGTAACTTTTGGTTTCGCTCTCTCTTTCTCTCTCTCTCTCTTTTTGTCTCTCCTCTCTCTACTAATTGTATAACTTCGCTGGTTGAGTGTCAGCAAAAGGTCGAGCAACTTGTGCCAATTGAGCAAAAATGTAATTAGTTTGCGTGACAGAGAGAAGGAGCAATAGTTGAAGTCGGTAAGATAGAAAGAGAGAGTGAGAGAAAGGAAGAGAGTGAAAGAAGGAAGCATAGGCATCTAGCCTTGATCTAATGTGGCTTTAAGGCAGCTTTGCACCGGATTTGCAGCTCTTCAAACATCTTTGTCTGCCTTTTTGCGGGCTCGTGCGCTGACAATTTCAAGCACTTAGCAAAAATAGCAACTATTAAATATGCATAAACGACGCGACGGCGGGTCGCGCCCATTAAATTGCCAACAAGCCACACGCACACACACACACATACACAGAGAGAGTTGCTTGGCGTGTGATGTGGTTGGCACACTTTAAACACAGCTTTGCATACATTTGGGCTACAACAAGGACGAGGGCTGCTGCAGCGTCAGCTAGAAAACAAAAGCCGTAGCCAGGAAATTCCTTTTGGGGCCCAGCCTTAAGCCAGAGTGAGCGCGTGCTTGGCACAACGTCACATAAATTTGCATACATGCTCACATGTATATATATATTTATATAGAAGAAAGTAAGCGACAGGATGCAGCACCCTTCTGGTATACCCCCTACTTTGCCCTTGTGTGCTGAGTAAACGCGGCACTGTATAACGAAAAGCTTTTAAAATATGCCGACGCGACACCTACAACAGTAAATTTGATATGCTTGCAGCTTAAATATTTACAAACACACACACACACGCATACTCAGTGTGGCACACATCAAGCTTGAAGACATTAAAAGCCAGCGGCATGATAATAAAATCTTTATTTAATTGTATAAATTGTGGCAACTAACTAAGCAGCCAGCGACCAGCAACAGACAAAGCGAGCGACACATGCCACACGCATCAGCATCATAAAAATGAAGTTAATTTTAATTAAAATGCATGACAAAAGTGCGTATGTGTGTCTGTGTGTGTAACATAACTGCTGAATCATAAAGCGCTGCTCAACGCTCACACACACAAGCAATATTTCTGCTCACGTGTCTATGTGTGTGTGTGTGATGCGTGGTTGGTTTAATTTTAATTGTCAACCCTTTGGCTGTCATTTTTATAGCGCTGACAGGCGCGTTGCTGTTGTTGCTTCCGATGGGTGTCAAATTATAGGCCATAATTGTCAATATTTGCGCCTTTTTATGGCAAACAAAAAAACAACGTACGCAGTAGCCGTACCATCATGTACTCATGCATAAAATCTAATAATTACAGTAGCAACAAAAAGTACACAAACCTTTTGCCATGCTAATCAACTTCTTGCGCGCTTAGCCCAAATAAGTAGGCAACACTTTTTTGTATTTTTAATAATGCAAATACTTTTTGTAAAGAATAAAAATGCTTTGTTAGGGTATAAATGGACATGAGGGAGTTCAACTACGTAAGCTGACTTTGAAGCAGGTTTATGTATGCCCATTCTATTATGAGGGTTTTAATTGAAAAAACATTGAACATTTTTTCTGCTTGAGCTTTTTTTTTTTGGTCAGCAGCGAGTAGCAGGGTAGCTGCTAGTCGTGTAGCTCTAGTTATCTGGCAGCAAGATCTAAAAATTTATGACACCCACTGCGGTTCTGTGGTACTTAATGCGTGCGAGCAGCTGTCATGTCACGGGTTATAGCCAAGGTGGTTGCGGTGTGGTGCGGTGCGGTGCAGAATGCTGGAGCATTGGACAAAATCCTTTTAAAAAAAAACAATTTATGCCAACATTTTTGTGGGTGGTGGCGGTATTGGTGGTGTGCTACCTTTTTCATCAGAGTGTTTAACAAAGTGCTAATTTAAAAAGTTCAGCAAAGCGGCGCCAACAAAAGCAACAACAATGGGCGGGAGAACCACCACAACAATAAGGCGGCTGCTACTTTTGTTGTTTGGGGTGCACAACAAAAGTAGGAAAATAGCAAAAATTGCTAATTAAAAATTTATATGAAGTTAGCAGTAATAGCATTTTTAATTATAGCCAACTCATGCGCGGGCAGCCAAACAGCAGAAGCAGTAGCAACAGCAGCAACAACAACAACAATAATCAGCGGAAGCAACGTAAGCAGCGGAAGTGTGGAATGAACAATTTTGAGGTCATGGGGCAAGCCTTTTTGCTGTTGCCGCTGCCGCTGTGCATTCGATAGGCGTAGGCAGAGGCAAATATCCTGCCCACGTTGCCAGCTAATTCGACTTAATGAAAATTTAAATGCTCTCATCAGGGCGTTCTCCGGGAGAGCCACAAAATTCGATGCATTCTATTAAATTGAGGGCCATGAAAATCTATGATGCCAATCTAGAAATTTATCAGCTCAGCCATGCATGCATAATTGTGGCATCAACAACCCAAAACCATAGTAATCATGTAAGACATACCTATCGTGTTGCGAGTGTGCAATTATATGTCTGACTGTTAATTAAATTCGCACATGAAATATTTAGATTACTTCAAATCCACAAAATGCAGAGTGTGGCTTCAATTTAGCAAGAAGAAGAATATATTAATTTCACAGAAAAAATGCCAAAGTATTTGGAAGATATGTAAAATATTCTGTTCTGCCATTCAAACTTCAATTAAGTCTATTTATAAATACCAATTCGAAACATTAAAAATCTGAACTTAAATTATTATAGTGAAAACAATACAATTGAATATAATTATTTAAGAAATTTGTTTCAGATCGCCCTCAATATTCATAGAGGAAGATATTTGTGCTTTCTCATAACTTAATATATCAGAATTGGACATTATTTTTGATAGCCTTGTTAAGTTTTGTTTTTGTTTATGTGTGCAAAGGAAGCCATAAAGAATTCGCCAATTTGCATAGACTTGGAAGCCAGGTATTAAAAGTAAATTAATTATTGGCTTCATCGGGCGTATTGTTGTGTTTGAAAGCGTAATTGTTGAGTGTTGATTTGTGGGTTGGACAGCTTTAGGATTTCTAGTAACGGCATTAAAGCTGTGCGACTTGAACAGCTGAAGTTCAATTGAAAACTTTTGTCAAATTAATTAATTAAACTACATAACAGCAGCAGCAGTAGCAGAAGCAACAACATCGACATCAACAACAACAACAGTGACATTAATAATAGAAAGGCGTCCCGTTGAAGTCAGCAGAGGACAGGACTCAAACTTGTTGGGAGCCAACAGACAAACAAACAACAGTTGGAAGCATAGAAATAGCATTGGCAACTCAAATGGCGCAAAAGTTGTAAAGTTCAACGTGCAACTTTGTAGGCCGACGCCTGCCACAGGCCAGGCTGGTGGCAGTCAGCGTGGGATTAGCGGGGCTATCGGGGGCAGATTCTTCGGTTGGCTCGTTAAATTTTTGACTGTGGCAACGACGCTTTAAGGCATCTTTTTAAAGCGTTTAGTGTTCCGTGCTGTGCTCCATTTCAATTTCAGGCACATAAAAATCAACGCCACGGCCTTGTAATTAGTGCTGGGCTGTTTAGCCACTCCCCCACTTAGTAGTAGAACGGCGGATGGGTGGTTGTTGGTTGCCACACCACGAACCCAACTCGACAAATAGTTGAAAAGTTGTGAACTTGGGAACGGACGGCTATCATTTTCGCATTGAATGCGACTTGGTTATGAGTAAGCGGCATACGCCCCCCACGCAAATCAAATGATAGATAGAGGCGGGGCAGTGGACTGCCAGGAAAGTTGGGAGCGGTGATAAGCGCATTTGCTTGTTTATCAAGTCAGGCGATTCGGGCCGTAAAAGTTTTGCACACTGTCAGGCAGGCAGCCAGCCCGGCTGGCAGGCAGGCTGTGAAGAAGACAGCACTTCAAGTCATTAGGCAAGTAACTAACCTTTTGTTTATGGCTGCTGAATTTCTATAATAACAATTATGAAAATTAGGCGAAGCGAGTAGATGCATGGAGTGGGTCCATGGGTTGATGGTGTGGAGAGTTTTGGTTTCCCTTGTAGCGACCGCCATTGTTTTGACGGCTAATTAAGTTTCTGCCAAATAGGCAGAAAAGATGCGCCACAGCGCAAAAATATGCTTTCAAAATGAAACGAGTCATCGAGGCAGAATTTAAGGCGTGTGCCTGACAGGTTTTTAACTCAATATTATTCTATTCTCTATTACTTACTAAGTGTGCTGTCATTTGGCAATAAACGTGTGGACTCACCTGTAAAGAAGAAACGGAAAACGATTCGATTAGTATATTTAATCTTGTGTAATTATTGTTTTTCATAGTTGTTCTCTGTGTGTACAAATCTTTTGAGCAATCAATTCTAATTAAGTCGGTCCCTAATCAGTTTTTGTGGTGCGCATCAGCAGCAGCAGCAGCCACAACAACAAGAGCAGCAACGTCATCATCAGCGATAGCCACAAAAACCGCATTAAATGCGATTAATTATGAACTTAATTAGCAAAGTAATAAAAAATAAAGTGCAGCGATTTGAGCCGCTAATCTTGTTGTTGTTGTTGCTGCTGCGACTATTGAAATTGGAGCGGTTCACAGTGCGTTGCAGGTCAAATAAATCCCTTTTAATTAAGAGATAAACAGAAGCAATTAAATTATTAATTATGCGCACAAACATACATAGAAATATTGCATACTTTATGGCACGCAAATAAACACACACGCACTCCCACACACACACACACACTGGTATACCCCATAATGTACCCACTGTTACACATTTCGCATAAATCAATAGCTTGCACTTAAAGCTGCTAATTGTTGCTAAATAAACGCACATAAAAGCAATGTTAAACATTTATATACAACACAGTTTAAGCATAGGCCATGCTTGCCGGAGCTATTAATAATATGGGACGTCAGTAAATAAAACGACTAAGCAACAAGAAAAGTCCGAATAGCAGATTTTCTATAACCGCATACGCGAGTTACTAATGGAACACGGCAAAGAGGATATTTAGGGGAAAATAGAAAGAGAACTTAGAGAAAAGTATTGGAGTATCTATAAGACTTACATAAAGGCATGAGAGCTCGTTTTATTTTTTTCTGTTACACACATTTATAGAAATATATTTTAGACATCGCATACGTTACTTTTGAGTGCGAAAACAAAGATATGTTAAAAGAAACAAATAG
This sequence comes from Drosophila gaucha, assembly GCA_035045545.1. Lineage (NCBI taxonomy): Eukaryota > Metazoa > Arthropoda > Insecta > Diptera > Drosophilidae > Drosophila > Drosophila gaucha. The sequence goes on along the minus strand of JAWNOY010000176.1, from coordinate 1,278,298 downwards.
ATGGTATTTATAATAAATAAAGAGAGAAACAATCAGAGAGAATAGTCTCTCAGATATCTGTAGATCATGAAAATTGCAGATATTCAATAAGTAAATTTTCATAATAGACAGACATAATCGGTGCAGGGTATAACAAATCCGAGTCCACAGGGCATTGTAGCTCTGCTGAATTATCGATCATCATTAGTCAGGCTAAAGCGAAAGGGCGCCGCAGCTAGATATGTTTGCACTAATTAATTTCCTAGCCCAGTCAGCCAGCAATCACACATACACACACACACACACCGCAAATTGACACCCATACGCACACTGACACAGCTTTTATTTGAATGAAAATTGTGCTGTGACGATTGCATTTGCAAATTTTCACATGAAATGCGATTATGCTTATGCGTGTTTTTGAATTTCGGGTTTCGCTCTGCATATGCTAAAAGCTGAGAGAGGTTAGGTTAGGCAGGTTGATAGTGCTAACAAATTTGTTGTTACTATTTGATAAATCGCAGCTTATTGGCTGCGCAGCTGACCGAACGCAAACTATGTGTAAGCACGGAAAAGCAAGTCAAATAGTTTTTGGGGGCAACAGGAGCAGCAGCGGCAACAACTACCATAAAGGAGCGTTGTCTGTTTTGCTGACCTTTTGCATAATGAAAGTAACATTGTGGCTGCCATTTTGTGGTTTGACAAATGTTGTGTCAAATTCGGCTACACAGCCGCAAAACACACAACCACATAGAGACAGAGGGAGAGGCAGAGACAGCGCCAGACGAGACCGGGCGAACAACTTTGTCAACAGCTAATGGACTCACACACACACACACACACACACACACACACACAAAGAGAAAAATTAGCCATGGTCGCACTTTTTGTAGGTGCAACAACAGCAACAGAAGTGGCCACATGACATGAGGCACCAAAGCGAGAGCCAGAGGTGGACACTGAGAGGTAGCACAAGCGACAAGGACTACGTAACGGACACGAGCACGCCACACATGGCTCATGTTAGACTTGCCAAACAGAGTGAGCGACCACCAACAGTTGACCACTGTTGATGACAGCAACAATATCATCAGCGTCAGCAGCAGCAGCAGAGCAGCAGAGCAGCGGAGACGCCGGTCAGTTGCAACATGAGCAACATTAAAAAACATTAAACCAGAAATCACTTTTGCAACCACGTCGTTTGTTGTGTGAGCTGCGTGGAGGTTGTACGCTAGCAACGATGTGAGGTGAGGTTGAGGGGGCGTCATTTGAATCCACAAAATGCGGCTTACTTAGAGGCGCACAACTGATGATGATGTCGTTGCTGAAGCAGCAGCACGTTGAGCGCTTTTTAGCCAGTTAGCCATCCAATGGGTTGTCCTGGCAATGATTTGTTGGCTTTTGAGCGGCTAGAAGCTAGGCAGGCAGCGAACGTTGTCTAAATACCACAACAATGAGCCAGAGCCGTAGCCAAAGCAGCAGCAGCAGCAGCAGCAACGGCTACGTCATCGTATTACCAAAGGCTGCTCTGTGTAAATGTAATCCTAGGTAGCAGCACACTTGTCTGCTTGTTACACTCCATTTATTTTTCACTCCTTCGGCTGGCTTGTTGTGTAAACAAATCTAACACGCAAGTCGCAAAAGGGCCCTTGATCCTCCCGGCTGCTGCGCCAAATGCATTTGCCAGCCAGCAGGCAATGCACTTTTTAGGCTAAATGCTATTGTTGTTGTTTGGTTCCACTTTTAGAGCACTTTACACGCCTGTCAGCCTAGACCAGGAGAGCCAGGTCTGTGGCCCTCGCAAACTCATTTGCATATTTGAGCGGCGAGACGCGATTCAACTTTGGTTACTGCTGCTGCCTTGCAAGTGTTTACTATAGTCTGTTGTCTGTATCCTTGCCAGAAGCTAATGTCAAGAGTTTGCCTATGGAGGGCATAAAGTTCGCCTTGTCTAGCAACAACTTTATGTATTTGTAGATCTAAAAATTTGAGAATTTGCTAAGATCAAGTCCTAATAAAGTTTTGTGTTTGGTTTGCTATCGACAGCACAAGTCCCCTCAACGGGCATTTTTGGCCAACTTAGATCTCAAACAAAATTGAGCCAGACTTCCGCTGAATTGCATTGTTAGACTATTTGGAGAATGTTGAAAAGTCAAAAGTACAAAAGAAATAAATATGCATGAATTTAAATTGAATTGTTCGGCGAAGGGTTTGACCCCAGGCCAAATCAACAAAATAGACAAACAATGTGGTCAACAAGTAAATAATATGCGACAAGAAATGCATTTACAAAAGGCTGAAGCCGAAATTATTTAAATCAACAACAGAAACACACACAAAATATATTGTTGAATAAAATAAAAGGCAAATACAATTTACACGCATACACACAAACATTTGGAGGCTTACATATGCATGTGAAAAACTTCAAGTCACACAATGATTAGATGTACAGGTCAGAGAAGGGCGCCGGGGTCAACAGATTTGTGCAGCATCATCTCGGGGAACGAGTCGGACGTCAGCAACTTTTGTGCGCTTTTGCATGTTAAATTTTTGGGATTTATGCCGAAAAATGCATAAATAACTGTTAATATTTAATATTGTTAACTTGTAAATTTTAAATGAAATATGTGTGGAGCAGCCATGTGGAAGAGAGCATGTTGACGACCATGACGACAACGGCTGCCGCTGCTGCTGTTGCTCTGGTCAGCGTAGGTCAGGACATGGCCCTGCACATGAATTATGCAGTTTTTAACAAAAATGCCACATGGCTTACTGCTCCGCACACACATATACATGCACAAAAAGAGAGAGGACATCCTTTTGGTCCTAGTCACAACAACATGGGCAAAAGTTTAATTGTTTCTGTTGCTGATTCTAGAAATTTTATTTGAATTTCTGTATTTTATTTCGCTTTTGCATTTTACATGCGCAATTATACGGCAAAACTCTTGCGCCGCAGCGAATATGTCAAACTAGAAACATTTCTGTCATTTACTGCATTTGAATGCCATCATCAACAATAAGAAATAATGTTGAGGGTGTTGAAGCAACGAGTATACGCGGGATTTGCATAATTAAGCAAGTGAAAAGGGTATATTTAAGAACTTACTTTCTACCAGGAAATTAAATAATAAAAACTGAAAATATTAAGAGATTCACTTATATTATCAGACATATATGTCATCTATAAGAAAAGCTAATATGATAAATAAAATAAAGCTTTATATGAAATATTATTTCATACAAAATTTCCGATTCCATTTATTAAAATTAAAGCCAATTGAAGAGGATTACTCTTTCACGTTTTCCATGTCTTGGATGTTAACGAAAAATAAAACCATCGATCGATAGTAAAATAAATGAAATGAAAATAAGAATATTTATTAAATTTGCGACTGTATTTCAATTTTTTTTATTTATTTTTTTAAGGGCATTGTGAAATGATTGCAACCTAAGAACATAAGTGCATTTCAATTACAAAAATGTTCGCTGCACTTCATGTTGCATCTGCCGTTGCATAAATCATGAATAAAACACCAACACCCACACACACAGACACATATAGACACACAAAGCAAAGCCGTTCAATATAAAACGTGTTGTGTGAAACAAACTAAGCGAAAAGCACACACACACACAGAGAAACACACTGTGGCAGCTGAAACTCTCTGGATTTGGACGGCTTTTTCAATTTTTGCTGCGCCTAGCTGCAAATTCAGTTTTCGTTTGCCCAGAAAAAACAGCAACAAGAACAACATAGAGTTTGGTCATTGGCTAGGAAATTTAAAACTTATAAGCACGCCACGGTGCCGGTGCCACGTTGTATGCAATGGCCGCTAACTGTTGACGGTTGAGACGCACGCACGGCTAAACCACCTAACCCACCTCACTCACCCAACAGCTCCAGCACTCGCACCACTCACTACCGTCCGCGTCCATCCACTGGCGCAAAAGCCATAAAGTTTTTATTTATTTGCATTTGCTCACGTGTGCATGTTTAATTAAATTTGAAGCGCCAGAGCGGTCGCTCGGCCGCCCATCGAGTCGCGGCTTGAGAGAAACTCTTATTTTTTCTCTTTTTTTTTTGGCCGCCAAACACACAAAAATACATGCGAGCTTCTGTGGCGCCACCTGCCGGCCGTCAATTCGCTGGCACGAAAAGTTATGTCTAACGGCAGTGGGCCTGCATGGCAAGCTGGGAGAGGTGCGCCGGCAGGTGCACCTCCTGCACGGGCATATGATGCAGTTTACGTAACGAAAATTGAGTTGGACATGAACAAATTGCGGTTAGGTTGGTGGATTTGTCGGCTTTTATTTTTGTTTCGGTTTCGGGATTTGTTTTTCATTTCTAGATTTTTTTGTCGGCCTTAGCATGGGCATGCAGGGGGAAGGGGCCGGCGATAGAGTGGGTAGGAGATTTGTGGGTATAGTTGTAATATGCAAATTGGAGCGTGACATGCATTTCGACAGCTTTGAAATGCAAAAGCTGTGAATGAATTTTTATCTTAAAGTTTGTCAGTTAAGTGCAGTCCTTTTAAAGTATGGCCAAATGCCTTTGCTTATCCAACACCGAATCTGTGTACCATAACAAGTTATTTATCTTGTGAATTGTCAGATGGCAACGGCGCTGAAAAGTAGGCAACACTCGAGTGTATTTTATTTTTCCGGCGTTTTGACTCGCATGACAAATGACAAACAGACGATGTTAGCTAAAATGCGTTAATTAAATTTTGTCTCTCAACTGCTTGAATGCGTAGACAAGCCCAAGGGGACATTACCAAGCACCCGCACCCACACCCACACACACACACACATACTCAAACACACACGGCAACGCCCACGTGTCGCATTACGTTGCCTACTTCTAAGCGCTGACATCTTGTTTTGCCAGCAGCTCATAAAATTTGCAGCTTGTTTCAAGCATTTTGCCAGCTGCTTTAATATGCATATGTGTGTGTGTGTGTGTGCTTGCGCGTGTTAGTGTAGAATTTATGCGCCTCATTAGTTGGTCCAGCCCCAGGAGTTACGCTCATCACCTTGGCTCTGGCTCAGTCACAGCATCATCATTAGTCACAAGTAGCGGGTCACAGGCCGCTGGGCTTACGTCGCCTAAAAATATGCTAAGCATTTGCGCTGCGTCAAATTAAATGGTTTCGACGATGTTTGACATATTTGCACAGTTTAACTATAGCGGCGTCACGTGGCCTCAAAATACAAAAGCTATGCTAAATATATAAATATATACATAAGCGCATGCAAAGATTTTTCATATTTCCAGCAACATTTTTCACGGCACTGAAAGGGTTGAAGTGTCTCAGAAAAATAAAAACAACAAGCAGAAAATCAAAAAACAAAAAAATGCGAAAGTGCGCCAAGATACATATGAAATCGGGACAGAAGGGTGCATGAAAGTAGGCGTATCTCGCATTGATTTTTTTCTCTCACTTTTTCTTATTTTGCACACCGACTATTTGCCGACGTCGTCGCGGCTGCTGCGCTCATTCATTTCATTTCTCGTCTTGCGTTTTATTTTATGCTCTGCTTTTCATTTTTATGAGCGTGTACAAATGTGTGTATGTGCGTGTGTGGGAGAGTCGTCGCTGGCTGCAGCATGGTCTGCTCAACTCAACTCTGCCTACTTTTTATGGGTTTTTATTTATTTGCGCCGCTTTGCAATTTCAAAAAGTGTTCGCGTGTAGCTCCAGACTAAGGCAAAAGGATTTGGCTTAGCCAACTTGTCTGGGCCGGGTTGGGTCTGGCCTGGCCTGGTCTGGTCTGGCCTGGCCTGGGCCATCGTCCTATTTCGTGCTGCGCCGGATCTTGCGTGTTTCAGTGCCTTATATTGCAAAGCGAGCATAATAAATATTTGACGCTTCATAAATCTTTAAAGAGTTGCCAAAAGTAGCAGCAACATCAGCCGACGACTCGTGTCTTGTTTCCAGAGCCTGAGAACCGAGTCTTCTCTTAATGGATTTGCTATTTTTCGGCGCTCTACTCTACGTTTATGCTAATGACTTAGCCTGACCCGGGTGCCTGAACCGGGGCAAACCTGGGAGGCTGCAATCGGAAGCCACTGTGCAAATTGGACAATGAACATGAACGTTGAAAGGAGATGGAGGGCCGTCGGCCACTTGGGAAACCCTTGCAAATTGCATGGCCAAGAGCGGCTTGAAATCTTTGGCACAGTTTTCACTTGCACTTGCGCGCCGCCATTTTTGATTTCCCCAATGATTTGCATTAACATTTTTGGCTCTACGCATTTCCACCCACAACATTCCTGCACATTTTCCAAGCAATTTAAAAGCCACACACGAACAGTACGTAACAACGCAGAGTCGAGCACAGCCAATGCCGAGTTGGTTGGTTTAAGCCACAGTAGCTACAGACAATGAACGAGCAATCCGACCATAAGCGCATTAGGCGGGTTAGTTGCTTCGGTCTACTGCTGCTCCCAAATACTCCTTACCCTTTGCCAACCTCTCTTCGGGTTGCACACAAATGAACTATTGTTTATAAGCCACATAAACAAACTCAATCGTATTTATGTGGCTGTGTTTTGAATGATGACTGTTTCAAGTTTTTGGCCGCTTTGGTGCAATGCGGCTGTTGCAATTCCCATTCAAAGCGTGTGCTTCATAATTAAAGCTCTTATAGGTGTATAGCAATTGAAAATACATATATTTTAAAGTCTACGGTAACTGGAAATATTTTTGAATATTTTGAAATCAAATATGATATTACGAAGCTTTTACGCATTGTCATTAAAGTATCTATTAATTGGAATAATTCTCCCTCTTCGTACATTTAATTCAAACCCGTAAAACGAACCAACCATAATTTTTGCTACTTGCAACTCTGAATTAATTACATAATCAAATAATATAATTACGTTTTAATTGAGGCAAGCTATTAAGCTTTGAAAGCGTATTATATTTACTGCTAAATTATATGTTAATTATTTTTGATAGATGCAACTGAAAGCTGCTTACCTCTCATATTTAATTTAATGCTAGTTTGTGGGAGATGCGAGTGCCCGACTTAAAGATACACTGATTCCCTCAGTGAACTGATGTTTCAAGCATTCAAATATACTTTTAAAGACTAGATTCGTTAGCAGTTAGCAATTGTTAAGTTTTAATTCCCTAACTTTTTCAGTTTACGATATCGACACATTCATACTTTGGCTTCGGGTATTAAAGCCAAATTGATCGAACTGCAGCTATAATTGTTTTAAACTAACAACAACTTTCATGTCATTAAATTTGAATTATGAATTTTTGGCAAATTAAGTTTAAAATTTATTTATAAGAATTATTTATTTGATGTTTATCAAATAATCAAAATGAGATAAATTTAATAATTGAGAAAAATAAATGAAAAGATTAAATTAAAATAAAAAATATTTCAATCAAAAAATTTAGTTAGTTTGGCGAGCTATCAAAATGTAGCTCAGAGAGATTTGTTTTAATTAGCTAATAACCCAACTTTTACTATATATGCGAGCAGCATTCTCAGTGTGCTTGTTATTTTGGGTAACGTGTTTTACAGTTCATTAAAATTTGGCTCACTGCCAGCGTCAATGAGCATTAAAGTTATACCGAATAGTGTGCACATAGTGTCTGGGGCTTCTGTTCAGCTGTGTTTGTTGTTAAGCGTGTTAACAGGCATTATATTGCACACTAACACAAGTACACACACACACGCACACACACACTTATGGTGGCAAGGCTTTGCTGCTGGTCTGGCTGGCTGTCTGTCTTATGAGCGTTCAACAACGGCGCCACATGCTGCTCATTGAGCACACGCTTGACATGCAGGGGCAGCCGCTGGCTTGCGGGGTACATTGCGGTATGCTGCCTGAGCTGCTTTAAAATCGCATCGTCTTAAACTCGGGCAGAACACACACCATACTTTTGTGCGCGACCGGGCTGACAACTTCCGACAGTTGCCGCCAGCCGCAGCTGTATGTAGCTATTATTATGAGCATTTCATTTTTTTCTCTCTCTCTCTCTCTCTCTTTTTTTTGTAGCCTGGCTGTGAAATAAAAACCGCAATTACCAGCGAGTAAAACATATATATATATACATACAGTTGTATAGCAATGAGAGGGCAAATAAAGAATGTGCATGTGTGCGTGCGTGTGTGTGTGACATAAAGCAAACAATATGGCGACACGCAACACTAAGCAGATGAGGCAAGGCGTTACAGGGAAGTCCACAAACAATGCGCCCAGCCACAACTGTGACGACTTTTGTTGTCCTGCCTGTACAAGTATATCACGCATACGTCGTGTTGTCAACGCCGCTAGCAGCGAATGGCAACAATGTTGCAGCAACAAAATTGTCGAGCAGCAGCCAGTCGACTGTGTGAGCGACTGCCCGAGCGCTTCAACATTAGTTTAAGTTGCATACAAAAGCTAGTTTCAAGCAAAAAGGTCGCAAAATGGAATTATACGAAGGCGTCAATCTGTGTGTGCGCGTCTTTGTAGTGTACTGTACGTCTGTATGTGTGTTTGTTTGGGGTTGTGATGCCCCAGCACCTTTTGGCTGCACTCATTGTGCGCTGAAGTGCGCTGCCATTAAGTCGCATTGTTTCTGTTCTGCTACTTTTCCTCGTTGAGCACAAAAATTGAGTAACTGCACGTGAATGAAAATGAAAACAAAACCCCGGGCAAAGGGACGAGCGCCGGACGAAGGGATATGGCTAGGCCAGGCCAAACCCAAACAGACCAACTTTCACGCTAAAAACTTTCGCATTTCTTAACTAGTTTTTGTTATTGTTAGCCGGTTTTATTTTCTTGTTGTTGCTGCTGTTTTTTGGTGCTTGCTGTCGCCTTCGTGCCGTGCACAAAATGCGGAAAATTAAATTGCCCTCGTTCTGGCTCGTTCCCTTGCTTCGCAGGGCAGCCAAAAAAACGACACACATACACACACACAGGCACATAGGGACATACACTGAGAGACGGCAATACACACTCACACATACAAACAATAATTGAAATAAACACTTAAAAAGTTTGGCTACACGCTGCTGGCTCTGCCTTTGCCTTTGTCTTTGCCTTTGCTTTTATTGTTGTCTTTGCTTTTACTTTTTGCATTTCTCTTTCGCATTTTGTTTGAGTTGTTGCATTGAAATAGTTTGCTTGGTTTTAATGTTGCGCGCCGTTGCAGCTGTTAAATTTTATTAAGCAGCCAACAAAACTTGAAACAATGGACAGATTTTCATTAGGTCTTTGTGTTGCTGTTGTTGTTGTTGTTTTTGCAACTATTGTGTTAAACGCATAGCCACAAGCCAAACAAATGGCAGACAGACAATATTGCTGCATACTTTTGTGAGCGGTGGAAATCTAATTATGCCTGGCAGCTCGTGATTTACAGTTAATTACAAAAAATAAATATAATTAAGGCCATTGAAATGTTTAGGCACAAAAGCGCAAAAGCAAAAGTCAAACAACAAACGCAACACAGCGAAGGACAAAGTCAAGGCACATGTCCTGCGGCCACTTGTTCAACCGTCCTTGGACAGGCCAAACAGACAAACGATGCTCGTATTCTGTTTACATTTGCGCCCATACTTTACGCTTATTATGTGGCCTATCTGACTGCATGACAATTGGCCAGATTGAGAAGCCCAAGATGTTGTTGTCAACTTCAGCTTGATAAACAACTTGTGCTGCTGCTGCATAGCTTGATAGACTGAAGTCTTTTTGGAGTGGCAAACGTAAATCAAGGAGCCCTGTGAAGAAAGCTTCTACTAAGCAAATACAGTTATAATCAAGTGGCCCCTGGCAACGTAGGGGTAATATCTTTCTAATTGCTTGTCCAACAATATAAATTACAAGTACTATAAAGAACAACTAATTAGTCTAGCTTTGCTTGAGCAAACAACAAAACACATGCTAATCGGTTTTGCACTCAATTTGATGTATTAAGCTAGTATGTATTGGAATTGCACGAATATTTTACTATAATTTAGGAATTCAAACAAAATACTTTCAAAGACTAATTGAATGATTAGATTGGTTGATTGGTAATTAGATTATTAACTAGTTACTTGAGCTGAAACTCAAGCGCAATGACAGATGAGTTTTGGAGACTTAAACAATCTTGTCTTAGTGCATGAAACTATTAAGTATTATTAAACAAATAGCCTGGTCACATTATGTGTGTTTATACTAGAGATGGGATCGGGGAAGAAATTACTTCCCGAACCAGCCCGTCCCGAAATTAATATTACTTTTCCCGCCCGATTGCCCCGAAACATTTTTAATTTTTCCCGCGGTTCCCGATATTTCCCCACATAGATTACATATTTATTTAAAAATCATATTTTCCCAAAATTTTCCTTTATAAGACGTGTTATCCTTTCTTTCAAAGTTCCACTAAAAGTAAAACACACCCCATCACTTGTTGCCAAAGATATTGGAATATCAAGTACTTGCCTAGCAAGCATTTGATTGCATTGTTGTCAAAAAAAAAAAAATATTTGAACTTCTTTTAAATGTAAAATAATTTATATAAGAATTAATTTTCTCATCAATATCTTTTCTGTTCTTTAATAAATATAAGTAATTTTATCAATTATTAATTACCAACCCGGACTTTTTAAAAATCTTTCCCACAGTTAATACCTTTATATTATTGATAATATTATATATAAATATGGTTATTCTTTAAAAATATATATTAAGTATTCAGGTATGTTCACTGAACTATCCTCAGCTTCATTGCCTTGGCATTGCGAACAACAGCTATTGCTGTACTTTTCCTGAGCAGTTCTAGTTGCTGAATGCTATACTCAACTATTATTTATATAAAGCAAGCATAAATTTGTGGCATTTTATTTTTCCAAATTTGGCCATGTTGCAGGAACATGACGACAAAGAGAAACTAATTAGTTTGATATTTTCTGGCTGACTTCTTCGTAATGACAACAAAATTTTACGCTGCGGTGTAAAGACACAAAATATGAAGGAAAAATTATTTTGTTCACACACACACACAGAGCTAAATGATTTTTTCGTTCTTTGTTTTATGGACATTCCGCGCGTAGCGCTGTAAAAAGAAAAATTAATATCAATTTTCAGCTTTGCCTATGACAGAGCTCTGTTTTTTTTGTTTTTTTTTTTATATTCTTGTTGCTCTTTTTATATTTTCATTGCGTGCCTTTGGCCGTTATGCATGTGTCCTTTTTGTTCAAGCTTATTATATTAACAACAATTACTCACAATTATGCGACCTCTATCGCGCACACATTTTTTGCTCTCGCTCTCCACACATACACTTAGCTGCAATTAACTTGATTAGAACTGGAATGAAGGGTATTTTTGCTTTTGTTGTGGCTTTTTATCAAATTGCAGTGACCAACGCACACACACACATACATACATATACATAGGCAGACTACTACAGACCATGGGGCTGCTGATGTGAAAAACGAGGTGCCCTTAAGGCGCCTCCAACTGATGTACATGCTGATTAGGGCTGTCTACAGGTCCCTCAAAGAACAGCAGCAGCAGCAGAGGCAGCGCTTGAAGAGTCGCTCCTTTCTGGCTCTGCGTTTGGTTTCGATTTACTTTGCTTTTATTTTCCACTCAAATTCAGTTAAATGCCTGCGGCTCGTATCTGGGGCATCTTTTGAGTGCGCTTCCCTGATGGATATTTTTTCTACGCACACACAACACTGATAATAGAACATTTGGCCGCAGGACAAATTATGCGCTTGTAACCTAAACTGCGCACCGCGAGCATCGACAATCAGTGTCAGCAACAGGATGCTGTCGGCTCGCTGTTTGGCTTTTCATTCTCTTTTTTCCGCCCCTTGTGTGGTGTAATTGAAAAGCGCCAAAAGTCAAAGTGACAAACACAGCAGCATCAATGGCTGCAAGGATGCGTCAAGAACTCGCATTTGCTGATTGACAACAACTTCAGCCCACCCACATTGACGAATACTAGTCCTAACGAGATTTTCCTGCTGCTGCTATGGTTGTTGGTTGTTTATGTTGAAGCTGCTACATGTGAGAATTAATTAACAGAATTTACTTTTTTGAAAAGTAGACGCACCATTGCAATTACCGTTAATGAGTTCAATGCCAAAGGCGTCGCCGAACGCACCTCTAGTCTTTTTTTTTTAAAGAAACAACCCGGTTACCTTTTCTATTTATAGCAGGCTTTGCTTTTTTCTTAATGCACTCTAATGGCACTGGTTCCTAAACGAAATAAAAATATAAATTAAAAGGCACGGAAGTTATTTGCCTTGTCAATTTGCAATTTAATTTTCACCTGACTTCATTGCGAATAGCTGCAAAAGCCTATTTAAAAGAACGCAACAAGTTAGTAACTGAAGTTTTTTGTTTTTTTGAATATCCAACAAAAGTTTGTAAAGGGCTGTTTCTGCCTGTTTGGTGAGTTAATGAGGCTATTTGCTAATAAGGCGTGTAGGGTATATGCTTGTTGAGCACTTAACTTGTCCAACTTTGTCTATTTTCTTGGCAACATTAAATTACCCTTTTTACCAGCCACATTAATTTGCCCAGCTTCCGTGATTTTAAGCAGGCAACCCAAGAACGGCACCCGCAGCGTACACCTGTTCGACCTTTTGCACATTTGACCAGTTCATTGAAGTGTTTTGTGTTAAGGTCAGAGGTGGTGCCCCCAGACTGGACTAAACGGAATCCTAGTTCAACCCTAAATGTGCCGCAAATAACATTAATGACTGACTGCCAGCAGTTGGGAAATTAAGAATGAAGAGCTGATATTTCTCTGCTCGCTTACTGTTGGCTTTCAGTTTTACTTTGACTTTCGACTTAAGTCTGTCTGCCTGATCATACCTCAGTTGTGTCTATTCCTCTTTCTGTTTCCTTTTTCTTTATTTGCTCAATTTTTCTGATTGAATTGGCAAAGGAAAGCCAATTAGTAGTGGGACTGCAGGGGTTTTGATAAGTGTTAAATTAATTATCTAATGGCTGCACATTACTTAGTTGACTTGTTAAACTTTTTAAATAAAATGTAATTGAAGAACGCACTTCTCTTGCCATTTCTCAACGTAGTTAATTATATTTGCGGATAAAAATGAAATTGCAGTTTATCATAGACGCAGGTTCAAGTGCTGCACAAATAGCCAGTACAGGCCAGTTAGGGTCACGTTGAGCGGTCAGAGACGACAATTACAAAGCAAATATTAAAGCCAGACAAACATGTGTGTGTGTGTGTGTGTGTGTGTGTGTGTGTGTGTGTATGTGTGTGGATGTCTGCGACTGTGTGTATGACTTCTGCTGTACTGCGAAGTGCCAAGCCGTTGAGCTGACCTGCTAAGATGCTGCTTGGAAATCCTGTTATAAAAATGGTCAGCCAGCAACTCATGCAATGCAATGGGGCGAAAACAACAACAAGTTCACAAAACACACATACACCTATATGTATATATATAGTTACAAGAGGAGAGCACATGGCAAATCTTGTGCCGGAGCCATAAAGGTAGGAGGTAGGATCAAGTTGGGAAGCGTGTGTAAGAAATGTAAACTTAAATATTTTATAACATTAAAGCAACAAATAAAAGTAGCACAGCAGAGAGGAAGGCCAACAGCTCTGGCCAGACAGGCAGCCAGGCAGGTAAGTGCCGGCCGGGTGCACTAAAATAAAATTGCATACTTTATGGCGCCGGATGCGGCTGAATGAGGCGAAACGTTGCGACGCAACGATATCAACGTCTTCAAAGGCAAAAGGAACGTAGGAAAATTCGATGAAATTTATTTACAGTTAAAAAGCAGACAGCCAAGTACAAGCAGCACTTTGGCCAAAGGGTCTTACGACGTGTGTGCGTAAGTGTGTGTGTGTGTGGATGTGTGACTGTGTGTATTATTTGAGTGAGTTTATTTAAAATTCAATTATGCAGCACACGCTCTGCCCCACAACAATTGCCACGCAGTCTCTGACTGACAGGCGGAATGTTATTTCCTTTCTTATTGTGGCGAGAATCAGTTTTACTGGCTATATACGGATACACTTTATATATTTGCATTGTGGCTTACCCAATGATTAAATTTATACAGAAATTGTTCATCGATCCTTACCTGAAACGGAGCAAATGAGAGAAATTCATTAATTATTATAGCTAATATTGAGGTGCGCTTAAGTCTAAGAAACGTGTACAACTGGACATCAAATACCTATATTTATATATATGTAATTATAACAATAATAATATATAATAATTATATATATATGTATATATGTATTTATAGTAGCTAAAGGGCACACAATATCAAATGCAAATATTCAAATTTACAGTCACTAAAATGTATATTGTATTTCAACAACGAAACAAAAATAATATTGCTATAAATAGGTTGTACAAATTAAAAATATCTTAATTTTAATGAGCACTATAATTAGGTGATGTTTTTTTTTATATATATATAATTAAATGTTTTTTTTTTTGCTTTCAACAATATTAAATTTCAACAATTTTGACATTTTCTTTGCACATAATGAGCCCATTTCCCAAACCGTTAACCGTTAGCAGCCATTGCCCCTGCTAGTCGCTCCCTAGTCTCTAGCCTTAGGCGTATCATTTTCAAGGTCTCACTTGCAATCAAATTATGAGTAATTTATGCCGTTGTCTGCTGCCTACTTATAATTTTAATATCATGACACCCAAAATCTTGTTAAAGAAATCTCAATTATCTACTTTTATTGATTTGCTAAGCAAGCAAAGCACAGATGCTAAACAAGCGGAGCGAAACGGAGATCCTGATGCCATTTACGTACCATTTGGTCGCTCTTCACTTTCGCTTTCGTTTCGCTTTCCGCTTTTGACAAACGAAATTGGGAACCAAAGCAAAAAAAACACAAGATGCACGAAAACAATTACGATAAAAATATATATAGATATATATATACAAATTTATATATGTATATACTTGTTGTAAGTAGGTTAGGCCCAGGTTGCCGGGGTAGTCTGTGACAAGCCCTGAGCATGGATAAAAGCAAATTATGATAACAATAAAGATTTAACTAGAGGAGCTCGTGAAGTGGCAGCAGGCGGCATGCCGCTAGACACAAAGCCCTGCGTCACGAAACGCTGAGGCACGGCACGACCCAGAGCTCGGCCAAGGCACATAGCGAAACAGGGACAATTTAAATAGACATTTATCTTGCCAAACGACAGCCCAGGTTGTGCACCCACACACACACACACACACACACACGTGGCATTGCCTATAACAAAATTACAGCATTGCGGCTGATCCATGACGATGACGATAATGTGCGGGTTCTCATAGCTCGACAACGAGCCACCCCACCATCCTGGGCATCCCACTCCGCCCGCTACCTTTCTGACATTGATGATGTGAACGAGAGTTCGTTGGTTTTTTGTTTGATTTTATTTATGCGCTTTCGTGTATTTTGTTTAACAAGAACAGCGACCGCAACAATTTTCATGGCGTTAGGCGTTCGGCTTTCAGTTTGTCTACGCGGCCTGAGCTTCTTCTTCTACTTGTTGTTGTTTTTGTTTGCTGTTTTTATTTTCTTTACAATTTTTGGCTTGCCAAATGATTTTCAAAGCATAAAAATACTTTTACATTAACTTGTTCTAACATCACACACACACACACATACACATATAGCAGCAAAAGTTGTAGAAAATTTTCCTTTTTTTCTTTCTACATTTCGCGTTGCTTTTAGCGCTCAACGACTTTGCCGCTTGCTAGCTTTGTTGCTGTTGTTGTTGCCTACTTTTAGGAAAAGCGAAAGTAGCGCAAGAACAACAACAAGTTTGAACCAGCGCAAATGTAGAGCGTGCCACGTTATGGCAAGTGTGTGTTTATGCCCAAAGTTTGCCAAAAAATAAGGAAAAAAGTAAACAAAAACAAAAAAGCAAACCGAAAGGAAGAGAATCAGCAGCAACAAAAAAGTTGCCCTTCGCTATATCAACATCATTTGCGTTAAGTGGTTTGAAAGCAATGCGTGAAAAGTCGAGCAGTTACAAATATGCCTCAACCTAATGCCGGCGTCTTTATCTGCCGCTTTGACTGGCACTACGCAACGCCGTCGTCGCTTTCGCAGTCGTCGCCTATTAAACTGCAATAAAGCTTTGCTGGCACGACGCCAGCAACAGCGCAACAGGAGCTGAAACCAGTTGCTGCCTGCTGCCTGCTGCCAGCCTTTGCCTAATTGGCTGTTGTCTGCTTGTTGCCTAAAAACTGTTGCACGCTTTAAGGCGAGAGTGCCTAATAAAATTTGTTTTGCCTGACAATGAAGCAAAATTCAGCACAATAAATAAAATGGCAGCACACACACACACACACACGCACACATATGTGCAGGGAAAATGCCAAGCAATCTGAGCATATTTCATGGCGCTCTACGTGCAGCGATTTTTCGTGTATTTTTTTCCTCTCTAGCCAGAAGCAGATGGAGTAGGCGGGACCACCTGCTTGCCTGGAAGTCTTTTCCTTTGTATCCCACTTTGTATAGATTTTGGCATATCGATAGCGTATACCTATATACGCACACACTCACAAACAGGGAGGGGTATTTACATTGTGTGTGTGTGTGAGTGTGGGGGGATGGTATCCTTTTTTATGGCTGCTAGCAAAATTTATGATTTCTATTCATGCGCTTGCTTTGTTCAAAGGATTTGTTCTTTGTGTTCCTTGTTACCTGGATGCTGGCTCAAGCCAAATAATTTATAAGCTTTAAAATTGTGCGTCAATTAAATTTGCATGGGAAAAACCAAAGTAGGCCAATAACAACAATAACGACAACAAAAGCGTTGGCTAAATTATGGCAATTAAAGCAAATTAAATGTAGCCGAGAGCCGGGCTAATAGACAGACAAGTTAAGAAAATTGGATATCAAAGTTCAAACACTCAATAAAGTTAACTAAACAAAGCGTTTGTTGTTGTTGTTGTCGTTAAAGCTCCTGCTGTTGATGATACTAATGAACCTGCCAAGTAACATTTTGCACAACAAAATTAGACAACACAAAGCAGCAGCGGCAGCGGCAGCGGCAGCAACAGCAACAGCCACTGCTTTAGCTACAGCTACTTGAACCGCACAAAGTAGACAAATAGCCACATCGACAGCACGCTGAGCAAATTGATTTGCATAGCAACCAACAGGAGCGACCAGTCTGAGACTCCTTTGCCCAATACAGCATATGACCCTAGTCTGATTGTGGGCCTGGATCAAAATCGCAAGACATATACACGCAGCGGCATGAGAAGTCCTCGCTAAGCAGTTTAACTATTTAAGGCAACAACAACAGAAACAACAATGCAGCATCTATGGCAACTTCAATTTGCTGCCCTCTGCCCATACCCATCATCAAGTAGTAGCCCACACCCACATAGAGCGCCGCAGGCCGAAGTGTCAAAGACATGGCCTGAGCTACACAAATGTTGACAAGCTAATGAAATGTGAGCAGTTCCTTGGCAATAGAATAGGTAGGTCGGGTGTTCGGCTTTGTCAGGGGGGAGGGTTAAGGGCAGCCAGAACCCAAAATTGATACACTGTCGCAAGTTGACGAGCAGTTGAATGCCCTCCCCTTCATGACCCGCTGTTGCTGTTGCTGCTGCTGCTACTGTTGATGAACTGTCGCTCTTGACGATGTCAGGCAAATCCCAGGCGGTTCAATTTGCCGCAACTGGGCAGCAGATGAAAGGGGCGGGGTGCGCTACCAAGTTGTTGCTTAGACATTTGCTTATGCAAATCGAAATTATAATGAAATCAACTATAACAACTCAACTATGAACGAACAGGACAGCTTTCTACAACGAAGGACAATTGGTAGCCTGACGAAAACTGGGTTGGAGAGAGTCCCCACCACCAGTAAGTTTCGATATATTCAAACCCCATCAAATGGATGCAAATACTAACAGCCTCGAAAATTCATATTTTGAACAGCGATTGGCGAACTAAGCTAAGCTAAGCGATGTAACGGCCCGAGACACCACTGTCTTAACGAGCATCACATTTGCCCCATGTATCATAGCCGACGTAGACACGCACACACTTGCACAGGAGAAGAAAAAGATGGGGTATGCTTAATTCAAAACTGAATTCCAAACAATTTGCACAGTAAACTGTTGGACGCCCCAAAGACATAAGTGGTAAATCACATCAATATGTAAGAGAGGCAACAACAGCAAAAAGCAAATGGTTCTTGGGTCCTAGGCAGGGATGTTTATCTAAGGACATGGCCACATCCATCGCTAAAGCCGGACTACGATTTGCTATGCAATTTTACACACTTGACCATTAAACGTAGCCATTGGGAGCAGTTTGCATAGCAATGAAGCCAACGGGCCCTGTCGTACCACCGCAGGCTGAAGAAACGGAGTGAAAGCTAAGCCAAACCAAGCCATAGTCGGTCAACTTGATGAAGTATGAATGATTGCAACGCCATAAGAGTTAGACGGAGAAAAAGTAAGCGAACAGAAAGAGAAAGAGAGAGAGAGAAAGAGAGAGTGCTCATCTTTATCCACATTGAAAAGGTGTAGTTGACTGTAAAAACTTCAATGAATAAATTTTTTTCCTTTCCTTCTTTATTTTACGTTGGGTCATCTCGTAAAAGCCATAAATAAAACAGACATTCGGTCAGTCACACACGCACACATGTAGACAAAATATGGAGCCCAAAGTAAATTGATCGAAATGAAAATGCTCATAAATTTGCATAGAGCTAAAATATTGTAATTGAGCGTTCGGAAAGCGGCACCTTGAAGTAGGCAATGCCAAATGGAATTTATGTGCGAGCAGATAAAAGCCCAGTTAGTCCAAACTAACTGTTCAACTCAACTGGCAGCCATTTAACCCATTAAAGAAGCCACACTGTGCGGCAGACAAAGGAAGACAAAGGCAGCAGGACGAGACGTTCAAATTAAATAAAGAAACCTCCTGACACTTGACGATTTGTCATGTTGCCACAATAAAACGTCACACAGTCAAGCATTTTAAAGCCAACCCGCCGGGCAGGCAGGCAAACAATGAGAAATATGGAATGAAAGAATATAAAGCAGCCCGCAGTCCATTCTATGAAATTATGACAAACTGTCTCGAAAATGCTGAAAATACTGTTAACGTTTTGAGTGTGCCAACAAACAGATACGGCCAAGAAGCTGCGCAAAGCTGAACGAAAAAAAAGCCAAGAAGAAATGCAGGCAACAAAAAAAAATAAAAATCAACTGATGCTGCCTTTGTTGACGAACGTGGCGTATGAGCAATGTCTGTTGATGAAAATGATGAAACAGCACAAAAATATGCCAAGAGGAGCTGCTACGAGGAGCAAGCTACCATGCAAATACGAGCTTGTGCTGCAGAGGAGAGAAGGGCCATGTTTTGGGCCCTGCTGTTGCTGCTGCTGGTGTTGCCTTTGCTGCATTTATGAGCATAAAAAATTGGCGCCGGCACATTTGCAGCATTTACACACACAATCAAACCCGTTAAAGTGTGTGTGTGTGTGAAGGAGAATTGCTTAAAAGCAAGCAAGGAGCAACGAGAACTAAAGACGACAACAGAACTGACAATGGGGCTGCTGCAATGGCAATTTTTTCACAGCCGCTGGCTTTTTATATACTCTTGCTAAGGGTATTATGATTTTTGATGCTCTTAAGCCATTACCATATCAACAGCCGATATAGACAAGTATGTCTGTTGAAGGACTTTAAAATTTAATTGCTGGATATGGACATTGCCATTCAGAGATCGGGTGAGAAAATAAATGTCAACAGATATATATATTGATAAAAACTATTATAATACGTATTTTCTGTGTAATAAAATACTTTATAGCTTTATATGCCTGAAAGAGCATCTAATCTTCGACCTTTTCATACATTTTTTTAATTTTTTTCGCTCAAAATTGCGCAACTCATCAAAAGTCTGACCATCTGTATGTCTGTCCAACTGTCATTTTGCATTTTGCATTTATGCACATAAAACTAGCGGAAAATTTGATGTTGACAAAGGTGACAATTGTCGACAGCTTTAGACATTGCCTCAGTTTTGGCAGCAGAAGTAGAAGAAGAAGAAGAGGCCCACAAAATGTGGCAACTAATAGAGTCGAGCTCTTAGATAAACTAACTGACAGACACTCTTGATTAACTGACTCCACTCGACTCGACTGACTGAACGTAACTGTGGCAGCTGTCTCGTTATGGGGCTTACCGCAAATACGACATAAACATGTGTTTATGGCCAAAAAGTCCAATCAAAGACAGCAAACATAAATTATTTGATGTGTGCTCATAGAGATTGTAGAGATTGTAGCTAGCATAAGTTTATGCATAATTAAGGCACTAAAAATGATGCACACATAGTTCTGGGCGCACATTAATTAGACTTAAGCACGACCCCGCGCGTCTCCCTTCCCGCATTTGTCAGGCAGTAAAGTATTTATTAATCAGCGCATCATGCATATATGTAAAAGGCAAAATGTAGAGGCAAAGCATTTGCATTGGCTCTTGGCGCTGCCAACTTTTCGACAACTTATTTTCAACAAATTAATTTGCCAACCACTGCAACATGCCGCAAGCGACCGCAGCACCAGATGCAGCAGAAGCTGCCACACACTTTTCATTTTTGTCTATTACTTTCTCGCTCTCTCACTCTTTCACTCTCTGCTGTCTCTGTCTCTGTCTGTGTTGGCCTTGTGTTTGCATATGCTGAACTTTAGTTAATGTAATCAGCTGCGCCCTGTGCTCAGATTTGTGGCGCGTGTGTGCGCGCGTGTGTGAAAATTTTGTTAACTTCAAACTTAAGCCAACATTACGAGTGGCGCGCGTTGAAGCGCAATGCAACTGCACTCTGCTGCCCCATACCCCTTCTCTCATCGCACTCTGATTCCCCTTTCATCTCTGATGCTTGTCTGTTGCCAGAGAGCGCGTCTGCCTCTCTGTCTGTCCGTCCGTCTGCCTGGCTGGCTTTGGTTCGCATATAGTTTACGGAAGCTTGCGCGCAATTTGGAGCATGAAAATGCCTCATGCATTGAGGTTCACCTTTGCTATTCTTTGGGACACGGTTGCAGTCAGTTTTTGGCTTAAATATGCAGCACATGCAATTTCCAGCTGCCAGCTGCCATCTGTCAGTTGCAATAGCAGTTATCAAAAGGTAGACCGTTCGAGGTGAGGTCGGCGTCAACTACTTCTGGTCGCTCTGTCCATCCGGTACCTTTGGGTGCATGTAATGTGAAACGCAGTAAATTGAGTTCATTTGCCAGCAAAACTCATCATTAGTATCGCTTTACAGCGGACTCGCGTTGCATGTGAATGCAGCAAGCGGCAGCAGCAGCAGCAGCAGCAGCAGCCGCCGCTCTGTGAGGCAAGTCAAGCATATTTGCCACACACACACACATTCACACTCAACCTCAAACACACACGTACAAAGGTTAGAATCTAATAATTACTTTGCTCGAGGTGTATCCCAACTCGACGCACGCACACACACACACACACACACACACCCACTGAAAGTTGTGCACAAGTTTTTAGAGCATACTTCGCGGCGTGTTTTAGGGGTGGACCCTGTCTGGAATAACTAACTGGCTGCCCGTGCTAAGCGTGTATTAGTGGAAATTTAATATTGCAATTAATACAGCAACAAAGTGTGCATTGCATATTAATAAGTTGGTTTGTCGCTTTCAGTTTATAGTGCGCCAAAAAGTTGGTCAGCGCGACAGCTCAGTCCCGGCTGGATTAGTATACTCTCTCTCTCTCTCACACACACACACACACACGTACGGACTGTAATACAGTACACTAAAGGGCAAATGCTGGCGCTCGTAAATGCCAAAGTTACAACCCCATAAGTTGGCTTAGGGTTGTAGAGCGTGTCAACTTTTAATGGGTTGCCAGTCAAGCGACTACGCCGCAAAGTACACGCACACAAACAAGCACACACACTCACATGTATATTCAATATTCATATTTATATTCATAATTATATTCATATTCATATTCATAGTCTCTTATTCATGTTCAAGGAGAACGCATTAAAGCTTTTAATGAATCAAACTTTGCTTTAGCTGCATTAAGTTTGAGCTGTAGCCGAAAAGTATGCACAACTTTTTTAATGCGCTTTGCTGCGGCCGCTTAGCCGAGCAAAGCTTAATTCGCGCTTCTGCGCTTCTCTTTCTTTTGCCCATATACCGAAACTTCTTTAACACATTTTTATTCACGCTGCCTTTCAAAAGGAAATCTCCCATTTTTTATGGCAACGACGACAAAAAACTATTTGTGCAAACAACAAAGAAAACTTGCGCACAAAAAAGAAAATCATCATCAACAGCAGCAGCAAGCAGCAGCAGCAGCAGAAGCAGCAGCAGCAACTAGACTGAAATGCAGCCAACTTCAAAAGCGCAACAAAAGCAATTTAAATTTGGCCAGCGGCATTTTGGGAGTTGGCCAAGCGAGCGCCAATTTCACTTTAGCCTAACGTTTTAAGTCATAACTTTTTAATTTGTTTGTCAGAGACAGAGTAAGAAATGTTAAATGTGTGTGTGTGTGTTTCCTTCTTCGTCACCTTTTTCTCTCCCATTTCTTTAGCACATGTCCCTCGACTGATTAGCGCAATTGTATGAAAAGTGACACTCACACACACACACACGCACACTCTAATTGTGTGACAGCGCCCATAAAGTGTGCTATAATTTTCAATAGCCCAAAATCGATATGGCCCATTCGATGAATTTGTGATGTCTACCGCCTGAATGCTGTACAAATCATAACAATGCCTAACCATATGACTCCCTCGCCCCCCGCAGACGCCACAGCTGGGGTGAGAGCAGCTTTTGATCAATGCAAAAATGTTCGGGTGTACATGTCCCTAGGGTTGATTTATCTATTTAATCGACAACGTTGTTGGCGCTAGGGCCGAGCGAGCAATAGTCCGCTCAGTCGGGGGTGTCGATGGTGAGAAGGGGACAGCTGGGCTGAATGGGGGACGGGCGGACGGGGAGCTGGCTGTCAATATTTAAAACGTTGTCCTTGTTGCTGTTACGGCACAGCAGCAACAGCTCAAGCCAACAACACTCGTCCTGGACTCTCTGCGTGCTTAACAAGAGTTTATTGAATTTTATTTTCTCATCTCAATTTGATGTGCGTGGCCCTTGTCCCCGGAATAATCTTCTCCCCCAACTTGTGAGCTACATTTCTTGACAATCACGCCCTGTCGCTTGAACTGGGCAACAGATTGTCTGCCCTATTTTATAGGGGAGCCCAGGCCACGTCTAGTGCATTTAAATTTCAAATTATTTTATTGCTGCTTGCCAAAATAATTGAAATTTTAGTTAGAAAACTCGTTTCTTCTTCTTCTTATTTTGTTGCTTGTAAATCGCTTATTATAAATTTCTCTTCGAGGCAGGCGGAAAAGTTTTGCGCCGTGTTCGCGTTGTCCAAGTTTTCCGATTACAGATTAATGTAATTTTATTTTTTATTCTATATGCGTATATATATATATAATTTTATATATATATTTTTATTTTGTATTATGAGAGAACGCACTTTATATACGCGTATTTACTGACTTCTATGCAAGAACTGCTGCTGACCCCTCCGCGGGCTGTTTGCTTGACGGGCGTTTCAAAGTTTGATGAATTTTTAAATTTAAAAAGTTTATTTGTGCATTTCTAAGTTGGACGTTGGCTTATTAGAAGTGCAGGCTGGCCAAACGGAAAACGCCGGCCCCATGTACAAGCCCAAGTCCAGGCCCATGCCCCCACTTACACTTCAAAGCCGGCGATGGCTTTGACACTTTGTTCTTGTTTCCTTTAAGGCGCACATATTTATTATTATTTTGTTTTTTATGTATTTTGTAGCTAAGGTTTATTTGGTTTTTTTTTTCAACCACAAAGCTAAATTTCAGTTTAAATTAAAATTGCGTGCATTAAACGCAATTTCTATTTGCTTAGCAAACTTTGCTTGCGGCCCGAGGGCCAAAAGCCGAACACAGATTTCATAAGCTGCTAGAGGCTACAGATACTAAATATAATATATATAAATCCTGACATCTGTTTGCATATTTTCGACAACAAATAGGAAGTTTTTAATTAAAATGACAGGTTTTTAGGCGATTTCAAATGTTCTTTTGCTTTTTTGACAACAAAAACCTTTAAAGTATTTTATCATCAAGTATCAATTAAATTCATTTAAAAATATTCACAAAAAATTTAAAAATCCAAATTTTTTGTTTGAAAAGCCAATATTTGATATTTGATGTTTGTCATATGAATAATACGTCAACATTTGCTGACTGAACGCCAAAAAAAAAACCATAATAAGTATACAAAAGTAATTCGATTCATGTAGGCGCTTGTTTTCAACTTTTTGTCCATTTGCATGGCAACACATTTGCAACATTTGCCACATTTGTATGTTGCTCCAGACATATTAATGGCAATAATATGACTATGTTGTGCATTGTTAACAAAACTATGTAATAATAATAAAAACTGACCAAAAAAATATATATGTGTATTCATATATTTTTTTTACACTCCACTCGAAAATGTTACAGCATTTAATCTGCATGAGCGAAATAAATGCAGCGCAAAAATGTTTAATGGATTTAATGGGGCAGGCGGGTCGGCGGTTCAAATGGTCCGCAGATTCGGTCGGTTGTACGATAAACAAAATCAATTACAGATAACTTAATGTCGACGCCAATGCAATTGTTTGTTTGTTTACTCTGCGGGCGGCTTATAATACAGTCATTTAGGTGCAGTTGAAACACAAACGACTGCCGCAATTCTGACAGCCAGGATACGTTCTGTGTGTGTGAACGACAAATCGATAATGAATGCGAATGGACACGGTTAAAAATATGTCCAGGTGAGCACACACGACACACAGAATATACACATTAGGCAGCATGGTGTTGCCGAAGGAGCAATTGCAGCTAAAAACTGTTAGTCAGTTGCCAAAGGGAGCGCGCGCGTTGGCTTGAGGTGGCAAGTGGACGCAGTTTTTATGTGCAACTTGCAACAGCGACATTTCCAGCGGCCAACTAATCAATATGGGCGACATGTGGCCCGACCCCATCTGAGGGGGCAACTAGGGAACAACTGCTGCCTGCCACGTCAGGGCATAAGTGCACGCCAAACAATTGCGGTTAATGCTCGCATGTGCGAGATATTTATGACTGATAAAATAATAAACCGAGCGCGAGCACACAAAGCTTGCAACGCGGCAACATTGAGGCACCAAAACACTTTTCAATGCAACATTTGAGAACTTTAATCGAATAACCACAAAAGCTATAGCAGACACCGCTTAAAATATTAAATGTGAACTTAAAGCGATCCTGTGGCAGGTATTCACTTAAGTTCTGGTTCTGTTGCTGTTTGTCCTGTTCTATAAAAAAAAGGGCTGAGCCATAAATATATTCACGACCCCACAGACTACTTCGAGAACTCATCAGTATGCCAGTCGCATGGACAAGCGGTTGCACATTATTTTATTACGCACAATTGAGTCGGACAATATCACGCCCATCGATGGCCGATGCCACAAATACTTCAGTACGTGTGTGCGAAGTCCACCAGCACAAATAATAAAAGCACAACAAAAATAGGGAGCAAGCGACAAATTAAAAGGGAAGGCACAAATCGAATAGCAAAGACATTCGGATTAGATATATGTCAATATATATATATATATATATATATATATATATAGATATATATTCTATGGTAATTAAATTGCAAAATTAAATATTCGTACAAATTATACGTTTGTTAAAGTCTATTAGAAGTCCGCGGACATTGTCAGTTGACCTCATAAGAAACTAGGCATATGGCATGAATATGTCAAAAAGTTGTCTGGGAACCCCAGCAGATTCCAAATAATATTCTATGTTAGATGCATTAAAAATGAGATTCTTACAAACTAACTTGATTTATCGAACCTTAAGCTAGTACATTTTACAAGTTGAAAATTGAATA
The DNA here is from genome assembly GCA_035045545.1 of Drosophila gaucha. Classification (NCBI taxonomy): domain Eukaryota; kingdom Metazoa; phylum Arthropoda; class Insecta; order Diptera; family Drosophilidae; genus Drosophila; species Drosophila gaucha. The sequence continues at coordinate 1,252,375 of JAWNOY010000176.1, read as the reverse complement.
AATATAATAATTGTAATTACAACACGCATACAACATCAAATGAAGAAATTACTCAGTAGAGAGAGAGAGAGAGAGAGAGAGAGAGAGAGAGAGAGAGAGAGAGAGAGAGAGAGAGAGAGAGAGAAAGAAAGAGTCAGATAGAGGGGGAGAGAAAGATCGAGAGCGAGAGGTCTATTTGGTACTGTGTGTTTAGCTAAAGAGCGCAATTAGTGGATCAAGTGATCAGTGATCAACTTATTAAAAGATATAACTAATTGTTCTAAGCCTACTGTTAGATGAGTCAAAAGTTTAATGGCACGCAGTGTTAAAGATAACTGAGAAATATTCAAACTACTTGAGAGAGTTGGCAAAAGAAATGATTGTGTAGAACAAATAAAAAAGAGAAAAGCTTATTTTTGTTAAATTAATTTTGAATGCAATGTTTTTTTTTTGTTGTTAGCGTTTTAGTGAACACACAAACCTTTTTAGGAGAAGATAAGTGTAGTGAAGTTGGCGATGGCATAGAACAATCAGAAGATGCAGAGCTGCAGCCACTACTGCCGCTGCTGCAGCCAGCGACGCTGGCATGTACGCCGGCCGTCGGCGGCGGTCCCAGCAGCGAGGCTAGGCGACCGCCGACGCCGAACGGATGCCCAGCGAGGTTGGCGGCAGCCGCGGCGGGCTGCTTAGTAGTAGTGGTGGTAGATTTGGTAGTAGTTCTAGTTACATCACATAGATTAACTGAATTATTTACATTGTTGCTCGGCGTGGTTGCCGCTGAGGTGGGCGTGGCGGCTGTGGCAAACATGGCGGCAGCAGCCACAGCGGCGGCTCCACTACAGGCCGGTATGATCGTGAGCGGTGTCGTTGGCGCCGCAAAATACTGTGCTCCAGCTGGCGGCATTCCAGCTGAGGCGTATTTGGTGGGCGTGGCCGGGGCAGCCGCCACATTGTTAACCTGCAGTTGCATGTACGTCTGTAGCATGGCATGAGCTTGCACCTGTGCCTGCTGCTGATAGTGGAACTGCTGTTGGGCGGCTTGTTGCTGTTGTGCCTGGTGTTGCTGCTGCAGTTGGTACTGCTGTTGCTGCTGTTGATGCTGTTGCTGTGCATGCTGCTGCTGCTGCTGCTGCTGATGTTGTGCGGCAACGGCAGCCGCAGCGGCCTGATGATGCATGAGTATTGCGTGTTGTTGTTGCTGCTGCTGTTGTTGTTGTTGTTGGTGTTGTTGATGCTGGACGGCGACGACGTTGCTCTGCTGCAACATGGCAGTTGTGGCGCCAGTTGGATATGCCTGGTATGCACCCACTGCAGCAGCTGCGGCTGCTGGATGCTGCAGGTGCAAATGTTGTGGATGCGTGGGCGGCGGTGCTTGCAACAGTTGCATTTGCTGTGCGTGGTGTGAATTTATGCGCATTCAGATTATTCTCAGTAATTGGTTGGGGCTATTTGAAGTTTAAGTTTCAGTTTGGTTTTGACTTTGGCTGATCTTGGCAAATGTTGGCAAACAATAATCCATTTAACTGATAACAAAACACAACATATGATATATGCCCCAATTGGCAAACCAAAAATATATTCATATTTAAACAAAACATAAATTTCGTGAAACTGAAAGGTTGTTGACATATCAAATCAAAATAGCAACTCCATAGTTCCCCAGAGTCGCCAATGCACTGGCCGTGCCTCGCCTATTTGGGTAAATTATAAGATACGTATTCGACTAAAAGGTAAATTCGTGTAAGAACTGCACTGCAGCAGCAGTAAAAGCTGGCAAAATTAGCAGGGATAAAAGTGACAGCAGTGACTAAATGTTATAGCATAGAGTTCGTAAAGAGCATAGGTGGTTAAAACTACATTTAGTTAGCGATAGAAACAGAAACAGAGACAGAGAGAGAGAGAGAGACAAAGAAAGAAAACTAGAATAGAGTAGATAGTCATAGTAGCAGCATAGAACAGAATTAGTAGTAGTATCAGGAGTAGAAGTGTAAGCTAGTTTCAAGACCAGAACTCGGGCTAGAAGTTGTGTCTGTGTGTGTGTGTGCGTGTATATAAGTCTCAGATTACGAGCTAACGAGCATCTCGTTCTTTCTCCACAGACTGAGAGAAAGACAGAAATAGGAAAATATTTCACAGGCTATGGAAATGCATTTTTTTTGCATATAATCAGCAGCAATAATTGATTCAAACACAAAAACTTCACATTTCGGTGTTTTGGTTTTTCTAAGCACTTTAATGTCAATGGTAAGAGGAAAAAAATAAGAAAACAGAAAAAACTTCAGCAAGCCGAAAATGTATAGCTCTGTCAGATACATATTGGGCATCTTGTAAGTTAAAGCTACTTCTAAAAAAGGAATCAAATGATTTTCGTCAGTCATAAATAATTATTGTACAACTATGATTGTTTATCATCTCAGTTTCAACTATGTAGCAGCTCGTTTTCAGAAAACGTTGATCAAACTTTACTAAGCAAAATCAACATGAATATGTTTTGTATTCTAATCTGTTGATTTTTGCCGAGGATCAGGGATAGTTTTATATCAGCTTGCCAAGAATTTCAAGTAAGTCTCTCGTCAATTTTTTGTACTTCCTCTACATATGTATTAGGTTTTATATACGTTAAATAATTATAAGTTGAAAGTTAGTGTATATACAAGATCGTGAATAGCAAATCTATATAAGATGATAAGATGTATTGACTTAAAATAAAAATAGAACCATTGACATTAATTTTAAGATTCTTGGCTCGCGTCGCTCGTAACTAAGTTTGGTAAAGTTATAGTTAGGTAGTAAGTATATATAATAACTAAAAATATGAGAGTAGAATAGGAATAGTTTCTTTTTGCATAGTAAACTGTACAAGTTGTTTTTATTAGGATTATTATATACTGGTTAATTCGTTTCGAATCGATTGTATTGTTATTTAATTATAGGTATGTATGAGTATTAAGAAAAACGAAACGTTGGATTCTATTTTCAATGGTAATGGTAAATATCTCAACTTTCGTTATATATATATATATTTTTTTTTGTATTTTTCGATTGATAAATTTTGATTTGCGTTTCATTTTCAAGTGCATTTTCTTGTGCATTTTTTTTTTTTTTGATTTTGTTTATGTTGTTCTTAGGATGTGGGCGGCGCTTACCATGATTAAATCTTGTATAGGGGAGGGCTCGGCTGTTGAATCAGATGCAACGATTTCGCTTTTTACCGTTAACGGCGGCGACGGAGTTGCTGTGGTTGCGACTGCAACTACGACGGTCGGCGGTGCGGCGGGGCTGGGGCTGGGGCTGGCGTTGGCGCTGGCGTTTGCAAGCGACGCTTGAGAGCTGCTGCTGATACTGAGCGCTGCAATCGCTGCTGACGCCGTGGTTTCTGTTAACGCGGCAATGATGACAGTTTTATTGGCAACAAATGTTGATTGAAAAATTTCTATATTCTGCACTTTTTTGTTTTTATTTTTTAGTTTTAGTTTGACTCAAGTTGCGTTGCGTTACGTTTTTCTGTTTTGCTTTGTTTCTTTTTTACTTTGTTCTTATTTGTTAAATGTTTTTTTTCGAGTGTATTGTTTGTTTTTATTTATGTGTTTTATTTGGTATTTTCTTGATGTGGGAATTGCACGGGTTTTGGTTTTGGGTAGTCAAGAGTTAAGTGCTTGTATGTTTAGTGAGCTTGTTTAATATTCCAATTCTGTATATCTATATTTGATGATTTATTAATATATATCAAATGCCAATCGAAAAATTTGAAGATAATATGCCAATTGTGTTCAAAAGTTTTACGCAAATTGTTACCAAGTGCTCTTTTTGAGTGCTGAGATTTCAATTATGCTTTTCAGAAGTTTCGAAACGCACGTTTCAATTGCGCCAACACAGATATTTAAATTTTATTTAGTATAGAAACTAAGTTGTTGTTGAGCGTAGTTTTAAGTGATTTAGTTGTCTACAGATTGTCTTACTTATATGTGGGCACTCTATAGCGCAATGTTTATATGTCTATGATATATCACTACTGAGATTAAATAATTAGACATGTATATATAATATGTTCTGTATTGTATATATATTTTGATTTAGATGTATAAGTATATAGGGTATATATAAAGTGTATAGCGTACAAGTTTTTGAAAACCGTTTGAAGATTGTTTAAAGTTTGATGATTGATTGATTAAGCCTTCTTAAGTTAAGTGTGGGGAAATTGCCTTAGAGATTGTCGTAGAGTTTTTAAAGTTTGTAGTTTGAGGTTTGATTTGAGTTGAGAGCAAAAGTTGCGAAAAGTTCTTTATAAATATAAATATGTAGAACAGCTGTATATATATGCTACTTATATGTATATATATAGTATATATAATGCTCTGATTATTGCCTGAATTTGAATGCTTTGATTGCTGCTACTCAATTTCGGCCTTAAATATATACGCTAATTTTTACTGATTGTCAAAACGCGTACTCTTGTCGATCGAGGCATAAAATACCCTACGATTTCTGTTTCTAATCCCTAACAAAAATAATCTACAAGTATGACTGTTAAAAAGTTAGCCAACTGCAACTACAATAATTAGTCAAGAGAGCTAATGAAAAAATCTCTGGTTGATTGACACCGTTATTCCTTCTTTAATCTTTTTTTCCTTTTTAAATATTTTTTAATCTAGTTGTTAGGTAATTCTTTTGCTACAATTGACTGCTTTTTGAATTCAGTTACAACCAATTAATTATGATAGACACATAACAGGACAGACACACTCACAAACAGATTTATATTTGTATTTGGGATTTTTGCTTTAATTTGTGGTATTTATTTTATATATATATTTCTTTTTGCTTTTTTGATTGATCTGCACTTTGAAATTCAGCTATAATTAAAAAATGCTAATTACTTGTTTGCATTTCCTCTTTTGATATGTTGCTATTTATCTGACTGCCTTTTGTAAATATTTATACTTAATTTCAATTTAACAACCTTTGCATTCTTCCAAAATTCTATTCACCACAAAAAAACCAAAAAAAAGGACGCTAAATATGAAGTTCCGTTCGGATTGGGAACTGGAACAGGATCTTGGGTGGAGGGGGTCACAAAAAATGCAATTACTTAACCCTTGACCGCTTTTGCTTAAATGTTATCACCTTTACATGCCCTGCTGCTAAGCCCTGCTCACCTGCTCCTTTCACCTAGCGGCCACTCTTTTGCCTACCAGTATTTCGCGAGGTTGTTTCCTAATTGATTTTTTCTTTTATTTACTTTTTCTTTGCCAGTTTGACTTGCAAATTACGCTCAAAATTAACAACAAAATATACAATTCTCTTTATGAATTGCCAACAACTCTGTTTTATCTGATATAATTATTTTACTTTAAAAAAATTTGACTTCTTTGTAAATAGTTTTTAAAATCTTTTCAACTTGGCGCTAAACTCAATTACACAATTCTTTCTAATACTGTTCTTAATTTTGCATTTGATTTGAATTCTCAGCTGCCCAATGGCGGAAATCAAGATTAGGTTAACTTTTGATTTCCTCTGTTCTTTTTTTATTAATATATCATTAAAATTAACAACAATTTGCCACTTTTTTTCGCTTTAGCTGCCTATTGTGCCGTAATGTTTAATGGTTTTTTTTTTTGAATGCGCTCTGTTTCTGTTTCTGTTTGGTTTCGGTTCTGTTTTGGGAATTATTTTGGATTGGTGTGTGGGAAAAGAGTTTGTGATTTGGGTTCAGAAAAATACCAGTTGTTTCTTGATTGTTTATCAATTATTATATTTCTCGATCTTTAGCTTGCTTGTACTGGTTAGTTGAAAAAAAGTACAAATTTGTGAGATTATGTCAGTGTTTTATTTTTCGATCAATTTTGAATGATAAAGGGGAAATCAACATTTGCAAAAGACAACATAAACTTTAAATATAAGTTGTTGTTTTTTTTTTTTTTTTTGATATTATATGAAATATATTTTTGCCAATGGAAAATTATAATAATTGCGTCACTTTTCCGCAATTATTTTTGTAGTGGCTTTTTTTCTTGCCAATTCAAAGCCAAACTTGAAACTTAAGTAAAAAAGTCGGAATTGTTGAAACAAAAGAGAGAAACGAAATGAAGCGCAAACAAATAACAACAAAATGGCACAAAATAAGTAACAAAAACACACACAATGGGCATGAGAATACTTAATAATAATTTTTGCTCTTATTACCAATTAAATGTCGAGTCAAAGTCGTTGAGAAGATGAAGTGAAGTTGTTTTTGTATTTATTTTTGAATTCTTTTCGTGATTAATTAATGTTGTTGGTGTTGCCTTTTTGTTTTATGATTTAAAATTGTCTTTACTTTTGGTTTGTTTGTTTTTGTTTTTTGTCTTTTTTTCTTATATATTTTGTAACCTTTGCAGCAAAATGTGGTTTATGCTTTTTATAGTTGTTGTAGTAGTTGTTGTTGTTGTGTGGTTACTTGTAATTACGGCTCTGAAACAAAACAAAAAAGTTGCCTTTGAATATTTGGTGCTCTTCTTTCTGTCTGAAGTGCGTAAATAATTTTGCAAGTGTATGATTTTTGTTTTTATCTTAACTTTTTTGTATGTTTTTTCTTTCGGTACGCACAAAAACACGTTTATTCAAGACCTAACAAAAAAAAACAAAAAGAAGAAGCTACTACTAAATGACTTTTGGTCAACTCTGAAGCTGAAGCTGCCAGTTCTAACAATTGTGCGAGCGCATTACTCTCTTCGTGATTAGCACGCACGAAATTTCTTTGCTCTTACCGGTTTTGCTTTGTGTTTTTATATTTTTATTTTCATTTGTTTTTGTTTTTATTTTATTTTGGTGTATTTTGCCTGACTCACAGCTTTTTTGGCTTTTGGGATCGCGTTGCCAAGTTGGAAAAGAGCTCAAAGCAGATTCAGACTTGAAGTTAGAGATATGAGCGTTGGCTCTGCACTCCCTCTCGGCGATTGGCTTCGAGACGTGTAATTACAACAATAAAAATAAACTACGGGAATTATTTCGATGCGTACTAAGTACGCGATGAGCGAGCGCGCGAGGTAGGGAGAGAAAGAGAGAGAAGCGGCCTGGCGAAGTGAAGTGAGTGTGCGGCCTATTGGAACGTTGGCCATAAGGTTTTATGGCTATCAGACCCAGACACAGACACAAACGAAGTTTTGTTGTGTTTGCCTCTGTTTTTTTTTGGCTTTTCATTCTGTGTTTTGTGTTTTTGCTTTTGTGGCCCGCAAACACAAAAACGTGTTTCTTTGAGACCCGACTCTGACTTTGTGTTACCTTTCCCGCCTAACGTCTCATGCATTGCTGATATTTTTTAGTTTTTTTTTTTCTTTTTCTGTTTTTTGCCGGCTTTGAAATTTCTTTGGTACTTTTGAGCCTATGCGACTGGAGCTGTGCTGTTGCTCTTGACTGAGCGACCGACTCGTTGAGTTGGAGCTGTTGTAGCTCAGTTTAGAACGTGTTCTTGCTGTTGCTTCTGCTTCTTTGTAGCTGGCTTACTGGCATCTACTGGCAATAAGAATTAAAATCGAGTCGGCGAGCAACGAACTTTTGGCCAGCAATTCTTTCTTTTTTTTTGTTTTTTGTTTTATTGTCATTTCGTGTATATGCGAGTATTGTGTACAGATATTTCAACAATTTTGTGCGCTTTTAGCTTACAGATTTTTTTTTAATTTTTTGCTAACACAAAATATTTGTGTCTTAATTTCTTTTTAATTTTCTTTTGCCCAATGAATTTTTGCTTACATCTTGTGGTTGTTGCTGTTGTTGTTGTTGTTGTTGAGTTTGTAAGAAGATACAAAATAGCGATACACAGAGTTTCAAATCAAGTTAGAAGTTCAAGTTTTTAAGTGTTTGTAGATCTTTGTTGTTTTTTTTTAGCACACACGTAAAGTGAAAACTCGAGAATTGCCGAAAAAAAGCGGTGTGAAAAAGTTTGCGGATTTGTTTTTATAAAATTTATTTATTTTGCATTTAGAAATGTTGTTTTATTTTTATTGCAGCTGTTTAAAGATTGATTTGATTTTATTTAATTTATTCAGAACTTGGCGATTTTTGACTATTTGATATGCTGCGTGTGTTTTTTATTATCCGCGTGCTATTTGCGAGACGTTGTTGCTGGTATTGCGGCTGTTTTCGATTTGAACTCAACTTTGATTTGGATATTGAAATTTTCGTGAGTGAGCGAACGTGTATGTGTGTGTGTGTGTTGCTGTTGCTGCTGCTGCTGCTTCTGCTTCTGTTATTGTTGTTGCTGCTGTTATGGGTGTTTGCGTCGGTGGTGGTGGTGGTGGTGGTGATGGTGGTGTTGGTATTGGTAGTGGTGGTGGTTGGTTTGTGATGTGTGTGCTGGCTGCGACGGCGACAGCAGCGGCGGCGACGGCTACGACAGCGGCGGCGGCGGCGACGAGGCTACGACTGACTACGGCTACCCTGTTGATGATGATAGCCAAAAACTCTAGAACTCTAACTCAAACTCGGCTTAAGAGAAGCGACTGACGGTGCGCGTGTTATTCTACAGTCAGGTGTGGTTGTTGTTGTTGTTGTTGTCGTTACTGCTGTTGTTGTTGTTGCTGTTATTATTGTGCCAGTTGCTGCTGCTGTTGTTGTTGTTGGTGTTGTTGTTGTTGTTGTTATTGCTGTTATACTACATATGATTTCTATAGAGCGAACGAGCGAGCGAGCGTACGAACGGCGGACAGAATTGGAACGGGTTAAAGCAAAGACTGTACGAAGACTGAAGTAAGAACGACTGGCATTCTAAGGTAATATACCTTTTTTTGTTTCGGAGTACGGCAGCGCTGCTGTCGCCAGATTGAATCTGTTGCGCCAACGTCGACGCCAGCGTCGACTGCGACAGCGGCAGCGACGCACGTTAACCAAAATAAAGCAACAGTATAGGCCAGAACCGGACGAGTTCGACACCGACACCGACCACCAAGAGATGCTAGCTCGTGTACGAGACGACGACGACAACGACGACGGCGACGTCGCCGACGACAGCGGCGTAGGTTGGCAGCATTTCTCCTGCTAGCAAAATGTACTCCGAAAATTGTTTTCGGAGCGCGTAGCACACCTTTCATCATTCTCCTCTCTGGTCTGCTCTCTCTCTCTCTCTCTCTCTATTTCTCTCTCTTTTTCTCTTTCTCTCTGCTGTTGTTTGTTACCTGCCGGTTCCTTGGCATGTTGCCTCTTCAACGTTCTTTCGCCTCTGATATTGCCATTGTTGTTGTTGCTGCTGCTGTTTTGAGACGCTTCATATTGAGGCTCGGCTTTTGTGTTGGTGCCTCAGGTGCGCAATTATTAAACGTCTTTTGTTCATTATCATTTTTTTTCTTGTTGGCTATCGTCGTTGTTCGCTGGGCGCGATTTGGAAACGTGTTCATTGTGTGCAAAACCCCATGACTTTAGTTATATAACACTCGGTATAAGTTGTCCACAATGCGTATAAGACTTTTTGAGGATCAGGTGGGGCAGGCGCATACCAACTGGCTCACCTGAGAAGCCGACGCCATGGGATTCACCTTCGTGCGAAGGGACATTCGCTGTTACTACCTACGACTGTTGCTGTTGTAATAGTAGCTATTGTTGCAGTAACACCATTACTAGCACCCACCTACACCCACACACACATACACACACACACACACACACACAGACAGCGATAGACACACAAACTCCCACACACGTGGGCCATGTGAGACAGCAAATGCAAGCGCCATGCGTGCGCGCCCTGCCTTTGGCCGCGTGTGAGTGTGAGCGAGCGAGCGCGTTGCTGTGCGAGCGGGAGACTGCGTTTAAGAGAAATGGAAAATCAAGAGGCAGCGGACGCAGGGCGACGGGCAGAGCGTGCAACGCAAAAAAGGCAAAACAACGACGACGTCGTCGTCGGCAGCGGCTGCGACGACAAAATCAACGAGAAAATAATAATTGTTACACCTGCTTCGGAAATGCGCGCAAGGGGTGGAAACGTAGCACCCAACACACGACCAACGGCGACGGCGACAGCGACGACGACAAAGCAGCGTTCGCTTTCAGGTGAGCGGCGACGCTTTTGCCACCCTCCCCCAAAGGAAAGTCGAGCGTCGCAGCTGTCGTGCCGAAATGCCGAAGCACGGAAAACCGAGCCGCTTTCCCGACGATGTCCAACGAACCGACGCTGCCGCTTGCCGTCGCGTCGCGTCGCCCGCTGTTCGGGTGCGAGAGTCCGAACGGACGTAGCGCGCATGACACCAAGGTGCAAATACGACGTAGGTGTGAATGAGGCAGTGTACGAATTGTGGGTGGCCGACACGACCAGGGGAAAGCATTTTAGGGGGTTGCTGGAGTTGTTGTAAGGGGAAAATGTTGAGGGGAAGCGATGGCCTGTTAACGCTGCCACTGTTGACTGGAAAAGCTTTTCGGAAAAGCTTATCTATGTATGACAATTTGGTGGCACAGCCAAAAGATTTTGGTAAAACGAGCCTATCTATTAGTTGCTAAATGAAGCCTATGCGAGAAGTCTTCAAAATAGTAATGGAAAACATTATGTGAGGGATTAAAAAGTAAATAAGAATATTATAGAGAAAACCAGCTGAAAATAAGCTGTTCTAACTTTAAACTAATTTCAAAACTAAAAATATTCATTAAAACAGAAATATTAAATTTATGAATACATATCCATCAGCAAACCCGGATTATCAGCTTCACATTCACTTTGAGATTGTATACATAATAATTTTATTTAAGATAAATCTTGTTAAGAATCTAAAATATGGTTGTATATAAAATTAAATTTATACACTCGAACATTAAAAGGAAAATATTTAACTTAAACTAAAGCGTAGGTAATTTCTAAAGTTAGCAGGCTAATAATTATTTAGCTTTTATGTCTTTAAACCCCAAACAAACTTAAAGTATTTTCTATTTTATACAATTTCTTAATTTGTTATACACCTTTTGTATTAAGAAAAATGCAAATCAAAGTTCAATTATAATAAAAATTGTGATTGTTTGACAAATTGGAACTATTTTCTCCTACTCGAGTTTTGTGATAAGATTCTGAAAGTAATTATTCTGTAGATTTCAAAACATTGTTTCTTCCCAAAAAACATTTTGAGATAATGCTTTTCAAATTTGGAATCTACAGCAACAATCCTTTCAGAACTATATTAGTTTCCTCTAGTGGCATAATCTTTGTTGTAGAGTTTTAAAAAAAATTTTTTATACAATTTTAAATACATTTTACGTATTTATGTATTTTATTTTATGTACACAAGCGATGAGTTTCAAATGAATATATCCAACATACCGATTAAATTGCATGATTTATAGACATTTAGGCAGAGGACCTTTCAACCTAAATCCCTTAATACACTCAACCACCTATAGAATGCAAATGTTTCCGTTAATAAAAAGCCAAAATCCTATAGATTTGAACATATGATTCGGCACCGATAGAAATAAATTTCATTTTCCGACACTTTTCGGGAACATCTTTTTTTTCGTATCTCTTTATTTTTTTTTAAACAACTTTTAGGCTATTGCCCATGAGCTCAGGAGTGTTTTAGCTTTGTCAGCTACCCGTGTTTGGGGGGACACTACCGTCCCACCCGCCTCCTACCACTAACAGCATAAAACCGATGCATAAAAATCGCTTTGTTATTGTTGCAGGCGGGAACGTTGACGGCGGCGTCATCGATGATGCCGCATCGAGTTGAGCTGTTGTAGTTGTAAACGGTTTATGAGATTTACGCGCAATTTGTTGCCAACTTTCATTGTTGTTACTGCCGTTGTCGTTGTTATTTTTTTTTTTTGTTTTTTTGTTACTGTTACTGTGCCAGCGGCATATAAAACAATATGCGCCCAGTCTAAGCTGGGCTCGTTAAATGATTTGCGTTTGTTTTTACTCACGCTCTTTATGCCGCATTAGCTTCGGCTCTAACTGCTGCTCGCTGTTCTTGTTGGTAGTTCAAAAAATGTAAAATGGGGCTTACCTGCAACGACCATAAAAAAAGACCAACACAGACCGAGAGAGAGCGAGAGCGAGAAGGTGGAGCACCATGAGCATAAAAATTATTTACTTTCGTTTAATGCACAAATATTGATTAAGCTGTAAAATCGTTATACAAAATTGAAGTGCATACGCATCAAGTTTTTCAATTGGTTGTGCGAATTTGGACGTAATCGATTGCCCCACCTCGCTCCCAAGCCAAGCTGTGTGGGGAACAGAACAGAAAGTACAGCACTACACAAAAATATAAACATAGAGCGCAGCATAGAATGTGGTCTGCCAGCCGCATGCAACATTCATGTTGCCACAAGACAAAGCAGGGGGCCTCCACATATAGATACAGATATATGTGCATATAATTTTTGCTAGTCAAGCGCAACAGCTGGCAAAGGGGTTGGAGCGAGCAGACTACAGAATACAGAATAAGAGGTAGAGGAACATATAGTCAGTTCAACGGCTGTGGCATGCAACAGGCAATGAATCTCAATCTCGGTAACGTTGTCGCTAGCTGGCTAGCTGGCTGCTTAGTTGGTTGGTTGGCTGACTGCTTGCAGTGCAAAAAACAACGAGAAGAAGCCGTTGACTTTGGTAATTCAATGGCAACAACTGGCGGCCAAGGCAGCCGCGGCATCAACATCGGACCTGGAGGCGCAGACGACATTCAACTTCAACTTGAATCTTTTGGAGAGAAATATGCGGTAACAACATTTACTAGCCAGCCAGCCAGCCAGCCCTGTCTTGGCGACTCCCGACGGCGGCCAAGCAACGCAAAACCAACCAAGCAGCCAACAAGCAGCAGCAACAACAACAACAGCAGCAGCAACAGACAACAACTTAACGCACGAAATAGTCAACTTGCCACATTTTAATTCAGTCGAATATTTCTTTTGCTGCAGCAGCAACACCAGCGCCTTTTTCTCTGCGCCGCTCGTCGTTCTTATTGCAAATGGCATAAACGGCGAAATTGCATGCAACTCACACAGTACTGATATATAAACACACACACACACACATAGAGAGACACAGACAGACACTCACACACAGGCAGAGTGACTGCGACTTGGCTTTACTGACTGCACTTGGTTCTGACCAAGGCTAGGAATGTCTTCTTCTCTTCTATTACTTTGCCTTGCGCTCAACTTGGCTGCTTGGCTGCTTGCTGCAGTTATTGTTGCTGTGTGCCGCACACCACATTCCTTAAGTTGCTGCTTGCAACAACAGTGCCATGTGCAATGTGCACTGGCAATAGAATTATAGTCACTGTAGTTGCTGTCTCTTGGTTTATTTTAAGCTGAATTTATTACCACAAACGTTTTGCATTGTGCGAATGCGAAGCTAACAACCTGGCCAAGAATTGTGGTTGCAACTCGCTGACAGATGCAAATGAAATTGGCTAAGGTGCTCAGCACTTGAAGAGTTATTCCCAAAATATTGCATTCTTTCAAAATATTTACTTCAATAAGAAAGAAAAATATTTTTGTTTGATTTTTTTTTATCAGTCAACAAAATTGTCAAAACTCTGTCTGCAAAGCGGTTCAGTTGAGTATTCTAGGTTTACAAACAGAAGAAGGTTAAGCCATAGCCAAAGCCCCGCATATTCGACATAGAAAATTGAAATCTGGAAATAACATTTCCTTTGGCTTTTGAAATGTTACAAGTAAAAATTCGGCTAAGTTTCCAAACTATTTAACTGAATAATTGTTTGTATGTTTAATTTGGGACTTAATTGCAACAAGTGCTGCAAGTCAAAGCTGCGCATTGGTGCATGCATCATGAAGTTGAGCAGAAAAACTTTTGCGTGTTGCTGTAATTGCTTTCTGTTGTTTTTTTGTTACTCGATGTTGTGCACTTCAATTGGTTGGCCATGAACTTGCCATCCCACCACAAAAACAGCACCACCAGCACCACAACAAGACACGGAACACTTGTTCAGTTTAAAATCTCAAATTCTAGCTGGATTTCAACCCATGTCCATTGCCAATAGTCACTTATGTGCCATAGCGTTTGTTTACATCGTTAATTATTTGCTAGTGGTGCGGTGCCCTGCCGTGCCCTGCACCCCGCTCTTTTACCCTTTGCACGCTGGTTGCACGGGCATAAGGCATTTTTGTTTATTATCGTTACATTCCCGCGTCACAAAGGCTTGCGGCATTTGCATTTCTCAGCAGCTCTGCTTTACTGGCCAGCCCAGGGAGCTCTTGGTAAAGGAACTCTTGACCCACTGTTAGCCACGGGTGAAGCGGGACTCCGCTTAAAATTGAGAAAGAGAGAGAAAAAGAAACACAAAATACACAGACTGCATCAGGTAAGCAGCAGATTTCGAGACCATCCATCGAAACATTTCCAATAATAAAATTCCAGGCAAAAAGGGCAGTAAAATACGCGAACCGAGCCGCCTTCATTGCCGTCGTAGCCGCAATTATACTTCCACCGCAAATGAAACAAGTTTGGCAACTTCACCAACGACAGGCATTTTGTGGCCATGGCCGCACAGCTCAGCATGCCAGACAGGCAAAAGCTGCAATGGGGCACATACATAGTGCTCGGAGCCAGACTCCAAGCCTGCCGCCTGAATGGGGCAATGCAGCGACCGCAACAGCTTCATCATCATCGTCGTCCATGGCGGGCCAGTCGAAAGTCTGGAGCTGCTGCATTTTTGAGATTCCGCTGCGAGAACTCACTTTGCATTGATGTGTTGCTGAGTGCATGGCCAGGGCCTGGAGGTGGGTTGCGGTGACTCGGTTTGGTTTTGGATTGACTGTGGTAGTTGTGCGCATTTAACAATTGCAACAGCCCCCACCAATCGGCAGGGCGAGCTGGACGGATGGTGGTTCATCAAGCAGGACGCTATCCATTAGTTGAAGCACTTACGCTATTATCGACAGCAACCGCGATGCTAATGGTGCGCAAAAAGCTTGTTATGATTGCCACCAGCAGTGCAGCCAGTCAGTCAGTCAACCACTCAGTCAGTCAGTCAGTCAGTCAGTCAGTCAGGCTGACCTGACGGCGTGTAATGAAGCATAATCTCATTGTTACCACTTACAACCAATAAGGTCAACAACAACAACAACAACGAAGAAAGCCGGCTAAGCGGATTGGGTCAGAGCACGCAAGCAGCCAAGTTCCGTTTAGGTCGGAACGGTTCAAGTCGCAACAAGTCAACCAGGAGCGAGAACTACTTGGCATATCCTGGCACACTCACTGACCAACTCTGTTAGCACCGTGCCACCGTGCCAACGTGCCAGTCCGCCCACTCATCGAGTGGCGTCTTTCAAGTTTATTTGCTTGCCACTTGTCCTTTTCCCGAGCTTTGCCATTTGCAGTGCCACCTATTGATGATGTCGATGTGAATGGCAGTCGCCTGGCTTTTCATTAGCGTGATTTGCACAGTGGCATTATGTTTTATTCTGTGACACTTGAGCCGGCGAGCAACCGTCCACACCCTTTGATCCAGGCACTAGCCTCACCAGTCATTTCAAAGGAAATTTGTCTAATTTGCCGTTAACGAGTGTGCGGTTAGAGTAGAGTTGTGTATGCCGGAAATCTAGTTTAGTTTACCCCACTTGAAACTTAGATTGGTAATCACTGTCTCTTTTGTAAGAGAGAGAGAGAGAGAGAAAGAGAGAGCAGAAAATGGCAGGTTAAAGTAAACAATAAATGTGTACGGAACATCAGTTAGTGGTTAAATGGAACTATGCATTGGGTCGTTCACTAAGTAATTTCGTTTCATGACAACAGCTGATCTTATTGAAATTTTTCGCAGCCAACTTCGCGCTTAACCGCTTTACTGCCCTAAATTTCAACAGCTGATATAGTAAAGCTTATTTGTAAAAAATTTTGTTGGATTTTGTGAAATAGTATTCATTTGGTGGTCTATCGAAGATGGAAGATCAAAAACAACATTTTCGGCATATTTTACTGTTTTACTATCAAAAGGGTCAAAATTTCTAGTTCAATATAAATTGGAAATTTAATTTCGAATGGATGCATCGTTTTTAAAAATTGTATATATAATATCGCTAAACATATCTCATATTAAATATTTAGAGTTATAATTTAGTTTATGTACTATTATAATAAAATACAAGGTATTTTTGCTTTTATATAGTATTATAATTCAGTGCAAGTAATAGAAAATAGCAACAAAATAAAATAGCAGATCTTTATGAATTCGGGAAGACATTTTCTTTAGCGCGCCATTCATGTCGTGTAATTTAAAACACTCAGCAAGTGCATAACTAAGCTTAAAGATTGCCTAACAAATAGATAATAAATTTATACGCTTGTGTGTTAATGTAAATGTATGTAGTTGTAAATATTTATGAACGGATTCCGAAAAGGGCTTCTGAGTTTTTGAATTTTTTCTCTCGAACAAGCAATGGGAAACGGGAATAATATTAAAAATATTTAAATCACAACAAGAGCCCGCAGCTCACAAAAAGGAACAGAGTAGAGCTACATACATAAGTGAGTTACCATTGTAAATGTTACAATTGCAACAGTGAGGTTTTGCAGCTAAGTAAAATCATTTAACTCCTTTTACAATCAGCATCCGCAAAATGCTGAGTTGAAATAAAAGAAAGAATGACTCTCCTCTGTGCGCCGAATATTATATACACTTGACTTTGAAGTGCTATTAGAATAGAATATATAGTATATAATAAGAATAGCTTAACTGAAGATATTTTAGCAAAAAGATAGTTTGTTTTATACACAAATATATTTTCGTTGGATTGTTCCTATTAAGCTATGTATATTTATTATAATATAAGATGTGATCGATATTAAGCAAACAGGTTGAAAGTATCTTTTCGACTTATCCTTTCTCTATGTTGTACAGAAACAAAAATTAGAAATTAGTTTGTACGGAAACAAATGTTCGGATAGATTCAAATGGCTAAATCGACCTGACCATTAATACTGATCAAGAATATATATATATTTATATATATACACTTCTTGACACAATTAACACACCCTCCACAATAGCATAAAAAGGGTTTAACAAATTTTAATTTCAATTTACTAACCAGGCAACGATGTGCTCCACCAAAATGAAGTCAAAAGTCGCTGTAGAATACAATCTTAAGCTCAGGAGAACTAAGGAGACCCCACAAAAATCCAATTTTTTTGTTTTTGTCCGAGGAGCGAGAGGGTTCAAGCTATGCAGGAGCTTTATAACTTGAATGCTGCCTAGTGCTGGCAGGCAACCAGGCAACCGGGCAACAAAAACAAGTACAATGGTATAGATAATAAGGCGCTGCTGCTGCTGGTTGTTGCCTTTTACCTTTGGCGACCTTCGCGCAGCACCATGGTTTGCCAAGACGGGCAGAATGCAGCATCGGTCTGCAGTTGCTGATTGGAATTATTCAGCCAGACTGTGGCAGCAACGGCAGCTAAAGGAACAAAGCTTAAAAACAACAACAAGGAACTGGCTTGCGCTCTTTAAATTGTGATTTATTGTATTTATGGCTTACCGCTGCCGCTTGCCACAGCTTAAATTGAGTTTACAACAAAAGCATTAGGTTTTTGTTTGGTCCGAGGTACTGTTGAATGCAACTAACGGCTAATGAGGCGCGTGTTAAGCTGCCAGAACTTGTAGAGGGTCACAAAAGTGAAATCAAACTTCCAGAGCAGTAGCAGCAAAATCATCCCATACGCCATTTTTGTTTTTTTCATCACAAACGCGAAGGCCAAGCCAGACTTTGATTGCAAGCAAAGCGACAGCCCGATAATATGTGGCGATTGTTTGCAAAAAAAAAAAGAAGAAATAAATAAATAAAACTGAAACAGAAACCGAAAAGAAAAAAACAATACAGGCAACATCAGCAAAAACAGGCTTTTGGCTTGCCAACAACAATTTACGATAGCAAGTTGCGCGAACAGTGCGCCATTTAAGGGCCTCAAGGCCAAGGTTTAACCAGTGCCAGCAACTGATCGAAATCCAACCAAAAGAGCAGACCCAACCAGCCAAATGGCCAGCGCACTTGGCACACATACACATTCAACCAATGTATCCTAACACAGCGCGGCCAGGAAACGTCTGAATGCAACAGCCACAGACTTAGCAAGAGCCACAAGAGTCCCAGCCACGTCACAGTCAGAGTCACAGCCATGCATAATAAATGCGCAACTGGTGTGCAAAGTAACCGGTTTTAGGAAACGAAGAGCCGCCCGAAGAGGGGGCCCTCCCTTAAACTGTTATACGCCTGGGGAAATGTTAACATAAAAAGCTACAGTCGTCTGTTAGAAAACAGGATAAGGCATTCGGGCAGGGGCAATGCTGTTACCGAAGAGCTTTTCGCTAACAGCAACTGACTGCTCCGCTAACAGTATAAGACGCGACAGCAACGAATAGAATATTCCGCTGCCCATCGATACGTACTTCCGGCGGCAAATCAGCGCACCAGACAAGAAGCAAACAACTGATGCGCAGAGCTGGCGGCAGCTGGCAAATGGCCAATGACTGGCTAACTGGCTAACTGGCAAACTGGCGGACTGGCTGAAGATTGCAGACTTGACGCACATCAGCATTTAAATGGTCTCGCAGGAATGCAGATTTTACTGCAACGCATGCCAATGTCTGGCCAAGAACAGTTGCCAAGCCGCTAGACAAGTCAAACCACTCGCGCTGCTGCTGTTGCTGTTGCCGTCGCAATTGACGGTTGCGACGACGCGTCTCAGAGTACGTTGACCATTTTGGCAACACTTTTTCTTACATCGCGTCGTCATGAGAAAATTACAGCACTTTATGTTGATAGCGCAGCCGACGAGTCGTCGAGGGGTTCCGCTCTTGGTCAGTTCTCATGAATTGCAACTAAATTTGTAACAAAAGCAACCAACAGCAGACAAAAACGTTTACATGTTCGTAAAGGTTTGGCTAAAAGCGACAAAGAACAAGAACTGGTTAGAAATTGTGGCGTCATAATGTCACACAGTTCGGCCAGTCTGTCGGTTAGGTTAGGGCTGCTATAAGTCTGAGAATTACACAAATTAAAATATTCACTCATTTACATTGTACAGAATAAAAAATCAGACATTTTCAAATTATTACAGTTATTATAAATAACCAGTTTATTAGGAGTAGGCGCAAGTAAATAAAATGTTGAACTATAACATAGCAAAATCAAAAAACTTTAAATATATATTCATTGCATTTTTTTTTATCACCAAATATATATAAATATAATTATTTATATATTATGTAGAAGGTTTGAAAAAAAAAAAAATATATGTATATGGTGAAAGGGCTTTAATAACTAATATAAAATAACTAATATAAAATATAAAAAAAAAAATAAAAATAAGTAAATAAATGTTTCAAAAGCATTCTATCAGAATATATAGAAAACAAAAAGCTTCGCTGACTGAAGAAAGTGAGTTTCAGCAATTCTTTTAACGAAGAAAACTGCATCAAGCTAACAGTCAACAGAATATAAAGCGCCTTGGAAATTACTGGTTCTTTCTGGCAAGTATTCAGCTTAAAATGAGCGGCAACCAAGCACAACTTCAAGTACATGTCACGATCATCACGGACATGCTCCCAGCCAAAGCTAGAGTCCCAGCCAGAGCCAATGCAAGAGCAAGCTAAGAGAAGAGCTCTGTGTGCTTAGCTAGTCAAGAGCAGCGCCAAAGCGAGTAGCTGGATGAGTGACTGCGGCGCTGCGCTTGGCTGGCGTTTATTGACCCTAAATGAAATTGCAGCCGCCTTATGAGGTCGGCTATATTCTCACATGCATGTATTTAAGGAACAATCGCATGCACTGTGTGGCTGGGAGGGCATTCAAATTTCAAAGTTAAACAAAGCGCGTGTTGCCAATTGCCCGCCGGGTTGGCCAGTCAAAAAAAAAAAAACTAATCAGCTAACAAACAAGCCAAAAGACGATTGGCGACGTTGCTTCCTCTGTTGCTGCTGCTGAAGTTGCGCCGGCGTATAACTCGGGTAAATCCAACTTTGGCCAAGTTCAAGAAGCAAAGTCAAAAGCAAAGCCACGCGGAAACACACAAACACGAAGAATTTAATTTTGCTTTGCAATATTATAATAAAGTAATACATTAACACTCTGTTCACAGAGTGAAAGGAAGCATATTAGCTTAATGTTGTGATATATATTCTTGAGTTTTGCAGAAACCTAAGAAGAATATCAAATGTAAAACTACTGAATGATCTATGAGTAAAT
The DNA here is from genome assembly GCA_035045545.1 of Drosophila gaucha. Lineage (NCBI taxonomy): Eukaryota > Metazoa > Arthropoda > Insecta > Diptera > Drosophilidae > Drosophila > Drosophila gaucha. Next base: position 1,232,242 of record JAWNOY010000176.1, on the reverse strand, counting down.
CTTTAGATTGCAGATGATTCAACAGAGTATTGGGAAGTCGGTCGCGCCCAACTGCAATGTTCATATTTGTTGTTTTTGTCTGCATATACGTATGTCTGTGTGTCTTCTTCTTTGGCCTCACGTTGTGGTTGCAATATAAACCAGTTTTTGTTGCCAATTGTGTTGCAGTTGCCGTCTGAGTAGTCGCAACCGCAAAGCATTTAGGCAAAAGTCATCTTCTGATTCTTTCGCTTGTGCGTTTCGGCTTCATGTGGTTGATATATAAAATTTATATTGTATCTCTGGGGTGCATTTAATTTAGGGATTTTAATTGAAATGTCTGCGACAAGCAATAAAATACTCATAAAAGTATTCAAATTAAATGCATATAACATATTGTACGAGTATGGAGTGGGTGGGTATTGATGCAGCTTTCCCAAAAAGCCCATCCCCCCTTTTATTATCAGCGTCATCAGCTTTTGCTGTTATCTGGCTGCCAAGCTAATAATAAAGTTTACAAAATATGCCAAACTTTGTGCTCAAGAAACAACAACGGCCGCGGCCAAAAGTTTAGCATAATAAATAAACAAAACGCCAATCATTTAGCGGCGCAACAACAATAGCAACAGGGGAAAAAATATATATATATACGCATACATAAACAAGCGCAGCAACTACAGCAGCATAATGAGAATAGATTTGTTATTTTAGACGAAAAATGAATTCGAAGAAAGTTTTCACTTTCCTTTTTCAACATAATATTTCATTTATCATAATTATAAAAGTTGATTTATACTCACGGAAGTGTGAAAAGTAGAAAGAACAGAATAAAGAACAATGTGGCCAGAAATTCGACACTCACCTGAAAATAAAAGAATGAGAGAAAAATTATTTTTAAATATTTAACAAGCAATGGGCGAGAGAGAGAGGAGAAAGAACCTTATCGAATACATTAAATTGTAATTTAATTTAAATGAAGAGTTTATTTATTACGGCATGTTTGTTGTTGCCTCTGATAAATTTGCCACTTGCACTGGCGGCATCAATTTTCCAAGCAGCAGCAAAAGATGGGAGTTCGCTGCAAAAGGTGGGCAATGGGTGCTTGGCGAGGCGCAGAGCCCCTCAATTATTAATGCGCTTTTGTTCATTGCATACTTTCAGGCTGGCATTGAGAAATCAGCGGCACGCACACACGCACATACATACATAGATACACACTTTGATTTGGTCTTAGTGTGGCGCACAAACAGCACAGTTCAAGCATATAGAAACTGCTGCCACGAATTACAGCCATAATAAATGAGAATTAAATTATTGATGTGATTGCAAATGTGATTGTTTATTCTAAAAGGATCTTGGGTCGCTGGCAGAGCTTGCACGAATTCAAAGCTCTTTAATTTATAACATTTAGGCTTGGCTATAGCAGTAGCGCTGTCGCATCGCACAGCTCTATTTATAAATGTCTCACTTGGCTGGCACTCGTCTGTGCATGAGTTTCACATTTCAAACGGTAGCTAACACCCCCGCCGCACCACTTACCCCCCACCCACTGGTCTAATGTCTTGGGCGTTTTAGCAAACAAATCACTTTTAATTTTCGGTGACTTTGATTTTTGCGCCCCGCTGCCAGTTGCCAGTTGGGCCAATTCGGCGTCTGACTAGGCATCTTCATTATCATTTGCAGTAGTGCTCCAAGGCTAAGCCTACGGGACTGTGTTCCGGTTTTTTCCATTCCTTTTTTTTTTGTTCTTGTTTTATTTTGCCACTCTGCATTTGTCATTTATGCTTTGATTTTGGCTTTCATTTTGTTTTTCTTGACACACACACACACACAGCATACCCAATGGCAAGAAAAGGAAGCCAAAGTGACTTTTGAGTGACAAATTGTTTTCAAATTTTGGCTGCCTGCTTATTTGTGTTAATGGCATAAATTTGCATAAAAGCATTAACTGTTTATTTGCTTTGCCGCTTGTGTGCTCACGTGCTTTTTCTCTGCACACACTACCTTAATCTTGCTTTATGCACCCCCTCCCTCTTCACGTTGCAGCCCTCTCGTGAAAATTTGCAAATTGGCCAAAAAGGCAAAACAAGCGGCAGGCAAATTGAAATCACATCGCCGCTCCGACAAATTCACATATGAGAACAGCTCTCGAGAACAAAATGACTTTTTACTGCTGTTGTTGTTGTCGTCGGATGAGAGGAAGGGGAATATGAGGCTTTGAGGGTTGACTGCCGCCGTTGCCCCCTGGAGGCTGAATATAATTTTCTACTCGTATTTATTTATTAAAGCCCAAAAAGCAGGGCACTGATTGAATTGTGACAGACTGCGTTCGACCACCCCTAATAAAAATAGCCAAGAATGCAAATTAAAATAACAGCAAAATGGGACGCTTCAAACACAAATGTGTGTAAGATAATCGTTTATAACTGGGTTCGCAGCACTTCTTATATACAAGGCATCAAATTAACTGCTACCAAAATCGGAAATTCTCATGAGAAATACCTATTAAAAAGAACAATGTTCTGAAACATAAAAGGCAGAGTGCATGAATTATTAAAAAAACATTTTCGATGGCCAGCAAGGAGCTGACCAAGGACACACGTTGCTTAGAGATGGCAGCAAAGGAAGGTTTTAAAGGCTTATACGCAATGTGCCAACAGCCAATGAGGGGCATTAAAACGGCTTAAAGGCGTAATATGTTGTGGCTTAAATTTCATAATAACAGCGGAACGAGCCAAGCGCAAAAAATAACAAGGCCAAAACACAATAACCGAAAATAAAATTAGAGCTTACTGAACATGCTGCCTATACCCTGCAAATTAAAATTCAAACGGTGTATTAAGACTAGTCTTCATTATTCTTATAAAAATCTATAGCTAAGGACAAGGAACAGTTTGTCTTTGAATATGATTTAAAAGAACTATTTATTATGTTATAACCAACGAAATGTTTTTGAAAGTCAAATGTTATCTTTTTTTGTAACTTTTACAGGTTTTCAAACTAGGTCATATACCCTTATATACCCTTTTTTTTGCAATGTTCCGTGTTACTTGTTTTGATATTTTTTAATTATATGCAAAGAAATGTTGCGAGGCGGTCGTCAAAAGGCTTACAAGAAACCTTCCTTTTGCCTGCCAACGCAAACACGCGGCTCTCCGGCTCCAAAAGGAAACAAAATCAGCTGGCTTACAAGAGCGCCCAGCCCCGCAGCTGCCAACATAGTTGTTGCCTTTGTTGGCTTTTATCATTAACATAGCTTCAAATTAACGGAAAAACACAGGCAGCCTAGAAGCAGAAACAGAAGCAGCAGCAGCACCAGCAGTGGAGCCTGTGCAGCGAGTCGCCTTCTGCCACCGCAGTTGGGGAATTATAATTTTTTTTCTCACTTTTCCAGCGACTTTCCCGGCCGTGTTGCAGCCACTTCGCAGCGCTGTCACTCGGCGAGGCAAAAGTTTATTCGACGGCGGTGTCGCGGACGTGTCCCACGAGAAGTGCATGAATATAAAATTGGGTTGAAAAGTGTTAATTTCAAGGCAACGCGACGAATGGCCTGAGACAGCCGCCCGCGAACAAGGTTGCCGCACCACTTGCACCACTCAAGACGTTGCAAGTTTTTTGGCAAATTGCCGGCAATTTGTGTTGCTTTGTAATTAATTGAACAACACTTCACATCAAATTTATTGGAAACGCTCTTCTCAATTCGTTCGATGGTTGACGACGTAATTAACAAGCTGACAACTAGCTAATTAGCAATCAAATTGTTGGGTCGCACAATTGAAAGTCAAGCACACTAACATAGAGAGAAACGAAGTAACCTACATTGACAATAAGTAGAATAGTTCTACATGAAATACATATGTGCTAATATTTAAACATGGATCTTAGTTTAAAAAATTATTTTTCATAAAGATTCATTAATACATTTTTTATTTAACTACAAAAAATAATGTATAAACAAATTACAGCAAATGCAAAACAATATTAAACATTTTTTCAGCATCCTTTGATATAGAATTAACTGTTCATTTTTTGCTGTTATAAAAAAATGGCACGTCTGGTCCCAATGCATTTCATTATAGTTTTTTGATAGTGTTACTGTGAGCGGTGTGTGCGATAACTAGAAAAAAAAATACCCAACGCATATACCCTTAAATTTAAACTTTTTTAACTAAATCTCATCCCACTTAGGAATTGGTTTTTTTTAACATAGCTCGAAGATTTTAAATGCTTGGGACATTGAATATGGTAAGTAAATTTCATGAAGTATACGCAGATTCTAAGTATTTCGCTTTTTGGATACCCGCCCTATTTTGCTTCATATAAAGCAAGCTAGAGGAGAAAAATTCTAGAAGACCACTCTTTGTTACTTGTTACATTAAACTTTAATATTAATTTCTGTTTTACAGATATTGTCATTGATACAATAAATAATACAATTATAGTAAAGTAATTAAAGAGTTCGATGAAAGCAGTTGAAATATATTAATTCAAAAATTCAAAGTATATATGGGATCAACGATCTCACTTTCTGTCTAAGCCAGTTTTAGGAACCAGTATGCAATTAATTTCTATATATGCTATACAGTCGCACACGAGTTCATTCCGAGAATTTTTAGATTTTAATATTGAATATTATTTAGTATCATCTTTTATACTGACTAAATGACTCTAATAAATATTGCATACAAAGCCAATTGCAGGTGTATAAAATCATTACCATTTGTATTTTCGATAAAAAACAAAAATAACTTGTTCTACAATTTTTTTGTCTTATAAAATTTTGGTTGTTTTTTTTTTGTTAAATAAAACCAGTTTAGATAATTAGATGAGTTAATCAAATGATCGGGTCATGTTTAAATAAATAAGTTGTAGTATTAGTAATGCTTGTAATACAAAACAATACAAAAATATTTGAAAATATATAACTTGATTAATAGTTCATAATTTCAAATATAAAAATGCAAATGTTTTACTGTTTTCGTACAGTTGAATACTTCCACTTTGCAAATTCAAAGATATCAAATGCAGTTTCCATAGGTGAGCAATTGCTTAGTTTTGCATACGTAATGCTGTCATTAGACGCACATGAAGCGAGCTGCTAATGCAAATCCCTCGTGGCTGTTCGCCTCTCTTAACTGGCTGCTATATTTATTTTGGAGATTTTGTATACTTGCAGCCACGTCCCAGCATCAAGTTGTGCGTGTGTGTAGCTGTGCAAGCGTGCGTGTGGGTGTGAGTGTGTATGTCTGATTTGGGTGTCGTCGGTTTTGTGCTGCTGTTGTTGTCATTGTCACGTGTGAAGTGCCATCGAGTGACACAAATGAAGTGGCTGCTATTAGCTTTAAAACTCACAAGAGCACAAAGAGCAGAAGAGCTCCAAAAGTGGCAAACTTTGCGTGCATCTCATTTGCCACTTGCTGAAAGGCAACAACTACTTGTAGTCTTAAAGTTGTCCCACATCCCACAACACACATACACACACACACACATATATATACGCACACCAGCAAGCAGTTCAAGTTGCTTTTTGCTTTCATGTGCGCAAATTAGCTTATCTGATACATCAAAATGCTACTGCATAATTCAGCAACATTTTTTCTGCCACTTTCATTCAATTTGCACCCAGCCAAATCTTTTGCCAGCTCTCGCTGAGGTTTATAGCCGGGTGGTTGAGTGGTCTTGACTGGTGATGCTGTGTGTGTGGGTGGCATCTTTCAAGATGATGTCTGTTGTTTGGGTCTTCACTTTCGCTTTAGTTTTGGCACGAACTGGCTTAGCCCTTTAACAGTTGGGTTGGGTACTTTGTAAATGTAACTTTAATTTTTCATTTACGTGCAAAGTCGCATAGTTGTTGCCCACTATTGACACCACCATGCCCCATTCTGAACCACCATAGAAGTGGTTCCTGCTGCTGCTTACGCAAAATTTCCTTTTGAGAAATTGAATCCTTGGCATGTTTTAGATTATCACAAAGCATGTTTTTTCAACAAGTCGTTGCGTGAGCGGGCGGGAATATGATTCCTATGTTTGTGTATGTGTGCACTTTCCTCTCTCTCTCTCTCCCTCTCTTTTCTCTTTAGGCTCCAATGGGATTTTTGCTACTTATCTCATTTTTAGCATATTTTATCAAACATAAATATGTATATTTTGAGCGTTGCTTGCTTTGACAGCCCGATTTCTGCCTGGTCTACGTGCTGCTCCTCCTGCTCCTGCTACTGCGGCTGCTTCTGCTGTGGTCCTCGAGGATTTGATTCTCATTTTGTGCGTCACCAGGACCAGAGTTTGCGTTGCGACTTGGCGTGTCTGCTTGCCTGACGCTTTTTAAGCTGCTTGATTGACTTGAAGTGCTTGGATTTAAGTGGTCGTTGGAGATTTGCTTGTTGCTGTTGCCCTCACTATTGTTGTTGTTGTTGTTGTTATTGTTGTTGCTATGGGTGGCATCGCAGCGTTACATTATGATTTTGATTATTTGACTCTGTTGACTGGTGTTGAGCGACAGATGTCTGAGAATTTTTGTACCATATCAAATGTTTCAAAATTTCTAATTGACAGGGTAAAGCATTGCCGTTATTTTAGTAAAACGAGAAATCCAGATAAACCTTCAAAAATGTGTAAGATAAAAACTGCACAACGGTTTTTAAATATATTTTTTGAGCAGCTCTTTTGACCAATTACAGCGCTCACAAGCTTTAAGGTCGAGCACGTAGACGAGCAGGAGTACTGCTGGAAAATCCGCTTAGCATTAGTTTGTTTGACTCGTCACAAGTTCAAAAGTCAACCTTGCACAATTCAGCTGCAACTTTGTGCGTGTGTGTGTGTGTGTGTGCGTAAGTCACTTAAGTGCCCAATATGTTTGGCCATTTGAACAATTAAAAGTTTTGGCCCTAATACGCTTCATTTGGTAAACTTTCGCAAAGGGATAAGTGACTGAGGGAGTCAGAGGGGAGAGTGGGGGAGAGTGTTTGATAGATTTGAGTAATGCATAGAGTATGGTATTAAAAACTTTCGTCACATGTTAAGGCGTGGCTACGCCGGCCAGTACAAAGTGATATAAAATTTATCTGAAAGTTTTAACCAAAGCAGAAGTCACAAAAAATAAAGAAGTAAAAAGGAAAAATCTTAGCGTGGCTGGTGAAATGTCCCCTTTGTTGCTTATTGAAATTTATTGAGATTTATGCATAATCTGAGGCAAAAAAATATAAAAGAAAAAAAACTTTGCCAGCTGTCAATCACAGAAGTTGAAGGTGGAACTGGTGTGCGTTGGGCGCCCATCGGGCGGCAAGCAACTTCATCCTCCAGTGACCAATAAAAATGACAGGCACAAAACATTTGATGAAATACTCGGCTAACGCAAACGTCGTCAGCGCTAACATCGGCCTCGGCAGCTGTCCAGGAAATAAGCGCCAATTATGCCACCAGCAAATGCGTTCGGCCTGCTGCCCAGCAGGAAGCCAGCTGGATGGCCAGTTAGCGACCAGAATTCATTTCGCTCGCTCGTTTCGTTTCGCTTCTTTCAATTCCAATTTCAATTTGCTGCACGCTGAAATGGCGCCATCGTCGTCGTCGCTGCCGTCGTCGACATCATCATGCGTTCAACGAAGCCCCAGCCCCGTATTGACGGGCGCATATCTGCTTGACCAAGCGCACAGCTGAAAGACTGAAGAGAGTCATCGAGGCGCTCAAAATGACCCACCTCCGTGAAGCGATGTTTCATTTTGTACGCATTTCCGCCGTTAGCGTTGTGCCCTTCCAGCTCGTAAAGGGATTTTCCTGTATCCAGCATCCGCCCACTGCTGCTGTCGCTCCTTTGGCTGTTGCTGCTGCTGCTGCTGCTACTGTCATCTTGCGCCATTGGGTCATCCATCTACCGTTTCATCCTTTGTGCAACCCGCAAATGTTTTATTTATATGTGGACAACGTTGGCGGCAAAGTTTTACTTAAATATGCGTAGCAGACCGTCGGGCCCCCGGCCAAACAACAACTGCTCAGGTGTCTGCTTATATGTATGTGTATGTGGGTGTGTGCCACTCGCCAGTTGACTTTGATTCTGGTGTATTGATATGGATAAGTTCGGGTTCCTTTTCGATGGCTCGGCATACTTTTAGGCGCAGCCGGAAGGTCTCAGCCTTTGATTGAGTGGAGCTCGCGCAAATCCGCAAAATAGATTTCCCAATTGACACATATTTTCTTTTTGCAGGAAAATTGCTTGCATGAGTGAATGCTACTTCGTCTTCTGTTTTTCGAAGAGCACGTATTTCGATTCTTGTTAATACGATTTTAATATTTATGGCGTGGACACACGTCCATTGTATATAAACAACAATTGTTTCACTTCTCGCAGAGGCAAGATCAATTTTTCCGGGTAATTTGATGGAAGTCGGAGAAAATCAAAATGAATTTTAATTATGATTTTCGAACCGTGTCCATTTGCCTGACTTTTGCATTATTCATTGCCTTCCATTGGTTAGCATCAGATATTTCTTTTGTTATGCTTTTAATTTTAATGCTTTTAATTCATATTTGTCTAGCTTGAGAAACCTGGGCACATTAATAAATTAAATTTTATTTAATTGCTTCAGTTAGACGGGTTGCCTGCCACTTGAAGCGCGAGAAACCGCTCGGTGAAAATGCCTTTATTAATTTCGAAAACAGACCCCAACACTTAAAGCAGAATATAAAACCTTGCCCACTTCATCTGAGGCATTCGTTCATTTTCTTGCCAGCGGCTGCTTCTTTATTTGCTTTGCTGATTGTCAACATCAATTATTTAACTTTTGCGTGACAGACCGCCCAAAAAACTGCTCGGTTGGGTGTACCCCTTGGCCCCGCTGGTCTATTTAAAAACAGTCAAATAAGCGCACATAAAACTTATCACGCCTGAATTTGTCAGCACAAAAGCCAGGCACGAACGGAAAAATTTCGCGGCTGGGTTGAAAGACGCCAGCAACCCTTTTTTTTGTCATTGTTGTTGTGTGCCTTACGCATCCTTTTTTCAAATACCCTGTAGTTTAACGTTAAAGAGGGTTGGTTTATGTTAGCTGTAAAAACCATAGATTTTCAAGAAATGGAAACCATCGACACAAATCAAATTTTTCCCAAGAAAATATTGTTTAGTTAAATTAAAGCAGATCGGTTGGGAAGCCAAATATAAAGCATAAATGATTTTCTGGTATCATATATATGAGAAATTAAGTTTCTGAAAGAAACTCTAAAAAAGACTCGGTTTTAATTTTTTCTAATATTATTATTATTATTATTTAAGAATTGTTTAGAAACACTCCACAATTATAAAATACCGTTTTAAGACATTAATGGAAACAGGAAACACGTTTTAGCTGAAACCAATTTACAGGGTAGCGCACAGCCAAGCATATTTGCGTAGCTTTTTCGAATTCGGTTAGTTGAAAATTTGTCGCGGCTTCTGCTTTGCACTTCATTTTGTGTTTGTCTTGTTGAATGCCAAATGCAAATGCTCTGCATACTTTATGGCGTTTTGTACGCTTTTTTCACACTTTCCTAAGCAGTTGCCGCCGCGCACGCGATGAATGGAAATGCCTACGGGGTCTAAAACAGCCAGCGGGTTGGCGGCGTTGCCGTTGAAAACTTGGGCGGTGACTGCCACTTAAGACAAATTGCGGGTAACAAGTAGAGCGCCCACGTAAATAGGCAAAGCTGCACAGCGCAACCAGAAAATAAAAAAAAACGAAGAAAAAACTGGGTGCAAAAAATATAAATAAATACCCCATTGAAAGCTAGGGAGATGGTAAACTCTGATACAATGGAAATTTGCGGCACCAGAATCTGCATACAATTTCGGAAAAAAGGGTTTTGTGCAAAGTATGCAGCAAAGTTTTCAATAATGCCAAATGCCCCCACTCCTACTTCATTCAATTTCCCCCGCACAACGACAACAACTACAACATTTTGTGTTTTTTTTTTCTCAAATTTGTTCTCTGCGCCAGGCACTTGAGTACTCAAGTATTTCACGCCGATTTCTTGCCATGTTTGCCAGCGTTCATTTCAATTGGCAAAAGCTGAAAGCTGAATGCTTGTTGTACGAGAGCAGAAGTTGCAAAGTTTGATTTTTTTCTTTTCCTTCTGCTTGTTATAAATATCGTGGTTAATTTAGCGCTAAAAGTTTGAAGCAGCTTTCCAACTTTTCGAAGCTCAGCAGAGTAATTAAGCAATTAGATAAAAGGTGGACAGCGTGATATCAAGCATACGACAAGTGGCACACATGGCATGCGGCTTTGTAATAACATCGCAGATTTATTTGCCAGCGACATTTGGATTGGGGCATACATTATACGCCACTTTATAGCCAAGGATGCTGCAGCATTGCAATAATCCAGGGCGACTGCACGCGCCGCCACTAAAACGGGGCTTAGCTGTTTGGGCGCGGCCAACAGAGGGGCTGTCACATGCGGTTTTATTAGAAATTGTTATCGCCACGCCTGTTGCATACGCCGTACCCATGGCTCGAATGCTGCTAAACTTCGATTTTTATCTAACGAATCTGGTGAGCGGATGGGCGGCAGCCTGGCCTCTGCTGCAACCTCCGGCTTATTGCTGCTCGCAAGCTGCTCTATTTTGTCATTGCCATTCGCTGCTTATGCTTGGTGGTGCCCTGGCGGTGCTGGCATTGCCGGCTTTGCCACGAGTGCTTTGTTATCTGTGGAATTAAAAACGTCGCCATATTGCTCTGCCAGGACGAGCTCTCAGTGCGACCGCTGCTGCGGCTGTGTTTGAGTGCACTTTTAGCGCCATAAATCAGAAATTGTTGTTGCTGCCGTTAGAGCAAACTGGGCGCTCTACCTTGGATGTGGCATAGCCTTTTATTGTTGTAATGCGAATACAAATTTATATTGACATCGTAAAGGTAAAAATCTTTAGCCGCAACTCCTTACATATATACGTGTGGCCACGTTTCCGCCCCCATGCCAGCCCCACCGATGCTGGGAATATCCTTAGAAAGGCTCAACGGCAGGCAGCTCGCGGAGCTGTTCGCCAATCGCATATGCAATGTCAATATTTGTATTTGCTTTCTATGCGAGCGTGCGAGCAAGCGGGGCTTGCCGTTTGTTGGCTTCCTCTTTTTTACGATTTGGGGTTTATGTGGGCATTGAAGCAATGGAAAAACCCCAGCGCAGAGTCAACTGTGCAATGAAAGTGTTTTGGCATCAGTAAGGGTGTGTGTGTGTGTGTGTGCTTAGAGATACGTCTGATATGGATTTCAAATGGAACATGATAGTCATCGCGCCAATTTAAAGTGCTTCAATGGTTTTATATGATTCGCAAATAATTACTTATTGAACTCACAATCTGAAGTTAAATAAGGACTACTAACATGGACAATAAGTCGGATTAAAAGAAAAACTAAGGACAATATTTAATTTATAAGTAAAATATGGTTTATCTATATTTTAAAAAGCCCCTGGTAATATATTTATGTTTAAATGCTCTTTTTTACCCTGAGATGTAGTCTTTTAAAAACAAAATTTATGAGTTTTTAAATAAGACTTTAAGTGTGGTATCTTTACTCTTATTAAAAATAAGTTATTTAAAATATTATTTTATTTCATGGATTATTCCTGATATCTTTTAACAAGTTTCTGAAAATTTAATTGTAAATTTAAGCAGCATTTTTATGTGAATGTCATTTATTCAAAATATTTTTTATCGCATTTCATTGATATTTACCACTGTGTCAAATACTAAATGTTGCAGCGTTGCCACACTATTTGTTTTGTTAGTGCATTCCACTAAGAGGATGACTGCCTGCTGCCTCTCGCTTCTCATTTGGTTAGAGAGCGCAAAATGCAGGCACTTTGGTGCTCTTCTGCAAATGGGGCATTCTTTGGGACTTTAGCAAAATTTATGACATTATCGTCGTGTGTTTGCTTTTGATTTTGCTGGCTAACTAGACCCAATCAGCGATATGGGGATGATTTCGCTTATTGTTGTTATGATAACAAGAAAAGCGCATTAACTATTCCACGAGCCGTAAATGTTGGTGCAATAAAATAGGCAGCCTACTTTTAAGGGCACACACTGTTAAAATTTAATGGCGGGAAGGCAAGGCAAACACCTTGGGCTAAGCTCGCCTTTGCGGCGTAATAAACAAAATTCCAAAGATGCCGCCGCACACGAAAAGTGCTCAAATCATAAACCAAATAATAATTACCCATAGCTTTGCAAGGGACTTTACAACAAAAGCCAAGCCCAGTTACACACACGCACACACATACATATGCACGCTGAAAAGAGACACATGGAAATTTATTGATGTGCGCGTGATGTGCCTAGACAGAGCGGAAGACAGGACAGCCAGGACAGAGAAATTGGCAGTAAGGACACACGGCGAGACTCACTTGAATCAGGCGTGTACGTTGAGCCTTGGCAGCCATAAAAGCGCACATAATAATGTCAAATGAGTTACAACAAAAGCCAGCTCCACAAATCCCACCACAGCACCCCACCATAACTGCGCTCAGATATCCCTCCTTTTTTTCTTGTTCTTTTGGGGCGGCTGGCTGGTTCTATACCCTTTCGCTGATGACTGTATTAGGGTTGGCATTGCCATCCTTTTTGGTCGTTTGCAGTTTTTATTACGAATTTATAGGCGCACATGCAAATAAATCGCCTGGCAGAGGGGCGGGCTTGTCTCAAGGTGCGCTCAGCATTTCCACTTTCCCTTCTTGTGCTGCTCGTTATGCTTCTCTCCTAGTTACTAAAGTATCCGACAAGTTTTAGTTGGCCTCTTTTTAGTTTCGCTTTCAGTTGAAAACATTTTGCGAATTTTATAATGCTTATTTCGGCTGGACAATATTTGCGCTGGCCCAACACTTTCGCCGACGGCAGACGGGCAAAAGTTTTTACTGTTTGTGTGTGTTTATCTTTGAGATTGGTCAACAAGTTTTCGACGCGCACCTGCAGACAACGCCAACTCGAATGGGAGAAAGGAAAATATAGAAAATGTGTGGGGCAGACGAGCAAACGACAGGCGGGCAGGACGTGCCAGCCGAGCACCAGGACACAACTGACGACGATATTTAAGCTCAACTAATGCATGTGTCCGTTTGTTTGTTGTGTCCACATGCTACGACACTAAGCACGACTAGAACAACCTGAAGAGGAAGCGAAGCCGATGACGACAGCGTTGACAAAAGCTTCTTCGTTTTGGGCCAAAGAAAAACAATCTTTTTGCCGCACAGCGTGAAAATCGCGAAAATAAATATTGAACTGTAAAGCCAAAGTCAACAATGTACGTTGCCATTACGTTGCCTAGAATGTGTGCCTAACTGAGTGTGTCTGCCGGTGCCTGTGTGTGCCCCCAAGAGCAAGGCAAGAGTTAAAGCCGTTTGAGCGTCTGAGCCACAGCTGTTGCTCTTAAGTTGTTGCATAAAACCCAAGCAACAACTGTTCTTTGGCCACAATACGCGCTCTGTGTTTGAACAAAAGCTTTCAAGCCGGCGCGTCTATCGATAAATTATGAAAACGAGACGCTAATTATGTCTAGCGAAATAAGCAATTGCTTGCACAGGTGCAGGCACAGTTTCAAGTATACATACTATCATATATTTGGTACATATATATTTAAAATGCTCAGATATTTGTTGACAAATTTAATACGAACATTTATTTTTGTATGCAGGTGAAATGCTGCCAAAATCCAAAAATTGAAAGCATTCTTAACTGGAAAGTCAGTGGCTATGATCCTTATTAAAGACATTACTCTAATTAATTATAGTGACCCGTTGAGAATCAACCCAAAACTCTAAACTACTTAAAATGGATATTGAGAGAACAAACATAACAATTTTAGTGCATTACCATAATAGGTCTTGAAATAATGCTTCTAAGAAACTAAGGAACGATATGTTTGATATACAAAAATAATTGAAACAAATTTTGGCAGGTGGACAGACGACCATTGTTAGATCGACCCAACTTAAATAGTCCTAATCAAGACTTTTTATTATTATTAGACAAATTTTTATATTTTGACTAAAAATTACAATTTCTACTTTTTCTACAGTACCACATCGTAACATCGTAGAACGGAAGCAAATGGAATTACCTGTCTAAAAAACACTTTCTTTTTTTAATTAAATAGGATTAAGCTTTCATAAGTCCATTACGGTTAGTAACTACTTTCGTCCTTTCTTTGAGTTTATTGTATGTATTTTATATGAAATCTCTTTAGCGAGCAGTACTATATGTATACTTGTAGGACACGCAACTATTCAAGCTTGTTAGTCGCAGTTCTTGTCTTGTCTTTCGCTACCGCTTCGCAAAAGTATGCTACAGTTTTCGGTCACCCTGTTCTGAAAGTTTAACGAGACATCTGGGAATTGCATCATTTTGTGCAATTTTGTGCTAGTCGTGTATGCTGTTGCTATTATTTTGTAACGAGAGCGCTATCCTAGTGTCCTTTGTGTCAATCATAATAAATAATGCGCGCTACTGTGTGGGGGTGTGTGTGTGTTAGTATATATCTAAACACACATGCACGCAAATATTGTAAACAAAACGATTTCTTAAATAGCAGAGCAGCAGCAGCGGGTGAGAGAAAGGGTCCTTCATGACACGACAACCAGCAGCAACAAGACGACAACTAGCTCCTAGTCAGCTCACCTCCTACACTAATTCCATACTATACTTTCACTTGAAGCGCCAGCAAGCTGAATAAGTTTCGGGGCGAAGCAAGGACACGCCTTAATTGAAATTAATGTCTATCCCTTTTCGATTTCTATACAAGCTGTTAGACCATCACGGCCAAGAATGGGGCTACTTTTATTCTTAGCTCCATCTTGTACTTTGTACTCGAACATAGTTTTTGCCCATTTTCAGCCAAATTGCTTGACTTATGTGTACAACAACTACAAGGGCTGCTTGTTAACTAATCCTCTTGTTCCTCCTGATGTCTTTCAAGGCACGCATCTTTCTCCTCCGCCTGCTGCTGCTGCTGCTGCCACTTAGGTCGTCTTACTAGCCAGTTATGCTCCAAGCATGTTTCTCAGACATAATAAGGTTGGCTGGTTGTTTTGGCTGCGTGCCGCATTAGTTTGGACACGCACAGAAATGAGAGGCATGCTATAATATTTTTGTTTAACGATTGTTTTGTGTGCTTGCGCCCGTTAACTGGGGAATAATTAGCCGTTAGCCTTTTGTTGTTACCGTTACATTTACTGTTGTGTAATGGGCTGCCGCAAAATGGAGACGCGAAGAGAAACAAGAATTCCCATTTTAAAGGATGGCGTGTGCATGTCTAATGTGCCACAAGTTCTTGGGCTCGAATTACCACAAAACAATCATACTAAATAACTATAATTTTTAACGCTTGCCAAGGCTGCCAAAATAACAAAGGCCACAAGGCAAAAATCAAATCGAATTGCACCCAAGTACAGCAATTCTTGTATGTTTTTCTTGGGTTTCTTTCGGATTACGTGGCGTTATTTATTTTTCTTTGTGATTTTTTCTTTTTTTGCAGAAAGTATGTATGGCACGGATTTTGGGCAATTCGGTTCGCATCTCCTTTCTTTTTTAATTTCTGGAAAAGGTTTTTATTATGGCGCGCACACACACACTGAAATGCCCGGGCGAATAGCAACTACTACGCTCTGCTTTTTTATATGAATTACAATAATAAAAACCAAAAAGCAAACAAAGCAGCCACAGTCGCATTTTCCGTTTAGTGGAGGAGGCTACGCGTGAGGTGAGGTAAAGAATAAAATCATAAAAATTACGAAAGGTAAGAGACAGCTAAGAAAAACGACAACACACGAAAAATGCGTTCAAGAAAAATCGCCGTAATAAAGCCAGGCGTCTGGGGCTCTGTGCGAGATGCTCTGCTGCAAATAAAACAATTTGAGTGGAAATAAAAAATAAAACAAAAGTACAACCAGGCAGCAGCAGCAGCAGCATCAACAAAAACAACATCTAAAGGTAGCTGGAAATGAGCGCTTAATACAACACCCCGAAATGTAACTGAAACGCAATCCTTTGTAAGAGTAAACTGCTCAGCAAAGCGCCAGACAAACAGACAGAGAGGCAAACACCGGCGAGGAGCAAACAATGCTGCGACGCAGTCCTCATCGGCATCATCCTCGTCATTCTTACCTCATCGTCTTCATACCAAAGTAGAGCGCAACTTAAATTATTAATAACAAGCATAAGAAAAATAAATGTACGCGAATGAACCAAGAAGACAAAAGGATATGGCAAAGGACCAGCTGAGTCTGCCAACGGCACTTCGCTGCGCTGCGCTTCCCAAACCCGGAAGCATTGGACGGTCAAAGCGCTGCACAGTTGGAATTAAGGTTTATGCCCCGGACAGTCATGGCAATAGTGACGGGTCAGCAGACAGTACATGGTACATGGGAAAGTGGGTATATAGGTACAATCACCTGCTGCCAGAGTGACAGCAAAAAGGAAAACTGAAAAAGAAACCGGAAGTTCTTAAACAGCAAAAGCTCATTGGCAGCTTGTTGGCTTGAAGACTTAAGAAATCAGGCAAATTAAACAAAAGTATACAGGGCTTTACGATTCAATCTTATTGCCGATAGTCATGTACTCAATGCCGGAATTCGTATATTTTGTGGTCTATAATCCAATCTTAAAGGAAGATCCATAAGCAAGTCATATTATAACTTGATCACAACTTTTGCTCTTTTATATCATTTCTATATAATATTTTCTATAAATATTATTCAAATGTTTGGATATATATAAAAAGATTTGAAATGGTATTAACGGCATGAAATTGGTCAAATTGTCAGCACTCACTTATCAAGAACAGTTCGAAATAGATACATATATATTTATAGTTATATTGAAGAATTATCTTCCGAATGAGGATGCCAATTGATCCCAAAACTAATACAGATCATATTTCACTATAGAAATCAAACTACAGCATAAAAAGACACACTAAAAATAATAATAGTGTTAATTCGCTTATTAATATTCTATCTATTCCTATTTCCTCTATGTTCTCAGTTACCGACAAATAAGTTAATGAACAAACTAAAATTGTGAGAGCACTGAGTAAATAAAACAAGTTTCTTATTTTATAAAACTTAAAGCACTGCAAACCATAATGAAAAATTTAGCTACAAACGTATTTTCTATGAAATATTCCCAAATACATAAACTTCCCCCAAGGTACTAAAAGGTCTAAATAATATGCGTTTCTTATTGTCTTATTTCTGGTTTTAAATATTATTTAGTCGACACACCTTTACAGCCATTTTTTTATGAGCCAAGGAGATGCTACTGCCCAACCAGGTTGCACCACCACTACCAACAAATTCCCCATTCCCCGCACCCCACAGTCAAATTCCATCCTTGATGATTTATGCCGTGCGGTCAAGTGTAAGTTCCCGTTGATTCCTCGGGCGGGAAATTGGGTTTAACAGCCGCGGCTGGTGGCTCGTTAAATTTGACCCCACTAAGACAACCCTCGCGCTGTTGTTGTTGTTGTAGTTGTTTTAGCTGTGTCTGACGTTTTATTAAATAATTTTTGCCTTCGCTTTTTTTATGAACTGGTAACCGGCCTGTTATCACCAAGGCTCAGACAGCCGCTGTAATCGGCCACGACTACTTTGCGTGCTGTGATTTGCCTTAATTAGTCGAGTCAGATCCGAGCATGCCTATCAGCCAGTTAATGTTGCCTGATAATTAGCCACGCGCCGTTGTCTAAGCTGTTTCGTTGTATACAAGAAAAAGCAGAACGGAAAAAAAAACAAATTGACAATAGATTTATGAGCTGCCAATTAAACTTTGATCCTTGTTGACAGCCGGTACGATAGACGTTAAGGAATATAAATGAATAATAAAGATTATTCAAATGGAAATAGAAAATATGACATAAAATATTGGATAGTTATATCAGCCATAGCTCAAATTAAGTTCAATACTTGTTGATCTCTTCAAAGTTTCTCTGCTAGCAGAGTACCGAAATATTATCACATTAAGTAACCAGTAAATATGTAGCTCTACCCGGAGCGCGATGCTACACCAAAACGCTACTCGGTTTGATTCAATTGAATTTATAGGAGCCCTTCGGTTTCAATCTTCGCGTACGTGTCGACGATATATTGATGGAACCATTGTGTACATTTCAGAATGTGGTTCTCAGCGTTTTGACAAATCGATACAATACATCAAAATTTTATCAATTTTTCCAATGATGACATTTGGATGAAGACTGTAATCATGATTACTGTCATAATGAAATGCACTAAGATTCAAAGCAGCGTGCAGTGTTCGTCTTGATCGAGCAGTGCTTATTCGAACATTTTGCAGCCTTCTTTCCGGTAGTTCAGTTGTCTCAGAAGAACGGGTCTGATTAGCTTACCTTACTTTTCGTTGTTGGCATGCGACGAGCTTCAAATCGTTAGCTTTTGTAGTTTCCTAGCTTGTTTACTCTGACGGCCAAATAGACATGTCTAAATCGACTCATATCGTCGGCCTGGTCAAGATTCTATATTTCAAAAAACTTTATAGACTGAATGTATATGGATAGTATATATTTTATCTTTTAAAAGCATTGGATTTTCAACCACATGGCATCTCATGTTGCATTTAGAAAAGTATAAAACGCATAAATTGAGTAGACGTTTATGGCCAAATTGTCCTTAATTGTGAACAGTAAAAATAACGATGTTTCAGAATAGAAAGAATAGAACCTCTGGGCATACAAACAGTGACAATAGTAGTTTTTCATACCACACAAAACGCACAAACAACATTTATCTTTGATCTGAACGGTTGGCCTCAATTGTGACTTTGTTGGCATGCTTTCGTTTTGGTTTTGGCAAAAAATTCATTTACCATGTCACACAGCCTTTGTGGCATCAAGAACGCAGCTGTCGTGCCCCAAGGATAGCAGTGAAACGATGTCCATGCATTTTCTGGTCAAACAGAAAAAGGGGAAATACCAGGAATTCATTTATTAAACGTACACTGACAAAAACTGACAACGATTTAAGCAGCAGCCGCACCAGCTGCTGACATGCCTTCTAGGCACAATGAGAAATAATAATTTTTAAATAAAACAAATTAAAAACGAATTTATATTGGTTCAAGCAATGTTGGAGATATTGCAAAAATGTTACTTTAAAGGATCTGTACAGTTCCTTACAATCACACACAAACGTACACAGCGCTAACGAGCGTCCATTATGCAAACAATAAGCGCCGTTTCCTTCAGATAAAAGCAAAACAGACAACAACAATAATAAAATGGGAAAAACAGCCAAAAAATATATATGTATGTATGTATATGTACATATATATTGCGCATACGCCACGTTTTGCCACGGAGTGGCTTTCATTCAAAAATAGATTTATGTGTGGCATTTAAACGAAAGGACAAACAAAATCAAGAAATATGTTGCAGCATTTATCAAACGTGACGCGTTCCACAACATTGTTAACCCCTCTATAGCCCCATCTCCTGTTGCACAGGTTTGACATCATTATTCCTCAGCGACAACAACAACAGAAACAACAAGAATATGCGGGCACTGCATTTTGGTATCATTAAAATGTGATCACTGCGCATTAAAGTTGTAGTCAAATGAGGATGTGTGTGTGTGTGCGTGTGTTTGTATGTGTGTATACGAATGTGGATGTGGAGCGTCAACCGTCACCATCTTGGCAAGCAACAATTTGATTTAGTGGCGCGCATTATACTCTGTTCCCGTTGTATATCTGGGTGAATATGTATATATTTATATATAGAAATATCTTAGTAGATGTGGGTGAGTGTGTGTGTGTGTGTATGGGTGTGTGTATGGTTGCAATAATGTCAACAATGAAGCAACCCCACTCGACATGCTGTCACATCCTGTCTGTGGTGCTTGTGGTACGGGCGGTGTTGGTGGTGGCGCTTGGTCTTGTGTGCCAGTTTAGCGGCAATATTTACATATAGCTTTTTGCTCCACTTGTTGACTTTTTTTGGCCACGTAGGTCGCGATTTGCATGATATTCGCATTTATGCGCTTAATTTACTATTATGTAATGGGGCTAAGCGAGTGGCCCATTTCGCACTCGAAATATTATTGGGATAATTTAGAGAGCTTAACGTAAGAGACTCACCTTGACTCCAATGTGAACCGGTGTGAATTCAGTTTTATGTATTGAAGGTATTGGTATCGGTAATGGCATAGGTAGGGGGCAGGACATCATGGTCGCTACCTGTGAATAAAAATGAAATGAAAACAGAAAGGTATGTTAGTTAATTAGTTGACATAAGTAATTGGAGCGTAAATTATTAAATGACATATAATGATCGTGTTATTTAACTGGGATAATGGTTAGCGTTAATAGTATGATTATGTTTAGTCATTCAATATATATGAAAATATATCTAGCGATAAAGAAATGAAGATAAGGGCACTAACTCTTATTGTGAGTATATCAAAAAGTTTATAACTTAATCATCATCTGATTAGCGTGATTATCATCTGTAAGCTTTTATGTATGCAGCTTTACAATATTTTAAACAAAATTGTAATAAAATTGTCATTATTTAAACCGCAATTTAATTTAATTTCAGCTAAAAGACTTTTGCTAAAAATAATTTTAGCCAGAACCTCATCTTAAGTAAATCTTAAATTCAGATCGTTGACTTATATATAATAGAATAAATTTCTGTATTTGAAAGCAAAAGGCATAGCTGTCGATCTAACTTTCATTCAATAATTTTATTCATCCCATTCACTCTCAATAGCTGACGCCGCAATACAAAATATTATAAATTATAAATTCAATAACATTTGATAGCCTCTATAGCCTATTATAGTTTGGAAATAGAGATAGAGTTTTCTGACTCGCGAGCATTCGCGTAAGCGGGCAAAGGAGCTGGCCAGCAAAGCGGTCAACATGGCCATCAAAAAGTTGACAGCTTTTAGCAAGCTGTCCCACATAAACTGTTTCCTGCTGCTGCTGCTGCAGCTGCTTCCCCGTGTCTATTGCCCAAGCTCGGAGCCATTATACACTTTCTCTTTCCCTCGGTGACTGACACAATGAATACGACTTGTCCAACAGTTTGCCAATTCTGTTGGCAATGCAATTTTTCGCCTTTTCAATTTCACGCGTTTTAATAGCAGCAGCGGCAGCAGCTACATCAGATGCAGCTCCAAGTCCTGCCTGGTAGCACAAATCACGGCCACATTCCCATTGCGTGCACATCCTTCGCCTGCACCATTGCTCACCATTTTATTTGGCATCATCATTATCATCATGATCATCATCCGCAGAAGCAGCAGCATCATGGTCGTCATCGTCATCATCATTGTCATTTCCGCTTTTGCGTAACGACGTCAACGTTTTTGATGGCTTCATTTCGTTGCGCTGCGTTTCGTTTTGGAACAACGTTTGGCAAGTAAATCATAACTGCTGCGGCAGACCCCAATGCCTTACGTGCCCCTCACCCTTTTACCCACCAATAAAAAAAACTTTTCGACTTTGTCAGAATACGAGCAGCACTTTTGAGTCCAACTACAAAGTAAAAATCGCAACGCAATGCAACGCGAATCTTGAAATTGAAATTGAATGACAAAGTGGCAAATGTTGTCAAAACTTTGCATTACTATTGGCAACAACAACAATAACAGAAGAACCAAGTTGCAACAGCTTTGCCACAAGCCATTCAAGAAAAGCAACAGCCCCGCCCCACAGCATTGCTTCCTTGCGTGCAATTTCCGGCCTTGATTTCGGTTTCAGCTTTCAGGTTTTCACCTGTTTTCAAGCAATTTGTGAGTAATTGTAGATGGATTTTACAAATCAACATTTTTAATCGCATTACCGCAACGCCAAGGTGGTCTCTTTGGCTCTATTTTGACAGCGCTACAAATAGGCACTCATCAAAAGGTATCGATTTCACCAATGGCTCTTCGCACTTAGTCGCTCACACAGTTGTCTGTCTGTCTGTCAGCTGGCTGTCACTTGGTTTACGCAGACATTTCAAAATTGTGAGAGTAAATTGTTTTAAGTGCTACAAAAGTGTCGCTTACATGCGTTGCGCGCCACAACTAATTAATAGAATTCTCCGACTTAAGCAACCAAACAACCAAAAAGGGGCAGCAACTTCATCGTCGTCATCATCAGCATCATCATCATCATCATGATCATCATCATATCAAAAGTAGTGAGTGGCAAAGTGCGACCAGCCATGACCGCTTGCATTTTAATGACGACAACAAACGGAAATTGACGTTGCTTGACTCTCCAACATTGTTGCAAGTGTGTGTGTGTGTGTGTGTTCTTTAATGGTGACACGCGACACAGCAGCAGAGAGTCAAAAAATGGCACACATGTGGCAGCCATATGAATGCACGGCAAAGTACGATTGTTGCAAGTACATTTGTTGTTTAACTGTTAAACGACTCTAAGTCCAAATAACGAACAGCAGCAATGACATTGATGCATGACCCGGACCGGGTCAGGCCACCCACGCGTTAATTTGTCCAGCTTTATGTGGCTGCTACGTTTGGCATTTAAGCAGCACAATAAATGTCAGGCAATGAGAGCGAGACGCGTGCAACAACTAACGGACTCGACTCGTGCTGCAATTGGCTGTGGGCTGCCCTCCGCGCCGAGCCCATGGCATCACACCCAGCAAGTCAAATGGGATCCATACCATGATTAATGTGCTGTTAACTTGCATGCATCATGCTGCATTCAGCATACAACATGCAGCATATAGCCCAAAGCTAAGTAGCGGCCTGTCACGCTGTTGTCATTGCAACAAGTTCATGGCATTTGCCGTTGCATTTTCCGCACTGCTGACTATGAGCACCGCATTGCTGCGGGGCAATGCCAACATTAACAACAACAACAACAACGGCAATAGCCCCAACAACATTAACAACAGCTGTGGCAGCCGCGCACCAAATGAAGCGAGCATTTTTGCACACGTAAATTGGCAATGCCGGTGGAAGGGAACTCCAAAGGTAAGCGGGATGAGGGCATTGGCTCAGCTGCGCCACTGGCACTGATATTATACACAATGCAGTACAGGTTAATGAACAGGTGGATTGCCTGAAAACGTGGCGTGGGCTGCAACTTGCTGGATGACTCAACAGCCACAACGAGCTTAACTCAATTTAATGATAAATAATGTGTATACAAATTTTAAATATATGTATATGACGCAAAAATCATTTAAAATATCGCCCACATTCATATTACTAAAGTCAAAAGTGTGATATTGATTAAAATGAATAAAATATTATTGGACATTGGATTATTATTGGATTCCGGTAATTCTTAAATTTTAAGCTCGACTTAAATGATTTGTAATTCTTCGGGTGCACTTGATCAATTTATATCTTGATGGAAATACTGAAATTTTTAATGAGAACAAAATAAGAACGCTCTAGTCGGGTCTGCCCGACTAGGAGATCCCCTGAACCAAGATCGAGGTGGTGTTTTATAGAATATAGCTTACATCTTTTATCTATACATATGCACATGCTTACACAAGCACGCCCTCCGCTTATTGTATAGTTGATTGTTAAATTACTTTGGTTCTAGACGCACTTTCTTAAAGAAGACATAATATTGACATCCAAATGTGTACATATGCGAAATCCCGAACTCCCTAGTATTTCAAATACGTTTTTTTCACTTTTGGAGCTAATGGGGAAAGGTTTATTATCTGCATTTTCATTACAGAAACCTATATATTAAATTTGTTGTCTATAGCTTATATATCAAATCTCTACTTTTATGCTTTACGAGATCGCTACGTTCATACGGACGGGCGGACAGACAGACATGGAGTCTGCCACGCCTCCTTATGCCTGTTACATACAGTGTCACAAAACCATTATACTCTGAATTCCCATTTTTAATGGGTTGGGGTTGGGGAAAGAAGAAATCTTGATCTGACAAAATATATTAATAGTTGCAGCACATTTCAATTGCTAATAATTCTGTAAAACAGCTTTCTTTTATTTTCTTAAAGTTAATAAAAAGTTAAAAATGAGAAGTTAATACATAAATACGGAAAAACAGATTCAATGATTTGAAATACTTAGACTGTAATTTATTAATTCATGCAAATACTGATAGTTTTCCATGATGATCTAGAGTTTGATATAACAAAAAAAAAAATAATTAAATTATTAATAATTTAACTAAGCGAATCTCATTTACAATAATGAAGACACACAGTGAGTCGACAACATTTAATCTCACTAAAAACAACTTAATTATTGAGCCATCCACTTGAATGTAATCCGAAATAACTATTTTTTTTCCCAACACAATGTAATATAGTTAAAAAGCGAACGAACAACTCGTACCTGTGGACTGTCAAGCTGTAGCTGTCCGTAGCAAAAAAGCTGTAAGCCGCAGATTTGCATAGTCAATACGATATATCCAACTTATGCCCGACACTGACAAAAGGAAGTTACGGGCTTCACCGTCCAGCTTCAATCGAAGCCCCGAAGCTAGGCGCATTTAAAAGCTAAAATCGTTTATATTTGTGACACTTAGCAGCAGCAGCACTGGCAGTAGTCACAGCAACAGTTGCTGGAACAGCAAATGTAACCCAAGAATTGTAAACTGAATTGTGCAGCTTTGGCGTGAGAAGTGAAGTGAAAGATGGAAGTGAAAGTAAATAAAAGGATAAAGAGATGCAAAAATGATGAGAGAGTGAGAAACGGCACTTTATGCAAAGAATGGCACCCATATTTCTCACAAATCCCCACAACTGTGCTCCAGCTTAATGCGCTGGGAAAACACGGCAAGAAGTTGCCGTTGCAGAGAGTAAAACTTGTTGCCGGATCCAAAAAGCGAAACGAAGGCAAAGGGACTGTGTAAAGCGAACGAAATTGAAAAGCAAAATGCAGCATTTGCATAAATTCAGTGCACGGTGCCGGAGACGCAGCTGGAGCCAGTGCCGATGCCCGTCCCGATGCCGGTGTCGGTGCTGATGCCGGCTATTGAACGGAAGCACCCAGATAATAATGATAAGAG
Organism: Drosophila gaucha; assembly: GCA_035045545.1. Taxonomy (NCBI): domain Eukaryota; kingdom Metazoa; phylum Arthropoda; class Insecta; order Diptera; family Drosophilidae; genus Drosophila; species Drosophila gaucha. The sequence goes on along the minus strand of JAWNOY010000176.1, from coordinate 1,207,267 downwards.
GCAGGCGAACAGTAAGCAAAATAATAGCATGCTTTTGTGCGCCATGCATTTGTGATGTTGTCGGCTGTGGCTGATGCCGCCTTGGCAAATGCCCGGCTTAGCGCGTTGCATGCAACGCCTAAAACTATGCAACGAACGCGCGCGCACAAGCAAATGTGTTGAAAATCCTATTCTCTTAAGGATTTGTAAAACCACCAACGCAAGCGCCACAGCAGCTAGCGAACGAAGGCTTTTGTTGGCTCACAGACTAAAATGCTGTGAGAGCATGATGTGAGGTGAGGATGAAGGATGGAGGATGGGGTACGTGCAATTGTGTGGTTTTGTGCCGCATCAAATTGCATTAGTGTTGAAAGCTGCAACAACCAGAAAGAAGAACACAGAGATACGACCGTCTCCGCTTGGGCCTGTGTTTGCTTTGCATTTTGATGCCACCACTGCCGTCTTTTTCGGTGGCACCCACACATGCAGCCACGCCCACGATTGCGAACCCAATTCGAGTCATGCCTTGTAATGCTGTATGCTGGCTTTGTCTAAGCCTGGCCAGGAATACTGCATGTCAGCTAGTGCTCTGGCTTCCAGACTTGATAGAGTAGAGTGCAGCAGGCAACGTGACGTATACGTGTTGCATATTGCATCTCCCCCTAAACAACGGCGCAGCTATCATTTATCATTTACCAGGTCGGAACACCACCGTCACAGCCAACCACCTCTTTTCACATGACAGCCTGTGTTTGTATGTAATTAAAAATGTCAACGCACAATGGTTTAGGTGACACTACAATCAGGTTGCACAGCTTGCACACTGGCTAATACTTGCAGCACCAGCATCAAACGACAGCAACAGAATACATAAGAATGCCATTGCACCTAGCCAATGAATTGTAACAATGGCATGCAATCAGCCAGCTCACCCACCAAACAATTGATGACTGATGCAGCTACTAGCGGACACCCGTGTCCGCTGTGTTAATTAACTAGAAAGCAAACTAACAAATGGCACAGCTGAATGTGGCTATATTCGGCTTAAAGTCTCCCATGCTCAAGCTCCCATTGTGCACTTTCAGATAAACAACAATACTAACAACACGCGGAAGAGGAGAAAAACAATGTTAAAGTCAATTGTGAATTCTACGCAATGCTTTCTTTTATTACTTGCAACAAGCAAAATCCCACTGCTTGTGACTGGCACTTGAGCTGCTCGTCGTCGACTGTGCAGATGTTTTCATCATTTCCTTTCTGCCAGATAACATTTCTCGCAAATTAAATGAAAACACCTGATGATATTTGAAATACTTCTAGCCCTCACAAGGTTTCCCGTACGTCAGTTCTCTCAGTGGATGGTTTATGTTTCCTTTTCCTTTTTTTTTTTTTTTGGTTTTTTTCAGTGTCTGCTCGTGGTGCAGTCCATTTAAGCAATTTCTTACAGTCAAAACAAATATTTGACTCTTGCATTGTGTGGAGGAGGACTGAAAAAGCAGGATAAACATTGATTCAACGATCACCGACTATCACATACCCGACTAAGATCATATACTCAAAATTTTATGAACTTTCAAATTTGATTCACTAATTTCATTAGACTAACTATCAAAGCTCTGAACCGAAAACATACATAAATAAAAATAATAAAAAAAAACTTAGAAACTTCATTTCAATGAAAGATAAAAAGTCCGATAAGAAAAACTAATATTACCATAAATAAATTACGATATAATTACAAGTTGAGTTTCTAGATAATGTTTTAATATTATAACATGATAACATTCACTATAAGCGTAAAATACTCTGTTGTTGTCTGTTGATAGGGTATGTTTGCATGTAAACAAAAGAAGCAGAGACGAAGACTGCCAATTTAAAAAGCTAAACAAATGGTCGCACCGCGCTGCGAACACATTTGCCTGTTGTTTGCGTTCTTGTTCACTCGTTTTCGCCCGCACACATACATGTATTGGGAAATTAGTTTACAGAGAAGAGAAGAACATTTCTATAAAATTAGTTTGCTGTTGCGTCAAAAAAACCACGTCTGGCACATACATATGCATATGTACACAGATACACACATGTACTTGGAGACGTCCGCGGATTCATAAAAACGACGATTCGATGGAAGCCACACTGAAGTAAAAGTCACGACTGGCCTTGAATTGAACTGAAGCGAGGGAGTTGCGTCCGAGTTGCGACTGCGCAATTGAGCTGTCAAGTGAGAAACGCGCAAATCCGAATCAGAATCAGAAACAAAGGCACAAAAGAGTGCATAGCTAAGCTAAATACGTTGGATATTGCGAGTCTCATTCCCTTACTCAGCCATCATCAGCAGCCCCATCATAATCTTTGTTCATTTGGACTCCATTTGACGACGTGGCAGGCAGTGAAACGTAACGCCAAGCAATAATAAATGAGCTTCATTATGGTGTGAAATTCAATGCGAAAAAGATCAAGTGACGTTTGTATATATGTACATACAAAAATATATCAGCGATGCGCATGTGTGCGTGAGGAGTCAGGGATTGAAAACATGAGTTCGAGATTTCTATAAATGCACAATTCTTAAAATTTAATAACTGCAGCCATTTAAGGCATTTAACCGGTTACTCAATGGTCTGCTATCCATATGTAGCTGCTGTAACTATATCTGAATCTGTATATGTATATATTTTATCTATGTTGATATAATCTATACATACTTTTATTTTGTTATGTTTGGTATTTATTATTATTGTGTTTTGTTATTTATGTATGTATATGCTTAATTTATTACTTTACCTTGTAGTAATTGTATCTGAATCTGTTTGTTCACATGCATTCATGTACATATGTATATACCATACATATAAAGTATCTTTTATTCTTTTGGCATATAAAGTCTTGCAACTTACTGTATCTTTCATAATCTGAAAATATTTTTATATCTGTGAATGTAGTACCTATATTTGGCTCTGTATCTTGATTTGTAGTTATCTACAGTATCTATGCCTTTGTATCGACATGTATTGACAAGTTACAGCATTCTTGCTTAAGGCTCAACATCACAGCCAGTCCTTTTATGTACGACCCCAGCGACAAGCACAACAATCTCATAATAATCAATTTGTTATATCTTGAAACAAGTGCCGAACATTCCAAACATGGTGTAATAGTTATAACATAGAAATGCTAGCTTTAATTTTTACTACTTTTGGCCATTATCTTTTTTCATAACTTCTGGCCAGGCCATGTTTGGTGAACAAGTGTTAATGACATTTGAATTTCAGAAAGAATCGTTGTCAGCTCTCGTCTGTCTGTCAGCGTTGAAAAATGTTTATGCATGAGAAATTGTTTGGCCAACGCCGCTGCAGCAGACACATAAATTCTCATTTAGCATCGTCAAATTAATGACTCAAAATGAATGTTCCACAATGCTGTCGAAACTGTAGGCACGTTCACGAAACGCACACGTTTCCAACTCTGATGGGTTCAAGTTGAAAGTCAGCACGCAGAATTGCACAAAAAGATCTTGTATGAAGCTTGCCTTGTGCCTGTTGCCGCTGCCACAGCTGATCGCGACCATGTGGTTGCCCTGTCGATGAGGTCATCACACAGCAGCAATCGGCAGACCGACGACGGGGCAAGTGGAAAAACTTGTCAAACAACTTAACCGGCTGCCGGCCGGCATAGTTACAACTTGCTACAACTGCCAGCAACAGCAGTAGCAGCAGCTGTAGTAGCAGAAACCAGCAACAACAGCAACAACAACACAAGACACAACCACAACGTAACAACATTGAATGAAATTTTATATAATAAAAGCAACTACTATAAAGCTCAGTGCCTTGTTATATGGCCAGACAATTGAATACATACTCTACAATAGAATAGTACAACTTTCCCATGCCACTTGGCGCGAGGACGGACAACAAATTTGGGCTTCTAAATTTGGCTATGATAAACTGAACTATCAATGTGAAAGTAAATATATGTATGTACATATAAAGCAGTTATTGCGTATGTATATCTAGAGTATATATAGTGGCTGTTCATTCAATAGTAAGTATGTTCATTTATTTCTTTTTTATTTGCTACAAACATTTCGATCTGACATATTTTTTGAAGGATATTAGATTTCTACAAACTATAAAAGTTACAAGTTATCACCCCTTATAAAGAAAAGTTAAATTTTATAAATTAGTTAGGCTCGCCTTTAAAATAAAAAAATAAAATGTTATAAGCTTATCTAGCCAAATATTGTTGTAGTTCATGATAACAAAAATTTAGGAAATACAATTAAAAACATTTAATAATTGAAAGTAGTTTAGAGAGTGTGTTTCTGATTCGTTAGGAGCTGCATTGACTTTTCTCAATTTCTCATAAATGGCCCCAAGACCCGCGACGTACAAAATCGTAAAACATGTGAAGGGGTCGCAAACTTTTAATGCTTTGTCCGCCGAGAGGAAACGAAACTTGGGACACACTTGTTGCCATTTTTATGGTCTGCCCAAAAAAAAGCAAACAACAAATGATATGGAAGCAACATTTTTTGTAACCTCTGGCTATCATTTATAAAGTGCTCACAATACTTTTAAGTGTAGTTAGGTTTTTTAACTAGAATTTTATTTTTTCTCTGTTTAATGTTTAGCGCTTAGCAAACGTTTTGCCCAAGAAGTCTAAACACTTGTCAAAGCTGAAGGCCTTGCAGTTGGGAGCTTTGCAGCAATTAATCACAACTAAACATGGCTCATTAGCTTTGCAGCTGGCAGCTGCATCAACTTGGACTTAGTCATGCACATTGGAGTAGTTGTTGGCTCAAGCATGCTAGAAGTCAATTGCTAGGCCAGTCAGCAGTTTATTGAAGAATTCTCTATGGTCAATGTTTGATGTCTGATTAGTATTAATCAATTATTAACTACTATTGCTGTGCATAGACTAAGACTTGTGGTGGGTAAGGCTGTGCTCCAACCCAACAATGGCAACTGGCTATAAGTGACACTTTTGCCATAGTCATATTACCAGATGCTTGTACAGGCCACAGGCTGCAACAGTCAGAGGCAATAATTAGCAATGAAATCACGTGCAAATTGTGGGCTGCCAATTTCAATTAAAGAGAGGCGCTCAGCTTCCCAGAGGACTGATAACGGGAGCCCTTTAAGTGGCCGTGACTAATTACGAATTAAATTGACAGAAAACGTGTTCAACGAACGTAGGGACGGCACAAACGAAGCGACGACAAAATTTTAAAGTTTTACATAATTTATGAGCGATATTTTTTGTGCTCTGTTCTCAGCTCATAAGTCAAAAGCCCACCATTGCCTGTCAGCTTAGCAGAACTTGGCCAGGAGCCCCTTTGCCCTTGATAGGCACTGACTAACTTCCTAGCTGGTTGGTTGTATGCAACAAGTTAAGCCTCTGGCTGACGTGTTGAATGGTCAACGTTTAAGCTGTTGCACTTGCGACGTGTGTATATATGTTCTATAGCCCAAAAAGCCAACAGCAAAGCCCATGCATAGATATATAAATGGCTATATAGATAGCTGGTTGACAGGCTACAAGCTTAACACCACACACCTGCATATATACCCAGATTAACGCACGTGTAACTGGCTACAGAAGCTGACCAATTAGTTGGCTGGCTTAGTGTTAAATATGGTGGTTGTCTTTTAAAGCACAGTTGAGGGCGTTAGTTTGTTGCAGACATCAGCACAGAGAAACACGTACTGACACGAAACTGTCTGGCTTTTCAACTTGCAATCAAATCTAGTTCATTAGCAGCTGGAGCAGCCGGAAAAGCGCTTTCAAAATTGCACACATTTCATTATAAGATATGAAGCCAGATTCTCTTCATACAGACATTTAGGTGTTCTCCCAACAAAACAGCTGCACAGTGGAAGTAATTCCAGACAGTTTCTGCTAAAAATTCAATCTATACTCCAGCGTTAATATATATTAAATAAATAAATGAATTAAATATTCCAATATTTGCCTTTTATTCTTATTTTATAATTATAAAATCGGAAAATATCCCCTAAATATATCTATTAAAATTATATTTTCTTTACTTCATTTTCATTTTTTTAATAACCATACTATATAACTATATACATATAACTTTGCTTGATGATTTTAAAAGTTCATTATTCTAAAAAAAAGAATGTAAACTCAAATTTTTAATAGTAAAAATTAAATATATGTTAGTTTAAATATCGTTTTAACTTTTTTACGATTAGCTGTTTAAGCACAGACCAAAATAAAATTCAGGAAAACAATCTAAAAGTTTTAAATCCGATTTACAGCGTTCAACGCCATGGCCGTTGGCGGCAAAACTTCATAATTAAGCACAAATGGTCACACACACACCCACACACAGTTATCCTCTTGGATACCCACATTTGCACGCAATCGGCTGCTATTAACCTGGACAGTTAACCCGGACAATGCTGCGCTAAATGAAAAGCTAGGCAGCACCAGTCGACAGGTGAGGCAACATGCTAGTGACAGGGAAATGCGAGCTTCGCAGTGTTGGATAACGCATGTTAGCTGGCCTAGACAAACACACACACACAAACTCACACTTACACTTCTATGTATAAGTGAAGCATGCTGTCAGGTAGCAACATTTCTGATTGCCTGACTAGCTGTCTATATGCAACGAGCACTTGTCTAGTTTTAATTAATTAAATTTCACACTCATGAAATGAGAAACAATATACTAGCCCCTCAAGCAGGTTTCAACTTTAACTGCATTTGTCTAATTACTGACTATGCAACAAACTGCAAAACACTCTCGTCCACCGTTAAAATGCAATGCAGCGGAAATTGGCTCATATGGAAGTGCAATGGCAGCAACGATCAGTAAAGACTGCGACTGCGATAGCGACAGCGCGACCAACTGAGACTTTAGTATAACTGAAGCCGTCATAATGTGCACCGCTCGTAGGCGGCTTCATAGCAATTGGTTCATTATAATCTGTGTCAGTTGGACAACGGCCGACAACGAAATCTATGCGCACTGTACTGTTTATAATGATGCATGCCACACACGCGACTGTTGAATTGCCAAGCGTATCTTCAAGATACTTTTCATACAATTCAAACAGCTGCATAGGAAAAGCGTTTGGATTTTTTTTATTGTTTTTTATTGGCTGATATTAATTGTTGACTTCACGTTTTGTGTCACATCCGTTTCGTTGTCGCCACTATTTGGCGCTTTTTGCTGATTCTGCAGCGAAGCATTTATAGACACTCACACAACACCCGCACAGACGCATACACTCACACTGTGTTAATGATCTGCTCTGTTGCGCCGCATAATAAACGACGAGCTGAATCAAAAGCGGCACAAAAATATCGCTTGGTCTGGGCGTTACAACATTTTGCAAATCATTCACGCTTCTTGGTAACCGCCAGTAAAATTACTGGTTTACTCTTGAAAATGTGATTGAAATGAAATCAAGTGATCGCTATCAAACTAAACAAACATTAGCTCACATCATTTAAACAGGCACTTAAAATAATTGATTTACAATTGATCAACATTTGATTAAGTGTAAGCTAAACAGAGAAAAACTATACATAGATAATTAAAAAACTGTTTATCACAAAAGTTTTTATAAATAGAAGATTTTAAAAATTTTAAATACTTCATTTAAAATACCCACAACATATATTATTAAAATATAATTAATATTAATGCAACAATTTTCAAAGAGAAATAGTTTTAGCTTGTTAAATTAAATTCGTCCAGAAAAATAAATCTGATTTACATATTCATTCGACTTTTGTCAAATTTCGTATACACTCGAAACACTTAAATCACAAACGAAGCAAAAGATCTTAGCTCCATAAAAAAAACAAATAACGAAAAGCAAAAAAAAAAATATATATATATATACATATATAAAAATGAGATGAAAAAACTAACAGCATTCGTTCAAGTTCCAAGGAATATCATCAAATTTTTATTTCATTCGCTGCAGCAATTTCCATTCTCATGCATAAATATTTAGCTAGTGTTTGCGTTTGTCGTCCCCCTCTGCTTGACGCCGTCTGATCTGCTCCGATTTCTGGCTTTGAACCATTGCCGTTGCCAGTGTTGAAGAGGATGAGACTACATTGCCACCTCTGCCCGGTGCCCCAGCAGATGGTGGTGGTGTCTCATCGCCTGGCCAGCCGAACGTCTGACTGGCTTCTTGTGAGTGGGTCGTTTCTTTTGCCTGGGCTGTCGGTTGTCTTGTTTATTTACCCAAGTCTTTCGCAAAAGTCTTTCTGGCAACCGTCGCGTTTCTTTAGTCTGTTTATCTTGTGCAAATCGCTGAAGAATCGTAAAACTTAAATACACATACGTATATGATGATCGAGTTGCGCAGACGATGATCGGATAAGTTGTGTGTGCCATCAAAGCAAAAAGTTGCAATTAGCAACTTTGGTAAAGTCACAGCCAATTAAGAAATAATTCGCTAGAGTTTTAAGAATTGCATAAGAATGTAAATGCCTCATTAGCAGCTTGGTTGATAACACGCGCCCCTGTGCTAGCTGGTGGGTGATGTTGCAAGCAATACAAGAATCTGGCTCGTATCCAGAAAACATCGCATAACTCAAATGTAAAGCCAAAATGAAAAAAAAGTACAAACATTCCCCAAACACTCTAAAGTAGCTTCACTTGCAGTGCAGTAGAGCAACCTGTTGCCGTTTCACTGCCCCATGCCACAAGAGTGGCCAGACAGGTCGTCACTTACAGCCTAGACATTATCATCATGCTCATCAGGAGCAACATCAGCCACAGTACGTCGGCTCCGACGATATATGGGCGAGGAAAATGCTACACATTTCGGTTGGCAAATCACGCAAATGAAATGCACAAAATGTGCGCCATTTATATCATGCAGATACAAACACACACAGACACTCACATACACATACCGCACACCCAGCTCCCGTGCCAGTGACGTATGCCACAAGCTACATAGAAACTAGGAGGCGAAAATATGAGCCACAGGCAGGCAAACTGCCCGCAGAAGACGTGAAATGCACGAGTTGCTGGCAGGCGACCGAGTCAGGTGCAGCCGCTTGCATCCCAGTGATCCCCGTGCCCCACTATCCCGCCACACTCAATTGCGCACTAATTTAGCGCAGCTAGCACTTAATAATTTCTTTTCATAATTGAGTAAGAAAAAAATTACGCTGCCTTGCAACAGCCTGGGTGTGATAGAGATGTCAAGAGATGATACTGGGCAACTGCATCTTGAGTAGCCAGCTAGAAAGCAACAAATAGCTAGTGGGCAAAGATTGACGAGGGTTTGACAAGTAATTTGGCTAGTCAATGAAATTTTGAATATAGTTTTAAAACAATTCAGCAATTGCAAAGTGTTTGGCATTTACTGGAAAGTATATATATATGTGCTCATCATTTCAATCTTTATAATGATATTTAATTAATATATTTTTGTATTTTCTAAAGTAGACTAGAAAATAAACGAGCTGAACAATAATCACATCACATTCGCAGATCATAACAAATATATAGATATATATGTATATATATATATTTATTTACAAATGTTATCCATATTTTAAAGAACGTCTTTAGGTTTGAGTATAGGAAGTTTTAATATAAAAAGGTTGCATAACTAGGTTATAGACTGTAGAACAACATCTTTCAGTTGACTTCATGCATTCCCGCTCCAAATAAACATTTATTGCTGAAAACATTATGGCTCCAATAATTTTACGATTGCACCGCGCTAAATGCACTGTAATAATAAATTACCCACACTTGAATCGCCTTGCGTGGATTGAGCTGAAAGCGCTTTCAGAGCGGCCACAAAAAGATTTATGTATAAGTAGAGAGTAAAGAGTGGGCGGCCGCCTAGAGAGGCGGCAGTGCAGGGCAATGTCTGCAGTTGTAGGGTCTGACACATCTGATTTAAGTCACCGTGAAATGCTTTGAAGTCGCACGCGTTAAAATGCAAGGTGCACAAATTAGTCGCGGTTACTTGGCAGTAATTGCCACAAGTGCCACTTGAAAGGTGGGAAGAGCCTGTTGAATATAGGCTATAATGTGATATACAAAGTCAATTGCCAATTTCCAATCTATTAGATAATGAGAGTCAGAGCGATTCGTTAATAGAAAAGACGACAGCAAATTTGTGGGCTATCAATTACCAATTGTTTGGTCCATTGATGACACTTTGAGTAGAGGTCGAAAAACCGATAACTTAATTGGCTTTGTGGTTGTCCAGCAACAGTATACGACACGTATGTTAGATATAAGCACACACACATACAAAGTTTGGTGGTGGCACAAAGAAAAGCCAGCCCAAGCCACGCATTAAGAAAACATAATACGTTAGGCGATTAATCAACTGTCTAAATAGCTATTTCGGAGATTGGGGCAACTGTTGGGTTCTGTAACTAATTTATAAGATTTTTATCAGGGCCTTATATTCTCGTCGGACCTGGCCAGTAACCCACTCAACGGGCGTGATAATTGCACTATAAAAATGCGCAACTGGGGAAATAAATTAGCAGCCTTTTCGCTTTTATTCCCAATTAGTTGTTTCTCTTTCTACGAATGTCAAGCGAATCAAATAAATCTTAATTAATATGAAAATCGATTAGAGAGACATTAATTATTTAAAAAGCAGCAGTCAAATAAAGACCAGCCAACAATTGAGTAACCAAATAAATTAAGAGATAGTAGCTGATATATAATTAACGGTTCGACTTACGTTTTCTTTCTCGTCGAAGTGCAAACTTACCTGAAATAAAAATCAAGAGAAAATATATACATTAATAACATGTATAAGTATAATGAGCATCAAAAGAAATATGTATGTATATGTTATATGCGTGTGTGTGTCAATAGTGTATAATTTATGTGCATCGAATAGAATTCAAATTAAAAATGTACCAAAAGAATGAATGCATAAATCACAACACTGTTTAAATTAATTTTTAATATTAAAAAGGCAAACATTTTTTTATTTATTAGTGTCAAAGGCTCACAGAGAAGCAAAAATGCAGCCACAGTATTCTTCAAGTCAATTTTTTTTATTTTTTAAAAGTATGACAATACCCTATACAATAACTAGTTTAAAGGGTTTATATAAAACTGGGGTGGACACAATATTTTCAAAAATATTCTAAATAAAATATGAACTGTAAAGCTCTGAAATTGAAAAGTAATCTTGAGACAAATTTGCAGTCTAAAATACCCAAGTGTTGCCAAGCGGGGTATACAATTTTTATTTGTCGAACAGCTCTTTGAACTCATTTATCTCTCTCTATGCCGAGCATAACTTACATATTTTTTATAACATTTGTCATGCTATCAACCAGCCACTCAAACAGCTACCCGCAACCACCTACTTATGTATAACAATGATAAAATGCTAAGGATACAGCAAGTGGCCATTGTGCGTTATGCTTTTGTCCTGCAGGAGGAAGTCTCATAAGTCATTTCTTCAAGTCAAATAATTCATAATCGATTTGCGGCAGCACCAGTATAGTCCGCATAGCTCCCCACCCAGAACAGGCTAAGTTTGCGTTGGGCAAACAAAACGCGCTCAAACGAGCGTTCGCCGCGGGACAAGTTCGTTAGGCCAGGCCAATGTACGCCAGCAAAGTTAGTCCAACATTTACCTATGAAAATCAAAGTGTGCCCTGGGAAACACGGGCACAGGATGACTACAAGACAAACAAAATACGCTCGTTGAATTTCTATTAAGCCAACTAACTCAAAAGTAATTGCTAGCTGAGTAGCAATTGCACGCATACACTCACGTTGCACTCCCCACCTCTCTCTCTCTCTCTCTGTCCGCTCCCCAGGCAGAGTTTGGTCTCCAGCTGCTGGTCATCAATATGTGCGCGTTAATGGATGCCTAAATAAATGATAACTGCAAATTACGATTCCTGCCAAGGAGCAGCCGCCAGAAGCAGCTTCACGTACTGCTGCTAAATACATTTTGCTCTGCTGCAGTTGAGCAAAAATATTTCCACGTGTTTTCAATGCGGCTCCGAAGTTGAGTCAAGTTACAAAGTGCTTAGTTTTTCTTTATATATATATACATTTTTTTCCAACTAGGTTTTTGGGATTTTTCATTTTTTTTTTTGGTTTGGAAGTTAGTGCTTTGCGGTTAGGTATGTGTGGCGGAAGCGGATCATTAATTTTTAATTTTTACATTTTGTTGTACACTTAAGCGAATTTCCTGCGCATACAGCATGTTTTACCACAGCTATGGGTAATCAAATGAAAAATGCAACAGTGTGTTAGTTTTCGCTGATGTTTCGCCCAGTGGGTTGAGAATCAAAACAAAAACAAGTTTATATGCTTCTGGCGAGAGTGCCTGGAAGACCATCTACTATTATGTTAAAAGAAAACTAAAACGCATTGAAATGGGTTTCAAATATAAATGTTTCCTGTTTTGTTATAGTACTCAAAATGGCTAGGAGAAAATTCTTGTATAGGAAGGGTCGAAATACTGAAATTCAAATAATGATAATTATTCGTGTTTTTAAAACATTTTCTTGAAAAAACCATTTTCAAAATCCTAACAGCTTTTGGCAATCAAGATTTGTTGGAAATACTTTCGAATAGTTGTAAACTTTTGGGAGTACTCTTGTCGCTGTCTACTCAAACCTTTTACTGATCAAAACCAAGCTAATTTTAAAAGAATTTATTTCAGAAAAATGTTGAATTACAAAAAATAAATAATTCTTTTGCTATATTTCAATTGTAAAACGATTAATATCTAATATGTCTGCTTGCACTTCCAGCATTTATACAGCTCTCAACACGATTTACCCGTTATAATCAGTTTACAACTGAAATCTTCAATGAAAATGTTCAATATTTGTTAATTATGGCATCCAAATGCAATAAAAGCGCCACAAAAAGTAATTCTAAGGTATCGAAGTGAGTTGGCATTAGTTCCGGTTGAACTCAAATGCAAGCATAGGTCGCACAGGTCGTTTGGGTCGTTGGCAGCTGAAGGTGGCGGAGGGCAGCTCTTTAACAAGGTTAACACAACGCTAAGCAGCTGTCCCTGGCGGGACTCGAAGCCATGTTCACGTCGCAACCTCAGTGCACTTGAGGCGCAATCGTTCAACGTGCTGCCAGCAGCCAGCAGTAGCGTTGCATACAAATTGCTCTCACACACACACACACACGCATGAGAGTGCACACTAAGAACTGTTAAAAGCCAGGTAAATGTGCCCTGGCATATATGTATGTATTTAATGTGGTTTGCCACACATACATACATGCATGCATGCAAGCAATATCTATACAGAAATATTTATGGAGACTCTCTGGCACGTGAGCTTTGGAAATGCGAAATGGACATTGCTTAATACCATATTCAGCGGGATGTGGATGCAGGTTGATTTTATGCAACACCAGGCATCATAATAGCTCATTATGCTTGATCAAACTTTACCGTGCGCACCCAAAATTCATTAGCTAAAAGGCAACAAACCGAAATTGAAGAGCACCACATTGCTGCTGAGAATGTTATCTTCGCTTTACACAAATCGATACGCTAATTGATTGCCACAATTGCCGCAATTGATTTAGTCTAGCCCCGTCTAATTGATAGCCACAACGTGCCAAGCACACATCTATACATACAATTTTTCATTGCGTCTATTTTAAAGATATATATATATATATATAAGTATAAAAAACCGCGCGACGCCCACAGGTGAGCCCACAACATTAGCAACTACCGCTCTACATCATTTAATAGATCACATCGAGCGCATCAATAATCAGCGTAAATTAATTAAGCGTTTTACATTTTTTTGAAACATATCTACACACATGTAGATATATTTATTCGTTTTCAACTCATACGCATAGACCGCTCGCAATTTAGAATGACGTCGCTCTTAAGTTTCACAGCAATATTTTTTGATACATATACTTTAGATATATGTCTTTATATATATATATATATCTTATGCTCTTGCGTTGGGTATTATAATTTTGTCATCACGTGTGTAGTGCATTAAAGTGGACTTGTAAAAATAAACGAATATTACAAAGTCGTTTATAAGTTCAACAATATCAACAAAATCTTAAATCAAACTGCTTCTATAAGTTCACATACTATTCTATCTATCAGATATTTATTTGTTTTTTGTTTTATCAACTTGATTTATCAATTTAATTGATAAGACTTGATTTGTCTTTAAATCTATTAAAAATTATATATTTTATTAACTTATCTTCAAGGGTATATATTCTTTGCAACAAGCCGATGTTTTCTTTTGCTTCTTTTTTTTTGTTTATTTATATTGTTGAAAACTTTTACGTCGCGGTTTATTTTTGGGCGCCCGAAAAAAAGTGCATAACTTGGCCACGCTCCAACGACCCACGCATATATGTAGATTTATAAAGAAATGCCGCTGTGAAAATGTTATATTGTCTGCGCATAAAATATTAAAATCCCATTTTTTATGAGCGCCAAGTGGTCAAGTGTACAAATAAAATAAACCCAATCTACAAATAACATTTATTTTTCTCTATATTAATAAAAATAAGCTAAATGCCGGTGTGTGTATGTGTGTGTGTGTGTGTGTGTGTGTCTGTGAGTATGAGAAAAAATGAAAGAGAGAGTGAGAATCTCACATCTCTCTGTCTGCGTTTAAAACGTTCACAAATGGCGAACGGCGCCTCCTTGTTTTATTTGAACACATATATATATATAATAAACTTATATATATTAAATTTATATAGTTGTCGCATAAATTTTGGGCGGGATTAAGCGATATCTGGCCGCCTTTATGTGGCAAATTGTAGTGGACCATTCACAAAACGTTCTTCTAATTATATCAATAAAATACAACGTAAACAACAACAACAAACTGTTGTCTGCATTGTTTATATGCAAAATTCTTTTGCCACGTTTCCGGTTTTCTTTTTCAAAATTCAAATAATTAATTTAGACAAAAATATAAGCACATAAAAAGCATCTTTTATTGCTAGAGCTTCAAAAGAAATTGCATTAACCGAGCAAAATATATAAAGAGAAGCTAATTTACTACCAATTTTAAGACGGGACATTGTAGAATGTTATACATATGTAGTTTTATCTGTAGACCAAACTTTTTAATGTGAATTTCATATTTGCTTTGACAGCTAATTTGCTAATTGATTTCTTAAGAGCTTAAATCTTGTTTTTAGTAGTTTACAATTGCCAAGATTTGATTGATTCCGAAGGGATGGAAAGATTTGGAAAATAACTAAGAGTCTAACAAATCAAATGTATCGCAAATATTATATTATGATATAAGTATAATATTCGAGTATATGTCCCGACTTACGTCAGAAGAACATTTTAGAGAACCAACATACTTTTTTCAATTCATGAAAGAGAACACCAATATTATGCTATGCATTCAGATTAAGATAAAAACAAATCATTAAGCAAATCTAAATATATTGATGAAGCAGTGTACCAATGTGCTTTATATAAGAACTACAAATAGTTATTCAAATGATTGCAATTTTAAATTAATATTTATTCGCAAATTGTTATATGCATCCTATATTAATTATTCAGCAAATGTTTGCTTATAACAACAGTTTTAACCACATCCTGCATTGGTTAATGCGATCCACATTCATTTCGTCTATGTAATAATTCAATTAATAAAACATTAGCTATTTAGTTAGCAAGCGCACAACATCTAATAAAAGTTGCATTAGATGCGAAGCCGGATAGTAAAAGTGGCGGATGAACAAATGCTGTTGGCATTAAGTGGATGATGCTGACGGAAAGCTGCCACATTAATTTGTAAATCTGGCCAAGTGGCGTCGTAAACATGAATTATATTCAAATGCGTGCCAAAGGCCGAACATGCGTAACATAAATTCATAATTTTTCATTAGCGCGCACAGATAGACAAGGCGGGAGCCCATTAAAACGTCGCCAACTATTGACTTATGACCAACGACGAGACACAACGCCCCGTCGTCTAATTATAAGCGTTGCTGTCCAGTCGCAACTAGAGGAAGAGAACAGGAAGATCTTACAAAGCGCAAACATGAAATAGGAATGAAAATCGTAAATATTATTTTTAGCTTAAAGAAGGAAACACTAACCGAGTCTAAGATGGAAAATTTTCGAAGTGGCAGACAGTCAAAGCCAGAGATTGCTGTGGCGTTGCTCTTTTTGGCGGAAATAAACACACACACTTTGTAATGTGTATCTAAAAGATACAATTAATGTCTGGTTTATGGCCTTGTTAGTTGCGTGGGCGGCTTAATGAACACGCGTCGTATACGTAATGGACACAAATTGAAACTTTAGTCACTGTTCATTTGTAAACTAATAGAATACAATTGGAATTCATTTATTTGTCTTTGGTATGCTACAAAATCGTAGCGCAAATATTTGCAATTCAATTGCACCAGAAAATCAAATCAAAATAAAATAAATTCAAATATGCGACGCATATACATACGTACATATGTATGCATATATGAAGCATCTATATGAGTCGCACAGATACACTCAAAAGTCAAATGGCATCCAAAATATGCAGGATAACAGCAACAACTGTTTGTGCGGCAGTAGCAGCAGGGATATATGGCAACAAACAAAAATTTATATATATGTATTCTCTTGAAATGTTTAGCATTCCAAGTCTTGTGACATCAACTTTTTTTGCAATTGCAATTCACATACATACACAAACACAGATTTCATGCAGTGTGCAAGCTCTTAAAAATTACTTATCACTTTATAAAAAAAAAATCAAAGTTTTATTTGAATTTTAACACTTACAGCAGCTTGGTTCATGCTACGGAACTTTTTTTTGCACCAATACCAACAAAAACTTACCTAAAACGAAACGAAAGAAAAGAGCAAAAATCAAAATAAATTGGTTGAACTCCACTTATGGATGTTCTACTTATAGATATATACTCTATTCTAATGCTGAATACATTCCATGCAAACTTCCGTTCGTTAAGCTTCGACCCATGTGAATTGTACATCTTGTTTATATGTTTGTCTGTATTTCTGCTTGATTTTGATATGGATTTTTTTTATATTCGACTCGTCGTGAAAATAAACAAAAGTGGAAATTTTTATGCAAGCAGCAACAGCAAAACAAGCGGAAATCGACAGTTTAATGAATAAGAGTAGTTAGTAAATAAATATTGAATAAAAATACATGCGTTCATAAAAATAATTGATTTAGAAACTATGCAAAACAAATCAAGAAAAGCAGAAAATAAAAATAGGAAAATGTATTTAATTAGTAAAATTGCTTTTTCAACAAATTCTGTTAGATTCTGAATGTAAGTAAGAAATATTGATATGTTCTTCCAGCAAGAATATAAGTTGTACATTAAATGCAAATGAAATAAGCTTTCATCCATTTTGCGAGATTATACATATGTGAAAAAATCGTTTATTTTAATCTAAGCTTAAGCCAAATATATTTTTTATTGTTTGCTTTGACATAGAAAATTCTCTTTAAATTGTGAATCACAAGTGAGTTAATAAGCAACCAAATAATTCACAAACTAATTTACAGTCAAACCCCTCATCTTTTCTATATCTCTTCTCGTGTCTTTCGCTCTCCTCAATAAGCAATAGAAATCTATGAGCCATTTTAGAATGTATGTAAATAAGAAATGCATATCAACTAACTTTAACACACACACATTTAAAATGTGGCATAATTGTGAGTGTGTGTAAATTGCGTGTAGCGTCGCAAATAATCATCCATTGTGCAGCAAATTATTGTGGATGTTGTTGCTATGACGGTATCGTCGCTAATAAACCGCTTATCTAATTTGTTATAACGTTGTTGTTATTTACCTACTGTGGGCCGACAAACAAAAAGGCAAGCATACACACAAAAGCTTAAAAAGCCCACTCTCACGACACCACACACACAGACACACACACACACTCAGGCACACAGTGTTGCGGTTATCTAAAATCGTTATATGGCATGTTAAAAATCTCTGTAAATTATTATTGATTTTAACGGCAGCCGCGACCATCGCGCCGCTTCACCTAATGAGCGAGGCACACTTGACTGCAACAACAACAATAAAAACAAGAGCGCAAATTAAGTGCAGTTTATTAGTTGAAATTGATAACAATTTATGACACCGTCGAACAGTGGCTCGGCTAGTGCAAAAGCATCTACAAAATTAAAATGCAGTTTTCAACTGAATGAATTTTTGTAAAAGTTTAATGCATTTTGCGGTTACAAATAAAACACAAATGACATTTAGTCACTCATGTTATTGTTATTATTTTTGATCAGTGTATTGATCTATATATAGTTACTAATAGAAATATTATTGAGGCCAGCCATCGAATTGTTCCACAGTGCGTAGTACCGTGGAAGACGATACAAAAGTATAAAGAGTGCTCTCAACTGAACGTTGACTTTAACTTGTGTAGTATGTCCAAAGTTAACATCAACTGATCAACTGATGTCATCCATAGCTTTGTATATGTTGTATATGTGGCCGAGCAACACTCGACCGGCAAAAGCAGTGTTAGTTCATTGTCTGCTCAAGAGCTGGGCACTTCAAGGAACAACAAGAACAAGAACAACAACAACAACAACAATATAAACAATGAGTTGCGTACTTAACAGCTCGTGTGTCTTAGATGTTTGAGAGTATTTATCTTGTTCATGCTTAGCTAAATCTTTGCGTCTGTTTGGCAGAAGTTTAGCATATTTGATTTTGCATAGCAATTACCACAGACCCTACCAGAGCGTTGACACTTTGCTGTCATAGTCCGATAGTATCGGCAGATCAGTGCGAAAGGCCCACCCAAAATAGACGCTACGCAGTTAAACAATGCAAATGACACGCAGCCCATAAAGTGAGACGAGCAGCTAGACAAGCAGATACTTAGCCATATATATTATATATATGGTTTGCCATATAGCAGAAGGGCCAACCACGATGAGCATTTGATGTGTCTTTATGGCAACTGCTGGCACAATGCCCAAATGAAGCGGTCTCGGTGTCACTCGTGCAAATGAAATCCAAATTAGAAATATTTTCGAAAAAAAAAAAAAAAAAAAAATAGGAACGCGCAAAAGAAAATACCACTGGGCCAGAAATCTCAATTATTTTGCAAAACATGTGTCGACTGTAGATGCGCTTCATGTTTGGCAATCCGTCAGATACGCGTGCTGCTACAACATAGTGCTTTCCATCTAAGCGACATGCGGCTATAAGTCATGAGCACAGAACTAAAAACTTAAATTGAAATCTTTTTAGCAGACCAAAGAAATGATACGACAACTAAAAGTTGGGAGGACATTTTATCTTTTCTTGTGTGACAAATATTTTTATAAAAATATTTTCAATTGAAATTCAATTGCGAATTAAAATAAATAAATGGCAAAATGCCCAGAGGCACAAAACAAATAGAAAGAGAAATAAATAAGAAACAAGTAAGCCGACGAAAAACATTAGTTAAATTGATTTCACACCAAATCAAATGACACAAACGAAATCAAATCATATTTGCAATATGCCGAAATAAAATTACAGATTTATAATATGCCGAAATAAAATTACAGATTTAATTAAATCCGTCACTTCAATTAATTTTGGAATTTTTAGCATATATTTTAACAGCTGATACTTAATAATCATTGACCAATTTTATTTAAATTTACGATTCTTTCTATGGCTCGCTTTAATCTCTTCTGTTTCTGAGTATAGCCTAATTGATGTAGTTATTATTGAACTTTCGTCCTTCACTTACTTATGTGGATAGATAAATGAAAAACTAGAGGGATGGGTAATACCCTTGCCATTGTATATAATTTTCTCTGGGTGTAAAATTGTGGACCACACAGTTTTATACCGATTTGCAACGCCCCCAAGAGGCGGTTATATATGATTTTTAGCCAATGTATTGAGTAGGGCAACAGTAACATATATGTCAAGTTTTGGGGCTTTAGCTATAAACCTTTGGAAGACATAGTTTTCTCCGGTTTTCCACGCCCTAAAGGGGCGAATATATATAATTTTTTAACTTTGTCGAAGCGGTCAGGCTTAACGTAAGTGTCAATTTTTAGGCCTGTAGGTACAAAATAAAAAAAAACAAGTAAGAAAGCTCTAGTCGGGTCTGCCCGACTACGAGATCCCCTGAACCAAGTCCGAGCTGATGTTTTAAGCAACCTTGCTTACATCTTTTATCTATACATATTACCTCTGCGCGCATATACACATGCACACATACACACAGGCACGCATATACACATGCACACATATACACATGCACACATATACACGTGCACACATATACACATGCCAACATTTGTATACACATGCACACATATACATGCCATGCACACAGAAGCACGCGCGCCGATTATTGCGTAGTTGATTTGAATGTATGTGTGCACACGTACAGGCTTCTGCCGCGTGCTTTTACAATGTTTCCTTTAATAACTTCTGTATTACTTAACGGATTTGAATGCAATTTTCTGCATTGAATGCTATTAATTTATTGAAAATACGGTTTTCACTAAAAAATTTAAAAAAAAATAAATTATGGCTTTGATAATTTTTTTTTTTTAATAAATTTTTTTTGTGAAATGTGGAGCCGGTATCCAAAATATGAAAAAATAGAAAATGTATTTTAATTACAAAAAGCTAAAAACAAAATTTGGTAGCTGTAGCTGAAAATATGTAAAAGATATGGTCAAAAAACTGAATCTTGATAACGTTTTAATTCGATATCATTGAAACGGAAAAATTGATCGAATATCTAAAACAAACTCGATATTTTCGCTGTATACACAGACAATCGTGCAAAATTTGAACTCTCTAGCTCTTATATGTTCTGAGATCGACGCGTTCATACATACGGATAGACGGACGGACAGACAGACGGACAGGGCCAAATCGACTCAGCTCGTCGCCCTGATCAAGAATATATATACTTTATGGGGTCTGCCACGCCTCCTTCTGCCTGTTACATACTTTTTGCAAAACCATTATACCCTGATTTCCCATTTTCAATGGGTTCAGGGTATAAAAAGATAGTTTTTTTTCGATTTAACACGCCCTTAATGGGCGTAGCAATATACACAATCTTTTTTTCTAGGGGTGGTTGATACAAATCTATGTTCAAAGTTTCAAGTCTCTGGCTTTAACAGCATCCAAAATATTACTGGATTTATGTTAAACACTAGAAAGACTTTCCCGATTTGCCACGCCCCTATATAATTTTTTGATCGATCTTAAGGCGAGGTCAACAGTAGTCAACTTTCCAAATTTAGATATTTTAACTATGAAACTGTGAAATATATAGTTTGTCCCGATTTGCCACGCCCTCAAAAGGAGTAGCTAAATATACTATATCTTTTTGTATAGGGGTGCGATATACAAGTATATATTCCAAATTTGAAGTCTTAGATTTCAATGGCGCCGAAGTTTTCCGACTGAAACATTTCTTAAAACCGAACTGTCCTATGGGAGCTATAGGTTATAGTCGTCCTATCCGGATACTTCCGACATACTTAATGCCTGCATGTGCAAAATTGCAGCTGTCGCTTTAATACTCTCAGAGGAGATTGCGTTGAACCAAACAGACAGACGGACATGGCTATATCAACTCAGCTCGCCATGCTGATCAAGAATATATATACTTTATATAGTCGGAGATACTTCCTTCTGTGCGTTGCAAACTTCTGACCAAAATTAATATACCCCCTTCGCAAGGGTATAACAAAAGTGTACAGAACATTTAAAATTAATCAGATAATAAATGACCCGTGTTGCATGTCTCTGTTTATTCTAGACACCCGAAACGTCATGAATACCCTTTCCACTCTAGAGTTACTCGAATGTAAAGAAATTAACAAACATTCACATATACACACATACATATGCATCTATATTGCAAGCACAGTAAACTGACATCGTTTTGCTGCCTAGTCCACAAGCAGAAGTAGAGTGCAACAAATAAACCAGAATGCATATTTGTAATGCTAGAGTGAACAGTGAAATTTCTTGGATTCTCTGCACTTGGCACATGCCAAAAGAAGACACATGAAGAGGTAATACCGGCCAGCACTTGACCAAAATGCACTGCATTATGCAAAAAGCAACTTTAACTTAATTTAAAAGTGCCACTGAGTAGAGGAAACACAGGAAAATCTCTGAGCAACACCACCAACATACACCAACACCCAACACCAGCAACAACAATGTCGACCGCATAAAGATTGAATGCAGTGCACAAAAGAAACAAATTCCAGTCCCGTGCATCCGTCCGAAGAATGCACTCGGAAATGCTCAACATACAACGAAAAAACAAAAAAAAACACAGCCAAGTGCAAGTGGTGAAAATCCTCGGAAAATCCATGCGGCGACGGCCGCCAAAGACAAATGTGGGTCGCAAGCGCAAAGTGCAACAACTTGCACACGCAGACACACACAGACTGAGCAGGCGGCAGACAACTAGCCACAAAAGGGCAGGGAGCGGTGTGGCGCCGACAGATGGCGAAAAGATGCAGCTGGGAGATATGGGCACTGGGCGTGCTGCAACGAGGACGTCGTCGCCGCACGCGTCGTAAAAACAACAAGAAAAACTAAACCATGGTTCTTTTTGTTTTTGTTTTTTGGCACTTGCCTTTTGCCTGGAAAACTCAGAGCCAGCCTCTTTCCCTTAGCTGTTGTTGACTGGAGTTTGGCTTGGCTCTTGCACTGCTTAAGTGAAATTTAATGATATTTTTACAGGCCAACTTGTTCTGGCAACAGGTGTTGCCACCGGCCAATTTTCGTTTCGCGGTTGCTGTTGCTGCTGCTGCTAATTTGTTAAATTGAAGTTCTGATTTTATTGTGTTGCCAACAAATTTTCGTAAGCCAATGTATTCAGCTTCAAGTTAGCAAAGGAGAAAAAGTGTAATGAGAATTCTTTTGAATACTCATTTGATATTTATAAAATTGCAGCACATTCATATGTGGGCGTGGGCGTTGCTAACGACTTGTACTAAATGGAAATATAAGGCACAGGAGGTAAAATCGTCTATGCGAATAAAAATACTCTCCAAGATGACATTTATTAAAATGGCAGGATCGAGGTCAGAAATTGATCGATTATAACTAATCAACAATAGCACAGGGTATAGAAATTAAAAAGGTGGGCATGATGCCTGTCAAGAACCTCCTGGTTCTATCATCAACAGAATTTTCAGAATTTGAATGAGCTCCTGGAACACCATCGGCTTGCTACAGTTTGATAACCATTTGAGAATTATATGATTAAAGCTTTAATAAGTCTATCCAAATCGAATTAAGCCAGCGCCCACTATTTTTGAACTGATGTCATATGACTTACTGTATAGGAGAATAGTGAGCCCTACTACTATGAACCGAATTTTAAACAAAAATCCGATTATTTTCCTAAGAGTTTGGTATAGATAGAGAACAAAATTGATCGCGCAATTGTATAAATATATTGTATAAATATAAATAGTTTGTAAGTAAATAAACCAATTTGCAAACTAAAACTTGGTTTAATTGCTGTAGAAAGCCAGATTTATGAACCAAATTACATTGCAGGAAATTTGTTTTTAGTTTTTAGTAAAACAATCTTGAGTAAAAAATAAATGAACCAATTTTTTGACCTAAGATGTAATGGCAATGATTTGTTTTAGTAGTCTAATAGTTTAAATAGTTAGGAAAACAATCTCTTAAAATAGCAACAGTTTGTCAACTGCGCAAATGATGTTAGGTTAGATATATATATATATATATATATTCTGTGCAGAATCGAAAAGTCTGTGATTTAAAATTTGCGATAAAGTTAACATACCTTTAGCAAGCGCATAGCAAGGCAGATGATGAACGACGCCCACGCGATTAAAGGCAATTGAAATAAATATGAAAGCAAATGATCTAACAACTCATGCGACATTTGTACAATATATTATATAGACATACATATGGTACACATAAATATATATATTTCGGAACTGTTACATTTTGGCTACATTTGAAATGTTTAATGTGCGAATGCACTCAAAACTACTGCGCTGGCGGCGTCTCTAAACGAGTCTAAAGTTGGCCATTGAGCCAGCCGCAAACGCATCACGCAACACGAACATTGTGACATAGACTCATATTCCGGGCAGCTATAGGACGGGTAGGCACTCTAGAGCGACTGGGAGTTTCAAGTGCTCATATAGAGTACAAATGTATATAAATACGGTTGTGAATATACATTTGTATTTAGTTCGTGCACATGTCGTCTGCCAGAAATGCGAGTCGCGTGGGACCAGTGCTTTAGCCTCTCGTCCCCTATCATAGCCACAAAACAAAAAAAAAAACAGCTGACCTGTCATTTGATGAACTGTGTAGCAAAACAAACTTATTCAAAAAAGTCTTGCATTTGCTCTACTGTTATTGTAGCTGCGCTTCAGTTCTATTTTTCCAGTGTTCGCTAAACAAAAACAAATAAAATATTGCGTCAGTTTTCGCAAAAAATCAACATAAGCCCGATGGTAAATAGACAAAATTAAATAAATAAATAATTATGCATATTGTTTAGTTTAATTATGAAATCCGAACGAGACACAAACGGTGTTCGTAACATGAGGAAATAATAAGAAACGAAACACAATGCCTGCATACGAATTCATCATTTCACAGAAATGTAAAAAGGAAGCTTTTAAAGCTAAATTATAATATCAGAAAGTTTCATTAAACAAAAACATTTTTATTATTACAGTATAGTATCGTAGTATTATACTTCTCTTAGAATGCTATTTGATATGTAAGGAGACTTGCAGCGATCCCTTTCTAAATTTGACTCTTGATTATATCTCACTTGTTTTGCAGAACTGTATTTAAATTTACAAATAATCAGATACATTCGATTTCGCTCGTTGAGCTCTTTAAATAATCTTTTTACGTATTCTCTTCAAAAAACCTCAGGAAATTCTTTATTATACCCATTCCCTTATCCACATCTGTTGTTTTCATTGTTCTGCTCAACAAGTGAGCCAAGAAACCAAGTTAAAGTCAATTACAAATGCATTTCTCGCAAACTGCATCTACAATTGCCTGATATACTTGCTAAGCGCAGCAAAGCCGAACTTTTCGCCTTCCGATATCCATTATAATGATTATGATGGTGCGTGTCTGCGACGCGCTAAGTGAGTTTTGCCATATCTTGACATTCAGAGCCACAGAGTCACCCTGAACCGCAAGCAGTTGGACTTGGTTACAAAAATATATTTAGCATGCAAAAGCGGTTGCTGCCACCGTCTAAATAATGGCTGTTGATATGCAAACGGAAGAAAACAGGAATAAGGAATATATAAAATAAACACCATGACAAAGGAACAGTATTGCAAAAGACAGCAAAGGACTTAAGATACTGAAAGATGTACGAGCTATATAGATTGGTTACACAAGAATGTCGCTGAATAAATACTCTTGCAGGGATCTGTTTTTATGACAATAAAGAAAACCTTAAGCTCTTATAGTTTAAAGTAGCTTAGAAATCAATGCGCGCAATATGTTATTCAAATGCTGAAATAAGCAGCTATCAATAACAATTATTTACTGAAAATTGTTACAAATACAAATGCAATACAAGGTGTTTTCTAATATAAAATTGAACTTTGAAAAGTCTAATTTAGAGGCCTCTTGACTATGGCCTCTTGACTTGAGACTATTCGGAATTCTAGTTGGTAAATTTGCAGACAATGTTGCACTTAATGCAATATCTTTTTAAAAAAATGTCTAAATTTTACAAAAGAATTCAACTGGAACGATGAAATAAATACAAACTGCAGACTCTGTGGCTAAAACGCAGAAACATACATAACAAAAATATTCCATCCTTCACGTTATGAAAAGACACAATAAATATATTATTAGTATTCTAAGTATTTTAGTTTAGATATAAACTTTAAGGGTAGACGTCATCTGATTGTTGGATATTATTATTTTATAATGTCTACTGAAAGGGTATACCCATTTTCATAAATAACTGCAGTTGGGCAGCGGTAGGGGCATTTGTATATGTATGTATTTGACTTATTGTCAAAGTCAAATGTATGAATGAATTTGTGACACATTTAAATGAGCTATGTGTATGTGTGTGAGTGTGTGTGTGTGTGTGTGTGTGTGTGTAAGTGCGTGTAAGTGCGTGTGTGAAATGGAGATGGCTTCAATTGGTTGCTGGTTATGTGGGGCTTATATAGTTTATCATCTGTTGCTAAAATAGTAATAGTAAGAAATAAAGTTTTGGGTTTGCTCGTTACTCACCCACTTTAGAGAAACCCACACATGTGAGCCGGCTTTGTTGGCTGGCGCGTTCGTCTAGCAGCGTTTATCGTTGAATGTTTTTGTTTATATATCGCGATAACAGAGAACTACTTATAGTATATATAAGTAATTGGAAGTAATTGCGCCATATGCGAAAAAAGACCAGACTTAGATACACTCACACAAAATTAGGAAACAACAAACTTAATATAACATACACAGTCACACATTCACACACACATTTGCATAAAAAAGAAATATTTTCAAACACACACGCAACAAGTTGAGTTTTTTTTAAAGATATGCGAATTTGTATTTATCTGCGTCTATTTAGACCACAATTGGTATATTTATAGAGAACACTCAGTTCGTTGATTATTGGGAGCGCTGACACTGAAGCGATTTCACTTGAAATAAACCAAATATAATTGGCCGAGATGTTGAATTACTTTTTATCGAATTAATTGCAAACGGTTTCCTTTTAATTATTTTGTTTGCGGTTATTATTTATATTTTATTTTATTTTTTTTCTTGTATGTATTTTATGCGCTGTTGGCTTTTGTGGGGGAAGCTAAACACTGCTCACGACACACGAACGTGATGAGAGGGGCGAGAGCCTGTAAGAATCGAAAGAGAACAAAACAATTTCGATATATGAGACACCAATTTTTTTTAATATGGGTTTTTCTTTATTATACACAAGATTAATTCGGGAAAATTGAGGAAATATATATTGTATATATATTGAAAATATGCAAGCATTAGCGCAGTTAAGCTCGGAAGGAGAGAGAAGTGGAAGACAGAAGACAACAGTAGAGAAGAGAGAGACAGAGAGAGGAAAGAGAAAGACAGACAGAGAGAAATTGAGAGAGAAAGAGAGCAAAACACAGAAAGACATAGAGAAAAATATACAGAAAGAGAGAGAAAGAAAAAGACACAAGGGAAGATAGGGAAAAAAGAGTCACGAAGAAAGAGAGAGAGCCAAAATGACAAAGAGAGGCATGGAAAAAATGAGGGAGATAGCATTTCTCTGTTGACAGAGAGAGAGAAAGAGAGAGAAGGAAAAAGAGAGAGAATGAGAAAGAGAGAGAAGGAGAGAGAGAGAAAGAGAGAGCATGAGAAATAGAGAGTGTAGGAAGCATATGGAAAATATTTATGAAAAGTAAGACTTCAAAAATATTTTTTAAAATAACAGCAGCTGACATAAGTTTTAAGAAAAAATGTTAAGGATAGAAATCGCTTGAGGAAATTGTGTGAAAAAACAGATTTGGGTTAAACTAATGGTATTTATATACATATTTAAAATCATGAGTATGTGTGTGTGTATTTATTAGTTTTAGTTGCGGCGTGGGCGAATGCACATTTAACGCGCTGACAACGGGACAGCATATATGCATATACAGTTATAAAGATGGATCCAATATTTTATTGTGAAAATGTCGTAAGAATTGTTGTATAAATGTTTAGAAAACATTTCAAAATAACAAGCACAGCGATAGAAAGGGTGGGAGAAATGAAGGCAGTTAGACAAAGAGAGAGGGGAACAGAGAGAGATAGAAAGTGTGAAACAAAAAAATAGAACAAAATTCACAGCACAACAAGCGCATAAAATAGAATAAATATATAAATATACATATATATAAATACATATGTTTTTTTTCGTATATACATTTCATAGCTATTTGATTTAGCTTTATATATGTATATGCATGTATGGTAAATATATGTGTATGTAGGGAGACGATTTGTAGTTTATATTTATTAAATGTTTTTTCATTTTTTCTTTCCTTTTTTTTTTTTTCATATGCAATTTATTTGTTTGATCATCGCATTTAATTTAGTGGTTGTGTGGTTTACAGTCGAGCGTATAAACAAAACAATAGAGTACAAAAAAAATTGTGCGAAGAGTTGGTTTCAATTGATACACACGACTACACAATATATACATAAAGTTGTTACAGAAAATATGTGTTTTTTAATAGTTATTATAGTTATTGGTGGTGGTCGGTTTGCATAGGTTAACAGTAAAAATTGATAAACATTATATAAGTATATTTATCTATACATATTATATTAATGAGCGTTAAATGCTTTAGCATGCCAGTAACAAATTATTAATATCGATTATTTATAGTAAAACAAGTAAGAAAGCTCTAGTCGGGTCTGCCCGACTACGAGATCCCCTGAACCAAGTCCGAGGCAGTGTTTTAAACAATCTAGCTTATATCTTTTACCGGTACATATTACCCTCTGCGTGCACCCACACACGCACACATATACATACACAAGCACGCGCGCCGCTTACTGCGTAGATGATTTAGCGGCTACGCTTGGGCTGCATTCTATGCAGCATTATGAGAAATTCATTGTTAAATAACTTCGGTTCTAGATCTACTTTCTTAATGAAATTTTCAGGACATAATATTGACATCTAGAGGTGTATATATACGAAATCCCAACTCCCTAGTATTTGAAATACGTTTTTTCCACTTATGGGGCTAATGGGGAGAGGTATCCAAAATTTAATAAGTTTATTATCTGTATTTACATCACAGCAACCTACATAGTCAATTTGGCGTCTCTAGGTATTATGGTCTAAAAGTTATAGCTTAAAAACAAAGTCAAAATATCGATTGTTATCGATAATAAGGAAATAGGATGAGTTATCGAAAAAAAAAATAAACTTGTACTGCGTATGGTATACAAGAATATATATCTAAAATCTCAAATCTCTAGCTTTTGTGGTTTACGAGATCACTGCGTTCATACGGACGGACAGACGGACAGACGGACAGACGGACAGACGGACAGACGGACGGACGGACAGACGGACAGACGGACATGGCTAGATCGACTCAGCTCGTCGTCCTGATCAAGAATATATATACTTTATGGGGTCTGCCACGCCTCCTTCTGCCTGTTACATACATTGTCACAAAACCATTATACCCTGAATTCCCATTTTCAATGGGTTCAGGGTATAAAAAGAAAATGAGAATTTAAGAACAGAGAATTTGTTTTCCCAGTCAAATAAATTGAAAATATAAATACACTACTTAAACAAATGAAGTACAGCAATGAATAAATATCGTATGCTTGAAAAAAAAATAGTCATCTCGCTGAGAAAACACACAAACACTAAA
The DNA here is from genome assembly GCA_035045545.1 of Drosophila gaucha. NCBI lineage: Eukaryota > Metazoa > Arthropoda > Insecta > Diptera > Drosophilidae > Drosophila > Drosophila gaucha. The sequence continues at coordinate 1,177,867 of JAWNOY010000176.1, read as the reverse complement.
ATTCCACCAGGAAAACAAGGAAACCGACCATGTGAGAGGCTCTAGAGCACTGAAAATCAATTTATGGCTATTGCAGTTCTTCATCTTCTTTTTCGATACAAGCTGAATGAAACCCAACAAATGCAATCCTAATTACACATTCAGATTATTCCACTAAGGTCTGAACAACCCCTTCTTTTTTTTTTATTTTGGTTATAACGCACAAATTGTGTGACGTTCACAAATAAGAAAAAATATAATGAAGTAGGTAAAAGCAATTATGGGTAACCCAAATACAGTATACCCTTTAACCAGAAGTGATCACTTAGCTGAACCATTTTTTAATAACAATTCTTAAGCATATATTAATGACTGAATCTGAAAAGTAATAAACAAAATTTCTAGTTCAAATTTTTCAACAGCTAAAACAAGCTTCCCAATGATTCCCAAGACAATATGACAAGACTATAAACAGAAAATAATGTCATCGAGTCTTCTGGAAAAACTTAACGTAGATATAAATATACCCCGCTTAAAGTATATAAACAAGAGTATTAGAAACAGTTGCCCGGCATTTTCCAAACAGCTGTCGCATCGTTTTCTTATCAATCAAAAACCACACACATACACATGCATATATTGAAACGAACAGAAATTCCCTGTGATATTTTAAAACCGAGGGGCTTATGTTTGACATTTACGTGCGCCGTGATAAAAGCACACGCGGCAGTTCCGATAGGTGAAAACGAAAGACCTCAACGCGCTGACCAAGGCAATACAGTGTGTTAGGGGGGGGGGGGGGGGGCACCTCCCCACCGTGCCACCCTCCCACCTACCCATCGCCTTCGGCTAGCTGACTGAATGTGTTTATCACACAAATCAGCCAAAGCGTAACGCCACAAATTTCTAGCCACCAAATTACTCACAATATGACAGGCCAAATCATCAGCTAAACAGCAACAAGAGCAGCAGGACACGTCCCATTTGCATATTTCAACAGCTCAACAAATTAGCTCATCAGGGGGCCAAGCATTTAACACTTTCCCCACCGTCCGTCCCCCACTTTGAGTGATCGATCATGTCAAATATCAATAAATATTTATGCAGACAGATGCTGTGCGGTGTGTGTTTATTATTATTCACCCTTTCTCAAAATCCAACAGTGCGAGCTGATTAGCTTTTATGTTTTACGACCGTTGCGTGAAGCCAACAATAATAAACATAACGAATCTAAAATCAATGAAACATTTTTTATAGAGCTGCTTAAGTTTAAAATCATTGAACAAATGGAATTTGTATGCTGCTTAATAATTATGTCCGAAGTGTATGACTCACATTCCCACAATAATAATAATTCTGTATTACTATTATTATATTATTTTCCAATGTTAAATAATTAAAATTATACAGAAGTTAGCATTCATATGATGAAAGCTCACGATTTATAGATATATATACAGTAAAAGCTCTAGTCGGGGACAGCTCCCGCAGGCGGACGAATTTAATAGTCCCATGATTTTTAGAATGATTTTCATACAAAATCCGTTCCCGTGGGCGGACGCTCCTTTTTTTTAACATTTTTATACAAAACACTTTTTAAGAGATCATAATTTAACTTGAAGAAAAGACTGTTCGTAAGTGCCCGACTGGAAGATACCCTGAAAGCCGTGCACTGATTCTGTTGCGAACGTCCTTTATCTTTTTGATATACCGCGATATCCAATAAGTGGAGTCTGTATACTTTAGAAGAACATAAATTCCAAATTTAATGATTTTAGCTTATAGAACGGACGAGATATGCTCAAATCGCACTTACATATAAAAATGCAAGTACCTTGGACGGATAAGCAGTCAGCCCAGTCAATCTAAATTTATTTGGCTTGTGATATACATATATAATTTATATCTATTTCTATTTTTATAGAGAAGAAACAAATACTACAGTAAATATTTTTACAATTTATAATGAAGAGAACGTAACCACAAATTACTAATGACTGCTTTTTATACCCTGAACCCATTGAAAATGGGAAATCAGGGTATAATGGTTTTGCAAAAAGTATGTAACAGGCAGAAGGAGGCGTGGCAGACCCCACAAAGTATATATATTCTTGATCAGGGTGACGAGCTGAGTCGATTTAGCCCTGTCCGTCTGTCTGTCCGTCTGTCCGTCCGTCCGTCCGTCCGTCCGTCCGTCCGTCTGTCCGTCTGTCCGTATGTATGAACGCGTCGATCTCAGAACCTATAAGAGCTAGAGACTTCAAATTTTGCATGATGGTCTGTGTATACAGCGAAAATATCGAGTTTGTTTTAGATATTCGATAAATTTTTCCGTTTCAATGTTATCGATTTAAAACGTTATCAAGATTCAGTTTTTTGACCATATCTTTTACATATTTTTAGCTACAGCTACCAAATTTTGTTTTTAGCTTTTTATAAATAAAATACATTTTCTATTTTTTCATATTTTGGATACCGGCTCCACATTATACAAAAAAAATTTATTAAAAAAAAAAATTATCAAAGCCACAATTTAATATTTTCAAATTTTTTAGTGAAAACCGTATTTTCAATAAATTAATAGCATTCAATGCAGAAAATTGCATTCAAATCCGTTAAGTAATACAGAAGTTATTAAAGGAAACATTGTAAAAGCACGCTGCAGCAGCCTGTACGTGTGCACACATACATTCAAATCAACTACGCAGTAATCTGCGCGTGTTTCTGTGTGCATGGTATGTATATGTGTGCATGTGTATACAAATGTGTGCATGTGTATATGTGTGCATGTGTGTATGTGTGCATGTGTGCATGTGTATATGCGCGCAGAGGTAATATGTATAGATAAAATATGTAAGCTAGGTTGTTTAAAACATCAGACTTGGTTAATTAAACATCGGACTTGGTTCAGGGGATCTCGTAGTCGGGCAGACCCGACTAGAGCTTTCTTACTTGTTTAGATTTGATTCTGTTTGATTCTAATGTTTAACAACTTGGTAACAAGCAAAGTTGATGTTCTAATAGACAAAATATATGGACATGTATGTACATACATACATACGTATGTATAGGCATTGCATAATAGTTTTTGCCTCTCTCTTCCCATGCCTCAACTCTCATTAAATTTGATGGTAAAACCGGTTAGCAATTGGCGGCCTACCAAGAGCAAGGGCAAATTATTTCAGACATTAGACCAGAAGAGAAAAAATTATATATATAAAAAAAATGAGCAGCACATTAATCATAGACGAACAAAAATCACAGCGCCACAGATTTTGCTTGAGTTTATGTATCTGTATCTATTTATCTATGAGTTACGCATGTGCGTTAGTTAATTTGTATGGTTGCGCTAATTAACCGAAGCCCAAGACTTACGCACTTGCTGTAGAGTTTCACTTCCCAGTCATGAGCAACAGACTGTGGCCTGGCGACAGTCGTAACGCATCAAAGCTCAAAGAAACTACAAGCTAAGAAAACATACACGCAGTCAACAATCAAAATATACACACACTCACACACATTCGCAAAAACGGTATACACACAAATAATACATATAGAGTAGAGCCCCGAGACCCGAAATTTGTACCCAAGGTCAAATTTCGAAACTGGGCATTCAACTTGATAATTTATTAAACGCGTTCGTTCGCGTAGAACTTGCGAGGGGTAAGTTGAGCGTTTGCCGTCGCGCAAGCGTATTTCACACAGAACTTTTGCGCAGATACAGACACAATTAGTATACCCTGTAAACAGTTAAAATGGGTATTAATATTTTTGTGTGTGTGCAGTTAAAGGACAGAAGAATTAAGCTTTGAAATCTTATTCAATCGAGTCTATATGTTGGATACACTTTTGCCTACTGCAACTAGAAATTTTATAGTGCATAGTTTACATAGTTATGAACTATTTCATTTAAAGATTACGTAAACTGTCTACTTCTTATGTATATCCATATAGAAACAAGTAACGACAGCTAGTTGGTGGGCACAGAGTATCTAACAGTCGGTTACTTTTCTACTTATTGTATTTGCGCCTGTGAGTGTGGCCAAATATGGAGCAAAGAGATGTGTGGCCGCATTTTGAGCAAGATCGCTGAGTCGATAAGTCAGCTGCGAGTTTTACGGAGTTAGCTTAATTTTTGTAGGCAACATAAATTAACTTTAAATGCTTTGAATGCAGTCGTGTTGTTTTTGTGTTGTATTTATTTCTATTGTTATTTGTTTTTTGATTTTTGGTTCACTGACAGCAAATTGGTTGCTTTAAATACTTATTGCAGCTCGTGTCGAATAGGTTCCTTCAACTCAAATGTGACTCAGTCCAGGTAAAACGTGTTTGTCTCGAACTCTCTGTCTCTGTCTATATCTATCTCTCTCGCTTTATTCAATTAACTGCAAAAGAGTAAAACAAAAACCCCGCAGTTATCCCTTTTACCCACCACCTGCCTAGACAATGAAGAAGAGCGTAATGTACACGCATGTCACTTCTGTTATCGGCGACTTTTTTGTTACCGATAAGCGCTATGAAAAGATAAAATAGGCAAAAATATAGAATAGTTATCTTCGGAGTAACGAATATTAAATACGCTTTTAATAGAATATAATTTCGCAATCAATTCAATATATATATTTCGCAATGTATTCAAACAAAATTCTATTTTGTCAAACATTTCTCTAAAAAAATCTTTCAGGAAATATCCCTAATCGGATAGGAGTTTTGTATAATATTGAATAGATTTAAAAAACTTATGTAATAATTCAGTCCAATGCTGTCGATTCCAGCTTTAGAAGGATGCATCATGGAACTTTATTACAATAAACATAGTATGAGCTGTTAATATATTGTAGATATATTATCTCATAACGGACTCTGTTTTTAATGGATATAAAAACAAGTAGTGTGTAGTAATTGAATTCTTTATTATTTCAGAAGATTTTTACTAACTATCAAGATTATTGATTCTACATGTGAACCTTTATATCTTGTTTAGTTAAGCATTTTGGGAATTTGTTAGAACTGGAAGGTAGAAACACGATATTTCAGTTCATCCAACTCTATAAAACATCTATAATAATGTTATTAACAGGGGCTGGCCACATTTATATATACATATCTATATATAAACATGTAGCCTGTAATCAGCAAATTGAGCTTATGCGGGTGCCACATTGCGTTTACTTTCCGTTTTTCTACACAAATACAAACAGAAACTTACTCACACACTGACAGACGTGCATACATACATTTCCAGACATTCTCAGTTTTTTCAGAGTCAGTCGTTCAGTTTACAGTCATCGAGGCACAACTGGCGTTAACATCATCATTGGGAAACTTGACTAAATCTCAACGCCAGACGCTAATTTGATATTTTAATGACTTTTGTTTGCAAATTACGCGACGCTGAGTAGTTAATTTTGCTTTTGTTGTTATTGTTGTTGTTATTCTTGTTATTATAGCTGGGCAATGCAGCTGCATTGTGGGCCGTACCATAGGTGGGTTAAATGAGCAGTAAAAAAAACCGCTCATGTTGCACCAAGTTTGTAACTAAATATAGTGCGTGTGTTTGTGTGTATTACAAAAAACAGATTTTCAAACTATGAATACATATTAATTTGATAGTGGCTTTTAAAAGGAAGTTTGGATTTCACTTTTGTTTGTTAGGGAAAAATAGAATATTCATTGATTCCCAAAAAAAGATTCAATTTCATTGTTGAGGTTAGCTTTGGCTCACAAAAAGAGTGCTAAAAGGTGACCCTGAAAAAAGCTCCTCATCGCATAGGCGAAAATGTTAAACTGACTGTTAACACAATAAATTTGTTGCGTTTACTTCTGTGGTCAAAACCAAAACGCGACTGAGAAAAAATACAAACTGCTACCGAAAAAAAAGAAGAATGTTCAATTTGAAGGTGTTCAGTCGTTGCGATGAGTCAGCGAAATTATGCAAAAGGAAGAGCTGACCATGAAGTTGAGCAAATGAAAACGACAGTGTGAGCGAGCGAGCGAGTGAGTGCTGCCAGAGCGCCGAAAATCATAAACAGAGCAGCAACAGCTGAAGGCAGCGTTGCCAATAAGGGCACAGCGCAGCCAAAATACTATTAAAGATGAGCGCTGAGCTGGGCTGAGCCAAGGTAAAGTGAGGTAAGCCAAAATGAAATGGTGGTGGAATGTACAAGAAAATACACACATACATATAAGCACATATTCATATACTTGTACGTACATATGTATGCATGTAAGTGAACGCAACTTCGAGCAGCAACAACAAAGCCAACTAACAAGGCAAGAGGTAAAACGAAGACAACAAAGCGCAATCGTGAAATAACCGTTGACAATGAATATTCGAATATGCTAGTATGTGCAAGCGAGATAGACTGACGACGGACATGGACAAACACAAGAGGCAACAGGTATTACGTATATGTGTGTGTGTGAACATTAAGTTATGTTTCGGGGGAAATTTGAATGTATGTACAAGTAGGCAAAATGTTATAAGAAATTAGTTGAGATAGCAGTGATAAATGAGAAAACGTTGTATTAATAAAAAATAGACAATAAGATATAAAAAAATGAAAAGAAATGCATGCAATCAACTTACAAAACAGCAGGTCAAATGTTGTTGATGTTGTTGATGTTCTCGTTGTCAGATTTGATGCCGTTAAATTTGAGCCTTGCTTGATTTTTGTGTGGCTTTTTAGTTGTTGTCTTTTTCACAATATTATTTGTTGCACGTTCAATAAAACGACACGAACAGAATTTTACAATGGATCACTAGAATAGGTAGAGGGGTAGGAGTTTGCGGGCAAATTACACAAATGGAAACATCACCAAGCAAATTTCACTCGACGGCTAACACTTACGAGACGAGATGAGACGGGACAAAAAAAAACACGAAATGCACGTGGAATGCAATAAGAATGCCAAAAATGTCGCAAAGTATACAAAAAGGGCAAGAGGTGTGGGGTGAGGGTGTCAAAATTACGCGCGTGTTCACAGTTCTTCTTCGTTATACAGGCGATGTGAGGACGGACGAGTGTGACCAGATGGGAACAACGCAAAACACGCGCGAATTGTATTATAAAAGGATACACGAAAAAGCTTAAAAATAAAACAAAACGAAAAAGACAAGACGAGAACAAATGCACGAAATTTTTTTATCAAACATCAAACGAAACTGTATGACCGAAATTGACATAGAAAGCAAATTTAACTGATTTCGTTTTTTGTACACAAGTATTATTTTAATTTTATTTATTACTGTTGGATGGCTAATTTACGACATCGCGTCATTTGGCGGCATTATTTTTTTCGCCCAAATTTTTGGCTGCTCTTCACTGTGGTTTTGTTGTTGGTTCTGTTGGTTACTGTTGTTGTTAATGCAATTAAATGGTTTTAAAAAATTGCCCAGCGGTTGTTGCTGTTTGCTTAAACAATTGAATCACACGCAACGCATACAATCATACATACACTTACACACACGACGAGATGACGGCCGCAAATTTGTTTATTTGCTAGCGCGTCTTCTTTTGCGATCGTTTTGTCGCCACAATAAAAATATATTTCAATTTGATTTTGTACGCTGTTGGGATTTGCTTTGAAATAAACAAATTGCATTAATTGCACTAATGTACGCTGCTTACGCACAAACTAAGTCTAAAAGTTTCAACTCGTAGATATTTGAATTTCTTTCGCCGTCCGCAAACATGTGTACGTACAATAACATTAACAGTAAATGAGAGAATTGTCGATCGCACACGCCAAAGAGAGTACAACATCGAGTAAATAACATAACAGCATTAATAACATAAGTATTTTCTCAACTGTTATTAACAGCGCCCAATAAGAAAACTAGCCAAAATGAGTTAAAATACTCACATATTACAAATTTTAAAATGACACTCTACCACTAAAATATTAATTAGTTCTACAATGCTAACCATTTCGGATGCTCAGTAACAATTAAAATGCTGTCTGGCGATTGAGTTTAAATTAAGCCGCCGTTGGGAAGGTCTGCAATGCAGAATTATCGATAGACAATGCATTATGTTAAAAAGAAAGAATAGCATATAAATATATATATAAGTATTTTATTGAAAAAAAGTAACATATTCAGAAATTGGCAATAGAATTATCGGTGGTGTGAACTAGAGGCAGCTTAGAAATAATACTCAGTTCTGTATTACATTTATCATTTTATCGAAATCGATTTAAAAAATCTAACCAGTTGATTCTGAGAGGCATGTGAATTAACAGAAGCCAAGAAGAGTCTGCAACGATCAGCTGATCAGCGATAGTGTTGGAGCAGCCAGCCTTAGACAGCGTACAACACTTAGCGTTGACTTTCGAAATAAATGCCGACAAGGGAATTAAATGTAGATTTTGGACAACTTTGCCATGATGGTAAAAATGATCAACCAAACTGAAGACGGGCTATTGACAAATGACACGAACTTATTGAAGCAGTAGAAAACAGAACATATGACACTTTCATTTACAAAAAGCTATTTAAGCCAAGCTAAACGATCTGTTCTATTTTAGATTTCCACACACTTCCATTCCCATTCGCGTTTCACATTGGAGCAAAGCAGACGCGGGGAAACACTTTATTAAGCGAGATTTAAATTGGTTCGCAACGAGCGTCTAAAAGTTATTTGCATAAACAAAGCGCAGTTGACGGACGCGCTGAACGATTAAACGGAACAAAAAACAGAAGAAAAAAACAAAAACAAAATCGGGCTAAAATAACGAAATGGTTTACAGTACAAAAATTTGATATTAATAGAATATACACTGTGCGAAGAATACCAGAAAACATAAAAAAAACAGTGCACACAAAAGTCCAAAGTTCATTTGGAAATTGGGTAACTATTTTGCAACAATTCCAATAAGATTCCAATACGATTCTGTTACACAGAGTTTTCAGTTGAAGCCTTGCTTCGTTCATTATGCATTAGACGAAAACATTGTAGTTTTTTCAGTATGTATACCGTTTGTATACAATACATGCGTATACACATATAAAATATATGTGTATGTGTGTGTGTGTAAATATAGTTTTTCAATTGTTGTAGCTGTGCGACCTAAAAGCTTTATAGAATGCTCACAATAAATCGGCAGATATTTTAAATTAAAATAACACAAAATGCATAAATGTATTTGCATGCAGCATGTGTGTTTGTGTGTGGGTGTGTGGGTGTCCGTGTGAGTGTGTCAGATGTGTTTGCCTATTTGTTTTTAATAAAACCGAGCCGAATGCTAGACGTTAATAAAGACCCAGTGTCTCAGAGGCGTAGCCCAAAGGGGGTCCAGAGCTAGAAACTGCTGATAATCGGATTTAATTAATAATTAACGATAAATTGATAATTAATAAGCCAATGTAATTAGTGGAAGCCCCTCTTTTGGACGCCTCTGAGCCAATGTGCGGCACATGTCAGAAATTTACTTAAATTAAATGTGCAACAGAGAGAAAAAAGAAAGAATAAAATTAATTCACATATTGAGTGCATGATATGCTGCTCAGGTGGGGGAGTGTAAGTGTGTGTGTGTGCTTATGTGCGGGGTTGCCAGACTGTCATGCGAGTAATTTGCAAAATTTGCACTAAAATGTAAACAAAAATTCGAATGTGCAAATATTTGCATGGGACCCAAAAATATGCTGCCAGCCATTGTCATTCGATTGTGTTTTTACTGTTTGCTTCATGGCTGCATTAGCAGGCTGTAAGCGCCAGATCAGAAACACTCCCCCACCCCTTAGTCTATGGGAACAGCCCCTCAACTAAAGCATGTTGTCCGATTGTATTGACAGCTTTCAGAACAATTGAAAAAGCATGCGAAATCAACAACAACAAATGGAAAGAGATGCAGGCACTGAAAAAGACAGACGCATAGTTTGTATTGCAAATTTCTCTGCATGTATCTGTGTGTGTGTGGGTATATGTGTGTGTGTGTTCGGCTGTCAATGGCACTAAAAGTATCTTGTTAGCAGCACAGATACAACTGTATTTACAAGCATTTGTATTATTTTTTATACTCGTTCACGTAGTGAAAAAGAGTATATTGGTTTCTGAGTAATGTCCATCTCAGTTAGAAAATTGAAATTTAGAACATTTATGACATTATCTGATAAATTGTTAAGACTTTTCGGATGCGCCATATTGAAGGCATGGCAAAACGGGAACTGCTAAATATCTTAAAACATAACCCCTGGTATCTGCGGTGCTGTTAAAGCTAGGGACTCGAAATAAAAAGGTATATACTCATATATATCGTTAAAAAAAAACTGTAGATTCTTTGGGGTAAAATATTACGACAAAGTAATTATTGATATTCCCTATAGCTTGACTGAGTATAGTATAGAGTATATAGACTGAGTATACATATTTATAGAGACAGGATCATAGGATCATCAGTCTTTCAGGTAGTTAGATCACTGTTGACATCCTTATAAAATATTTCCTCATGTTATGGATTACTCTTTAGGGGTTTTCGGGGGTAAGATCCACTTACTTCACTGAACAACTTATATTTATAATTAAATAGAATTGTGAACAAGTATTATGCAGTCTATTACGACCGACTGTTTTTGTGCTTACTTGCTTTTCCGTTCATATTGTCGACCAAAATTTTTGCACACGATCCAAGAACTCTACAACACACAAAACTAAAAAAAAGAGAAAACAATCGTCGAAACAATGCCAGAAATAAACAAACAAATAAACTTTATGGCACTTCTAATTCCATGCCCAAGTTTCAATTTTCAATCTCCCTCCCCTGCTGTAAGCAAATGCTGCAACAGCAACTTGCAACTTGCAACGTGGGCAATGTTTGAAATTAATTTTTTTTCTTTTCATATAATTCCTATATATATGTATATGTATGCTATATATCTATATTTTCCAGCACAACAAAAAACTTTCTTCTAGTCTTTCATTTTTTTTAAACTTGCAAAAAATAAGTTTTTACCTTTTGAGAAACTTTTTTTTTGCTGTTTTGAATCTAACTTTGTTTTACATATTATGAAAAAATAAAAAAAAATATTTGCTAATATTTATTCTTTTATTATTTTAGTTAAAGATAAAAATTAATATTTCCCAAACACTGATTATTTTGATTTTTGATATATAAATTTAATATTACATAAAAAATACATAAAATTAAAATTATTTTTTAGTTTTAAAACAAGTTTATTTTGTGTGAACATAAAACAGATACGCAAAATGATCGTATTTATATAAATATATATCAATTACGCTATAATTGCTCCACTAATGAGCTGAGTATTCTATTGCGCATATGAATTATATATGACAATGACTTTTTAAGCGTTTTCAACTCAATTCAACTTTTTGTGGATGCACTTTTTAGACAGATTGTACATTTTTTAGCCTAATTTTTAAATGAATTTTAACTTTTGTTTAGCATAGATAAAAAGACAGCAGCAAAAAAATTGGATTTGACGGAATTCGAGTCGTATTTTTGCAAAGTTTTCAAATAGTTTTTCCAGCAGAAGCCGCAACAACGAGGCCTTTCAAGCAGCATGACTGACACGGATGTGGAGCTGGAGAAAGGTGGGTGATGGGAAAATTGAAAAGCGTGTATGTCAGTGTCTTATTTGCATTTTAGTGCCACGCCTTGGCATGCGCCATCTGCAGGCGTCGCTGCTGTTTCTGGGCCTCGTCGTCAACACCACACTGCAGTTCAATGTGGGCGTGGCCGTGGTGGCCATGACAAATGCCACATCTTCTAATCCCGAACTGCCCGTAAGTGCACAGTGCCACGCCCCCGTCACAAACAGTCTCGAATAACAATTGGATATTTGCACTTGCAGCACTACAACTGGACGGAGCCAGAGAAATCGTATGTGCTGTCCAGCTTCTACTGGGGCTCGGCGCTGACACAATTTGCTGGCGGCTACCTGTGCAAAAGGTTTGGCGCCAAGTTTGTGCTCTTCTTGGGCAGCTTCGGATCGGCTTTGCTCAGCGCCTTGACGCCGCACAGCATCTATATGGCGGGCTGGCGTGCCTATTGCACCATCCGGCTGATGCAGGGCCTCTGCCAGGGCCTGACACTGCCCTGCATACACCAGCATCTGGCCAACTGGGCGCCGGCGGTGGAGCGCACGCGCTTGGGCGCCTTCGCCTACACGGGATTCGATTGCGGCAACGTGCTGGCCATGTATGCAGCCGGCATGCTGGCCAGCTCCAACCTGGGCTGGCCGGGCATCAGCTATGCATCGGCAGCCGTGGGGCTGGCCTGGTGTGTGCTGTGGCTGCTGCTGGGCGCCAATCGCGCCAGCGAGGCGCGCTGCATTGGGCGAGCGGAGCAGCGGTACATTGTCGGCGACCTGCAGCGCAGCGTGAGGCGGGAGCGCAAGCTGGCCATACCCTGGCGCGGCATATTCACTTCGGCGCCATTTTATGCGCTGCTCTGCGCTCGCTGCGCCGACACGTGGGGCCTGGCGACCATGCAGGCGGAGCTGCCCGCCTACCTGAGCGGCGTGCTGGGCCTGCAGATGCATAGCAATGCGTTCTTCTCGGCTCTGCCCTTCCTGCTCATGTGGGCCATGTGCTATGTCTATCTGATCATTGCGGATGTGCTGCTCCAGCGACGCTGTCTCAGCCTGACAGCATTGCGCAAGGCATACAACAGCATTGCGCTGTGGACACCAGCTGCCATTATGTTGGCCCTCGGCTTTGTGGATGCCACTCAGAAGCCGCTGGCCCTGGCGCTGGTCACGCTCAGCGTGGGCGTCAGCAGTGCGGCGACAATTGGCAGCGAGCTGAACACAATTGATCTATCGCCCGTCCACGCCAGCATACTGGCTGGCATCCTGAGTACCTTCACCAATCTGGTGGCCATGCTCACGCCTCTCGTTGTGGGCGTGTTGGTGAAACACCCAACGGAGCGCAGCGAATGGCAGGTCGTCTTTAGTATTGCTGCCATGGTTCTATTCGCCGGCAATGTCATCTACCTCATTTGGGGCACCGCCGAGACGCAGCCCTGGAACGACAATGAATCCAAGAGCGAGACGGGGAGCGACTTTGAAGATGCCAAGCTAGAGATATCAGCGGAGCCAGCCTTTGAAAAGACACGAACTTAGAAGTTCGTGGAGCTTAATTACTTAAAATATGCTATTCGCTCGACAGAGTATCGTAGGATCATATTCTAATAGCTAAAATTTAGATTCAATATGTCTAAGCCTTTAACCAATGAAAAGACTTTAAACAATTTCACACTTTATACTTAAATTTATAAACGATCAATAAATTTTCTTAATAAATAATTTTAAAATTAATATTGCAAAAAGAAAGTTCCTTAATAAGTTTCATATGCAATTTTTTGTTTTTTTTAGTTATTTCATGTAAATGAAATGAAATGATATTATACCAAATTCTATTAAATTGTACAAGAATATATATTAAATACCTCAGAAAATAAAATTTAACACAAATAAAACTTTTTAAAAAAAAAATGTGTATGGCTTTTGCATTTGTGTGTGTGTTTAAATAATACTATATAAATGATTCTTAGAAAATAAAATTAAATAAAACAAAACTTTGCAAAATAAAAGATTACTTTAAAAGTCTTCTCCAGTTATTGTGAAACCCTGAACCCATTGAAAATTGCATTTCAGGGTTAAATGGTTTTGTGACAATGTATGTAACAGGCAGAAGGAGGCGTGGCAGACCCCATAAAGTATATATATTCTTGATCAGGACGACCTGAGTCGATCTAGCCATATCCGTCCGTATAAATGCAGCGATCTCGAAAACCACAAAAACTAGAGATTTGAAACTGCAGATATATATTCTTGTACACCATACCCAGTACAAGTTTATTTCTTTTTAGATAACGCATCCCATTTCCTTATTATCGATAGCAATCGATATTTTGACTTCGTTTTTAAGCCATAACTTAATAATCAAATAAGCTAGAGACATTAAATTTAATATGTGGGTAGAAACCCACAGAAGTGATGAAAACACAGATTAGGAATATTTCAGATATTGGATACCTTCCTCCGTTAGCCCCAAAAAGGAAAATGAAAAAGTATTTCAAATACTAGGGAGTTAGGATTTCGCATATATATACACATTTGGATGTCAATATTATGTACTGAAAATTTCATTTAGAAAGTACATCTAGAACCGAAGTTATTTAACAATCAATTTCTAATCAATATAAAAAAATATATATATCATAAATATACATAGATATATTAACTATAAAATCTGTTTGGTGAAATTTTGCAGCAGCATTCCTTAGTAGGCAGCTTGAACTCGCATAAAAACATAAATCTTGACTGCAATTAAAGTAATACACTCTCTACAATAATAGACTGAGGCATTATATTTTATTTGAATACTTAAAATTGATTGCCAAAAATATTTGCTAAGACCGGCACATGATGTAAGTAAACTTTATAATAAATATTTTATTGTCGAGAGAGATTAGAAAATAATCAATTGCAAGTAACTGTTGTGCATAGTACGAGAATATTTGAATATTTTGTTTTGTTTTCACAATTTATGAGTTTTGCATTTTATTTATGCATCCGTAAGATACAAAACGGAGGCTTAGGCAAATCACGGAGACTGGCCTCAATCTCTGCTGTGGTCACACCTGTGTCACTTTTGCCAGAGGGAGAGAGAGAGAGACAACTTTAACTCTAACGATGCCTTACATAAAGAAGACATAAAAACAACAATTCAAGCAACTACAACAACAACGGCGTATAAAATAGCAGCTGCTCACTTTCCGTTTGGCTGGGACAACATTTTGTGCGTTGCATATTTATAGGCGCATAAAATATTGTCGTTTATTTTTAATTTAATGACAAGCATTTTGTAGCGGGTGCAGGCAATGTCCACGGCGTCTATGGCACAGTTACGGCGAATACTTCTATTCGTACTCGCAATCCGTATTTGTTTTCGTATACGTAATTTCCATTGGTAATGGCCTGTGGCAATTGCAATCTATCTTGGCATTTACGACAACAAAACAATTACAACAACTAATATCACATGGAGGGCAGCGATAATAAGCGAAGCCCAAACCGCTGCATCACCGACCATACCCCAACCCCATACCCCATCCCCCATCCCTTATCCACCCTCACAGCATTTACGTGGTCAGAGGACCATCATTCAGACAGTGGGTTGCTGTTTAGTGCGCTTGGCACGTTGATAAAACATTTCATTTTATTTTATTTACAAAACACACGCAGCTTTATATACCCTATAACATATCGGAAATGACGAAAGTTTGGCCATTTATCAATTATAGATGTATTAAGCGAAATTTCAAATCAATTTCATTTATCTCTCTATTAACTCGGATTGAACTAATGAGAGAATCACTTGAATCTAAAAGTGAATACAAACGTCTTATTAGAACTATTATCATATAGCATTTATAATACCTTTGTATAGTCTAAAAGGAGCAGGTACCTTTGAACAAAGGCTGAGGTTCATATCAGAACACTATTGCCAGCTGAGAGACAAAAAAGATGACAAACGGTTGAAAAATTAGTGAGGAAAAAAGGACAGAAAACAGGGAAACAATTTTTAAGTTTTTAAATTAAACTTTTAATATATAAACATGGATATTTAAAGTGATTTAAACGCAATATCAATATCAATATATTCAATATAAACTTGATCTGCGCTCAATTCTTTTTAGCATTTTTCTGGCCAAGTCGCTTAAGCTCGATATACCATAAATCGATCACAATTCTTATCAATTTAAGTGGTGCTACGATGATTATTAGACCGATTCAACAACCGTTAACGTTATAAAAAAATGTTGCTTTTAGAAACTAGAAAGGACTGATTTCCGGACAATATGTGTCTAACCATTCTTCCGGCTAGACTAAAAAAAAGAACAGATCTGTCCGGAAAATGGCTGAAGTGGCAACGGGACCTATTGCTTAACAACTTACAAGGTAAGTTTTCTTATTTCTATATATATATCTCGATTTTCTTACACAGTAGCACTGTTGCCAAATCAGCTTTTTTCCCGTCAAATCTGGCTTTTTTTTGAAAGTCCAATTGCGGGAAAAATTCTAAAACAGCGGGCAGCGGGAAATATAGCGTTTTGAAAACCCGACTTAGTCGTTTTTCAGATTTTTTATTTTCATTTGACTTAATATTTGCATCATTTTTGATAACATTGCGTCATGTGAAAATATCCTTAAAATTTTTTGTGGTAGGCCAAAAAAAATATTCTTATATTTTTTTGTGGTAGGCAAAAAAAAAATTTGCCATATTAAAATGTCTGTATTATTGGTGTCCTACCAAGAAATGAAAGTTTTATCTCAGGTAAGAGCTTTTTTTGTTTTTGCTCTACAAAAATTTGACAGACAAATTCAAAAATTCAATCAATTTTACTACAGAAATCATACAAAATTTGATTAGAAAAGTCGGCTTTTTTCCAACTGTTTCCTCCACAAACTTCGCTTATTTTTGCGTCTTTTTTTCCTTGATCTGGATTTTTTGCTCAACAAAAATTGGCAGTAGTAAAAAAATATATAGGAAAGTTTTTAATACAATTTTTCTGCATCTCTCAAAGTCTCATAATTTATTTAAAATTAATATCTTTGCTAACATGGCATAGGGTATTTCGCTGTCGACTTTATGTCGATAGATTGAATACATCTGTTCTTTTTTACAAACGCAATGTTGGTCATCAGCACAGACGCTTCATTTGAATTAAACGCCATCATTTTGGGTCATTATTTGGATACGTGCGCTAAATGAGACGCGACGCACTGCTCGACGCCCACGCCAACGCCCATTAGTTGCCATTTGAATTACGTGCGTGAAGATTGCGTTATTTATAGCAGTCCTTCATCTTGGCCCCCCCACCTGCTGCCTTTCGGTCTCTGCGGGCATATGTTTGCCTGCGCTTTTAACAAAATTAAAGGCAACTTTAAAATGTTAACACCTTGTTGCCGCCACTGAAGCGAACGCCAGCATAATGCAGCTAGCGGCGCCTCCAACATTGCCACGCCCCCAACATGTGCAAGTCGGCAGCAGCAGCAACAGCAGCTGCTTAGCCGAAATGCATGGGGCATGACGCTGTCGGGGGCCTTAATTAAAAGCATCTAGCCGAACGTCTGCCGAAAACAAGGAAAAACACAAGTGTGCTCTACGGGGAGTATTTGACTAGGAAATACCCTGTGATTGTGTGCCTTCTTGCTTTAGCCCTATATCTAGCTATAAGATTTTTCTATATATTTAGCGCATATTAGGTTTAAATTGAATATATATATACATACATATGTATATGTATATATAGAGAGCATACTTAAAGCTTTGTTGAAAACACGTCTCGGAGTCAGTTGAAGCTTTATCATAAACAGTCAAATATGATCATTAAACTTAAACTGAAATGGAATTTTTATCAATTTAGGTGGTGGACAGGTAAGTTATGCTAGCAGGTGCGACATTCAACTTTAATATTTATAGTCTCTGAGAAGAACGTATACTCAATAAGTTGAAGTAGCCTACTTATGCTCATTGCACACACGTGAATATTATACCCCAGTTGATGCCATCACAATAGGTATGTATACCCTATATATAGAAATAATAAAAACTTAAATTCAAACTCAAAAGCAACTCAAACCCAAACTTCTCACGTACATGTTGCACTTTTCGGGGCAGGCGCTGGCAACTTTCTGGCGAGTGAGCGCGTGTCTGCCAAGCGTGGCAGCGTCTAATTAATGTGCGCTGCAAAGTTTGCCGTGCAACAGCCAGTACCTGAAAACGGTAAAAAGCGGTAGCTGCGACTAAAAGTAAAATGAAACAAAATGCCAAAATGCTTGCCAATTTGGCAGGTAGCTCTTGCAATCAAAATCTCAGTCCAAGCAGCAATGAGAAACGTTTTCTATATTAAGTTAAAAATTTAATTTACTGCATGTTGCCAGAATTCAAAGCCAGAAACCAGTTTCCCCCGTCTCCTCCTTCCACAGCCATGCAGAGTGTGTAAACTTTCAAATTAAATCGCTGTAATGCCTTGCACCAGGCAAGCCAACTTCCAGCCAGTACATTGCCAACTGGCCAAGTGCAAATGACATTTGGTGAACCGGAAGTGTGCAACAGAAATACTTGAAAATGAAAATTTAATTGTTTTAATTATTTCGTTATTGGTAAATTGGCCAAGATGCACAAAAACTGTTTGCAATGCATCTGGCAAATTTCTAACTAATTGGTCAAACACAATTTGCCAAGGCAAAGCCGGGCAAATAAATGAAAAATCTTACATTTGAAGTTTGAAAAATAGTAAACAAATTTACTTTAATTAAAACTTATAAAATTCATTAACATAATTTGCAATTAGTTTAGTCATAAATGAATTTCACATTGAGTAAACATAAAATGAAAATATATAAAATCAAATTATATTAGCAAAAGTAAAATTGGATAAATAAACTTAAAAAATTTTTTTTATTTTATTTTTTGCTCTTTATTTGCAACTGTCTTATGAGGACATCAAGCGAATTAGTTGATAATTAATCGTATTATATACGAAGTCAGTAGGGTTCGAACCCTATTTCTGATAACTTATGTGCCTACGCATACCCCACTGGTCTACGTAGGCTACAACTTCAAAAATGAAGATGTAGTAAATAATTTTATGGCTAACGTCATATGGATTTATTGTGTGCGTAGTTGTTGATTTGCATTGCATTGAGAGTCTGTAAAGTATGTATCTATTGAGGCATACGTAAGGCTGATATGTAGCTTGGTTGAGAAACAGAACGACCATTTAAGATGATAAACTAGTTCAAAAAGATACAGATAGACAGATGATATACAGATGATATATAGATGACAGATAGACGATATAGGGACGATGGACAGATAATAAATGGATGACAGATAGATGAAAGATAGATGATAGATATATGATAGATAGATGATAGCTAGTTGATAGAGATATGATGGACAGATGATAGAGATATGATTGATAGTTAATAGATAGATATTTTTTCCTCCCTTCTAATTGTATTAAGTCTTATAAAGCAATTCTCAGTTTGTGATTTCTACATTATATAGTCATTAAGACAATGGAGACGCGGGTTCGACTCCCAGTGCAGTCTATGAATGTAAAGAAAACTATATGCTTTACTAATTCATTCCTGTACGCGATAGCCTGATCCATTACGAGAACACAATTTACAGGTTACTTCCCTCTCCCTATTCAATGAGTTTTTTTGAATTTTAAGAAAAATATATTTATAATCCTTGTTTACTTTACAAGAATATATATTGTAAATTTATTTGCTCTAGTTATTAAATATTTCACATGATGATTAAGATGATAAGGTGAAACTAGATAGATGACAAGGAGAAACTATATTTCGAGTCGAGTCGCTAACTTTTATTCTTTCAAAAGACAGACAGACTGAGATTGACTCGACTTGTCGTCTTGATCAATAATATATACAATAATATACCAGCTGTGATCACCCACACCTGCAACTACCTGTATTATACATAAGTATTCAATCAATATTTCCTGTTAACCAAGTTTTAATAAGTTCTTGCTAAAAAAAAGGTAAATTAATAGCTTACTACTACTATAACTTTCATTTAACTTCTAATAGCTTTCATATAAAATTCTATATCAAGAACTTTGGTATAGAAAATTGATCGGTAATTAGCTATATAAATTAATTATTTGAAAATAAAAGACATCTATATTTGCCACGTGGTTGCTGAAGCTTTCACGTATATAGAATATTTAGTTGAATGTTGCTGCAAATTTATTTGAATGCGTGAATTGAAGTGAAAAGAATATATTTTCAGCATTCATAAACAATTCTACAATGTGGAGTAGTTCGTTTGTGTGTATGAGTGTGTGTGTATTTGTAATAACTGAATATTTTATAAGATTTGCCTTTGCGTGGCGGCTGCCAATTGGCAGCATTGTCAGCGTCACTCAAAGGCATCAGAAATGTAAGCAAGGAGCCAGGACAATGCCAGCTCCCACCACATGACATGGCAATCTACTGGGCGGTTGGGGCACGAACAGAAAATAAGGATTTATAAAGCACGCGAGCATCAACAATGAATGTAATTCAATATGCAAATTGACGACAAGCATTTTCTACTTTTTGCCGCTGTTTCCCATGCCAGTCAGCGATGTGAACTGGGCTGACATGCTGCTATCCTTAGTCCTGTTGTCCTCTGCCTGATAATGGTAGTTGTTATGCGATGTCGCGGACTGTGATTAGTGCAATCCAATCGTTAATATTTAGCCGCTAACCAAAATCCATTCGAATATCCACAGATTTACCCATTAGTTGGCAGCAGTAGCGATGGCAACAGCAGCAACAGCAACTGTTGTAGCTGCCATATGTTGCTTGACATTGATAATGATGTTGTTGATGGGTTCAGAAGTGGGCGGCTTAGGTCAGGGTTAGGCTCGTCTACTGCGGTTGGTCCAGCCACAACCCTGATATTCCGTTGTCCAGTATCCCGTAATTAATTAGACTCGCAGGCATTTTATATGTGAACTGTGTAGGCTGGCTGCCTTGCACTAATTGAACATGAAATGGTATTCTACAGCGTTGCCTTCAACCGCAAACATCATCATCGCCATTATCAAGCTCCTCAAGCTAATCGCAATCGGCCATGGACTATCTCTCTCCATTTCTCTCGAGCAGCGCTTTGTATGCTTCCCAAAATTCATCAGCACGAACTCCAATGTCGACTAAGTGCAGCTGACAGCACTTGAAAACTGCACAGCGCACTTGAAAGCTGCATGTTGCGCCTTAGGCTTGCTTCACAATGCTCCTGCTCTGGTGTCATCCATCTAAATCAGTGCAGTTCCGAGCCAAAGTAGCCGGAAAGCTATCTACCCAGATACATATATGTACATATATGCATACATATATGTGTGTGTGTGTGCATGGCCGATGCATTTGTATGTGTGCGTGTGTGTGGTCTGCGGTTTTCGATTTGGCTCTGGCTCTAGCTCTGACTCGGGTTGGGTTTCGGGTAGAAGATTTCAAATTAAATAAGCACAAATCAAATATTTTGCAATTTCTGTCACTGGATGCCATTGCTATGGCAGAAGTTGTGCATGTAGCATAGGGAAATTGAAATGGGCATGGCCACCTACCGCCACCGCCCACACATGCTTGGAGTGCTGAGGAGCTGGGCCCGGGTGCACAATTTTGGCTCTGGTTATATTGTGGATTGTTGGGTTCATTTAGACATTGATTTATGTGGTTTTAGCGGCCCTGTTCCGAAATTGTTGCTTTGAGTATATTTTGTGTGTAGAGGGTTGAATGGTTTATTGGCTGAAAAATTAAGTCCGTACTGGCAAGTGTTGAGTGTGGCGGAAGTGATGAGGCATCGAGATTATGGTTTCATGCATCACTCTCAGATTGTTGCTTTTGATTTCTGACGTGTGTATGTGTTTGGAGTGAGCTTATTGTATTAGCCAGGGTGCCAAAGCGCACGAGCTGACCGACTACTACCAACTACTTAAGTGGCAGAGTCAACACAATTGCTAAACGGTTCGTGTACTTTGAAGTAGTTGCACTTCATTTTGAATTGAAATAATTGACAAACAAAAAAGCGGCAAGCGTCGAAAATGATTGAGTAATGTCATTTCATATCAAACAGATATAAGACTACTTCACTCTAACTCGTATCGAGTCTTATACCTAAGCTACTCAAAGTTTTGACAACCCGATTCCTTATCATAAATATGTAGCAACATTACAATCTAAAGCTTTCAGAATATAATTCATTTTCTTACTATTATAAGAACTAATGAAAGTGTACATATGTGAACAATAGAATCTTCTTAGCTTCAACTTATGTATTGCAAAAATGAAGAAAATTGAGGTCTTAAATTCAATTGGCAAAGAGTTTTAAGAATTAGATTCCATCAGCATAAAGCACAAATAATTCGGTAAAGAGAAGTAGTCAGTTTTTAAATATAGATCAACAACAGCATCAAAGTTGTGTCTTACGATTTTCAATGAGTTGATTCTTCTGATCTGATGTTCTAATTAAGAAAAAGACTGAAACTGTACTTACTGATTTAAACCTTTACTTAAAATCTGTGGTATTTCAGAAGAAAAAATAAATTTTATTATAAATTGACTTTTGGATAATGCTTGGATTTCTCAACCATATAACTTCTAAAAATACTTTACAGCCAAGATTTTCCTATCTTCACATTAAACTCGGCTACAAATCCATTTCGACATTCTTCGCTTACACAGCTTATCTACCGAAGTTTCTAATAACTTCCAGCTAACACAGGTATGGGCTAACTTCGGCCATGCAATTGCAGAGGATATAGACTTGGCGTGATTTGCCACGTCCACAAGAGGTGGATATATTTAATTTTTAATCAATTTATTGAGAAGGTTAACTGTAGCCTATATGACATATTTTGGGGCGCTGGCTATAAAACTTTGGAAGATATAGTTTTCTCCGATTTGCCACACCCCAAAGAAGCAGATATACATATATTTTGCTCATAGTGAAGCGGCCAAACTTAATGTATATGTCAACTATTGGGTCTCTAGGTATAAAACGGTAATAGATATATTTTTTAACGATATGCTACGCCCCTAATAGGCGTGGCTAGAAAGACTAAATTTTATTTTCTAGAAGCGGCACATAGAAATTTATGTTATACTTAGTTTCAAGTCGCTGGCTCTTACAGATATTAGATATAGGAGGATTTATGTTAAACACTATATGAACTTTTCTGATTTGCCACAATTTGAATTTGAGTGCTCTAGCTCCAAGGTTGTAGAATATATAAATCTACCCGAATTTCCACGCTTTAAATGGACGTACCTATGTATATATACCATATCTTTTTGTGTAGGGTTGGGATACACGAGAATATTTTACAAATTTTAAGTCTTAGATTTATTAGCGCAGAACTTTTCCCTCTAAAACATTTCTTGAAACCGATTTGACCTATTGGAGCTACAGCATATAGTCGTCCGATCCGGATGATTCCGAGAATGCATTAGTCTCGGAGAAGATTGCGTTCATCCAGACAGACGGATAGACAGACATGGCTATATCAACTCAACTCGTCGTGCTGATCAAGAATATATATACTTTGTATGGTCGGAGATGTTTCCCTCTGTGCGTTGCAAACTTCTGACCAAAATGAATATACCCTTTTTACAAGGGTACACCTTTGATACCTTTTCACATTATTGAAAACTTTAGTATTTGATAATATTTGATAATAAATCTATAAGATATTGATATAACTTTTATTATTATTATCATAAGAAATCGCTGTTTATTGAATTGTCAGGTTGGTCTATTTACGCACTCCGAGGAGAATTAAACAAAAAATTGATCTCTGGATTTAAATTTCTGTTGTTTACGTCGAAAGCGCTGAGTTGTGCATTTATTTACCATAGTTCTACAGCTGCAAATGAAGCTTTGCGGCTCGGTTCAGTTCTGTGCCAGATTTCAGCCAAGTAAGTTAGCTAATCAACAGACGCCCCCCCAGTTTAGGGCAGCTGATCTGGGCATTGATTGTGCGCCAGTGTGGAAATGGCCGAGGCACCGTCAGCTGGTGAGTGAAGGCAGAGGCGCAGAGGACGCTGCTGACTAGCTAATTAGCCAGTGAACGAGCAGAATTATGACAAATTAAAATGCAGCCGGGCTGGGCCACATTGTACAACAATGGCAGGTGGCACGGGTGGGCGGCCAACACATGCGCACACGTCCGTAATTACCCATGGCCAGTGCAATAACAAAAGGCAGCCAAATGGCCAAGCTGAAGTGAAGCCGCCGAGTGGCAGTGCCAGAGAATGGCCGAAAAGGGTGACGAAACAAAAGGGCCATAGCCGTGCTAGAGAAGTGGACATGGGCACGGGCAAGGGTGCGTGTCGCTTGGCTCGTTCGTCACGGCCGTTTGTGGCTCATTGGTTCGGGCCGAGGTCTCGCAGTCGGAGCCGACGCCGGAGCTGGGCAATTTTTCATGGCTCCATCCGTCGCATGGCCTGGGCGGCGACTCGGTGTTGGCCACGGCCCACATAAATTAACCGAAACGTATTAATTCTTTTTATTTGGCTGCCTGCCTGCCTGGCTCTCGCCTGGCTGGCGCGCGCCGCGTCCTTTTTATTTTATATGCGTGCAAAAATTTATGCTTGAATTAAATATGATGACCAAAAAAGCAGTCGCAGCAGCCGACAATGTTGTGCCTCCTGCTCTTATTTACACATGTACAACACGGCGTATGCGCGTCGTAATGTACGACAGCGTGGACAATTAATCTTGCAACGTGTTTTATGTGGCTCCTTGCGATGGAGACACCGCCTCCTTGACCCCAACACTGTGGCCATCATGCTGCGGCTGCGGGTTATAATTGAATTTTCATAGCCATTACCAGACGTCGACGACGTCCTCATCGTTCTTGCCGGCTCGGTCATTATTTAAATGTAACGACGCTTTATTATTACGGCAATCGAAAGCAAATGATTCCGGCTTTATAAATATAAATCAAATTAGAACCAAGAAACAACAAACAAGAACAGCCAAGAAAACCCTCGCCCAACCAGCCGCCACATGTTGCACGGCCATTTGGTCAGCGTGGCGTGTGGATAATGTGCAAAGCGTTCGCTTAGCTAGAGGACAATATAAAAAGCCCATTTATCGAGCAACTTTGCGGCTATCATTAGGAAGTGCCGCAACGACTACACCAAAATGACATTTAAATCCACACTGAGTATGCTAATGGGCAGCAAAACAATTTGACAAGAACTCCCAGCGACCAGAGTTGATAACAAAAAGGAAACAAAGATAAAATACATGCCTTCTATAAATTAACAATACTACTTCTAAATGCTTTGCAAAATTCTTATTTATTCATTCTATTCAAATCATGCGAAACTTACCGTCTTTATGGAATTCAATTTAAGCTGAAAGCAAACAAAAACATATTTATCATATTGAATATTTAATTATCAAGAAAAGCTAAACAAGCTGATAAGTATTGTTAGAAATATATAAATATAGGTATAATTTATTAGAAATATATATAAATAACTCTTTGGTGTCTAATTAGCTTAATTGGCTATGCTGCTATTCACATTCAATAGTCTCTGCTCGAATAATTTCATTATACTTCAACATTTTTTTTATAGCCAACAGGATTTTCTTATCAAGAATCAGAGAACATTTTTCTTAAACTTGTTGGACAGCTTTAAAAACTCAAGCCAGAACAGCCATATCAGGTTTTCCAGATACTCTTATCTGATTGAGCTCCTGACTATAACACCAAGGATCTAGATATCAAAGGATAGTTATCAACATTCTCCTTCAAGAAATTTTGTAAGTCTTTTAAAAGAGACTTACCTATAGAGTGGTATATATGTGCGAGGGACAGATATAGGAGCGGAAGCAAAATAATATAGGGGTCTTTTTGAAACAGAAAACAATTTCTTTTGATATTACTAGACCTTAACATATACACAAAAACGTTTTTAATTATTTTTTGGCTTGAAAATCTTGAAAATCGATGACTATTCTGGAATCAGTTGCGGATTCAGCACAACAGAAAACTTCGGATATTTATTATATAATTCTTATTTTTCATCAAATTTTCGTAGCACTGCGTAGTTAAACTAAACACTGTGTGATAAATCGGCTACAAACTATCTTAAGTATTTAAAATTTTAGTGTTGGGTTTTGTGTTTCAAATTTTCGGGCTCTAGCTGTGCAACTTTGAAAGATATAGCTTTCTCTCATTTGTCACGCCTGAAAGAGCCGGATGTATATATTTTTTTTCTTCAATTTTGTTAATTTTTGGGTTTTTAGGTGCAAAATACAGTTTTTTCCGATTGGGCACGCCCTTAATAGGCGTAGCTACATACATATACTATATCATTTTGTATGGACGTGGGATACATGGGTATATATTCCAAGCTTCAAGTCTTAGACTTCAATAGCGACAAACTTTTTCCTATAAAAACATTTCTTAAAACCGATATATCTTACTACAGGATATACTCATCCGATCCGAATGATTACGAGATATACAACGCATGTAGGAGAAGAAAGAAGCCTGTCTGTAAGTTTTCAGCTCTGTAGCTCTAATAGTCTCGGAGGAGATTGTGTTGATCCAGACAGACAGACAGACGGACAGTGCTATACCAACTCAGCTCGTCGTGCTGGTCAAGAATATATGTACATAGTTTTCCATGGTCGGAGATACTTCCGTCTGTGCGTTGCAAACTTCTGATCAAAATGAATATTCCCTTTTTCCAAGGGTATACGCACATCAGTAATACCTGTAAAATTCTCTCTTTAATTTATCTGATTTTCATTAAATACTTCTAAGTACTTTAAGTATTAGGCATGTCTCTTTTAAGTGTTACCGAATCCATTTTTATTAACAAAGTGCTGCAAAACGTAGAAGAAATCCATGTGACTAGTGAATACAGTGCCAATCAGTGTTGCCGTTTGGGCTTTTTTTCCGTCAAAACTAGCTTTGTTCGAAATTCACTTGTGTGCAAGGCGGAAAATATAGCTTTTTGAAATTTTTAATATTTTTGATAATAATGAGTACAAAATGTGAATTTTGGTATTCTAACTTGTTTCTCAGCTTCTCATTTATTGTTTAAAACAGTCAGCTTGTTTCTCCACAAACTTCTACTTTATTTGCGTCTATTTTTCCTTCATCTAGCTTTTTACACTCGTCGAAAAACGGCAACACTGTCGCCAATGCGTCACAATGGTTTTGCAACACAGTTTGTGGCTAATTGACACAACGTTTTGCAGCACTGCAGAGAAAATACATGCTTTCAAGTTTTTTAATTGGCACGTGATTATTATACATGCAATTCTGCAAGTCTAAAGAGGTTTTTGATATTTGAATTATTGTTGAATATTTTGGACATATTTCAGATTCTTTGAAAATGGATCAGCTCGTGTTTGCACAGAAACGTGGCTATATACCGTGGCCGGCCATGTTGCTAGAAAAAACCAATAGCAAAGCCGGGCTCGTGCAGTTTATCTTAACCAACGATCGTCATTTGATTTCCAATTGCAAAATATGGGCATACAACGAGCAGAGCAAAAGGCAATTTATCACAGCAAAAACAATGGACTATGAAGATTTTCGTACAGCAATCTGTGTAATGGAATATCTGCTGCTAAATAAATCGAGCAACCCATGCTCTCGCGATGCGATTAGCCAGCAGGAGCTGCGCTATTTGCACGAGGTGCGCAAACAGCGCAGCACGCTGCACGTGGAGCCACTTTTTATTGAAGCAGTTAACAAGCTGCGCAGCAGTCTCACCCAACGCAAGCAAAACTATGCAAACGCCCAGCTGGCCTTTCAGGAGCTACTCGAGCTGCCCATTAGCCAGCTGCTGCTTGTACGCAACCAGGAGGCAGTGGGATCCATACGACTGCTCTGTCGCTTTGTCAGCTGCGCGCCAGCAAATCCAGCCGACTCCGAGCTGGTGCGAGAGCAGGCGAAGCGTCTGATGAGGCGCTTTTCCAATGTCTTTAGGCAACCCTTTGTAATGCCAGATTTTTGGTCCGAATATTGTATGCTGGCCAGCATTTATAGAAAGTATACGGCAAACATTCACAATCCGTCAAAGTGACAGTAATGCAAAGCACACATACACGCAATGTAAACACAAATAAATGCCTTTGGTTTGTATAAATAGCCAATCATGTCAAGATATTTGTGATTTCTCTCTAGCAGCGCAACCAAGAGCCATTTGCTTAGGCGACAAATATGCTTTTGGGTGTGGGCAGCCCTTGGAGCTTGGAGCCCATTGTTCGAGTTGTTGATGCCAGTCAAACATCATAAGGCGAGATAAACAATCGATCAAAAAATTAGACAAATCATCACGCGATTGTCGTTGCACAATAAACAAAAGTCAAATGTATTTACGTCGTGACGGACTACCTACCATACCCTTAGCACGCACACACACACACATACATAGCACGCCTGGTCAAGCAAACAAAATTTCACCTGAACGCGAGCTGGACAGCAGGTAAAGGGCAAAGGCAAAGCCAAAGGAAAATTCAATTTTAGCTGTCAAAAATCTAACCAATATTGGCTGCGTGCCCCTGTGTGTGTGTGTGCGTGTGTGTGTGTGCGTGTGTGTGTGTGCGTGTGTGTGTGTCTACTTTCAGGAGGCGTAGCTGTGAGTGCTATCGCCGAGCACAATCGATTGAAAACATAAATGAAATTGACAGCCAGGTGACCAGCCTCCATTAGTGCGCCCATGCACTGCCCCTTTTGGCATGGCCAGCCCTTTGATGTTGCCAATAGAGCCGCATCCGTAGCATTGTTGAATGGGGCGTCACAGCTGGGCGAAAGGTGTTCATGTGTAACTAAAGCATCAAATTAATTTGACATTTGCTTTGTCACTGCTAGCTCTGAAGTTCGAAGGCTTTACAGGCCATCAATGGCATTGGCCATTGTCAACAATCCTCTGTCTTGATAATGATATGTAGCATCGGATTGCTTCGTGTGTGTGTGTATGTGTGTGTTGTGTGCGCAAAGGACTTTCGATTGTAGCACATGCCACAGCAGCTCTGATTTAAAGTATCCAGATATTTGGCTTATTGCCACTTGACCAAAGTAAGTCGAGGCAAAGGCAAAGCTTTTAAAGAAATTAGCGCACATTGAGGACACCCACATATATGACTCTATGTATAATTCGGAATTGTTGTTGTTTTGATGAATTAAACCAACAAAATGTACGCTCAAAAAAATAAATAAATAAATATGAACACAAAAATAAAAAATAAAAAATAAAATTAAACTGGAACCCGCAAGAAGCCAATAGTTAAATACCCTTAGGCAATTGGCTATTCCCAACAGATTGTTTCTATATCTCATAGAAGTTGAAATTACTACAGTCTAAGATATATGTTAAAAGAATACTGAAATTTGTAATAGAGAATATGCTGACCACAAAAATATTACGAAGCAAAACCTATGTAATCTAACATTTCTTCCCCAGGGGCTTAATGATAAAAAAGTTCGATGTTGGTTAAAAATTTCGGAAGAATATAGAAAAACTAAATTTAATGTTTGTAATATCGTGAAAAATAAAAAATTCTATAATAAATGAACTAAATAATGAACTATGATATAGTAGTTCAATTCGATGGATTCTAATAATAAAATCAAGAAACTAGTCTGTATATAACTCTACTGATGGAGCCAGGAATATCCATATTTCAGAGGTCTCGATATGTTACATATTTTTTGAAAAAATCGTATTACCCTCTTCAAGTGAAAAATTAATGTTATTTTTTAATTTGCCTAAAATGTTACTAACACACAGGCATTCCAGCCATTAATGTGACCAAATACAAACAACCTAAATAATAATATGCAAATGGACAGTGGGGCGCAGAGCGTGTAATGTAGAGCGTGGGGCAATTATGTATATTGCCTCCAAAGTGAATCAGAGTGGTTGCATAGGCATTTTTATCGCTTTGTCATTTACCAATAGAAATATGAAGATATTGCATTAGACAATCTTAAATAAACATTTACAATAACTTCTTGAGTTTGTTTCGTGAAAAACGCAAAAAAAGTTAAATATTTTTCCCAACACTTGAATTTATTTATCATCTTTAATACAGACATACTAATATTTCAAAATCTAAAAATAAAAAAAAAATATTTGTTAGTATTTATTTGCCTGTACAATGCCTTTCAACCACTGTGCGTGATGGCTATTATGTCATAAGCACCGCTACTTAGTGGCGGATTTTGTTTTGATAGCAAACTGTCTTACCCCAAGCGGGGCTGCCGGGACTGCATTAGTACCCTGGAGCTGTTTGAAGTTCTTTGAATTCTGTGAATAGGTGTGTTGCCTACATAACGAGCGCTTGTCAGCTCAATAAGTCTTATACTAATATACTAATGTGTATATATGTATATAATGCTAATTTTATAAAGCTTCCCACTCACCACTCTAATGAATTGATTTTGTTTCTTTTTGTATACATATTTTTCGCTTCTTTAAAGTTTTCGCTGTGCAGGTGTAAGTAATTTATGTGGCAGCGCCTGATTCCTATCTCAACTGACCTCCGGAGTCGTGGCTATCGGCAACTCATGGTGCTTAATCTTTTTATTTTTTGGACAATCGACAAGGCAGCAAACCTTTAGATAAGGCAGCAACAGCAAAAACAACTGTTGACTTGCAGCTGTGATTTATTTCGATTTTAAAGCGCATTTTTATGCCCTGAACCCATTGAGAATGGGAGTTCGGGGTATAATGGTTTTGTGACACTGTATGTAACAGGCAGAAGGAGACAGACCCCATAAAGTATATATATTCTTGATAAGGACGACGAGCTGAGTCGATCTAGCCATGTCCGTCTGCCCGTCCGTCCGTCTGTCCATCTTTCCGTCTTTATGAACGTAGCGATCTCGTAAGCCACAAAAGCAAGAGATTTGAAATTTGAAATATATATTCTTGCATACCATACGCAGTACACGTTTATTATTTTTATCGATAACTCAAACTATTTCCTTGCTTTCGATAACAATATATATTTTGATTTTGTTTTTAAGCTATAACTTAAAGACCATAATAGCTAGAGGCACCAAATTGACTATGTAGGTTCTTGTGATACAGACAATAAATTTTAAAGATATTGAATACCTTCCCCATTAGCTCCAAGAGTAAAAAAAAACCTATTTCAAATACTATTGAATTGGAATTTGGATGTCAATATTATGTCCTGAAAATTTCATTCAGAAAGTACATCTAAAACCGAAGTTATTAAACAATCAATTTCTCATAGTGCTCCCAGAATGCAATCCAAGCGCAGCCGTTAAGTCATCTTCGCAGTAAGCGGCGCGCGTGGTTGTGTGTGCATGTATTTGTGTGCATATGTGTGTGTGCGCGCAGAGGGTAATATGTATAGATAAAAGATATAAGCTAGATTGTTTAAAACACCACCTACGACTTGGTGCAGGGGATCTCCTAGTCGGGCAGACCCGGATAGAGGGTACTTGCTTGTTAAGTTTACAACTGTGTTAAATGAATCAAAAAAAAAAACATACACACCCTGTCAGAAAATCTGCTGACTTTTATGTGGGATCATAAAAAAATTGCTTAAATCCTGACTCGGGCCATGGTTCTTATTTGCGCTGGCATTTTTTTACATATATATATTTTTATACTAATTAAAAATTGTATATTTATCAAAGTTGGAACATCGTCACGGGGAGCAAAGCCATTTGCCGAAATAACCGACAAAACTAAAAACATGTGCGACAGGCAAACGCATATGCACAACCCACACATTCGCACACGCACGCAAAAATGTGTTTGCGGGCAAAAAGATT
Organism: Drosophila gaucha; assembly: GCA_035045545.1. Classification (NCBI taxonomy): domain Eukaryota; kingdom Metazoa; phylum Arthropoda; class Insecta; order Diptera; family Drosophilidae; genus Drosophila; species Drosophila gaucha. The sequence goes on along the minus strand of JAWNOY010000176.1, from coordinate 1,146,547 downwards.
TTGTTGACAGAAGTTTACAATAAAACGAGAGTTGAATGAATGCACAAGTTTTTGCCCGGCAAAGCTTAGCTTTGAGCATGCAGTCCCCTAGCCGGCGGTGTTTTGGTGGTCTGTTTGCGCAACTTACAGCCAAAGTAAACTCATTACCAATGCAAACAAACAGGCGGTGAAACTTTTAAAAGCGCCCAGAAACTATTTGCCTGGGCGGGCTTCAAACGTAACCAAATGAAAATCATAATAAAGCTTATATATGTATGTATGTACTCATAAAGAAACAGAAAAGAGTAATAATTAAACTCTTGCATTTCAATGCAATAGTCCAATTAAGCCCATGCTACACACGCTGCATAACCTCTACATTCAGTTATTTGTTTGTTCATCAAAAGCATAATTGAAATATTTTCGCCTAACTGACATATAAATCCAAATGCAACAATGTCCCTGAGCGAATGCGGTGTCTTTGTAGATCAAATTGCCTTACTGTTGAATTAATTTTAATTAGTTTGCATTTGACCGCGGCCCTGTCGCAGTTAATTAACATGCATTTGGCAAAATGCACAACAATTACATGTTAAGCTCTGGATAATATTAATTATATAACAAAGTTTTGTTTGTTCACAAAAATAGCAGAAAATTTTATTTACACACAGCGTCAGCAAAAGTCAAAAACATTTTTAATCGCTTTACCAAACAAACTCTGGGCATATCCAAATACGGTATCCAATTCGTATAGCCCCAGGATACCTCAAATAGTTAACAAAAGGAAATTTTTATTTAAAAAAAATTTTCATATGATTTACAAATATTTAACAAATACTAATTATATATTTGTCTATAAAATAAATATCAATATTTGATTGGCCTTGATACATTTTACATATATTATATATTCAGCGAGACAAATTTTAAAATCTAAACATACAAAAATATTATGGAAATAAAGAAAAAAATTCTTTAGTTATGTGATTAAACTTTTTCTAATATAATGCTTGATAGATGTATATAATGATAGTGAGAGTTATAAAATAAGACGATGAAGAACAATTGTCAAGTTTTAAAGTTTTATATGGCTGGGATATTAGAAAGCAGATATAAAAGAAAACTTTTAGTAACTGACAGAAGATGCTACAACAAAATATCTATATTTTAAGAAATTATATTCAACTTTGTTTAATACAGTTCTCGATAGATGTATATAATGATAGTGATAATGATGAAATAAGGTGATGAGAAGTTGTTGAAGAACGATTGTCAATTTTTAAAGCCTTATATGGTTATGATATTAGAAAGCAAAGAGCATTTTTCGTAATAGACAGAAGCTACTAAAACAAAATATCTATATTTTAAGAAATTATATTTTCTGAATATTTAAGAATCATATTCAATTAGAAGTCTTCAATGAACAAAATATGATATAGATTAATAAAGCTAAAAGCTAAAGGACATTAGGTTAAAAATTTAAGATTACATAGCCTTTAATAGCCTATACTTGTGCCAAAGCCTCGATGATATGTGAATAAAATCAAATTTCAGGGTAGAAATTTAGTTCTAAAAGAAAAGGAAGCCAGCTCAGCAGCGTATGCATAGGTCGTTGGCTAAAATTTAAAATTTTTTAATGTTTGCTGCCTTCATTTTTATTGTTTGCGTGGACAAACGTAGTACGTATAGCCGCGGAGAGCACAAATGCTAGTTTTGTAGTCATTTTCGTAGGTCGTTGGGCACAATGTGTAATGTGTAATTAAAATGTGGCAGACAACATCGTGGGGACTTGGCCGCATTTCCGCTGCCCTGGCTGCAGCAGATGTTATTGCAGCTGCCAAGGCACTCATTAACCGCACGGTAATAATTAATTGAGATATGTATTACAAGTGCCGAGGGCACCAGTGCGCTTGGCCGTGCTGGACGGTCAGATAGATACTGCCTGTTAATTTATTAATAAATTTGATTAATGCACTGATGTTCATCAAGTATACGCTAAGTGGGACGACGGACATTAAGCGAGAGTGCATTTACAAACCTCAAGCTGAACCAGATAATCACATTAACTTTGCTACTTAAACAAATAATGCGATTAGCGCCAAGCTGCCACAGTTCGGGGCGCAAGTTGAGTCACTGAGCAACAGTTGCCATAATGGTTGAAACAAACTGATTCGCAAAAGTTTGGCCAATGACCACGAAAACCTAATCCCTCGAGCACTCACAGCAGCCACTCAGCAGCTACCCAGTTTCGTCGGACCAATTAAGAACGCATTTCACGCTAATCGCCCGACTGCCTGGGCGCATTAACTGCAGTTGAGTGCATTTCATTTAAATGAATTACAAGCAAAATATGAATGCCATTTAGAACCACTACAGCCACTACACACCCACACTCAAGCAGGAGTCAGCGGACGCTGTCCGTGACTTTGCCAGGAATTCAACTCAACGCTCATTAAGCACTAAGCAGCAGCCGCATGGACGCCAAATGTTAATCAGTTTTTCCATTCTATTTGCGAGTGGAGTGCCAAAGCGAAAATCACAAAACAAAACAGCGCACAAAAATTGGTAATTAACGCTTTACGCTGTGCAGCAGGGTGGTGACGATGATGATTTCGATGATGATGATGATGGCGGACACAAAGAGCTACTCAAAGCCAAAGTCAGAATCAAAGAATTATATCATTTCTTTTTTTTATTTTTGAATATTTACGTTTATTTGAATGAATTTAATTAATTAGCGTTAAAAACCAAACTGACGTTCAATAGAGCCAAACCTCTTCGTGTCTGCCGCCCATTTGCCAAGACAACTGATGACTCGGCCAGCTTGTTGAAAGCTTTAATAAGTCGGCCTGGCCATCTGGCGTCACAGCAACGGTGTTGGCCAATTTGCGGCTTAGGCTTAAGCAGCTCAATATTGAAACAATTATTCCAAATATTATTGTGCCTCATGATGACGTTGACGCTGACAGAGCCACAGCTGCTAATGACGTTCCAGCTTAAGCTGTTAAGCGGATATTTGATTTCGCATCAATACATATGCATACAATACACATTTATACATATATGAAGGCTCGTGTATTTGCTATACATATATTTTAATTAAAAATTGATTGTTACATTTGCATTTTATTTATGAATTTATTTCAAGACGAACAATAGAAGTGCTTAGTTCGTATAATAACTTTTGATAGCAACAGTTTATAAGCTTCTAAAGATGCAGGCATAAATTAGAGATCAGAACGATTTGCATGACGTGATACCTTACATAACGAAAATCTTTTCAATAACATAAATTGAACTATTATTGATTTTAATTACAGTCAAATGTTTTTTTTAGGAAATGATGAGTATTTCAAAAAATTCTGTTTTAAAATGTTTTTTTATACCCTGAACCCATTGAAAATGGGAAATCAGAGTATAATGGTTTTGCAAAATGTATGTAACAGGCAGAAGGAGGCGTGGCAGACCCCACAAAGTATATATATTCTTGATCAGGGTGACGAGCTGAGTCGATTTAGCCCTGTCCGTCCGTCTGTCTGTCCGTATGTATGAACGCGTCGATCTCAGAAACTATAAGAGCTAGAGACTTGATATTCACGAAATGCACGAAGGTCCATGTATGCAGCGCGCATATCGAGTTTGTTTTAGATATTCGATAACTTGTCCTGTTTCACTGATATCGATTATAAACGTTATCAACATTCTGTTTTTGAACCATATCTTTTATATCGTTTCAGCTACAGTTAGCAAATTTTGTATTTAGCTTTTTGTAAAAAAAATAAATTTCTTTTCATATTTTTTACACCGGCTCCACATTTGACAAAATCAATTTATTAAAAAAAAAATTATAAAAGCAACAAATTAATTTTTTAAGTAAACCCGTATTTTCAATAAAATAAAAAAATTTAAGGTTAAAATCTCATCAAAGTCCGTTCAGAAACATAGAAGTTGTTAAAGAAAACATTTTGTCAATTGACAAAAGCACGCGGCAGCGAGCGCCAATACGTGTGCAGTGCACACTGTGTACACAGTCTATACGTGTGCACTCATACATTCAAATGTGTGCATTCTTCTTTGAATTTTATTTCTTAAATCTCAATTTCAGTTTCATTATAATTCTCGACGCTGCTACTTTAGTGGCGCCTTTGTCACTTGGAACAATATGAAGAGTGTGGTGTTATGGTTAGAGATGGTGGCTTGTTTTTTTTTAATTTAATACGCTTACAGTCCTGACTGACAACTGCATTTAGCATTAAGAAGTTAAAGCTATGCAGGTGTTTAGATATAAGTAATACCTGAGATAATATTTCGTTGGGTACTTAGTCTTTGTATCCAACGGATTAAACCTACATATATGAGATATAGAATACAGTACCTTGGATATGGTTTTATTGAGTTGCTAGCAGGCAGATGAATAATAAATAATAAATATTGAGATCCGCTGCTGACAAGACTTTGTTTATTCTCATGAAATATCGGAAATATATCACACCCATAAAGGGTCACTAAATGAATTACGTATAGCACTTGTACCAAACTAACCTGACTACCAAACTAACAAAATAATTTGTCAGGGGAAAAAACCTAAAAAATATATCGTATGTACGATTTCAATTATTTCAAGAATAAAAAGATTAAACAAATGCCACTTTATAGATGAGACAGAAGCTTTTTAAGCTAGGCAGAACATTTAAATTTAACTCCAAATATTTATTTCCGATTCTGATCAGTATACTTTAATTTGTCAAAAGGCCAACTGCCTTAGGCTTCTTGTATATACTATATACATATATATACATGCATATGTTATTTAAATATTTATAATTTGGTCACAGTTTTGCAATTGATTTTTTATTTTGCCTGCAAGCATTTGAGTTTTAATTAAAAAAATATATATGTATTATTTTAAAAAACGCCTAACGCGCAAAATTGAGAAAATCAATAGACTGAAGGAACAAAAAACATATGACTTTTTTAAATGCAACTATTGCACAAGCAGCTGGCAACCGGGGGTCTGCATGACAAGTGTTGTTTCCAGTTCGCCAAGTGAAACAATAAAGGCAAAAATCGATAGAAAATATTTTGTGTATTGTCAATGCAATAGATATATATATGTGTCAAATATGCACATGTGTGTGTAAATAAAGCACAAAGCAAACAGAACAGAAAAATGAAATCTTATCTTGCGAAGATTAAATGCTCTTTAATACAATCATGGAAATAAATATATGATAAAAAAGCCACAAATCACGCAAGCACTGCGGAGAGTTTGTGTATTTTTTAAATCTATTTCTGATTGTCATGCTAGAATTAGATCTATCTTAAAGCTATCAAATTTGACAATAAAAAACTAAATTATCTATCAATTACTTTTAAATCATCTATAACAAGTTGATTTGGCCAACCTTAAACACAAGTGACAACAGTTAGATAACTTAAAATGGACTTTGCGTCATGGAACGGATTTGTGTCCTTCAATATGTGCCAAATTTCGGGCTACCAACCTAATACCGTCGGAAAGGGTAGAGAAATGTTAGTACACAAGGTGGAGCGCACGTGACGAAAGCAGCTGTCAATGTGGCAAAGCCAGAGCAACAGTGCTGCAAATAAATAAATGCACACAGGCATAAATAAAGCCCTCTAATAGCTAACAGAAAAGAACTGTTAAATGTCATTATGGTTGGGCTTGTAAACACGCCATATTTGCTATTGACAATTACTTTTGGGGTTCCGATAAACAGAGGCAATGACAAATTCCAATAAATCGCCTAATTTAATTAACAAGCAGAAGGGAAAGTAGCTGTAGACGGGTGTATACGAGTACTAGATACTCTGCATCGGGTGTCGTATTATAGTCACAAGTAATTCATGTTTCTTTCGTAAAGATAGACATTAAAGTATACATACATACACATACACACACACACACACACAAGCGCTATGCTGAGATAGTCGGACCAAAAGACTTTCATAAACTTTTAATGTTGATCTCTTTTATAATCATTATCTCAGCAACCTTATATATTTATAGAAAACCAAAACTCCCCTTTTGCTAGTTTTCTTTTAATACAGGGTACAAAAATTAAGCAAACAGTCAACCAAATAAATAAAGTTGCTGCTGTCAGTAGCGCAACGGAGACAGTGGCATATGATAAACCGAGCATATAATTGATTTAGGTATAACACACACACAAACACCTAAATACACACACACATAGATTGGTATGCATATACATGCTTGTATCTATCCTATCTGCGGGATAGCTGCTGTTCCGCGACAGTTCAGGTTGTCAGCTGAGTGGCAGAGTGGCACGAAATTGATTTCCAATAAGCAGCTTGCCACGTTAGATTGTGTTAATTTTACGCTAAATCTGTTTTAGCCCAGACTTCATTGATAAACTTTGACATTGATGAGTTAATGATGATGGGAAATACACACATACACACACACTCGCGGCCAAGCAAACAAAATGTCAAACGTTTGCGTCTGAGGCAAGTCGCGCTGTTGCCTTAGAACTCAGAATGTCTCTGTTGCTGCGGGTGGTGTTAGTGGTGGTTTTGGTGATGCTGCTCATTTTATTGCTAAAGTTGGCAACGACTCTGTCATTTGTCACGGGCATAGATATGCCAAAAATTAAGTCAAGCTCAGTTCTTTTAGAACTTTTGTTTTTCTAATGTATTAAGGCAGAATTTGTCATAAAAATGACTTTTATTAAACACTTTGCTACGTAATTTACTAGCGAAAGATTTACCGATAATTATGATAAATGTTATTGATTTAATTGATTGGAGCTTTGGGAATGATGAAACCCAAAAGCACATTATGAAACACATGCATGAGCATATGTATATAATAATTATGTACTAAATAAAAAAATATCAATCAATTTTAATTAATATATTTTCATTGTGCAAATAGCAAAAATGTTTTAAATTCCATTAAAAGTATGCTTATTAAAATGCTCAGTGCAAACATTTGAATTGCAATAGTGTTTTTTTTTTTAGGTATAAAAATATTTACTTTCAATATAAAAAATATAATTTGTTGATCATTAAAAATGCCAGCAAAAATGCTTTGCTGAATGCATTGATGAGGTTACAAATATTTACCACAAATCAAGCTGGGCTGTGCGAGAATGCGACTCAGATCAAAAAAAAAGGATGATACATATTGATATTTCTTTGCTGCTCTCTGAATGAATTCTGTGTAATCTGTGGAAATAATGCATATCCTCTGTATACACTAGAATAACTTCTTATATTCGTGTATCCACTATGCGAAAACAAGTCAGTTCTCACAACCCGTTTAGCCCGTAGATATCTAAAGAACTTTCTGCCGAAAAATATGTATAAATGGAAACGGAGTACAAATAACCAAGCTTTGGTAATGTTAACCAAAAACTCAATTTCCGTTTGAAAACTCATTTCGCATTTTTGGTTGTTTTAAATCAACAGCAAACAGAAACAGAAGTCGCTCAGGCCAGCAGACAAACAATTGCGTAAAAACAATAAACAATGCTGGCAACATCAACAGCAATCAAGTGCAGTTCTCGGGGTGTTTTGGAGTGGCCAAGGGCCAAGGGGACGAGGGGCGTATAGAGATGGCTGGAAAAACAACTCTACCTACAACGGCGAACGTACTGCTCATGTGCATGCCCACAATTAATTTACAATAAAACAATCAATTGATTACCATTACATCCGGCCATGTAGCGGAAATTGTGCGCAATATCCAATTGTTGAGCGGGCATGACCCCAACATGGATTGCCAGCAATGCCAATACTGTCAAGTTGCAGAAACTTTTGACCGCAACAATAGGCAAAGCGGGCGAGCACCAAATTTAAAAACCCCATATTGAGAAGCTGCCAGTTAACTGTATTGACAGGCGCAGGTCCAGGTGCAATGACAGAAGGAGAATGGGGGCCCCAATAGCCACGACCCTTTGAGAACTAGATTCCACTCTGCTTCCTGAATTCAAATTGATTAGTGTTGAAAACACGGTTGCGTGCGTCGCGACTAACTGTTTGTAACGCCTTGGGACTTAATGAATTCATTACGAAAATTCATTACAAATGCAAAAGCGATTAGCTGGAGGATATGACGCAGCAATACCCTTCAATTCGAATGACCAAATTATCTCAGTATTCGTTTTTGCAGCAAAAAACTCAACTATTTTTATTACTTTACTCTATATACCCTGAATCCATAGAAAATGAATATGAATATATTTTCCACCCCATCAAGTATTTAAAGCATATGCAATTTCCTAGTATTCGGCTTACAAAAAAGTTGCGGAGTAGCTGCATAGAAAAGCTGTGGAAGGAAGCTAAAATATTTGAAAAAGCAAATCTATGTGCATAGTTAATTATACCTCAACTAAATCAGGCATGTTTATTCAAAAGGAGTACGAGGAGTACTCAACTATGTGCAAAGTTAAACTTGCCGACACACGTCACAGTTTGTTTTTCAAAAATAGAGCGCTGCTATTTTTATGATTAACCTTGAGAAACAAGTGACAGGCAGCTTAATTAGGAGCACGGCAATTGTGGTTTTGAAGTGTGTCAGTGGCGAGTAAATGTCAGCAGCAGAGAATACAATTGACATAAATGTAGATGAAGAGGTGGGGCTGGTTGGGTTTTTTGGGGCAACTTGTCCGCCTAACTTACCTAGGCAGCAACTTTTTATGCAAAGCATAAGTTTCAGTTGCAGCTGGAACGATAGGCTGGGCAGGCGATGTGGGCGGCGTTTAAAAAGTTAACACTAGTCAAAGTTAACCAAATTTGTTGCATACTTTGCTGCGCCGCTTCACAAAACACACTGAGTGACTGCACAGCAGCCGAGAAGGCACAGGCTGCTGTATATAATGAGCACACGCAGCCTCCCACTCGTGGCGCCACACAACTGGGGCGCCATGAATGGATATGGATGTAGAGCTGCTGAGCAAAACTTGCTCCAAAATACTCAAACGCAGCGGGCGCTCATCAGCAGCAGCAGCAGCAGCAGCATTATAATAAAAGTGGGAAACGAGCAAAGCACAATGGTTGAAGCACAATAAAAACGGCTTAAAATGCAAACTTTTTTCATAGTCTGATAACAGTTTGCATTTCGCTGTTTCGATTACCAATAAGCGCTCTTTTTAGACAAAATATTTATTCAGGCTCTGTTCGAGCGTTTACATTCGTTGCAGATTTCTACGTTCTACTTGGTTGAGTTCAGCCATGTTCGTATATTTGGAAATTGGTCGAGTCCTTGTCAAGGACACTTAACTTATTCATGAGAAATAGAGAGAGACTATAAAGAACATCAACATTTTCATTCACCTTATATTGTTTTTTTACTTCGATTCCCTTTCAGTCGTACAAGCTTACGAAAATTTACAAATTTAAGGGAACTATTGATGTCCTTGTGCAGACATTTCTAGAGCACATAAGCTTATTGTCAACTTACTTTATTCCACGTTTGGAAATGGCTAGAACATTTTAAGTATATATCGAACATATATTGTATGTAGCATTTTAAATATTTATTGAATGGAGTTTGACTTGTGTCAACGTTGACAGTATATATTGAAAAAATATCACATTTACAAAACATCATTATCTATACAGGAAAAGTATCAGGAATGCCTGAAATAGACAACGATTTAATTCATGCAGTTAACTTTAGCTTGTTTCAAAATATATTTATGCAAAATAATGTTTTAAAATGACAATTTAAAAAATCTTTAAAAATTTGGACCATGAAATTTGAAAAAATCCTCATATGAATTATAATTTTTGTAAATAAGATAAAAATGTTAAAAATTTCCTTAAGGTGAATACAATAAATTATATATACTATATATAGCAGAGACAATTGCTCAATAATAATTTTTTAATCAACAATAATGTTATTATTGAAAATCCATGAAGCTACTAGAAAAAAAGAAACTAAAATAAATCACAGAGTAGACACCATTCATTATTAGTAATAAGATGTGAACAAAATATTTATTAAATCAATTTATAACTATTGAGTACAATTGATATTCAGGATTTGAACGTAGTTATGTTCATAAACTGACTATTTAAGCCTTGTTTTTCCATCAACCACAAAAAACCCGTGTGTGTTTTTTAACGTCACATCATTCAACAGCTTCCATTGTGGCGTTATAAGTTTATTGGCCTTACCACCCGGCGACAGGTAATATCAGATGGGCTTATATACATGCATATATATGCACACACATATATATATATAGTGTGTATATATTTTGTTATGAGCATACATATTGTGTTAGTTGCTCAACAACACTCCTTTGCCTGCATTCAATGCGACTTAATTAACTGACTGACGGAATGACGTCATTGCTCGTCTTCTCGCCGAGGCTTATATTGATATACATATATAGAGGAACTATATGAGAATGATTTTGATACATATAGGGTACAGCTGTCAGGAATTAAAGCGTCAGGAAAGCGCTCAGAACTCAAGTGCCGCTGGCGCCAAAAAATGTGACCCACTTAGAAGGCCAACAACAAGGAATAGCTAAAACATGAGCCTTGCCATTTGCCAGCCGACAGCCACGTTGCATGTGGCTCGGCACTTAACTCAATTTGCAATGTAGCCGTCGTCTTTGTCGATGTTGTTATTGTTGTTCATATTGTTGTTGTTGTTGTTGTTGTTGTTTTTACCGCCAAGTGCAGCACAACGAAATTGCTGCCATATTACGAACGACACTAGCGTATTGTTATTATTGCTGCTGCTGCTGCTGATGCCATTGTAGATGGCGTTGTTGTTGCGGCTTGCGGCAGCAACGCCCACGACGTCTTGACTGTGTCATCAAAATCGAATTGAAATGAAACCACAATTGAAATGTCAGACAAACGTTGAGAAACATTTTTTTCCTTTTGCAGGTTTTTTGGGCTCTGACAGACGGCAAATGGCAGCAGGCAGACGAGCCACATAAAATTCAATTCACATTGAAGTTTTCGGAGCAGCAGCCGCAGCCGTGGCAGCCGTCGCAATAGCAGCCGCAGCAATGGCAGCCGTGGAAAATGTGCACGGTCGCCCGTTGCGCGCCATTTTTCGAGCTGACGCCTTCAATGGAATCATTGAACTGCTATCGCCTGCTGCGCGAGAGCACAAGGCGCAACAGGAGACGACGCCATGGCCAGACTAGTACACGCACACGCACACACACACACACACACATGTACACATATGTGCTGATAAAAACAATACAAACAGCAGGCGGCTGACAATATTTGTAGGCCTTTTGCCAGCAACGCGGACAATGCTATCAGCTCTCGGCCAGCATGGATTTAATTTGCACTTGGCATAGCCTTCCAGTAGGTGCTGCCATGTGGGCGTCTTTGTCAATAGCCGCCTTTTGACCCATGCGAGTGTGTAAGTGTGTGTTTGCAGTGAATTGCTGGCAAAATTGAATGAATAAAACAGTCATTAGAATAGTTTGTCAAATGAGCTGAAAAAAACTGTTAGAGCATAGCACAAATTGAATTTCAGTCACGTGCACACAATGACATACCAACCATGCTCTAAAGTACATTCAACGCCAAAAAGAAAACAGATGGAAATAGGATATCCGGCATGACGGACACCAAATACTCTTCTTTTTTCTTTTTTTTATTATTATTTATTATTGCTGCTTTTATCTAGGACTCTATAGCGCATTTATATCTAGACCTTAACTTATGTTGGGGGCTGAACGCCTGTATATACAGTTTATACAGCTTATGATACATTATTTCGAACTAATTATTGTGAAAAAGGCTCTTAAAAAAGAAAGTTCTATGTAACATAAGTTGTACAGGATTTCATGATACTTGTTCTTAAATCAAAATCGAACTGTCGAAATATTCTTCTTTTGGAAATATTTCCTGGTAATATTATAGTACCCTCAGAAAGGGTATTAAGACAGATTAAATGGCAGAGGAGGCAGCATGGAGGAGAGGTCGCACAGAAGAAGATGAAAGCCATTAGCCATTGACCAGCTGTAACAGCTGCATGACACATTATCAAATTGCGGAAGGCAAATGTCGAAGCAGGAAATCAAAATTGAATTTGCCATGTAATCGCAATCGCAATGGCAATCACAATCCCAATCGCTTTGCCAGAGCTAGAACCGGAGAATAAGTAAAAAGCGATGCGAACTGACTTGAACTCAAACCAGCTAAACTAAACTCTACTGAACTGTAGGCCGTGGTGAGTTTCCTTTTGGTGGGCCTCACAAAACCGAAGAGCGAAAAGCAAAAGGCAAATGTTGAGCACACGAGAGCGAGTCACGACATCAAAACAAAGAAACCCACGCGGCTCAGCCCGAAAACTCGTTGAAGTTCTAGATGAAGAAAAAAACCCTATAATATAACGCATGCTTTGCGCTCTGAATGACTAAGGCAAAGTGCGCGAAGATTCAACAAATGACAGAAGCCGCGGACCAAGCAACAGAGCGCCAAGAGCTGAAGGCAGGGGAGGAAGAAAAATAGCGGGAGCAAGAACAGCTTCAGCTGCTGCTGCCCCACCAGCCAAGCAAGAAGCGTAAGCCCTTTGTGCCTCAGTGGCTGGGTCTGTGTTTGACATGCATGTGTTTGAGTGTGCGTGTGTGTGTGTGTGCGTGCTTTGGTGTGAGCGCAAATTACAGACTAACAAGTGGTCGTTGACTGGCAAGCCAGCGAGGCAGACAGCCCCAACCACGACAGTTGATTTGATTTGACAGCAAGACATGACATTTGGGTAACAGACATCCAGCCAGCCAGTCAACCAACCAACCAACCAACCAACCAACCAGCTAGGCAACTTGGGTGCCAGGCGCAACTGGAGTGAAGTGAAGCTGAAGAAATGCCACGAGTGCTGCCTCAGCGGATGCCCCAAATGATGGGCAGAGATGTCGCAGCTGCTTTCGCTTCTGCTCCTGTTCCATCTGCTGCTGGCAAGTGCAAGTAACCGCAAGCCTTCAGTAAGCTGCGCCCGCGCCCATATAATGAAGATGGATATCTGCGACCAAGCGACTGGCATAACAATGGGTAACCGGATGTAGCACTCGGAAAAGGAAATGAATAGCAGGACATGGACATGAAAATCCACACCATTGCAAAAAAGAGACCGTTCTTTGCCTTGACCAACGCAACTAACTCTAACATATAGTAAATATATATATATATATAGTGAATAGCAGCCAATTTCTATTTGAGCATAGTATATACACTCGATACAAACAAAGTGCGTTTAACCGTGTACGCATTTAGTTGAACAGAGACCATAATAACAATAACTAAAACGTCATTGTTGTGTGCTTACGAAATAATCCCATAGTCGTATAACAGATTAAAACAGTACAAAGTATTTATTTTTTAATAAATGCTTTAGAACAATTGATCAGATCAAACAATTTGATCTCTAGGTTTCTTTTTGTGAATTTCGGCTGTGGTTCATTTAGCCCTTGACATCTATATATATTTGACTGAATAATACAATTTTTTATGCAAGAGTAGCAATGCGAAGACGAGCCAGTAGTTGATAGCGAAGTCTGATGATGATAGAACCGGAAGGTTGGTGAAATATCTATGCAATGAACCTTCTCATAGTTTTAAAATTTGTACTCAAATTGTTATTGTCGATTAGAAATTGTCAACTAATACATGACCTTGAGCTATAGCTTTTTAAAAATATACTTATTGTTTTATAACATATTTTAAAATAATTTTTTATCTACTACAAATTTTGCATTTGTTTTAACCGATTGTAGTAATACAATTATTTATGTAAATTATTTCCCGGCTCAAACTTTGGCTAGTTATTTGAAAAATAAAATAAAAAATAATAATAATAATAATAATAATATAATAATAAAAGACTACGCTAAAGGCCATATACAAACCTTGCAATCTTAAATAAATGAATGAGAAACAAGTCTACACTTAAGTTGTGCTGCTGACTGATTACGCATGTGTATATGTATTTGTATATACTTATATAATTTATGCATATATATATATATATATATATATAAATAAAGTTATTCAGAGTCGTATATCAATATGCATGGCATACAGCTAAACGATTCGGCATAACTTAGCTCACCTCTTTTGTGTTTTCCGCTATATGCGGATAGTGATTGCTGTTGTTGTTGTTGCTATTGTCGCCTGTGTTCGTAGTCCTGGTGAGCTGCACTTGGGCGGCGATATATGCAGGCGTCAGTTGGCGGTTAAAGGAGCTCTAATAGTGTGTCAGGTGGGTGGTAGGATATACTATTTAAGTTTGCTCGACTGCGCTCTCGGTGGGCGCAGCGGGCGAAGTAAGACAAAGCTGTAGGCGGGCGCACGGCCTGATTGCTGGCAGTGTCGTTGGCCGTGTGAGAATATTGGAGGCGTCGTTGCGACGACGACGGCAATGACGACAGCGTCGCAGCTCACCTACGCTTCACTAGTCAGCCTGACGTGCTGAAAAGTCACTTTCGAGTGTTTTCACTTTCCTTGCGGGTGCCTGCGTGCACGTTGCACGTGCGCGTTGGCGTTGCCGCTGCCGTTGCCGTTGCCAGCCAAGTGCCACTTGGCAGCGTTGTAAGTATGAATTTTGTTCACAGGTGCACACACACAGATAAGCGACACGAGTTACAGCCTTGAAACAATGCGAGTCTGTCGTTGTTCGGTTCTAAGACAGACAATGACTACCCATTGGAGGCACTCGAAAAGTTTTATGTTTTTTTTGCTTTTGTTTTTTAATTTTCCTCGTTTCTTGCTATAAACTGTGCAGGACGCCGCACGTCGTTGGGTCTACGAGAGTTTTGGGTGCATTTAGTTGGAATTGAGTTGAGTAATTAAGTTCGGTTGCCTGCGCTGAGTGCATATTTGCCTAACATGATAGATGCTAAATTATGCAAGCACTCGCATATGGCGACACTGACCCATTAGTACGATGACGTCGTCGACGGCGGCGACGCCACATGCTAACATTTCGACAGCGCGGCCGCGGCGGCGTATGAGTAATAACGATGTCGGTAACAATTGATCTGATAACGCGTAGGGACTGGGACGGGGACGCGTACTTGGGTCGTCAATTAATGCACGTTTATTCAACTGCTGTTGATATTGTTGCTCGTAAATAAAGTCACACTTTCGCTTTAGCTTTAATTGATGTTGTTAGTTTGGCTTAATAATGGTATTATTTATTAAACAAGTCGAATGTTTTGCCACGCGCCACGTAGCACGTTGTCGTAGGCACCAATACCAATACGTTAGACTCTCGCGTGCTCTCACCAAAAGCACACACACACACGCACACCTTGCCAAAGAGTGTAGCATAGGACGCGTTCCTGGCGTACAACTTGGCCGATGCCGTAATTTGCAATGCACGTAGAGAACTGTAGCACAGTATCAAGTCGGGTTTGGCCAACGCACTTGGGTGTCAATACATTTCAGCTGTCGTTATGAATAATTTTAGAGATTTAGCGATTAGTTTGGTAATTTTAAGAATTTATTTTTATTGTCACGCTGTGAGCAGCGTGCTAACCGCGTTGATTTGTTCGCACCTTGACTATTCGTTACTAAACTCAACTCACAGCGAGAGTTGCCCACAGGCCGTGAGAGCAGCGCACACTCGCTGATTTCTCGGGTGCGTGGTGAATTGCTGCCGAGAGTCGACAGGACAACAGCTGTTGGCGGCATTTATGAATTTCAAAAAGGACTCAACTCTATTCATGTCTGTGCAGCGGCAAGTACTTGTAAATGGGAATATTTTTAAAAATTATACATATTATAGGTAGTTTAGGCATACGCAGTGATTCATAGACATTTATTTATATTTGAAATATAAGAAAAGTGCATCAGTAGCTTTTAGAGCGTATTTGCGCACGCTCTTTGTAAAACACGCTCTCATGCTTTTTTCTTTCTCTCTCAGATGGCTCAGCTGTCTGCATGCAAGGAAGCGTTTGTTAGGGAGTGCGGGTGTGTGTGTGTGTGTGGTGTTTGGGTAAGCGTTTTGGCATGGAAATCTGTTGCATGAGCGCGATTTGTTATCCTCTTTATCTCAGCTGAGTGTCGTCCAAGTGTCAGTAGTGCTTCTTGCAATATAAATTACTTCGTGGCTTTCTGGCCAATGACCACTTACAGCAACAACAATCAAAAATTGAGCAATGCGAAACAATTGAGAGCAAAAGTAAAACTAAAGAAATGCAAATAACAACAAATACTGAGACCGAGCAAATGTACACAGAGAGCAACTACAAATACACTAAGCACTACAAAGACATAGATAAGCACACACTCATACACGCACATACATGTGAAGTCAAGCCGGATGTGGCAGTCAAGCGCTTTTCTGGATTTACGTGACTGTTGCTGAGCTCTAAATGACTTTGTTGTTGTTATTGTTCTTGTTATTATTATTTATGTTGTTATTGTTGTTGTTGGTTTTTGTTGCTTTTGCTGTGTCTTTCGCATCGTTTCAATGTCAAAAACATATGACAAGCAAGAAATGTGTAAGCCATCGAAAATATTTACAATAAATGCAATAAACAAACAAGTAACAAAGCTGCAACTGGGAGCAACCGACTGAGTAATACTCGTTCAAGGGCCAAACGAGCTAGGTTTATTAAATTTAATTATTACAATTTATTTACTTTTTCCACTTTATAGACAATTTTTAATTGAGGTATACAATTTATGTTACGATTTTGAAATATGTATATATGTATGTCAATTATATACTACTAATGGAATAACGGACATACAAAGCCTGGACGTACTTACTGATATTACATGAAACCAATATACTTTGTTCAATGCGTAGACGAGTATAAAAATATGCGTCACCAACTGCTATTGGCGGCATCTATAGTTGGTTGGAGGCCGCTATTTAATTGAATCCCACAAGCTGTTCCATTTATACAAAATTCATTTCGGTCCATGTGTAATAACCGTTAGCACAAAGCACATTACCCGTTGTGCGTCATCAAAGCGATCCGTATGGCACCGCAGGAAGCCAGTCGCATGTCAGAAGTTCTGAAGGAATGTTTGCTGAATATTCAGTTGCCTCCCAGTCTACAGTTTTACCTTGACTACGTTAGAGCTTGCCATATTCGAAACGTATTTAATTTATTTTTATCAATTGATGTGCATCCAGTTGTAAGTTGCACGCCACATGTCATCAATTGCATGGATGCATAATACATAACCGAAAAATTGAAAGGCGCTCAGGAAAGCTTTAAGTTTTCAGAAGTTTTCATATTTTTCAATGCTCGTAAATTGAAATTTACAAGCTGCTTACAAACTAACAAGGTGCATCAATTAGTGAGAGAAGTTAGGTACACAAGGCTTTCAATATGAATGTGAGACAGTCATCCTAGATTTATTGAGGATTTGTAATTTTACTTTTTGACTGAGCAAACTAAAAAGGAAATGAAATTGTTGCACTCATGTGAAATGTAGTTTTCAATGTTTATATATTATTTAACATGTAAGAACGCTGCAGTCGGGTATACCAGACTGCATATATACACGCTCCCAGTGACAAGACAGCTAAATTTAATCAAATAATAATTGTACCTAACAGTGGAGGAGATTCAAAGCAATCTCACTGCTGAATTTGGTTATATATAGTTTTTCCGGTATACTATATATTTTTGTCTAGGGGTGGGATACACGAAAATGTATATTAAATCTATATTTTTAGACTGCAATATTGGCGAAAATAGTAATGAGTACACTACTATATATTCCTAGTCCCAGCTCTTAGACTGAAATATTGGGACTATCAGGGACTTTGCTTTAAAAGATAAAGTATTTGCCCGATTAAGGCACTTTATAATACTATCGTACACATGAGTGTATGTTCGAAATATCAAATTAGCTTCAAAGGTGTCTAAATGCTTTCCGTTAATACAGACGGACGGACACCAAGAGGGACGTTGCACAAAACCCATATACTCTTTTCAATTCGTGAATGAGTATAAAAAGACGGTAAGTTTCTTAAAGTCTTAAAATTCTATACAAATTCAAAGGGTTTTCATTTTAAATCCGACTTTGATAAAAATGTTTGAAAATCGAATGAACATAAAAAATACTGTTAATCAAAGTTGATGAAATTATTGATTTTTTTAATTGACCCGATTTTGACAAAAACGAAAAGGGATTGCATCACAATTTTTATCAGAAAATGTACAAATGTCAGAATTAAAGGTTTTAAATGTCAACCAAGAGTCCTCATTCGTCCATATCGAAAAAGATATCCTCTTTAAAAATTGTGCGAAAAATACCCTAGTTTGAAGCTCAAAAGGTATTTTTATACACTGAACCCATTGAAAATGGGAATTCAGTGCATTATGGTTTTGTGACAATCTATGTAACAGGCAGAAGGAGGCGTGGCAGACCCCATAAAAATATATATTATTGATCAGGACGACGAGCTGAGTCGATCTAGCCATATCCGTCTGTCCGTCCGTATGAACGCAGCGATCTCGTAAACCACAAAAGTTAGAGATTTGAAATTTGAAATATATATTCTTGTATACCATACGCAGTGCAAGTTTATTTTTTCAATAACTCATCCCATATTCTTATTATCGATAACAATCGATATTTTGACTTTGTTTTTAAACTATAACTTAAAGACCATAATAGCTAGAAACACCAAATTGACTATGTAGGTTTCTGTGATGAAAATACAGATATTAAATATTACAAATTTTTTTAAAACACCACCTCGGACTTGGTTCAGGGGATCTCCTAGTCGGGCAGATCCGACTAAAGTGTTCTTACTTCCTAAGAATTGAATACATATTTCCAAAACTTGAAAAGTCATGGAAATATATATAAAATCATAAAAACGTAAAAGAGGGTAAAAATTGAACCTGTTAATGGTCCCAACTTTGATACTTTGAACAAACCAATTTGCCCTTTTTGCTCTCTTTAAAAAATGAAAACAATAATTTGTTGCGGGTAAACACCCGTTCAAGGCCCACACAAACGAAAGCCGCAATTAGCTGGAACATCAGGTGCATGTAGGGTTGATAGGCAGTCTGGCAGGCATGCAGTCAGAATGAGGGCAGGCAGTATTCTTTTAAGCATTTTAATTATTTTGCAACTGTCGTTCGATTATTCAGGACCCACGGCAATGGCAGGTTCTGTGGCATTGGCGTGGAGCTCATCAAACAACCGATGGCAAATGTAGTTTCCAATATCATTAAAAGCACGGCCGTGGCAAACGAATTTGCGGAAATACTGAATATTGAAATGAGCCGAGGAGGGTTTGCTGGAGGGGAACGGGTTTCTGCACTTAAGAGCCGCTTGTTATGCACTTTTTCATATAAATTAACAGAGTTTTGCTCTCCTGCTGCGCTGCAATACTGCACTGCCGCGTGCTGTAATTTTACAACTTTGTCAACGTTTTTACCGTTAGCCAAAGTAAACTCAATTAACTTTTTGCTGCTTCAACGCTAGCTGCACCGACAATAAACAATTTTTTTGTATACCTCCTGGCCTGGTTGGCAGAGAGCAAAAGCGTAATTACGCAAGATAACGGCCAAGTGCAGCCGGCTACTCGTATAAATTGCTTAGAAATTGTAAAGTGCTGGGCTAAAAATTGCTGTGGGTATTTGTTAAGACGAGCCGCAGCAAGTGTCAGCTGACATTAACCAAGATTTGTGGCCAGCCATAGCCGAGACGCGACGCATTTGTCAAGGTTTGCGGCAACAGCATTTAATTAAAAAAGTTCCGTTTGCCGTTGTGCAATTAGCGACCTGCTCTGAGTTATGATCGCTATGCAGACTTATTAATGTTTATATCCATTTCACAGATATTCTAACATTTACTTAAGTGACATTTTACCAGCACATATACAGCAAATAATAAATGAGGAAAGCAAAACACACAACATATTAAAATTGCATTACGTACACGCATATAGTTTTCCGTTACTGCAAAGGCTGATGTTAACTCTTTGTTGCATGCAAAAACAGGATAAATAGCATCAACGATAATACATGCAACACACAGAGTCCAGGTGGCAGTTATGGAGGAAAGAGGACGACGAACAACAGGACGAGCTTTCTCCAGCTTAAATATGTATGCAAAGGAAGCTCCACACATACTATAAGACACTGAGCAGCGCCAAGAAAGCCACCCAGGTATGCTAACACCTATGCATAAATAATGAGCGCACACACACACATGTTGTATGTCGCCGCTAAAAGCGTCAGTGTAATAGCTAAAATAATGGCAAAAGTGCAATTGTGAGTTCAAGTAAATAAAAACTATTCAAATATGCAAAACACAATTCAACAGACAGCAAACGCCAAGGGCCTTGCACAGTCAATGTGTGTGTGTGTGGGGGTGTGTGTGCAGCTCAAGTGCATAAATTTAGTTGTTAAATCCTGATTGATATGTCAGCATAGGTCGCAGGCCATATTCACATTGAGACCTGCTTTCAGCAGCTACAAAATAAAGTTATTGTTATATTTTAGTCAAAGCGAAAGCGCACAAAAGTGCACTATAGTTTTCATGCTATACACTTGGGTAAGGTATTATATGCCGTAATGAGTTCAATCCCGTCAGGTATATAACTTTAGCACAGCTTTCACAGACACTACTTATAAAATTAGTTCTCTCAATGTCAGGCGGATCAAAAAAGTTTCTTAAATATTTCAGAATAAGTATTTAAGTTTCATCATGCCGACTTGTATGTTTCATGGTTTCGAGGGTAATCTGTAGTCATAGTTACACCCGTACAGCGCTTTTGTCTGTCATATTTTATGAGGTTTCTTACAATGCGCTTAATGGCTTTTTAGCCATATGCTCCATTCTTTTGATGTCAAGGCGACTTCGTGTCGAAAATAATATTAATAAATGCAGTAGTTGATTAACAAGTTAGTTGACAAATTCAAATTTAATAATAATTCCATTTGCAACAGTTGAATCCAAGCTTGTTAGACAAACGATTACATTGGCCTAGACCATCAAGAAAACGATATTGACAAAGTATAAGAAGAAAATGGGTTTCTCTCCCAACTAATTCATGACTTTACACACAAACTTTGTAGTGTCGGTGATGGACACGTGGAAATGTAAAAGACCGTCAAAACTTGACTAGAAAAAAAATTGATCGGACAGGTAGTATATCAAAAGCCATAAACCGGTTGAGTACATTGAAGAAAGAACTACAAAGGCGTTAGAGCAAAAATTAATTAACTTTTGTTGTGCTCCGAGGTCGGAACGAAGGCGTTGATGCTGACCAAGCCTGGCGTTGACCATATCCAATTTGCCAACAAAGCCCGCAAAGGACCAATTACGATTCTTCTGATGCTGCTGCTGTTATTGTTTTCCCCGTTTTTTATTTGTTGCCTGACGCCTTAAAAACAGCTTATTACAGCGAGCAGCGACGCCTACAAAGCATCAAGTATGATGATGAAAGCGCAAGGATAGTAAAGGATTATAGAAAAAAAGGAGTCCCCCTTTGAATGTCAGGCAAAAAACAGCGCAAAGCCACTAACGATGCCGCTTTTTGCTGGCATTGTTGGTGGTTGCTGCTTCTGCTGTTGCTGCTGTTTTGCTGATGGTTGCCGGCAGCTGAAACGCCGAGTTGATGCAATGATTATGAAAGCAACGTTAGTGAGCAAAAACTGCGTATATGTGTGTAACACTCTAAGGTGCACGTGTGCGTGTGTCTGAGTGCGTATGTGTGCTTTGGCAGTCGTAGGCACTTTGCGGATGCTCGTGAATTGAACGTTTATTGACACACAAAAGCTGGAAAATTGAAAAATTCTGCACTGCCTCTCCCCTTTTTTAATGCGCGTCACACCTTTCAGGATCTTTGTTGTTGGCGCTGTTGCCAATGTTGTTGTTGGCAATCTACCCCGACAGCAGCTGGCAAGCTGATGACAGCGACAGCGCGAAGCTCTCAAAGGGCTGCTTTGTGTGTGGTCGTGCAGGCGTGTATTAGTATTCAATAGTTGGCCAAGTTGCTGGCAATACAAAAACGAAAGCATTTTATGTCTTATTGCATATTCGTTCACATATGCCACGCCCACAGTGCCGTCAACGCCCCTGAAAAGCCTTATTCGCTTATTATTGCGCTCTCAACCATAATGGGTTAATGGCAAATTGAATTCAATTGAATGGCCCAACAGCCGTTGCCCCCAAGGCGTTCGCAAAGATGCGTTTTCAAAAAATTTTTGCTATATAAAATTGTAATTGAATTAAATTTAATGGCATATTTCGCATGCCAGCTACAAATGGGCGTGGCTGGAAATGTGCGAATTTTTTAATTTGCCTTAAGTGCAAAAGCCGGCAACGGCGACGATGCCAAGAGCCGTATAGTGTGAGCAAATTCAATTTTATTTGCGCTTAAAATGGCCCTTTGTATATGGCTAATACGAACGACGTGACGTGTGCACAGAATCTACTACGAATACAATAATCAGCTTCAGGCATAAACGAAACTTCAAAACCAATTTGTAAAAATGTATTAATATTTTACATCGTTTTAACTTGAAAAACTTACATATAACAATTTCCAACCAAACAGTGAGTGGATTCGATGAGATTCAGCATTGTTCACATATATCTAAGCATCGCTCATATAAAAGTAAATTGATATAGGTTTTTCTTAGCTCATTTAATTATTGCAATTACAAACATTTACAATGACTTTTTGTAAGCTTGCTTCTTTAAAAATAATTTTACCATAATTTAGCAACTACAGCAACTACATTTGTTTAACACTTAATTACATTAGTATAAAGGATCTGGTCTATTGACTGGAAAACACTCTGCAGGCAACTTAAATAACTAAAGTATTGGGCAAATACATAAGTAAACTAAGTCCAAAAGCCAAGTCAATTGAATTTTAATGTTGCTTGAACAAAATTCTTCATAACTGATTTAATATAAGCAATCATATAAGCAACTAGCTTCCACAAAAGAGTTCGTTCTGTAAAAATTTATTAGCCCGTCAAACTGGTTTGTATGGGAAAAGAAAGCTGTTCATTTTCTATCTCCATATCAACCTTTTTTGTACCTTTACATAAATATGACAAAAAAAATTAGCCGACTTGATCGAGCCGTTCTCGAGTTTTGCGCTTAGCAATACATTTGGCGATTCATTTTTATACCCTGAACCCATTGAAAATGGGAATTCAGGGTATAATGGTTTTGTGACAATGTATGTAACAGGCAGAAGGAGACAGACCCCATAAAGTATATATATTCTTGATCAGGACGACGAGCTGATCTAAATACATTTTTTAAATTTTGGATACCTCCCTCCACTAGCCCCATAAATGGAAAAAACGTATTTCAAATACTAGGAAGTTGGGATTTCGTATATATACACCCCTAGATGTCAATATTATGTCCTGAAAATGTCATTAAGAAAGTAGATCTAGAACCGAAGTTATTTAACAATGAATTTCTCATAATGCTGCCCAGAATGCAGCCCAAGCGCAGCCGCTCAATCATCTACACAGTAAGCGGCGCGCGTGCTTGTGTATGTATATGTGTGCGTGTGTGTGCGCGCGCAGAGGGTAGTATGTACCGGTAAAATATGTAAGCTAGATTGTTTAAAACATCGCCTCGGACTTGGTTCAGGGGATCTCGTAGTCGGGCAGACCCGACTAGAGCGTTCTTACTTGTTTTTTTAGCTCTTTCCTTAAATATTTATGTCAAATATTGATTTCAAATTTTCACGCAGTCGTGCTGTAAGAACCCTGCTAAGACTTTCAGCTTATGCGACACCTTTGTCCACCTTTACCTTGTTACATATATAGAAAGCTGACCCGGCAAACATTGTACCACCATATTTTATTTCTCTAGTCGCCACTAAGGAAATATAACCTTTCCAGTAAAACTATCGTTCGTTTTTTTTTTGTTCCAAAAATACATGATCATAATAATTTTTATGACAATCGGTTGAACGGGGCAGAAGTTGCTACTCTGCAGCGCCACCTTGTGGCGAGTGGCATCTATGAGCATATTATAAATACCTTCTCCGTGGAAAAATACTTATATAAACCAATTTTCATAATAATTGGTCCAGTAGTTTTTGAGTTCATCGAGGACATACTGACAAACATTCATTTTTGTATTACTTTACTTACTTACTTTAATATACCCTTTCTTACCTCACAAATTCAACACAACCGAATTTGCACCTATGCCAAATAAAGTGGCCAAGACAAAAGAAAGGACTCTATGTGAAACTATGCGCATATGAAACGCACTTGGCAGTGGGTCTTGAGCGAATGCTGTTTGGCCACAATGTGGTGGGGCGTCTACAAAAGTTTTTGCCATTATTTTCTTTTGAGGGTAATTAGAATAATATTTGATTTGAAACATTTTATTTCAATTACAGCAACGTTCAACACTGAAGCAAACTAAATACGCAGGGGAGCAACGCAACGCCCGCGAGCGGATTGTCCAAAAGAAGATGGAAACAACGAAACCAGCAGCTGCTCAAGTTTGTTGAAGCCGAAGGAGCAACTGTTACAACTGTAAAAAAAAAAAAAAAAATTAAATGTTAAAACAATAAGAATGAAATGACAATTAAGAGCGTGAAATGAAATTAAGTATTTGATGAAGCACAGAGGAGCGGAAAAATGATTAAATGATAACACATTTCGCATACGCCGAGTGCGCCGTCGACAGCAAAAGATAAATAAGTAGCAACTAAATTAAATGCAAAGCTCATCAGGTGGTGCTTGCCATTGTTGCCGCTACATAACTTAGCCAGTAAATAGCCTTAATTGTATGCCATAGACAAAGGCACGAGAACTAGCTGCCAGTCCGAGGAACAAACAAAACTTTTGAGTGCACTTGACTGCCATATAATTCTCAGAGCTAAATAATTGAAAAAGTTGTTGCAGCTGTTGCGACTGTTGCAGATGTTGCCGCAAGATATGTAAAAGGACATGCTTTGCAGCTGGTATTGAGCTATGCATAACTGCCTTCGAAATATACTTAAGACACACACACACACACTCAAGCTCAAATTATATACACATACTTGCTTTAACGCATTTGAAGTGCAACTAATCCTTGTGTTGTCGTTCAGTTTAAGGGCTGAGCATTGTATTTGCTTGTTCTTGTGTTGATTATCGGTTTTGCTCAGCCTACACTTAGGTCTCTACATTTGCGTGTGTGTGTGCTGTGTATAATCATGTGCGTAGTTTGCAATTAATTATCAATCAATTGAAATTACAATTTGTATAGACTGAAATTTATGACAGAGCCCCACAATACGCACATACAGTCTCAAAGCCCACAAAACAACTTCATAGTAGCTATTGAAATGAAATTTCTGAAGACTCCATTTCGCAACTGTCTGTGTGTAGAAATTATGCAACAATTTTATAATAATTCTTAACAGAGACCTGAACTTAATTTGCATTCAAATCAACTCTCGAGTACTATGCATTTATAATAGTGAACCAATATTTCAATATTCAGTTGTCTTAACCAGTATTCAATTAGCTTATGCACAATTCAAATATGCAGCAGACTATAAACTTGTGCGGGAAATTGACTTCACACCCAAAGGCAATGAATTCATAATCAGATTTAAAGTTCATGACATAACAAAGAAATATAAATAGCAATTACAATATGTTTATTTGGCTTTAAGCTAGCTTTACTTGAAATATTAACATGATATTTCAAAGTGAAAGGAGTGTGTATCGTCTAAAATATACATTGGCGATAGTGAAAATTAATTTTTGGTAATTACAAAATACGAATCTATGAAAAGGGTTTGAACCAGATAGACAGATATGACCACTGTAAACTCTGTCCCTTGATATGTTTAAATACTATAAATACACTGGTCGGCATTTATATTTTGACACATCGATTCCTCACTTTCTTTTTCAATTCATTCTTATTTATAGAGAAAATTATTATTGATTTTCATTTTTATAGTCAGTTTTAAAGAAAACTTTCAGCTTTTAATTTTTATTATTGGATTTGTATTTTTTTAAATAAAAATAAAAATAGAGAAGTTCAACAGGTGACATAAGTATTTTGACAAAATGTTATTTAATAGCAAAATATAATAGTATATTTTGTAAATTCAATGCAAGCTTAAAATTAATGAAAAATATATCTTTCTTTGCAATCTATGACAGAAGTCAGTTTCGGATCGGAATTCCCCAAGATTTGAAGTTATTTTTATGAAATCCCTTCCAATCCTTAGTAACTTCAGTTTTCTAGTTTTATGCATTATAACTAACTACAAAAAAACTTTGCGATCGATAATTAATTTCGCTTAAAATAAGAAAAAAATTGAAAAACAAACTGAGGCATCGCTATATTGAAATATAAATGTGTACATACTTATCTTGTCAGAGCCATAACTCCCTCTGCAAGGGTATAAAAAGCAATTTAAATATATTTTACTATTCTCACTCTTGGCCTGACTTCAAAAGCATTCAAAAACCAACTATAAAATGAACTTAAGCTTTTTAAAAACTTTTTAATAAAGAAAATTACAAGACCTGTCATAACAAAGAACTTACCTAATAGAAGCAGCAACAGCAGGTTATCAGCTGAGAGGCTAAGATGGTAAAATGCCAGGCAGGGGAATTCACTCTGACGTGCTTCAAAAACTTTAATTCGAAAATATTACAAAATTATTTTCAAAGTTTTTGAGCACACGAAACAATAACTACCACACATGCTATAATGCGATACATGCCACTTGCATCATCACATCCTGGCCTTAAAAAACAAATGCCTCGGGCTGAACAAGTGCAACATGTATGTTGGCAACAACAGCAATAGCAAATGCAACAAGGTGCTTACATGTGTGCTCTGCACAGCTATGCACTACCAAGAGCCACGGCTGAGGCAGTATTATTAAGTATGCTCTAGTTAATTTATCTGGATTTTGGCAGCGTTGAAGTACGCTGAAAAAAGAACGCGGCGCACGGCAGCCATGTTCAACTTTTGGCAAGTTAAGGCTGCATACCGTCGTCCTCGAACGCATCCATCCCTGACATACTCATACTGAAGATATCACTATTTTGTTGTAAAATTCGTAACTCAAAGAGCTTGGACTTTGTAAATATTTTTGAACTGTTTCAAGAGCCGAGTAGTTAAAGCCATCTCCATTAACATATCTGTTTTTTTTGAAAACCTTTCTTCTTATTTAAATCTATTGTTCCGATGTTAAACCAAAGGTTTTTATTTTGTTCTTGGTAGTATCATTGTTTTTTGCTGATCCTATCTACAATATATATTGTAGCTAGTTTAAGACAAGTAAGAACGTTGCAGTCGGGCGCCACCGACTGCGTCAGACTCTGTTCCTGTTAAAAGTGTGTAGGCTCAAATATGTAGACCGTCCGTCCGTATACAAATCGCTATATATATATTCCCGATTTGGCACGCCCCCAGGGGGCAAAGGTATATAACTTTTTGATCTAACTTAAGGGAAGGTCAACAGTAACCCACATGCCACATTTGGATACTCTAGCTTCAAAACTGTAGAAGATATAGTCTTATCCGATTTGCCACGCCCACAATGGGCGTAGATATATAAACTATATCTTAAAACGTCCGCGTGGTGTACACGAATATATATTCTAAATCCCATTTCTTAGACTGCAATATTGACGAAAATAACAGCGTTTTAGTCTTAATAGATGTAGCATTTCCCGATTTGCCACGCCCCCTGTGGGCGTATCGACAAAATACTCAAACTTGATCTGACGCGGATACACACGAGTATATATTCCAAATTACAAGTCTCTAGCTTCTATAGTGTCCAAATGCTGCGCGTTCATACAGACAGACGGACAGACGGACAGACAGCAAGACGGACATTGCACAAATCCAATAGACTCTTTTTCCTTTTGGCAACAGAGTCTAAAAAGTATTTGCAATAGTTTTTTCTCTATTTGATAAATGAAGTGTGTAGCCCAACTAGGGAATATATTTTCGGTGCTTTATTTTGCTTATAGAGGTGTGTTTTCATCTGTTAACTAACGTCTGTTTTAATATCACATGCATACTATACAAATGCCATTTGCTTTAAGTTCTAGATTTAGAGCTCCAGCATACTGTTTCTGTATGCCGTAAAACAAATGCTGCAAAAAATTGTTTCACCCCTCTACCAAACGAACTAACTCTACAGAAATATTATACCAGAAATGAAATATTTGCATAATAAACAATTGCAAGGGTATTTAGTATTGGGCTTGCAGAAAAAAAAAACAAATTCTTACTTGTTTTAAGTTTGGCGTATAACTTTTTTTGCCTACCCATGCCCAAAACCTATTGGCCGCAACTCTTATCCCCCCATTGTTGGCTTGTTGCTGGCGCTGCCGTTGCCATTGCTATTGCGCTTGTTTTTGTTTTTGTTTTTGTTATGGCAAACAACAAAATTATATAAACGATGTCGGTTAGAATTGAACGCCTTCGGTTATTTGCGCGAAGTTTAATGGAATTTTCAACAGTTTTTGCAACTGTGATTTGGCAACCGCAGAGAACAAGAGCTCCACACTTATCTCATGCCCCCTCCAATACCCACTTTGACAACCTTCACAAACACAAATACAAATTCCACGAATTCCGTTTATTTACTTACATTTTGCGACTTAATTCATTTCTTTTTTTTTATTCTAGAAATAACCTGAAATGAATTTCAACTTTGTGCAGCGAGACAGCTGCTTTTGTAAGTGACATATGCAATTTGTGGAGAGGCGCATCAGGAATGACGGAGGTGGAGGTGGACGTGGAGGTAGTCGTGGCATTAACTTTTAGCACTTAAAGTTGGATGGTATACCCGCCTGTCAAGCAACCTATTAAAAGCTTGCTACCAAATCGCAACTGCATTAAAATTTCACTTTAATATGCAAAATGTGCTCGACTTGAGGCAGAGGGCAGACAGAAGCTTAAAATATATGTATGTCACATTTTGTGCCATTTGTTTTGTATTTTAATGAGATGAATTAGCATAAAATGCGAATGACAGGTACTTGCTTGGTCCAGCATCCTGCTCAAATATCCCCTTCCACATGCATTCAATTTGTCAACAAAATATGACAACGTTTTCGGTGAGGCACTTTAGGGATTTGCGAAAAGGTCAGAACTATATAAAAATATATGTATAAATGTACATATAAGAATATACTTTGAAGTTTTGTTGTTGCTGGCTATGCTGTTAGGGGTCATGTTATATTATTTTCGAAGCGTTTCCTCTCTTCTTTTTAATTTAAAAGGAGATAACTTAAAAGTCATGATGTGTATTCAGCGTCCAACCCTTTGCATCCACAATCATATGGCCGTCAGCAAAATATGTTCGCAGGCCGTTGACCAGGCAACCCTTATCAAAACATTTATATGACTTCGTATATGTTAAGCACAGAAATTGTTCACTCCACCATCATTTCAGTCCGCTCTCAGCAAATTATATAAAAAAATGCTTAATGGTCTGTAATCTGCTTAAAACTTGGACACGAGTTCAATTTGCCAAATGGACAGCGGTTTGAGGATGGACCCACGATTTTAAGCTGCCCACCCCGTCCACTTTGCCCCTTCGTGCTGCTCCAGCATTCGCCGAATGTGTTCTTATTTATGAACTTTCATTTATAAATATGATATGTGTATGTATCAGTGTGTGTAGCTGTGGAGTATGGTAAGAAAAAACAAGCATGAACCTTTTAATTTTACTTTAAATTAATGTTCGTGTGAATGCATCAGATGAGTTGGGGGCTGGGGTTGGGGTTGGGGGTGTGGCCAGCCAGTAGCCAGGCGGAAAAGAAACAAACTGGCTGCGATGCCCGACCCTGTATTCAATTTGCATTGTTGTTTTTTACACTGAGCCGTTCTCTGTGTGCGAGTGTGTGTAAATTTATTTCTTTTCAAAGTTAAAACTCATACACATTCTTGCATACACATTTACATATGCATATATATATATATCTGTACGTGCGCTTAAACCTTTTTTTCCAAGTTTTTGGCCATACCCAAGCCTTTGGCTAAGAGCCCGGAAAAGTGGCTTGGGAGTTTTATTTAAAATTGATTACGGCTGTTTCTATGATGAGAATTAATTGAAGCATAAAATTCTTTTTACACTTGATGGATTAGAGTGGAGTTCCTAATTAATTTATATAAATACGAGCATTTTAAATTAAGTTTAATGCATCTGGTTAACAATGAGCTGTGAAAGCTCATAAACAAGGGTCAGTCAAAAGCAATTTGAACATCAGTTAATGAAAAGTATCATGTGAATTCTTATATGCTTTACTTTATATGAAAAAGGACAACTATTTTATATTTTTTATATGAATGTCAAATTTAGATATATTATGTAATTCATATACAAATTAATAATATATTCTTTCTCTATATATCTTAATAATGAGATAAACCGATTTTTTGTCATAATGCTATGGTCATGCATGTCTCCCTTTTTCCCTATATTTATCAGTTATCAGAATATATTTAAACATTAATTTTATTACTTGATACCCTCATCATAAACATTTTCGTGGAGTAAACATAATCATCCCACCTCTCATCAATAATACAAGGTATCGCATACACAAATGCCCAATAGCAATTATCCCCATACGCCCTTGAATGACTACGTAATTTGCATGTTACTGAAAAATTATATACATAAATCAGTTGAAGCTTTAATTGTAATCAAAACCAGAACAGCACAAGCCATACAGCCAAATTAATTAGAATTGAGCGAAGATATCTCTGCATGAACCAAGGGCTGGGGGAGTTTTGCGGGTGTCTAATGCTAACAGAGCCAAAGCCAGTTTCAGTACAAAAGGATGACCACAAGAGGTACATATTGATGTCAATATGAGGAGCTGTTAAACAGTCTACAAATGTTCATGTTCGTAAAGTACATTCATTACAACGCCACAGTCACCGCCGCCACAGCCACTGCCAGAAACCACGAAGACATCGAACACAGCGAATCTATCGACTTTGATGAAGCACCCAACGGATAGCACACATTATTCCATATTAGTCTCCGCCATGACAGCAAAGTGTGGCCTGTTGTTCTTGTTGATTTTCATGCGGTAGCCACTGTTGCTCACTGTACATCTTAATGCACCTGATATCTCTCAAAATTAATCATATATTAAACAGAAATCTGTCTTGTAGTTGGATGAAGGAAATGTTGGGCAAAACTCAAATTACATTAACATGAGCTGCATTCAATATTTCGACCGAAAGTTAATATTGCACATACGTAATTAGTAATTTGTAACACGATATTCGTGTGCGCTGGTAAATATTTGAAATTCCCCTTAATATTTGTAAATCTAATGCATTGAAAATGGCAAAGATTCATTATCGTAGCCGACTCTGCAATACGTCCAAGTTATGTTTTGCAGCCAAATGTATTGAAAAGTAACAATCAAACAATTTATAGCAATATATATAGCAACGGCTATCCAAGGTTGTTGTTCCTTCTGTTCCCTTGATGCTGGGAGCCATCAATTAGTGCCTAATTATGCAGTAGAAACTAATATTTGAGAAAATGTATATTCGGGAAATATTAATATATCTTTGCCTACTATGCAGAAATTACAAGTGAACAACATTAATTGCAGTAATATTATAGATTTTGAACAGCAAATGATTAGAAGTTGAAATCAACTTGCGATGATCAGGCCGAGCTCAACAATTGTTGGGCAGCTGTGTAGCCGGCAGCAAATGAAAACATTAACGAGGCCAACTAAATTAAAACATAATTTGAGCTGAAACAGAAGGTCCCGGAGCACTCCACTTGCCGTCCCCAATGTGCTAAAAGAAATCTCAAATATTAAACAAACATAAAAACAAATTTTCTCATTGCTGTTGTTGTTGTCGTAGTTGTCGACGCATGCAAAACAGCAAAAGTAAAACATGCGTATTAATAACGTACACAAAATGATGAAAATAAAGTAAGTGTGCTCTAATAGTATGGGATTTCCTGACTTGCAGATACTCCGTACACAATAAACAGATACCTCTACAAGCTTTCTGGTTCCTCTAAAAAGTATTTCTTTCTTTCCTTCTTTTTTTTTTCTCTTATCACTCTTCTTTGCTCTTCATTTCTACTCTGATCTTCTTTTATTATTTTTTATCTTCTCTGTTCTTCTTTTCTTTTGCCCCTCTTCTCTTCTTCTTCTCTTATCGTAGTGTATCTATCTTCTTGTATCTTTTTGTATTTCTATATTTCCCTTCTTTTCTCTTCTCTTGTCTTCTCTTCATTTTGTCAGATTTTCTTGTTTCTTTTCTTCTTATTGATTCTATCATCTTCTCTTCTCTACTTTTTTCAGAAAAAGATTTTATCTGATCGGGAAATAGCGGACTTACCTAGTTTGCATTTTGGAAAAACACATTTACTTAATGAAGTAATACTTACATTTGCCCAAAACATAATGCCATTCTTTGCTCCCTTGCTATGGGCACAGGGTATGCAAAAAAAAAATATTTAAAAGAAAAAAAAGAGAAAGAACACAAATGGGAAAAGCAAAGCAAAATGCTGGTAGCAATATTTCTAATCTAATTTTGCCAAAGTCGACGAAGGTAATGGGGGCAAAAAAAAATTAAAAGAAAATACTCAGTACGCTCAGAGAAAAACGAATAATAACAACAACAATGCAGGCGCACCAAAGAAATGTTTATCAAAGTTTGAGCTACCTGCACGGGCGACGAGGCGAGGGCGAATGTCGAATGTCGCTAAATGAAATTAGAAACGCATAAAAGAATAATACAATGCGCCGAGGGGTTGCCACAACTTTTCTTCTCTCCTTCGTCTTCTTTTTTGAAAAATCTGCCTTATGCGGCAAACAGATTTGCTTAAGCTTTCGGGGGAGATGTGTTGAAGGCGGGCCCCAGCAAAGTTGACAAGCATTCGGCATTCGGTTGCCCGCCCGGGGCAACTGATTTGCGTAGCTGGCTGCGAAAGGTGCGACTCCTTCCAGTAATAAGTAAAATTCCAGCCAAGTTAAATAAAATAATAAACATAATTTCGCAGGCCTTTGCTGTCGCATTTTAATATTAACAGCCAAATGCGCTGTATTTCATTAAAAGTTATGCACGCTATGTTGTTTAGCTTGCTTGTTGCAAGTTTTGCACGTGGCATGCTTTCACTCTGTCATCGCAAAAGTTGCACAAATTAATTAAGCATAGTCGTTCCATTCAGCAGCACTCTTATGGTATATTGCTGCGGTGTGGTTAATTCTAAATCAACTAAGGAAAAAAAGCGCTGCTTCTAACATCGGACTACAAAGCTGTGCAACATGTTTGACAACTGACAGTTTACTAATTAATGCAACAAGCTAGTTAGCGTAGCAGAAAAGTGATTTTCAAAGCAAAAGGCAATCAGGTAGGCATCATGTCCAGACAACCACAATAAATAGGCCGTGGGTCGCTTTAAGCTGTGGTTTTCACTACTTTTACATAGAGCTTCTTTTAAAAATGTAGGCACAAAATAAGTAGTTGCCAAACAAAGCTTGTCAAAATTTCACTATGAATCATTCTATAAATATAAATTAATTACCCAAAACATAGGCAATAATTTCTGAAATTAGTATAGCCCAATCACGTCAGGTTTTGCAAATAACCTTACCTAAAAAGATCAAAAAGGTAAGTATTTTCGTATATTTGAGATCACGTAACATCGTTATTCTAATTTAAGATTGAGAAAGTCAAAGCCGTTCGGAAATAATAATAAGAATTTTTGATGACTAGATTTTAACAAATTTTGTTGGAAACTTCAGAGTAAAGTCAACAGAAATGGACAAAAAAGTAAATAATCGATGAACTTTACATTGAATGAAAACAGTATGTATGTATATCATAATTTTGAAATTAACAGAATGCAAGGTAAGCCAATATAAATACAATTTTACGTTATACAAAGTTTCAACTTTTTCTTCTCAATCGCGGATGACTTCAACAATTTTAATGACAGCTTTTTCAATAGTTTTTAAGAAAACACATGAGGTGCCTTTAAAATTGAAAGCAAACTGTTGCTGCTGGGCATATGTTTGCTTTCGATACTGTGGTGCTGTTCAATTGACCTCGCTCTCATTGTTTCAATCATTTTGAATAGCAAATTAAAATTTAAAATTCAATAAATCCCGCAACTGTGCACAGGCACGCACCTGCAATATGCAAAGGAGGAGCGAAGCGAGCAACACATTAAAATGCAACAATTTATTTTACTTGTTGGCAATCGCAGTAGCAACTCCGAGCGGGCAACCCACAAACTGGACAACATTTTGCCCATGCCGGTGCATTTTGAACCCACTGTTGGAGCAGAACCAGCAGACCAGTCGAAAAACATTTTACGAGCGCATTTCAACTGTAACAAATGTCCCGGGGCCATATTGAGAGCACACGGCAACTGTAAAGCAGCGCACATTGCATGGGTATGGCATGGAGGCGCTGGCATACTCAATTGCTGCCACTCGTGGACTCCCGTATAAGCATTTGCAAACATACAGCCATCAGAATGATTCAGGCTAGGTAGTCCAGGTAGTCTACACACACACACACACACACACACACACAAATGCTGACCTCATGTACCAAAGTCCAAAGCCAAGCGGAGGAGCAACGGCGACTGCATTTGGTTCCGGACAAGCACGCCGGTTGGCATTTGAAGTGAAGATTGGTTTGGGTGTTGCGCATCATGCGCTTCGTTGGCTTACTCGCTCAGATCGCCTGTGTATGTGTTTCTATTTAGTATGGCTCTGGGTGCAATTACCAATGAATGTAACAGGTGATCAATTGTAATAAAACTCCCAGGGTGCTTTCGCTTTTCATTATTTTCATTGAACTGTCGCACAGACTGACAATTCCACATACATACGAATGTGTTCGACACTACCGTTAGCTGACCTCGTGCTCTTCAATCCCTGGTCGCTGGCATTGCGTAGAATTATGTGAATGGCGCGTATACTTGATTTCGCTGCTGTTACCCTAGCAATTGTAGCTGCTCCATTTGCCAGTCATCGAGCAGGCGATTAAGCGTGACCAATTGCTCCATCACCTTCCAGCAGCCTTGTTTATGGCATCTCACTGCTCACATAAAACGAAAGCAACAACATTTAATCACAGCCCAGCTAAAATATACACACATCCCACTCGATCTCTGAGGGCTTTACTTTGTTTAGTTCGCTGTTTGCCAGTATCGACAACTTCATATATATGTCTCTACAAACGTTAGCTGCGATTATACTCAGCCATAGATTATGTCTGCAATTTACTACTATGAATGGAAACTAAAGGTGCTACACAGGTGTGCTATAATTTCTCAAATACTGCGATCCCTAATTTAGTCTTCAGAGTAAAAAGTTTAAAGTTTACTTCATAGGTATACTGCTCCTTATCAAATGATGGGATAAGGTTTTATTGGCATCAACTAAGCTCGGTTAAAATTTGTTTAAACTGAGGCTTAAACAAGTTCCTGTAATGAATCTGGGATATAGCTGCAATGATAAAAACTTAAAACTAAAGAACTTGTACTGCTCTTAAGATATATTTTGTTTAGCCTCAATTCAGGAATCGTTTTTGGATCTCAATTCCCAGAATAAAAGCATGGCCAAAGGTTATAGAGAATACTGGAACTAATTAACTACTTTATTTAATGCCAAATAGTTTGCAGCACTTAGCTGAATGTATTGTGCGGCCAATATACGCGCACACTTACACAAAACACCCTAATACACACACACATACATCTCTCTCTCTCCAGCTCTCAGAAACGAGAGACATTAAAAAACCGCAAATTCAATTAAACCAACTTCAAAGTTTTTAATTTTATTTTTTTGCTGTTGCACTCCAACTCTCAGCTTTGGCATTTTAAATGCAGCAGCAACAACAACAATAATTACGTTTGAAAATGCTAATACATCAGCGTACGCGTAATTACTTCAAACACCTTGCCACACGGCAGCGCAGGACTTGGCCATTCGTCTGTTTAATCCCAGTGCTGTAAAACCATGCCACACAGCCTCAAACCAGTGGCTGCGCCGTACCTCATTAGCAGCGCAAAAGCGTCCCCAAAAATACACACTGACACCCACGCGCACACACACACACACATACCCGCACAAATCAGACAGCAATGGCAGACAGACCAACAGAGAGACTAAAACCCAAGCCAAAAGCTAAAGCTAACTCTTGTCTCAGAGTGCGCTTATTGGATACGTGTGTGTGTGTGGGTGTATGGGTGCGAGCGTCTGTGCATGAGGGTGGGCAGCACTAATGTGTCATGTTAAATTAACACTTTAATTTATTCCGCGTTTTCCGTGCTGCAAAGTGCATATTTAATCAGTTTTGTATTTGCGTTTGTTGCCACCGCCATATCCTACTCCGACCCACAGGCGTCGCTCCGCTGGGGGTGTGGCATTCAGCCTGTCGCCACTTTTGTCTGTATATGTGCACACACACACACATGGACACATTTATATATGAATATACAATATGTATGTATGCTCGTTTATTTTGGCGCTCTTTTTCTCTTTTGTCTGTCTGCGAATTTTGTAAGCCATTTTAATTCATGCGAGTGTGTGTGTGTTTTTTTGTGTGTTTTAATTGCAGCATTTAACACAACAAACAGAATGTTTAATTACTTTTACTACTTTACAACAATTACGTAGCTAGAAAATAATGCCCAACATATTGAAAATTGCATATTAAATATATAAAACATTTTTTGCTTGCCAATTAGTCGGCAGCACCGAAATTGTAAATTTAAAATAATTTTAAAAGCATTAAGAATTTATTGGCAAAAATTTTAAAGCAAACTAATTTACTGTATCCATTTGTGGCCAGCTCGCTAATTAAAATGCAACGAAACTGCCAGCATGGGCTCTCAATTGTTGTCATAATACTTGAATCATGTTGTCAATTTGGCCAGCTTTTTTTACCCTGTACCCGCAAAATATCACAAATGGGGTAGCATGACATTATTTGTGTATATGAATGGGAAATTAAATCATACAAACTCCGCTAGTTTGCTCACGTAAAATAAAATAAAATGGTGAAGCTGTAACAAGAAAAAGTTCTACTTGTGATCTTGCAATATAAAAGTAAATAAAGCAATATAATAATTGTTAGTTTCCCTTTTCATTTTTATTTGTTTTAACTTTCTTCTGCTTAAAATGAAGATAAAGTGTAGCTTAACACAAACTATTACAATAATTAATAAAATAGTATTAAGAAAATTAAAAAATTAAGAAGCATATAAAATAAATGTTATTTGCCACGCCCCAAAGTGTCGAATATATAAATTTTTTATAGTTTTATCGAAGCTGTCAATCGTCAGTTTCTAGGTCTAGAATTGTAAAATCTCTAGGTGTAACATTGTAGAAAATACAGTTTTTATCGGTTAGCCAATCGCCAATGGGCCTAGCTATATATTTTTTTTCCTAAAAGTGGTACTTACAAATATATGTTTTCAGTTTAAAGTCTCTGGCTCTGGTTAGAGGAAGGGCGTGGATACATAAATATTTAATGGACGTTAAGGAGGTCAACAGAAGCATTGGGTGTTCTATCTCTTAAACTGTATAAGATATAGTTTTACCCGATTTGCCACGTTGTCAAAGAGCGTAGCTATATTAATTATTATATATTTTTGGATGGAGGTAGGTACACAATTAAATATTCCAAAAAAGCTTAAGCCTTTGACTTCGACAACGCCGAGCTTTTCCCTACTAAAACATTTCTTAAAACCTAACTGTCCTATGGGAGCTAAAGGTTATAGTCATCCGATATGATTGTGAATATACCTCATTGGAATGCCAGATATATGTTAAGCCTCAATTGCCAATATGAGTAGGAGAACTACTCCGAGTCTTTCGAGTCTAGAGTATCAGCTAGACCAACCATATTTTGGCTTTTACTTGCTCGTGTTTTATGACTGCAGCCCAGTAACCAAGAGGCAATAGAGTGAACAATGCAGTTAGTTCAAAGCAAACGCTACCAAAGGCCAGTTGCCAAAGGGGCCACATGTCAACCCCATTGTGATATGGTTCAAAAGTGCAGCACACTCCGCCACAATTTTAGCCCCAGGGTCGTCGTCTAGAGCAGCAGCAGCATCAGCAGCAGCCCTGCTAATGCAATAATAAAGTGACCTTTGCCGCTTGCGTAGCTAAAGCTAAGAGGAACACATGTTAGCCATCTTTATGTTGGTTTAAGCCTTCTCTGAATCCAGCTCACGGACATGTAGCACATGTCCAGACAAAAGTGAAGCTAATTGGGTGCATCCGGTCAAGAAGTGGCCATTCTTTCGCTTGTCAGCTGATGAACCATTCAGGAGCTGTAAATAGTTTAAATTAAATATATAAAGAAAAGGCTTGACGATGTTTTAGTCTAGGTTGTTTAATTAGAGCTTAACAATAATACTATTTGCTTCAATATGCACTAAAGGCACTTAAGATGATCTTGGAGATTTGGAAACTTTTATTTAGATACAGAAACTTTTTAATCAAAATTTTAAGCTGTATCTAATCTTTGGAATATATAGTTTTCTCCAATTTGCCACGCCTCAAAGAGGTGGATATATATCATTTTTAATAATCTTGTCGAAACGGTCAACCTTAACGTTTTTTCAATAGGCTCTAGGTGTAAAATTGTAGAAGATACAGTTTTTTTTTTCTAGGGGTGGTTCATACAATTATATATTTTAAGTTTCAAGTCTCTAGCTCTAACAGCATCCAAAATATTGTTAAGCACTCTATAGACTATATAAAGGGAAGGTCAACAGTATATTATATTATTATACTACATATTACAACAGTATATTACAATAATATATATTCAAAATAAGATGTTCTAGCTTTTAAACTTTGGAAGATATAGTTTTACCTCATTTTCTACGTCCCCAAAGAGCGTAGCTATATACTTATACTCAATATTTTTATATGGGGGTGAGATTTATGAATATATATTCCAAATTTAAAGCTTTAGACTTCAATTGCACCGAAATTGCCTACTAAAATATTTCTCAGAACCGATTTGTCCTATGGGAGCTATAGGATATAGTCATCCGATCCGGATGATTCCCAGATATACAATTCTTACTGCAAATTTAAGCGTATGTGCAAAATGTCAGCTTTGTAGCGTCGATCCAGACAAACAGACAGACAGACAGGCAGGCAGACAGGCAGACAAATAGACAGACAACTCAGCTCGTTATGTTGGTCAAGATTATATATACTGTATATAGCCAGAGATGCTTCCTTCTCTGCGCTGCATACTTCTGACCAAAATGAATATACCCATTTTACAAGGGTATAATTAGACAAAAAATATTAAAAAATTCAAAGTGATAAGAATATTTTTGAACTGTAGAACATTAATTTTGCTGTCCGTTTTTGCAAATATTTCACCTATTGAAATTAGCTATCTTTAGTCCTGCACACTTGAATCGAAAATAGCTTCAGTCCTTTAGTTGCGTATCAAGTAGAAAAAACTTTATGTATAATTAAATTTGAATCACAACCTTTGACTGTGTGCAGCAATTTTAATAGAATTAAGAATTAAGAAGTGCAATAGAGCTGAATGTAGCTTGGCCCTTTGCAATTCAAAAGCCATCGAAATGCATGGAATTTGACGCACAGGAATCAAGGTGACTGCAACGTCTTTATTAATATTGTGAGGCATTCTTGTGTAATCAAATATGCCTTTGATGAAATCTGACGACAAAGGCTATGGAATGCAATTAAAGCACTACACCTTTCGAAGGTATTGTCGGTTTTGTCAAAAGACTGAACATTTGGACAACAGCTTTAATATGTTGTCATGACAACAGTTTAAGGACTTCGCAATGTATGTAATTTCGGCTGTGAAATTAATTATCTGCTTAAAATAATAACAAGCTAATATACACAATTAACTGCTATATCCTGGACACATTGAAAATTGGTTATGTATATATAACTGGGTAATAGTCATTGCAGGAGGCTGAAATAAACTTTTTCTAATTATGAAGTTAATTTCTGTTTTCATGAATGTTGACTATCTCACTGTTGGAAACTTAATTTCTAATCGTCGATTAATGTTTATCTCTCCATAGAATATAAATAAATCCGTTTTAATCAAGGTATTTCTCTCATATTTGATAGTTTTATTTATGAGCTCCCATTTACCATTTCAACAAATCTAATTTATTGTATTTTCAGATTTAATTTAAACTTTAGAATTTGTATTTTAGGTACCTCTATAAAAACTCAGACAACAAGCGCATTTACCAATTGATCTACGCACAGTATATAAAAGGAGCTAGGTGTGTAACTTTTGTCTTTTTTAAATGCTCCTGGTATATACAATAGCCTTGATTCGATTTATGGTTTTACTCTAGATTGCACCAGTTAAAAAACGTTGGTTTCAGCTTAGTATGTATTAGGGATACAAATAAATTTTGGGGGCGTTTAATGCACAGCAACAGTTTAATTCTTGTTTAATTACTTGATTTGTCATCCTCTGTTCATACGAAATATCGTTGGTTATGATTTATTGCTAGCTGATCTCTAAACTTTTGTAAGTATATAAGGCAAACTATTTTTGGAAGATAAAAACATTTCGGCTTAGTTAATGGTAGTGGGTTTGGCTTGTGAAACTACAAAAATTAATTGGAATTAGATATTCAATTCTTAACACGCTTTTTTCAATTATTTTGATAAGATTTTCTATTGATTGGCTTGAATTTTATTTGCCGGTATACTATTTTGCGTTTGCGACGTTAATTTTCTAAAATTAAACGTATAAAAGTAGAGAGCACAGATGTTCACAGCTTCAAACTTTGCCCAATCTATTCCACTTTAGAAGGAGGTAAAAAAGCTTCACCTCTTTTTTCGGCCACAAATCAACAACAGTCCTAGGGCCAATAGATGGGGAAGTTGGCCCAAACCGCCAAAAATTTCAATTAAGGCAAGGCTCACACGCAACCACACACAATTACAGCGGCAGCGGCCGAGTGGCAATCACCTGAGGTAGCGTCAAGTAATTTACGCACTTAAATTAATTTGCCAGCGAAAAGAGGTTGCTTGTGCTTGGCTTAAAATAAGGAAATTTACACTTGAATGTTGGGATATCAATCACAAATATCGTTGAGGTGCTTGCGGGTGGCTGCACTAATTAGAAAGTAAATTGTGCTCATTTATTAAATTCCCAATGATGTTACAGAACCTTTGTGGCCGCTTGTACGGCAGTAGCCCCATAAGAGAAGTGCCAATCAAACTGCAAGTGGTTAGCTGGAAGTTTTTAATTCTTTTGGCACTTGGTCGTTAATCAAGACGTTCAGCAGCTGCGGTTTAAGCAACATTTATACATGGCCAGAGCAGGTGCTTGGCTTTTTCTATTTTTTGGGCCGCATCATTTACACGCAATCAAGGCAAGGCAACGCCAACACCAACAACAACCCCACTTAAGACATGTGTCATAACTCAATTTCATGTGCAATTTCATGCACCTGCGACGACACGTAATCGGGCTGCTTTGCCACATCTCATCTATATGCTACGGCCATGGTCTCCACTTAGCGCCTTTGTGCTGTCTGCTGCATAACCAAGTAGCCTAGCGATGGCCGCAATTTTGTAATCAGCCGGCTGTCCATTTTATAAAAACACTTCAAAAGTCAACTGCAATACAAAGCAGCAGTCAAAGGGCTGTCATGCCCCGCTCAAGTGCGGCTCCCCCTCTGTTGACAAGTGTGTGAGTGGGTGCGTATACTAGTCGAGTGGTGGCAAAAAAAAGAGAAGAAATGGGGTACGTGCGCTCAGTCATGTGCATGAAATGAGCAATTTTAAAACAACAAACGGCGTAAAAAGTCAATAACCAATACTCCAGCACTCAGCAGTGAGCAAAGAAAAAATGATACAGGCAAACACAATATACTCAGAGGGGGCGTGGCAAAGCCAAAGGATGAGGCTGAATATTGGTTATGCCTAACAACAAACGTGGCTAGAAATTTTTTCAAACAGCTCTAGTGCTGTGTGTGTTTGAGTGATGTGCATTGGTATGCAGCTGTGCTTATTTTCTCTGGGCACACACAAGCTATTGAATGCTCTACTTTTCTTTATACTGAGCCACAAATATGGATCTTCACTAATTATAAGACATTAGCAACTTTGCTTTTATTCGTAGTAATTAGTAGACTTTAATATCAAGTAAGAGCTCTTGTCGTGTCAATCAATAATCATCTATTAAGTTTATGCTAGTTTAATAAACTATTGCAACAAGTATTCAGTACTCAGTAACCCTACAAAATTCAGATTCATTTCGATGCGCACGTTTGCTCTGAATATAATCTCTCCGGCATACCCAGCAGACAGTGACAGCAGCTCGATGGCAAAAGCCACTTAGCAAATCGTTAAAGGCTTTTCGGTTTTCAACTATTTCAGACTATCACTATTATTGAGAATACCTGAGTA
The DNA here is from genome assembly GCA_035045545.1 of Drosophila gaucha. NCBI lineage: Eukaryota > Metazoa > Arthropoda > Insecta > Diptera > Drosophilidae > Drosophila > Drosophila gaucha. The sequence continues at coordinate 1,104,188 of JAWNOY010000176.1, read as the reverse complement.
ACTAAATGTGGTATACAATATATATATGCATATATAAAGTTAAATATATATAAATATAAGTATTTGGGTTCGTCAACAGCAGCAATACATGTTGACTATATGTATTATCAATGTGAAAATTGATTGCAATTATTTTGCTCAATAGATCTCTAATTTCCGGTGAATAAATGTAGTGATTCAAATATATGTGAACATTTATTTATATATGTTTATATTTATCTACATGCATATTCATAATGCCTTGGGAAAAACATCGAACGAAACGGAAATTATTAATTCTTACGCATGAATTCGCTCGATTTAATTTTGATTTTTATCTGCCTACACACAAATTTTGCAATTGATGAGGTTTTGTTATGGCTGGAAACATTTTGTGCATGTGGACAGATAATTGAAATGGACATGTGATTGAGTGTGGTGTGTATTGTGTGTGGACCTCCACTCAAGTGTAGTCTTGTGGGTTATGAATTTTTATGACTGTCCGGCGGACAATCAAAAATAATAAAATAGTTTATTTCGGTTACCCTTCAAATTGCATAAAATTAAAGAGCTGCGAATCCAAAAACCAAAAATAATATATGTGTATAAATAAATAGAGAGCAGAATAAAAATGTTTTTAGCCACAGGTCGTAAAACATAGTTAATATTTAATGCATGCGGCTGTAATGTGCACATAATTAAGACAGGTCGAAATTGCTATGAAATGAATACAATGAAAACTAGGCATGCATGCAGCGTCCGAGTTGCGTCTGCGGTTATATCAGCAATGTAACCCCTCCTATGGTCGTTGCTATCCATCCCATGTGTTGCTAACATCAACGCACCACCCACTGTTTGCCCACATATGATTCTTGCCTCATAATTAAATCACGTCGAATATGAAACTCGCCATGCCGAATGTGCAGCAGGAATTATTAAAAATACAATCGCAGCTGTAACAAGCTAAAAAATTGCACACAATCTGCAGTTATTTGATCTATGACTAGGGAAATTAATTAATCGGAAAATCATATTATGGTACACGGCGCTGTACGAACATTTTCTAAATTACCCCAATTTGCATATCAGTTACAGTATGTGTTAAAGGTGCATCAGGGTTTAAAGGAATAAGTATGCAAATTTCATGTTATGCGTTTAGATAAGGTTAAAGACTGCACTAAGGTTATTTCGTATAAATTAACTGCCTAAAATGTGAAATATGCACTCGAGTATGCCCACAATATACAAAATTGAAGATTATATACACCTCACATTTAATCACAATTTTACCATGAACTCTTTTAAGGATCTATCCGACCAACAACGACTGAAATATTCCTTCTTGTTGCTGCTTGCATTTGTGTTCCTCATAATTATATTGTTATATTATACTGAATTCCAATTTACTGTTTCAGCCAAATGGATAGACCAAAACTAAAGCTCAACAGTTTTAGAGTGGATGAATTACAAAGGGTGTGGCACAGTTGCTTGTTGAATGGAAAATGATTACGTGGCTTGGAAAGTGCAGCCAACACGTACGGCAATTAACATAATAGGCGTAATCAAGAGGACGCTGCATTTGTTACCAATTTATAGACGCTGACGGTGTGGCCGGGCCACTGTGTACATAATTGGCGTTAAAAATAATGCGTTTGAAAGTTCAGAAGAGCTCAAAAAAATGAGGACATGAAATATGTGAGCGCTTAACTGCAAGCAATGGCAATGGCAATGGCGGCAATTGTGGGGACACAAATGGACGTCGATTGCACACGCACACACACACACACACAAATGTGGCGCTGAAATAGCCGGCATTAAAATTTAGAAAATCCTCCATTCAAATGGGCAGCACGTAGGAAAGTATGCGCGCTGTAACAGGTTAAACACTGCAACACGTTAATTGCGGCGCTTAATTGCGCGCAATTTGCAACTGTTGCATGTGTGGCACTTTCAGAGCGAGAGAGAGATTGTGTGCAAAAGAAAAAAAAAACGAAAGAGTCGCCATTTTTATGCAATAACAATAAGGCTGCATGACAATGCAATGGCGACTTTTTGAAAAATTACTCGGCACGACCAAAACAGCAAAGGGCCATTTGTAGCTGCCACAAAATGCGGCCAAATGAACAGCACACAACGACACAGTCCCGGGATTGCTATCTAATAGTTTGCCCGGCCCCAACTGCTGCAGCCATGCCCCGCCACCCCTCCTTCGCCCCCACATAGCGGCTAACGACTGACCAGCACACAATGGCCGCTCTAATTGCCATACATTTTCGGGCTTTCAATGGTTTAGGCCATAGCGTTCAGAGACCGGTGCTGGCACACTGGGAAAGCTTATGCTTGCGCCAGCCTCCGAACCTTTCCCATCCACACTTTGAGGCCATAACGAAGTCACACGCTCGCCCCTACATAAGTGTAGTCAAATCCACAAGATTCGTGTGCAATTGTGCATGCAAAAAAAAGCAACATTTAAGTTAATTTCTGGCTACGCAAATTGCACAATTTGGTAGAGTGATTAATTTTATAGACAATTTTGTGGCTGCTCTACACAAAAGTGGTCCATTCTTATGTCTGTGTGAGAATCTATGAGTGTGTGTAAAGTGACTTTTTGTACTGGCAAATCTTAATTGTTTTCAACAGATTTTTTTTGGAAGTAAATAGTAATTGACTATAAGAATACTAACCATTCATATTTAATTCATCAGTTTGCTTATATTTTGAAATCCTTCGAATGACGAGTACCCCAAGCACTGTGCTTTCTTGTTGTTTACCAAAATGCTTACATTTAAGAAATAAATAGTAATTTAGTTGGATTGGAGTCCAAATCTCTGTTGAAATTTTTTTAGCAGATATTTTGATGCCTAAAAACTAAAATATATAAAAAAGCATTCTTTTGGAATGCACAGGCTCGCAAATATAGAGCTGTTGACTTAAAAGAAAATAAATAGAGCTTACTTAGTCTAAAGTATTTTGCAGCTTTAGGCAGGCTGAGACTTTCAAAGCTGGGCTAAGACTTTGCTACTAGAAAGAGAGATAGAAAAAGTTTAAGAGCCAAGAAAAATCATAAGTTTTTTAAGCACAAGACTAAACTAGAGAAATATATATATATATATTCGTGTTGACAGATAATCCGCATAATCTAAGTAGAGATGCAATCCACATCCCATTAACTATTCAAAGGGAAAATCAGACAAAGCAGCATTCATTAAGCATCTTAACATGGACACAGGCATCTGGAAACATGGCCCAAATGAAATTAATTAAATAATCTGTGGAAAGCTTTTTTGTTGTTAACTTTGTTATCATTTTGGCGAAAATGCCCATCGAACAGTGTTTGCCGCTGGCGAGCTCTGCACAAAAGCATATTACAACAATATAACAGCCACCAAAACAAGCAACAACAACAATAACGATAACAAGGCAATTTGGTTACCAAATGATAAAGTCAATTTTAATTAGCTAATGAAAAACGTAACATGAACATTTTGAGCATGTAAATTAATTTTGGTAACATTTCGGTCTGTGAAGTATTTCGTCCAATTATGTGATGCCCAACAATCTGTTAGTGGGCGTGGCTGACATAACGCCACAACCACCTGCAGTCGCCGCGGGCAGGTGACTAATTTATTTTTTCTGATAATATAATTTGGAATGAGTTCTGCCAGAAGCCAGAGTCAATTCATTTTGACAGTTGGCCAAAAAAACGAGAGTGCATACGCTGTCAGTTTTTAAGAACCATTTTATATCTTAAAAATGGGGTGTGTATAGTAAATACATTGAGTGCCCATGGGGCACTGTGGGTAACTACTCCTGATGCAATTCGGAGCATCAGCGACAGCTGATGCCATCTGCTTGTGGCAGTTGTAAAAATTGCCTGACCAAAAAAGGCAATGAGCTTTTCGATTTGAAATAAAAATGGCTTGTATCTCATGTCAGTTGCCGCAAAAAGTTCTGTTGTTCAGTACTCATGCATTATGTATGTGTATGTCTATGCTTATACAAAAGAGAATCAATGCAAGTTACGCAACGGACTTATCAAATAATAATAATAAAAAAAAATGGACCTTGATTTTTTTTTTTTTGTATTCTCTGGGATATACCCCCGCGGCAGCTACTTAAATTTAATAATGTGCATTCAAGCGAAGAAGCGCACATGAGATGGGAGCTAAATCGTCCTGTTAAGCTTAGCTGCCCCATCCTTCATTACTTGTGCTTGGATGACCCAGAGGCTAAATCAATGTGACCCCCAAACACACACTCAAGTTGGCTGCCCTTTTTAACCACTCTCTCACACACATACACACACACACACTTGCAGACCTTTACACATATGTGGCTTAAAAATTAATAATTCAAAGGTTTACAGTTCAAGAGCTAACTGGCCTCTCAAAGCAAGGAATTTAGTTGTGGGCAGGCTTAAAGCATCTGCAAATAATTTTCCATTGATTACTTCAATTGAAATATCAAATATGACTAGTTCATAACAAATTTAATTAGTTTGCTGCTTGCAAATACATTTTAATTAAATTCAATTTGCGCAAACTACATAAAGACAGATATAAAGCAACAAATACACATACATATTTATTTATATATATATGTATGTATGTAAGATTGTCGTGTAGTACAGGTGCGCAATATGAATGTGTTGAGATTTGCATATTTTATATACAACATTCTCTCAAGAACAACAACAGCTGCAGCATCAACGAAAGACAACTTTTGGCCACACTGACAAGTTTGACGTTTGCCAAAACTTGTCGTAAAAGCTATTATTCATAAGTGGCAACCACTATATTGTCATAGCGTTGGAAGTGGGCGTGGCATATACACACACACACACATGTAAATCGTTATCATTACACGGTAATTAGAAGTTTTCAACAAACTACTCTTCGCAGCGAGCTGTGCGGCTGTTGGCAGGGGGCACCCTGTGCTGTGGACACCCTGTGCTCATGCCATGGAAAATTTGTGAATTTCTCACAATTTGATTGTTCAGAGGCGGTTTAATTTATTTATGAAGCCGAGACACATCAATCTTGCGCAGCTTCTTAGATTTACCATATGCCAGCCACGACTGAGTGTGCCGTTGTGTTCTGTGTGTATGTGTGTGGCTGTTTGTGTGCTTTTTTGTGTGTGTGTCGTCCCTAGATGCTGAAACATGCGATGCCATGGTTTGCTGAATTTGAGTTTAATGACGTGTAAAAATGTTTTTCACGGCTTTTGATTATACTTTACCTTGAGCGGCGCTTAAGTTTTTGGTGTGCATACACACACACACACACTCACATTCACACGTATCGTCCTGGCTATAGATCCCTTCCGTTTGCCATTTGCAATGAATAATGTCGTCGGCGTCCTCCATTGCGACTCTTTTGCATATGAATACCTTTTAGCTGCGCCGCTGATTAGCAACGCCAACTGACAATGCCAGTGTCCCGGCGTCGGAAACATTTTAATGACATGCGACCGGCATGCCCCACACACACACAGAAGCACACATACACGTACATATAACTTTCAGCTACACCCCTTCTGAATTGGGCTGACATTTATCGTTTTCAAAATATTGTTATTTGCTTTTTTGGGGTCGCTGCGTTTACGCTACGTTAAACATATTGTTTTGTAAATGCTCCGATTTAAGTTGGGAATTAATTTGAACATTAATTTTGATTGTTAGGCAATGAAAAGTTGTGTTTATGACAATTTATTATATATATAGAGGTAATAAGAGCAAATAACGGTTGCAATTGGCATGCAAAAACTTTTTAAGAGGATCAAATCTCTCCAATCTCAGTTTGAAAGGAAGTTGATGTTACGTCAAGATTATTTGTGTGAGGTCTATTTATTTATTCGCATATCATTTAGCTCTCAAAATAAAAAAAATAATAAAAGGAGTAGATTCTTTAAACGAAGTTTTCTGTTTCAGCATTCCTAAAGAATACATTTTTTGAGTTTGCAATAAATAACAAACCACATTTTAATTAAAATACGTTTTTACTTTATGGCATATAAGCAATTAATATCTTAATTTACATTTGATCAAAATTTCAAATGTGAAAATGTCAAGTCCTTTGATCGACTGCCAGAACCAATCAAAGTGCAGAAACCGCATGCAATTAAACTTTGACTTTTAATGACATTTCAATTAAGACCTAACGACTGCAGCATGAAAATAAGAAAATAATAAACTATTAAAAATGAATTCCGTTTACATGGCTCAACTGAATAAGAAAATTGTTTGAAATGAGCATTGAAAAGCAAAAGCAAAAAGAACAAAATGAAAAATGAAAAATGAAAAGTTTCCCGTTGTTAACAACAATGCCCACTGTTGACAATTGTTCCAAGCGCGTAGAGCAGCTGGCTTTTGTTGCTGCAGCTTTTGCACGCCAATCCTCACCTTTGCGCCTTGCCCACTGTGCACGCTTTGACTTATTTAATGCTCGAGTAAATCTGTAAAAAGCCCCAACAGCTGCAAAAACAATCCCACAAAGTCATACTTAGTAAATAGCAAATACGCTTTTACTTGTTGCCGGCTGGCGCTTGGCCCTCTTTGTTGGCCCATTGTCTGTGCAGCCGGTGCAAACCCTGAGCTAAATGCAGTTTAGTTTAGCTGTTGGCTGCCTGGCGACGCAGGTGATATTATTGGCCAAAGTTAAACAATTGTAAACAGCTACAAGTCACAACAAGTGCAATAGTTTTTAGTTTTCCAACTCGCTGGCTTTCCATTGTATCTGCTCTTGTGTTTATATATATATATATATAAATATATATATTTGTACTATGGTTTTTGTGTGCTTGGCAGACTTAGGTCTGACTGTTTTTAGTTGCAGTAAATAAAATTGGCATTTATTTAACTACTGACTGAATAAATATTCGTTATAGTTGAACACACAAATTAATAACCCTTAGTTGTAAGATAATTAAGTTTTGTTGCTGCATCGTAGAAAATAATACTTATTACTTGAGGTAATTCCAACCATAAGCCATATCTATAACTACAATTAGAGTAATTCGACCAAGTCCATATCGGATTATCAAAATAACACAATATGCATCTATTGAGACTACAAATTTCATTACCGACATGCAGCTTCTTTGTGTGCAACAGACACACACACCCACGCACGCCCACACACCTATTCAGTGAATTTCAACAATGGTAACAATGGTAAAGCATACGACAACCGTAATAATCAACTGCAGGCATTAAAGTCTTATAAAGGACATGTCTAAATGAAACCTAAGCACGCACATGTCGAGCTTACAGCTGCAGCTCGCAAATGAGAGAAATGTCTGAATGCAATCGCTATGGTACGAGAAATCCTGTGCATGTGCCACAATTCTGGGCTTTTTTGCCGCAGCTACAACTTATTGCGGTTACAAATTGTGGCAAAAGCTATCAATGATATTATCAGTGCAGCCATCGAACGGCCGACGGTCCGACCATATGCAGCCCCAATTACATCCGGTTGCAGTTTCAATTTCAATTTGCCGTGGCCATTGCGCACAAAGGAGCCATGCGTGGGGCCAAAGGAGAATCCGTATGCCATATGCCCTATTCCGTATTCCATATGCCGTACGCTGTATGCCGTGTGCCGTATGCCTGTGGCTGCAGCTTGGCATAATATTAATTTAAATTAGACAGATGCTGGCCAAAGCGGCCCAAGCAGCGACATGGATGGAGCATCAATTTGCATGACGCTGGCAGGCTGAGGCTTGTCAAATAGCTTATGGCCAAGCTTGTGGTGGCCAACAGTAATGTCATAATGGTCGTGCGCTTGGCTTCACCTGTGTGCTAATCATTTTACAATCGGATTAGCGATTCGGTTTCCCATTGTTAGGCGAACCGTGCAAATTGCAAATTTAGCATTGAACCAGAACAGCGCAACAGGAACTTCCAAACTAACCCGACTAATTAACTATAAAATGCAGTTAATACAACATGTTTTGCCCCCAACAAACAATACAATTTTATTATGTTTGTATCTCTCGTTTTGTTTTGTTTATGAATTTAACGGATCACTTAATTGCATTAATATACATTGCATACATAGTCGCAAAATATGCAAATTTTTGGGAATTTCCGCAACTGCCCTGCCCTTTCAAATTCCGCTCTACAACATTTTGTCTGGCTATTAGTTTTACTGTTTTTATTTTGTTTAATTTTGTACTTTTTTACGCTTGCAGCAGCCGCGCTTATGCAAAATTTGCAAAGCAAATTTTTAACATTGATGCTTCAGTAAATTCTTCAATTGGGGCTGAGCCAATTAACACTAACAAACACACACACACACACACACACATATATATATATATATACTTGATATACCTATGCACAGTTGCTGCTTTCAGTCATGGCAGCCACACATATTTCCGCTTCCGTTGTGCATTAGTCGCTCCATGCAACATTTTGCGGCGCAGTCGCCAACGCCGCCGCACATAAATTATAACAAATTGTTTGCATTTAATTGCAGCGTTTGGTTGCCATTATTGTTGTTGTTGTAGCTCATACAGATACAGTCTTAGCTGTATATGTTGATCTATGTGACTGTGCACGCTCGTTGTAAGGTCATCCGGACATTTTGTGGCTTTGATAAAGTCGCGCTAATTAACTGTTACTCCTCGGCTCGTTTATCTTATGACGCAGCTGTCGTTCAGCCAGTTATCAAGCTGAGACACTATGCACCACACTTAGAATCCATTTCTCAGCAAATATGACAAACGCTGACAGCGCTGTCATGCAAGAGTGCTTTACATATCTAGTCAGTGGGTGGCATATAGTTAAATGTCTACTAAAATTTACTGAAAATTTCAAGTTCTATTGGCAATTTCAAAGAAATTTAAGATATTAGACATTAGTTAGTCAGTGTACTTTATATGTCATCAACTGTGTAAAAGAATATATTATTGCTCGCGTAACATGTATAAATATTAAGACTATTTGTGAATAAAAAATTAAATTGAATTGAATATTATAAAGATTAGCTTTCGAAGGGTTTTTTTCAGGCATAATATATTATAATATATTTGAAGTAAGAAAGTAAGTGCACTCCGACGAATCCAAAACAATCCTATTCTATTTATGCCCTACAAAATTGGGATAAAAGTGTGCCACAATTATCTGGAAATCTAGTAACTGCCATAGAAGAGCAGCGTAAATCCAACTAATTGAGCTATTTGCGCAATTTACACTTCACCAAATCATCTCGCTGCTATTTGTCTTTCCATGTATGGGAGCCGTACATATAATCGTGCTTGGATGATACACCATTTACGATATACGTAATCGGGCTGCCGCATCAGCATGTAAATTGCATTACCTTCGGGTGCGTGGGGCCCCGGGCATCAACTTGCGTAATGCAATAAACAGCTCGTAAATATTTTGATACCAATTTTCCAGCGTAATTGACTCAACGGTACTTTGAATGTCAAACAATAAATTCAATTACCAATACACATGCGTTCAGCGGCTCTGCGCCCCTCTTCCTCTTCCCCTTCCAAATATCGTACAGCCCCACGCCCCCTGTGCAGGACAGGCCCACATGTCAGTGTCGGTGATGCTTAACCCTACCGTGCACGTGCTACGGATATGGCTACGGCTACAGCCACGGCCACAGCAATGAATACCCCGAAAATCTCGCAAGGAGCGGGCCCTGTTAAACCAAAGCAAGCGGAAAATCAACGCACAAGTCGATAAACATTTGTATGAACAGAAACCCGTGGCTGGAGAAAGAAAAACCCAAACAAAATGAAATAAAGCCAAAAAAAATAAGTTTGTAGTTGGTAAGAAGAAGGCGGTAACAGTCGTCCAGCCATATGCCAAAACAGCCAAAGGGATGTACAGGTAAAAGGCGTAAAACAATTTCATATAAAATGAAATAATGTTCGGGTCACAAAAGGGTGCTCCTTCTGCCGTGGAAATCATTTATGGCCGAACAAAATTGAGTAGAATTTAAACGTTGGCATAAATGAGCAAAAGATAAAATGGAAGAAAATAAAACTTAAAATATCCTAAGATGTATACCATAAATTGTTTTACTATCGTAAATACATCATAGAGAATACTTCTAGTAGCAAAATGGTATTAAAAGATAAGAAAACAAAAAAATTGATAATGCACCCAATACGAGTAGTAGCAACTTGAATACACTCATATATCCATCTTTTCATTATGTAATATTTACATAGATTCTGAAGACGATTTTAAAACTGATCTACAGTCATCTTAACGAATGAATATGCACATTGAGATATCTGGCAAGGTGTCCAATGGGACACACATAGAATGCTAACAAAACTCATTCCACATTCCATGCCCGCATTTATGGCGCACAAATTGAAATTTATAAGAATATTGCGGGTGTGTGGGGCCCGGTTTATCAGGGCTACAAATAAAAACAAAAAAAAAAAACGAAGTACAAAAAAATATAAAATAAAGCGAAGCAACCCCGAAGACGAGGGCAACACAAGCAACAACAATGACAGTCAAACAATGCAAAATCAATTTAAATTTTCATCTCACACTCTCGCTCACACACACACACACACACCCGATGCACACACGCACACACACTTACATGGGCAAAATAAAAAACACACGAAATGGGTGAGAAAATCAGTAAAGCAACCGCAATCTTTTACCAAATTGTACTGCCGTATCTGTGTGTGTGTGTGTGTGTGCGCGTGTGTAAGTGTGTGTGTGTAAGGGTGTCACTAGCGCTGCCGCCACGCAACTCAATCATAAGTAAATATTACACAGACACACACGCATGCGATGGCTGGAATAAAAGGGAGGGCAGGGAGCGCAAGGAGCGCCAGGATCACAAGGAGCAGTCAGTGGCAAGCTTATTATGCCCTCGGGTAAAATATAAACAGGAATGGAGGAGAGGCTGGCAAGCAGCATCGGGTTGGCAGGCGAAACACGTTCTAATAGATTTCCAGCCTCTCGCCTTTTGATGGCGACGTAGACGTTGGCAGCCCGTACAAGTTACACATGTTGCCTTTGTTTGGCTTCCTGTCACACACTCCCACACACACATACTCACAGTCCCACATGCACACACGCAAGCATTTGACATGACATTCGCTGGGCGCTGCTTCAATTGAAGACCGTAAATCCTTTATTCAATTTTTAGCCATGAACGCCTAAAAGTATGCAGCGCGATAAGCGCGTCACAAACAAAGCCCAGGGATTTTGAGCATAAATACGCATTGATTAAGTTGAACGACGTTGCCAAAGGGCATATGCATATAAATCAGATGTACGGGTATATATATGTTTCATATATGCGCCTCCTTATGCAAATCGTTGGCAATTGACGATCCACGCAAATATGAAAATTATGCCATTGGCATCCAAAAATCGTTACAATAAGACCGTGGGTCCACCAGCCGGCACGTAATGAATAGGAAAAAACGAGCTGAACTGCAATTGACAGGTAAACGATACGCATTGATGAAAAACGCGACGGCGTCGGCGGCGGCTGCCGGAAGCTGGCACACAACTAATTGGACATCCGTTTTCCGTGCGATTATCGGCTACGGCATGGGCCCCAAGGTAAGCTAAGTATTTCTATTTAACTGCTGTAAATTTGTGCCACGTTATTAACGCCACTTTGAGTGCTGGGCACGGCGCTGCGTGGGCGCCAGGAAGCGACGCTAAAAGGTCGCCCGGCCCGAGCATAAAGAAATAAAGACCCTGGCTACAATTCAGGCAATGGATTCATCTACTATTTTCAGCTCTTTCTCTCTCTCTCGCTAGGAACGACTGTGGGACTGGCTCTGACTCCGGCTTTAGCTTAAGCTGTGCCAGCGCACTTCCATTATTTCCGCGCACCCAGTCCGCTTGGCCACGGCACAAAGGCAACGTGCAATTGTCGGTGTCGTTGGCTTTATTTAATTGAAGTCAATTACACAGCGGGATATGCCAGGCCAGACAGCGTCTCCAGCCAGCTGGCGGCCTCATTAGATCAATGTGATGTCAATGTAGTCATGTCCAGTAAATAAACGTTGCCCGTAGCGATGAGAATGGCTCAGATTTTGTTGCTTCCTTTACGGCACAAATCGCATGTGTTAAACTTTTAAGTGCCCAGCACTGGTGGAGCTGCCCTTTAAGCTGCTTAGGTCTTGGGCTTACACAACGATGACAACAAAGACTTGGCAAGATCAATGGGCTTTAAGGCACAGTCAAAAGTTTTGCAACCACTTCAAAAGCTGCCTTCAAGTGGTGTGCACTGATTGTTTGCCACCTGATTCCAAGTTATCCATTCAGACATTCATTAACAGAAGCACCGCACGTGTACCTGCCTCCAAGCCCACCCCTTTTTATCCGTACCCCTTCCGACGACAGCCACCCGCATATCTCTCAACTGTAGCGCCTTTCATAAGGAAGCTGAAGTGAACTGAACTTAAGCTAAATTAAGTTTTGATAATTCCTAATAATCTATTCAAGTAAGTTTTCAAAAATGTTTGTTCACTTCTCTGGCAAATTCAGGTGACGAACTGGAACTGGGACCAAGCCTGGCCGCAATGCAGCTTTGGAGGCGTGGTCGAGCTTGTTTTTACCCTGTGGTCTTGGCGTCTTGGGGGTGTCAGCTTTTGTTGTTCACCAACAGCAAATTGAATTTCAAATTTTCTAAGATTTGAATGTCAGATAGCTTGCTACTTATTAGAAGGAGACATGAAACCCCTCACACACAAACATACACACACACACACCGCAAACGCAGCTTCATTTACGGAATGCTGAAAAGTTTTGCGGTACGCCCGCAAAACACTGCAAAAAATATAGATATTAATTTGAATTGATTAAAACTGGGTTACATATGTATATGTAAACATGCTTGTAATAGAGAGAGAGAGAGAGAGAGAGGGAGAGAGCGAGAGAAATATGAATAGAATTGAGGAGAGTATACAAAAGTATAAAAACATGTTAATTCTGCACTACAAAATGTAATAAATATGAGAAACACATGGAACAGAAAGTAATCTTCGTATGTAGTATCAGAAAACACAAATATATGCTTTCAGAAATAAATACCTAACTACAAGCACCTTTATTTTATGATCAAGTAAAAGTATAAAACTAAAAATTACAGTAATAAAGCAAGTATTCGTAAAAAGCTCCTTGTATAATAAATTATAACAGAAAAACGTAATAAATAAACACAGTTATCTAATCCTGCGATGTGTATATAATTTCTTAATTCTTCAATCCGCGTCAAAGAAAATTGATTTAATGCTCGCGAGACTACACATTTCGGCTTGCAGCTGACCTAAAGAATCGCAAATCGTCACCAATGCAACAGTAGATTTATATTTTCCACCCAGGGCCAGCTTGAAAATCGTAAGACATAAATGATCTTAAAAAAATTAAACTGTTTTACACAAAATGTTATACATCACACAACAAATACGTTAATCTGCTCGACAGTTTCTCGCAGTGTAATAGCTTTGAAAAACTTTCAGCGCCAACTATTGTTGAAAGTTTTCAATTGAGAATATTAATTTAGTCAATACATGTGGGCGAAATGCGCAAAGACGAAGTGGCAGCCACAACAAAACCCAAACAAACGTTAAAAACTTTTGCGGTAACGCAACGCAAATCCAAAGAGGCCAAGCGCCAGCAGCAGCTTAACAGCTCAGGTACTGGGCCAGGAGCTTAAAGCGACAACGCGCCGGCATAATGTGGCTTTTGTGGCGCAATTTCTATTTGGCAAGTTGTTGTTGCATGTATAATCAAGAGGCCGTGCCCCCGACCGGGCCTCCTGACCCCAAGACTTGGGCCCCGCACACAAACCCTTGGCCCAATTAGCATTGTATCTAACGCAATTGGCTGTGGGCAATGCTTTGTTGTGGCCACATTCAGTGGAGTGGCATCAAGTACCTTGCCGCATAAAAAAATGGCAGCACACAGACACACTTACGTGCAGTTACTTTGTATTTGTATAAAAATAATTCGGTCAGTTGTCACTTTGATGTGCCCAAAAATGTTGGCAACACTTGTTTAGCCGCGGGCGCACTTTCTACTCGTACTCTCATACGCATTCACAGTCACTCACACACTCACACACACACACACGGTGTGCGTTCGTATTTGTGCATTTGTATGTACATAGATAAAGCGAGCTCTTCCTGCTGGGAATTAGCATACAGACTGCATCTCCACAGAGTCGCTGCGTCCGGCGCAGCTCATGTTATGAACATCATCAACGGCCCCGGGGCAGCAGCAGCTGTTGAGGTCCAACTACCAATCCTCGTCCGATTCATGGCGCACATATCATCCCATAGTCGCAGCCACCTTCAGATTTGTGTATGAAAAATGTTTTTTTTTCTTTGCCATTTGCATGGAAAAACGAACGGCAAACGTCGTCATGGTCATCGTCATGCTGAGTGCTGCCTAACATTCAAAGTCCATTCAATCACACACATGCCGGGTAGAATGGAGACAGCGGGATCTACCTGCAAACCGACCGGCCAGCCAGTCGGCCAGCCAGCTATACATTCTTGATGCGGACGTCTTTGCCCAGCGGTAACAACTGTCCGTAGCAGAAGCCTCTGTTGCTTTGTTTCATTTGTGTGCATGCGTGTGTATGTGTGTGTGTGTGTGTGTGTGTGTTTGCGTGGGCGTGTGTGTGCTTAGACGGAGGTAGGAACACAGCTTGTTTCCGGCACGGCACGTAAAGCAACACGACTAAGGAAAGCAAAATGGCGCCTGCAGTGAATTGAACTTTTGCATTTCAAGTGAAATGCTCATACAAAGCAAGAACAAGCTCTAACAATAGCCAAACATGCAGAAAGAACAGCAAGAGCCCAACCAAATGAAAATTTTGAAACAAAAGCAGCCAAATAATACAATCTCTCCTTTTCAGCACAAAAAAAAATATTCAAAGAATGCCCTCTACCAAAATGGGAGCGAGTTCCTGATTTCCACTGACCATAAGCAAGTTTGTACCAACTAAAAAGAGTTATTATCCAATTGTTTACACCCACACACTCACAATACAAATAAAAACATATGCAATTGATAAGTACTAGACTTCAATGTGATTTAAAAACGAGATAACTGCAAAAGAAACAGTAAACAAAATTAGAAAACATTTTAAGCGTATAACTACAAAATCAATTTAGTATACAGATATTTTGAAAAGGTATTATCATAGCTGTCCTATAGCTTTATAGTTATAATATGTAATATTATAATATACATTTATTTATTTTTTTAATTTTTTTTTTCATTATTATTAATTTACTTTTAATATTATTTATTTTTAAAGAGACTTCATAGTCTTCTCTGCTTTGATGTACAAATTTTGATTGACATTTATAGGCATTAGGTGAAAATTAGAGGGATGGGCTAACTTCGGCCATGCCGAAGATCAAGATCCAACATGTAAATGACATAGTTTGGTTTTATTTTAGAGATGGGCGTCGGGATCGGGATTTTCGGGACGTGAAATTGTCCCGAAACAATTTTCGGGCTTGTTGGGAAAGATTCTAAAAAATTCCAGGACGGTCGGATAAGTGTTTTATCCCTACATCAAGGTGGCATGATAAGAGATTCTAGAGATATGCTCATGAGCAGAGGTTGTCGTCGGGATCGAAATTTTCGGGTCCCTCGGGTCCCGAGCATTTCTCAAGAATTTTTTACCATGATCTCATAACCAAGCACGTGTCCGATCGTCCTGGAATTTTTTTAAATCTTTCCCAACCCGCCAGATACCAAAAATCGTTTCGGGTCCCGAAAATCCCGATCCCAACGCCCATCTCTAGTCCATATTTTAATACATACTAATAATAAAAATATTTGTATCCAACAAAGTAATAAAAAAGTGAAAATTAAAGTACTTATAGAATCAAGAATAAGAATAAGGAATACACATCTTTTGGATACCTCACCCTATTTCTCAAAATCCATCTGCAAAGTATAAAACATTTATGCAATGAAAGGTTTCTTAAAGATTTGCCAAGAAGAACGGAAATTATACTTATTTCCCATGGTGTAGAGTGTGGGAAGAACAAACAGCCGCTATGCCTGTGGATGAGAATAGGTTTTTAAGACAGTAATAATGATTAAAAGCATCTTTGCATAGATCAACAATATTTTATATTTTAATACCTTCCTAAATAAATACCTTAAATACCTTCCCCTGCTCGAAGTTGGAAAAACTCTTTGGAACCGCACATCGTTTGGCATTGATATTCACAGACATTTTACAATATTATCTTTGTGTCCTCCACAAGATTGTTAGTTTTAAATATCGTTTTTAAATATGCTTAGTGCGTATTTTTCATGTATGAATGTCTGTAAAGAATAAGAATAGGATGTGTCAAACAACAGAGCGGCACTGGGTTCACTATAGAATTTTCTCTTTGCACGGTTCTAAATTGGTTCCAAAAACTATCATTCCCCAATTATTGCCACATAACTTATAAAATACTTAGTGTAATTCAAACCCGTTCTTTTAAATATTGCCAATTTGATTTATTTTATGTTCGTTTATGTTCGACACTTAAGCCTGAACAGTGCAGGCAGCATTGTTCCACATCTCGGCTTGCATAGCCAAGTAGTTACTCAGCTGGGTAAGGCTCATGTTGGAAAGCAGGCTGTTGATGGAAGGCAGCACATACTTTTCGAACATGGGGTTAACATAAGGCTGAATCTCCTCGGTGAACAACAGAGAGAAGGAATTGATGAAATCGTTGAAATAATTGTTAACGGCAACGTCCATGTACTTGTTCCAGTTGTCGGCTTTCACATCCCCAACAAAGTATTGCAGGTTGAAGTCGGCAATGCGCAGTCCATTGGAGTTGCTCAAGCTCTGGGCAAAGGTGTACTCTCCTACGAATCGCCAGTCCGTGAGTTTCTTGTTGATCAGGACGCTCTGGCGTATTGGCAGTGGCAGACCACCAACGCTTAGAACACCCTCCACTTCATAGGATCCCAAGATTTGAAGCTGGGGGAAGATAACATCAAAGGTGGCATGGAGGGTGTTGGGGTTGAAGCTGCCGCTCAGCACCTGGAAGTTGTTGAGACCCGAAATACGGATGTTGCTCACGTTGCCCACAATATTTGTCTCTCCGTTGATGTAGTCGAAGGCGTAGAAATCGGTTGTCAGTGGGGCCATGACAGGAATATTATCGGCAGGAAAGCCACAGGGCAACATCTTCTTCCAGGCATCGAGGAACATATCAAGGGCTTCACGATAGTTGACCATGCCCGAGTCCTGGGTGACGGGTGAGGCACTGGCAAAAGCTACCAGGAGCGCTAGTAGAATACACTTTGCAATCATTTTCTTTGTTTAGTGGTAGAAAGAACACTGTGAAGAATGGGTCGCACGCCTTTTCTTTTATAGTCGAACCGTTATCATTATCTATGAATTGTTCAAGGGGCACTTTGATCGATCGCATTTGAATAGGCAGTAAGTCTTATAGTATTAAACTGAACGATCTATGGTATGATTCAACATAGTAAGTAAGTTTGATTTATAGCACTTAACTTCAAGATGGGTGGACTGAAAATGAGTCAGCTCTGGGAAACATAGTTATTTTTTAAGGTTATATTTTTCCTATTATTTAAAAAATAGATCTATATCATCCGCGATTAAAGGATTAAAATTTCACAAGTAAATACAACTTATTGTTACTTTAATACTTGAAATTAAATGAATTGTAATAATAATGCTTTTTTTCAGACAAGTGAAAAAAATATACAAAAATTATTAGGTGGCAAATTACTATTCATTTTGCTTATATTTTTACCTAATATTTTAATTATTTATAATAAATGTAATATAATTTGAATTTAAATATAATAATAATTTCTTTATATTTAATATTTAGTATTTGAATCTGGTATTATTTAAATATTTGTGTTGACTGTAAGGTATTGCAAACTAATGATAGCTATAAAAGTTTTATGTTCTTATTATTGTTTACTTATAATTTTTTATTTCAATATAGTTATTCACGTTCACGTTACACATTAGTCCGTTTTTAACTCCAAAACTTATCAGAGATGTCCCACTGAAAATGCATTTAACTTAATTAAGTTTATAATCTAATAAGATCGCATGTTGTTTATCATCAATAAAGCGCTTCAATTATTGCAAAGCCATGCGATTATAATCCGTATTTCACGGAATAGATCGATTTAACATATTTCTGCAACATTCGATCAATCAATGCGCCACATAATGTATCCATAGATAACAACTCGACTATAAAAGACAGCGCCTGAAATATATTCCTCACAGAGTTTGTTCTAACATTAACCAAGCAATATGATGGCAAAGTGTATTCTACTAGCGCTCCTGGTGACGTTCGCCAGTGCCTCACCCGTCACCCAGGACTCGGGCATGGTCAACTATCGTGAAGCCCTTGATATGTTCCTCGACGCCTGGAAGAAGATGTTGCCCTGTGGCTTTCCTGCCGATAATATTCCTGTCATGGCCCCACTGACAACCGATTTCTACGCCTTCGACTACATCAATGGAGAGACCAACATTGTGGGCAACGTGAGCAACATCCGTATTTCGGGTCTTAACAACTTCCAGGTGCTGAGCGGCAGCTTCAACCCCAACACCCTCCATGCCACCTTTGATGTTATCTTCCCCCAGCTTCAAATCTTGGGATCCTATGAAGTGGAGGGTGTTCTAAGCGTTGGTGGTCTGCCACTGCCAATACGCCAGAGCGTCCTGATCAACAAGAAACTCACGGACTGGCGATTCGTAGGAGAGTACACCTTTGCCCAGAGCTTGAGCAACTCCAATGGACTGCGCATTGCCGAC
Organism: Drosophila gaucha; assembly: GCA_035045545.1. Taxonomy (NCBI): domain Eukaryota; kingdom Metazoa; phylum Arthropoda; class Insecta; order Diptera; family Drosophilidae; genus Drosophila; species Drosophila gaucha. The sequence goes on along the minus strand of JAWNOY010000176.1, from coordinate 1,085,418 downwards.
TTCAACCTGCAATACTTTGTTGGGGATGTGAAAGCCGACAACTGGAACAAGTACATGGACGTTGCCGTTAACAATTATTTCAACGATTTCATCAATTCCTTCTCTCTGTTGTTCACCGAGGAGATTCAGCCTTATGTTAACCCCATGTTTGAAAAATATGTGCTGCCTTCCATCAACAGCCTGCTTTCCAACATGAGCCTTACCCAGCTGAGTAACTACTTGGCTATGCAAGCCGAGATGTGGAACAATGCTGCCTGCACTGTTCAGGCTTAAATGTCGAACATAAACGAACATAAAATAAATCAAATTGGGAATATTTAAAAGAACGGTTTTGAATTACACTAAGTATTTTATAAGTTACGTGGTAATGATTGGGGAACGATAAAATTTAGAAAAGTGACCAATTTTAGGGAAGTGAAAAGAGAAGATTCTAATTTATTGTAAGCGACATGAAGCAAGTCACGGCTGGTTAGAGAGACAGTAAACCCAATGCAGCTCTGTTATTTGATACATCCTGTTTTTATTCTGAGCATACATATTTAAACTGTGGGAAAAGCCATATTTAATATTATCGAATTTTATAGTCCAATCTTGTTGTGGATATTAAGGTAATATTGTGAAATATCTGTGAATATCAATGCAAACTTCGAGCTTATGATTTTGACTGACATAATTTACATAATCGATGATTTCTCACTTGACACTCCCAAATAGTATTATTCATAGGTCTACCAGTAGAGTAGGCTAACAGTGATCCTGCTGCAAAGCTTCGCGGCCAAAGCTCTAAGGATGTGGAAGAGTTATATTTTATGAATTGACAGGTTTACAGAGGGCGTTTAAATATAATATGACTCTGATCTGGCCGTCACCCGCAATGAACCTTAAATTTTGAGATTCTGGCTGTTCAACTGTCCCGATATTCCACTCCCCCAGTGAGTCTGACTAGAGACAGCAATAACACACTTATTTAATAATGATTTATATTGTCAAAGACAAGATAGGTACTCTTTTATCAATTTTGTTTCTCTGATAAACAAATCGTAATTATTGATTAGTCTGCATCAACTCAAGTTAAAGGCTTACAGGATTTTCTCAAACGCTTAAATTTTTGTTTAACACTTAAAGACCACAATAAAACACTTCATCAAATAAATTGCATTCAAAAATATTTTTAATTTAGAGGGCATTGAAATTCACCCGAAGTAAATCGTCTTAAGCTTAAGCATTGCAGACAACATTATTCCACACGCCGGATTGCATAACCAAGTAGTTGGATAGCTCGGTAAGGCTCATGTTAGAAAGCATATTGTTGATGGATGGCAGCACATACTTTTCGAACATGGGGTTAACATAAGGCTGAATCTCCTCCGTGAACAACAGAGAGAAGGAATTGATGAAATCGTTGAAATAATTGTTAACGGCAACGTCCATGTACTTGTTCCAGTTGTCGGCTTGTACATCAGCAACAAAGTATTGCAGGTTGAAGTCGGCAATGCGCAGTCCATTGGAGTTGCTCAAGCTCTGGGCAAAGGTGTACTCTCCTACGAATCGCCAGTCCGTGATTTTCTTGTTGATCAGGACGCTCTGGCGTATTGGCAGTGGCAGACCACCAACGCTTAGAACACCCTCCACTTCATAGGATCCCAAGATTTGCAGCTGGGGGAAGATAACATCAAAGGTGGCATGGAGGGTGTTGGGGTTGAAGCTGCCGCTCAGCACTTGGAAGTTATTGAGACCCGAAATACGGATGTTGCTCACGTTGCCCACAATATTTGTCTCTCCGTTGATGTAGTCGAAGGCGTAGAAATCGGTTGTCAGTGGGGCCATGACAGGAATATTATCGGCAGGAAAGCCACAGGGCAACATCTTCTTCCAGGCGTCGAGGAACATATCAAGGGCTTCACGATAGTTGACCATGCCCGAGTCCTGGGTGACGGGTGAGGCACTGGCAAAAGCTACCAGGAGTGCTAGTAGAATACACTTTGCAATCATTTTGTTTGTTAAGTGGTAGAAAGAACACTGTGAAGAATGGGTCGCACGCCTTTTCTTTTATAGTCGAACCGTTATCATTATCTATGAATTGTTCAAGGGGCACTTTGATCGATCGCATTTGAATAGGCTGTAAGTCTTTTAGTATTAAACAGAACGAACTATGGTATGAGTCAACGAAATAAGTAAATTTGATTTATAGCACTTAACTTCAAGATGGGTGGATTGTAAATGAGTCAGCGCTGGTAACATCCTTTTTTCTTTTTGTACATATTAAAAAAAAGAATTACGAACTGAATCTTCTATGATCAAATGACACAAATATTTACTATTATTACAAGCTTTTATACTATATAAAATTCAATCAACAAATGATTTACAAAGTACGTGAAAATTTTCTTTCATTTCAAAGATCCCCAAAAGAAACACAAGTGAGAACGTTGCTCGTACTCGTTTACGGTTAAAAAATATCATAATTTAATCAAATATTATCTGCAGATCAGCAAATTAGGTACACATATTTTGCATGGCGCTACGAGACGTATGTCAATGACTTTTAGTCAATCTAAAAAGAGGACAATGGTAACTTATATGTCAAATTTATCTAACTCAAAAACTGAAAAGGTATAATTTTTATTGATTTCTGAAGCCCCCAATAGGTATAGCTTTACACACTTTATATTTTTGAGTAGGGGTGGGATATAGTGGCGTTTAAATCTGAGTTGCCACGCTCCCAATAGTCGTGACTGATACATTTAGATCTTTAGGGAAGGTTAACAGTAAGCTTCTTGTCAAATTTGGTTGTTCTAGCTCTAAAACTGTAGAAGACACAGTTTTATCTGATTTGTTCCGCCCCAATTTGTCGAAGGTATATGTTTTTAATTCGGAGTGATCTATTCGGATATATGTTCTAATTTTAGTAATTTTCAGACTCCAGCTCTTATAGCACTTAAAATATTACAGGATTTATTCTATTTAGAAAATCCCGATTTATTGCGACCCCAGGCGGCGTAAACATATAACTTTTTGGTCGACCGTCTGTATCCAAAGCTGTAGAAGATACAGTTTTACCAGACTTACCACCCACAATAGACGTAAATATATACATAAAATCGATTTTTGTCAGGTTTGTATACATGAGTATATATTCCAAATCCCAGTTCTTAGACTGCTATATTAACAAAAATAACACCGTTTTAGTTTTAAAAGATATAATATTTGAAAATCACTTAAACTTGATCTGTGTTTAGTGCAGTACAAATCTAGTACTATGAATCTAGTATTAGTTTATTTATTTATTATTATATTCTAGTAATAATTAAAAAAAAAATTAAAATTAAAAATGGTTTAAGAACGGTTGTATATATATTATTTATATTTTGTCATATCTTTTACATTAAAAGTTTTGGGATAAAGACTAAATATACAAAAAAAATTACTTAAATTCTGAGCTACAAAAATTTTAATAGATGTGTGTAGTAAAAGATATTAAATTTTAATTAAATTTAAAAGTTTATGTTATTTATCATCGGTGTGGTGCCACGTTCCAATTAATGCAAAGCCCTGCGATTCTAATCCAAAATTCATAGAAAAGATCGATTTACGACTACGATCAATCCAATTATAATTCGATCGATCAATGTGCTCCTTAAAGTATTCATAGATAACAATTCGACTATAAAATACAGCGCGTGAAATATATTCCTCACAGAGTTTGTTCTACCATTAACCAAGCAAAATGATTTCAAAGTATATTCTACTAGCGCTCCTGGTGGCGTTCGCCAGTGCCTCACCCGTCACCCAGGACTCGGGCATGGTCAATTACCGTGAAGCCATCGACATGTTCCTCGACGCCTGGAAGACAATGTTGCCCTGTGGCTTTCCTGCCGATAATATTCCTGTCATGGCCCCACTGACAACCGATTTCTACGCCTTCGACTACATCAACGGAGAGACCAACATTGTGGGCAACGTGAGCAACATCCGTATTTCGGGTCTTAACAACTTCCAGGTGCTGAGCGGCAGCTACAACAAGAACACCCTCCGTGCCACATTTGATGTTATCTTCCCCCAGCTGCAAATATTGGGATCCTATGAAGTGGAGGGTGTTCTAAGCGTTGGTGGATTGCCACTGCCAATACGCCAGAGCGTTCTGATCAACAAGAAACTCACGGACTGGCGATTCGTAGGAGAGTACACCTTTGCCCAGAGCTTGAGCAACTCCAATGGACTGCGCATTGCCGACTTCAACCTGCAATACTTTGTTGCTGATGTACAAGCCGACAACTGGAACAAGTACATGGACGTTGCCGTTAACAATTATTTCAACGATTTCATCAATTCCTTCTCTCTGCTGTTCACCGAGGAGATTCAGCCTTATGTAAACCCGATGTTCGAAAAATATGTGTTGCCCTCTATTAATAACTTACTCTCTAACCTGAGCCTACCTCAGTTGATTAATTACTTTACATCGCAGGCCGAGTTGTGGAACACTGCCGTCTGCACTGTTCAGGTTTAAAAAGAGCTTCGTTTTTGTGCTCTTTCTGGCGTTTAAAAAATAAAAATGAAATGCAATAAAAAATATTTGTTTTTCTTTTAAAATAAAATAGCTTTTTATAAAAAAAATATCTTAAAAGGCTAAGTCAGCTAGCTTCTCGTTCCAGTCAAATTAGGCCAAATTTTAACAAATGTTAGCCTATTGTCGTAAGCATAAAAAGTGGTATTAGTAAGTGACTTTACTTGCACAGCGTTTATGAAGAAGGCAAGCCAATGATTCTTTATCGCCAATAATAGCCTTGCCGAAAAACTTTGACTGTTCTGCCGCCGTCTATATTAATACCTCAGAGACTTTAAGATATTAGGATTAAACATTTTTAATGGATGTCCTTACATTGCCCGTGCAGACTAGCCTTCCCAACAAACATAAGACTTATTTTATAAAACATATAAATAAATGTTTCTTAATTCGAAATGCCTGACTACTCTGTATTCTTAGCTTGGTGGTGTTTTTTAAATTATAGTAAAATAAGATATATTTCAATAAATATCCAAAATTGCAGAATGTGTCTCTTCTTCTCATCATGAACCTTGTTGTTTATTGTTCGATCTTCATGAGATGTTGAAGGGATATACTGTGTGTATCTCTCGATCTTTGGTAACATACAAAAGCCAGCTTAGCAAACTTGAACTTCGAACTATGCATGAAAATTGAAGTCAGAATATCTCCTATTATTAAGAAAATTTCACTTTCTCCAAGAAGCCCATGAAGAATTTCAGAGCTATGTATATCTATCCTCAGTAAATGAATAAAATTGCTTTAAAGTATTTACGGCCTTTAAGATAATGGCGAAACAGAATTAGTTTCAAGTCTCCAGATTTCTAACCGACAAACGGGAAATATTAAATCTACATATTTGCAGAATACAAAATATACCCAGATGTATTAGTATCAATGGTATCTGCGAAAAATATTTTTTTTTTGTTTGGAGTTATTAAAAGTCGAATTTTTTAGTAAATGGCAAATTATATTTTTTTTCAGTTCAAGTTTGATACTTAAGCCTGGACAGTGCAAGCAGCATTGTTCCACATCTCAGCTTGCATAGCCAAGTAGTTGCTCAGCTGGGTAAGGCTCATGTTGGAGAGCATATTGTTGATGGAAGGCAGCACATACTTTTCGAACATGGGGTTAACATAAGGCTGAATCTCCTCGGTGAACAACAGAGAGAAGGAATTGATGAAATCGTTGAAATAATTGTTAACGGCAACGTCCATGTACTTGTTCCAGTTGTCGGCTTGCACATCAGCAACAAAGTATTGCAGGTTGAAGTCGGCAATGCGCAGTCCATTGGAGTTGCTCAAGCTCTGGGCAAAAGTGTACTCTCCTACGAATCGCCAGTCCGTGAGTTTCTTGTTGATCAGAACGCTCTGGCGTATTGGGATTGGCAGACCACCAACGCTTAGAACACCCTCCACTTCATAGGATCCCAAGATTTGAAGCTGGGGGAAGATAACATCAAAGGTGGCACGGAGAGTGTTGGGGTTGAAGCTGCCGCTCAGCACCTGGAAGTTGTTGAGACCCGAAATACGGATGTTGCTCACATTGCCCACAATATTTGTCTCTCCGTTGATGTAGTCGAAGGCGTAGAAATCGGTTGTTAGTGGGGCCATGACAGGAATATTATCGGCAGGAAAACCACAGGGCAACATCTTCTTCCAGGCGTCGAGGAACATATCAAGGGCTTCACGATAGTTGATCATGCCCGAGTCCTGGGTGACGGGTGAGGCACTGGCGAAAGCCACCAGGACCGCTATTAGAATACACTTTGCAATCATTTTCTTTGTTTAGTGGTAGAAAGAACACTGTGAAGAATGGGTCGCACGCGTTGTCTTTTATAGTCGAACCGTTATCTATAAATCGTTATTTAGGTGCCTTTGATCGATTGCAGTAGAATGTACATTCTGGCTGTTAGAGAGAGTTCTTTGACACTATAATAAACGTGGAAATATTTTGAATCTACGATTTGATTTAAATATATATATAAAATATACAAATTACTATAAAAATGGTATATATCGAATATAAATTTGTTTTATTATCAAGCAAGTAATACAGAAATTATTAAAATCTGTATTGGATTCTAGAGCAAATCAACATGGTTGTTTAAAATGAATACCTGGGTCAATTTAACAATCTGGAACGTGCAATGAAATTCTTTAAATAAATTGCTTAAGCTTTATAGATCTGCTGATCAAAAATATCTCTTATGGTTTAATTTCATATTACATAAGGTCAAATTTGATTTAGTCACTAAAGCCCGAGTAATAGCTACTCTCCCAGATTTGCTTAAAAACCCAAGTTTCAAAATCGATGTTATTTGAAATTATGGATAATCTAGCAAAACTTATATATATATGTAATTTCCATTCCTTAATTTTCAAATTTTTTCTGGAGGTTAAGTAGACAGAACAGTAGAGAGTGATTTTCATAAACTCTAAGGTCTGGACCTATATTTTTTCTGAAGAATATGATAATTTGTAACGCACAAAAATTCCAGTCATTATGTAATTTTAAAAAGAATAGTCCGTCTCAGAAAGAATAGTCTTCCCTTATATAAATGGCAGTGGTGTTTATTTACGAAAATTAGAGGAATTTACTTAGTTTAATTTAAATGTTAATGCCGAAAAAATAAAAAACAGACCACTGTACATCATTGAGTCACAATCAAAACGTTCTTCTTTAAATTAAGTCCTCTAAGTCGAATAAGCTTATCGTGTTGAGTCATACAATAAATTGGCTAGTTTAACATGATAAGACATTATGCCACACGGTATCTAATTGCCAAAACGGCCAATTCAAATGCGATCGATCAAAGTGCCGCAAAACCAATGCAAAGATAGCGATACGACTATAAAAGACAATCCACGATACTTATTCCTCACAGAGTTCTTTCTGCCATTAACCAAGCAAAATGATTTCAAAGTATATTCTACTAGCGCTCCTGGTGGCTTTCGCCAGTGCCTCGCCCGTCACCCAGGACACGAGCATGGTCAACTATCGTGAAGCCCTTGATATGTTCCTCGACGCCTGGAAGAAGATGTTGCCCTGCGGATTTCCTGCCGATAATATTCCTGTCATGGCCCCACTGATAACCGATTTCTACGCCTTCGACTACATCAATGGAGAGACCAACATTGTGGGCAATGTGAGCAACATTCGTATTTCGGGTCTTAACAACTTCCAGGTGCTGAGCGGCAGCTACAACAAGAACACCCTCCGCGCCACCTTTGACGTTATCTTCCCCCAGCTGCAAATATTGGGATCCTATGAAGTGGAAGGTGTTCTAAGCGTTGGTGGTCTGCCACTGCCAATACGCCAGAGCGTCCTGATCAACAAGAAACTGACGGACTGGCGTTTCGTGGGAGAGTACACCTTTGCCCAGAGCTTGAGCAACTCCAACGGACTGCGCATTTCCGACTTCAACCTGCAATACTTTGTTGCTGATGTGCAAGCCGACAACTGGGACAAGTACATGGACGTTGCCGCAAACAACTATTTCAACAGTTTCATCAACTCTTTCTCTCTGCTGTTCACGGAGGAGATTCAGCCTTATGTTAACCCCATGTTTGAAAAATATGTGCTGCCTTCAATCAATAGCCTTCTCTCAAACCTCGACATGACCGAGCTGACCAACTACTTGGCTATGCAAGCTGAGATGTGGAACAATGCTGCTTGCACTGTTCAGGCTTAATAGTGTTTTTAATGAATAATAATAAAGATTAAATCACAGGAGCATATAATTCATCAACGTTTTTAATTATATATATATAGATATATAGGTATAATTATACTCGTTATCACGTTATCAGCGAAGTGGCAAGAAGTGTGCCTTGCAAAATTCTCATAGTTGTTCCGATTTCTTTAGATTTTGAAGAAAATACATTTTAATGCATCCACAGATAGAGATAAGATAAGTAAAACAAATTTCAATGTAACGTTTTTAATAATACCGAGACTTTGCAAAATAAGTTTCAGATCGGTAGCAAACAAAACAAATAAAATGGTTTTAGTCGGTCCCCAAATTCAAATAAATGTAGATTTCTCGGATAATTTGTAGGTCCATCAGAAGAGGAGATAAACAATTATCTACCTGAGAGCGATCAAAATTGATCCTGGCTCTAAAAGTGTTTAAAACATAGTAATCAAGGCCAAATACTAAATTTTCTGTCGATTTTTAAATAAGATCAAGAGTAACTTACTTATTTTTGGACTCTAGTTAAAAAACAATGGAAGATTAAATTTAGTTTTAGCTATATTCCAGTCAGTAGTATATGTACTAACAATATCGATGTAATACCTAAAAAATGTTTTTAATTAGCTCAATACTGATCAAAATTGTAATTGAAACAATAAACTTAACCCTTTTATTTCGTTGCTTCAGATTTTGCTTCAGTTATTGAAAATGTTATCTTTATTGTAGGCCAGAAAGAGCCCAATTTTATAAAATGCCTGAAAGTATGCACTAATATGTTGTTTAAAGCTGTAAAAATAGTAGTAGAATTAATATAGTATTAGAAAAAAAGTAGTAGATAGAGAAGAGAAGAGAACATAAATTTCAACTTAGAGTACCATAGACTGCTGTCCCTATTCACAAGGTATTTTCTGTTAAAGACAGGGGTATCTACAAGTCAAGTACCGTCAAATAAATAACGAACAACTAACTTCAGCAAGTGAGAAGAGTATATTGGTTTTGTTCAATGGTCCCTTTACTATCCTTATAAACAGAAAGCAATCGAAGTTACAGACTACTTACTCTAGATAGATAATTTAAGACGGTGAACAAGTATTTTGCAGTTGGTAGCTTATATTATTTATTAATTTTAGATAATAATGACAGTTGCCCACATCGATTAATTGAAATGTCAAAGTCGAAATTCTCGATAAACTGTGGATAGCTTGAGCTCCATAAACAATGTATGTTTATTTATCAGTAACAGGAAAAAAAAGTATTTCTTAGAAAAACAAAAGTATTTTAAATTTATTTTTAAAAAATAGGATTATAAAAATAATATTTCAAAAAATATATATTATAGGACATTAATGATATGGGACATTTTAAATATCAATAAAAAAAGAAGCCCTATAACCTCTGAGAACTTTTGTTTTTCTCATTTATACATTTATATGAAAATGATTAAAGTTTTTCAATAAATATATTTTCGGTGAAGTGAATCCCAATGAATATCAATACCATAAGACCTCTGATTCATTTATTCATGTGCAAATTGGTCGGTTGGTAAGTCTCTTTAAGAACCTTTTGAAAAACCCGTATCGACGAAGTAAATCGAAATGTAATCAATCAAATCCACAGGTGGAACGATATATAGATAAAGATACAACTATAAAAGGGCAGCGCTGCGAGTCCATTTTTACAGAAGTTCAGTAGCAATCGAGCAAAATGATAGCAAAGGTATTCCTGTTGGGCCTACTTGTGGCCGCCACTTGTGCCTCGCCCTTGACGAGCACGGTCAACTATGGTCAGGCCTTTGAATCGCTGATACAGGCCTTCAAGACGATGGCACCCTATGGCTGTGCTAGCGAAGGCATTCCCGTCCTGGAGCCGCTCACCAACGAATTCTCCACCTTCAACTATACCAGAGGAGAGACAAGCATTGTGGGCAACGCGAGCAACATCCGCATTTCGGGTCTGAGCAATGTAGTGGTCCTGAATGGCGAATACGATCCCAGCACATACCATGTCAATTTCGATATCTTGTTCCCGGAGATTCAAATTTTGGGATCCACCATAATGGAAGGAGTTTTCAGCGTGCTTGGATTCACTTTTCCCACTCGCCAAAACAGTTTGCTTAATGAACGACTGGAGCAGTTGCGCTTTGTGGGTGAATACACATTTGCCCAGAGCCTAACCAATTCCAATGGACTGCGGATTGCCGACTTCAAGCTACAATTTTATGTGGGTGAGGTGAGAATCGACAACTGGGACACTCTATGGAAAATTTCGGGCAACAACTTCTACGATCGTTGGTCCAGCGAAACGATGGCGTTCTTGGCCAAACAGATTCAGCCCAGCATGGATAAGCTGGTGGCCCAGTATGTGGTCCCTCCGATCAATGATATGCTCTCTGCTGTCAGCATGACCCAGCTAACAACGCTGTTTGTTAACCTCGCCAAGGTATGGACCAGTGGAGACTGCAACGTATCGGCCTAAAAACATAATGTCGTTTAAAACGAAATAAATTTCAAACACTAAAGCAAGCAATACACAAATTGGTTTAATATTGTTATAGTTTTCATTACATGTAAATGGTACGGTGAAGCTTCATCAGTAGCTGAAATCTAAGTACTACTACAAAACGCACTTGTCCTTGAATCCGACTTAAATAGACGAAACTGAAAGTCGTTGTTTTTTAGTCGCTTTCTTTGTTGCTGCTGTTGCTGCTGCTGCTGTAATCCGCTTAAGTAACTCAGCAACAACGGAAACCGGAAATGAAAACCATACAGTGTGTAAAGCACGTGGTGTGTATGGGGGCACAGACGGGTTGGGTTCGGCTGGGCAGGCGAATAACTTCCGCTCTGGGAAGCTAGTGGAGGTGGTCGACTTTTTGTTGGAACCTAGCAATAGCAGCCATATGCTCGTCGTCCTTGTAGTCGACGCGTCCACGTGGAGGTGCATGACTGTGGAGGGAGGCAATGGGAAGGAAGCACGGCTCTTAAGCTTCACCGGAAATGAAGAATTGTTTCTCGAGTCCCTGTGACAATTTCAGTGGTCGCTACCTGACATAGCCCCCAAGGCAAGGCCGCCATGAATCAACCCAAACGTTACGTGCCCTCCCAAAGTCCTTCATTGTTATTGCGGCAACCAGTTTTAAGTGCTCATAATAGCAAGCGGACTAAACAAACAACAAACAGAAAATGGATTTTTCGTATTGTGGTTTTCCGTGCTTTGGCTTATACGCCATGCCCATACATCCAGGCCATGCCAGAGATGACGGGTTCATCATCAGGCAGCCAGTTCCGTCTCCGTCTGTCTGCTTCCGGTGCAAAGTCTTAACCACAAGACCGCTTTTCAGGTCCATTGTGCATTAATAAATTATTGGGTAATGTGAAGTGCATAAATTATAATACCTTCCCTTCTGCCCAAACACATTTTGGGGGCTGAAACTGCTTTGGGGGTGGGTACCTTTGGATATTAATGGGTCAATTTGAATGCCAGGTCTAAAAGACTGTATTAACAGTTCTCAAATGCTCCTTTAACAAATTTTAATTCGTTTGATTTAACATTTTAAATAAATATATATCCAGGCTTAATTCCTTTTAATTAGGCGCCAGCACATTTCGATTAATAACCGTTCACTTACCATTAGTTTAATAACTTTGCAGTCATAAAATAAAAACACACTTTTTTATCTATTTATTTAATCAGCTTGCATTTCGTTCATTTCACAATTAGCCATATTTTTTTTTATATGCTGTAGTATTTATTTATAATTTCATTCAATTCAGTTGCTGCCGTGACCCACATGTTTTCTCGCAATAATATTTTAGTTGCATTTTTTATACAACATTCATATACATATAACTACTTATTATGCAAAAACCAAATGCAAATTATTATTATTTCATTTGCAAATCGTAAGCGCTCTGCTCTCTGTCAGAAATACATCATAAATATTTCATAATTCATTATTTATTCTAAAAGGTGCAACAACGATGAGTTTAATTTATAAAATATATATATATATATTGTAATTTATAGATTAGTGTTACCCGAGCCATTATAAATATGTTGGATCTGTGTTTAAATTTTTTTTAATTTGGTTATACAAATTACATAAATGTATTAATTATTCGGACTCGTCGGGTTAAACTTAATTGTCAGTTTAAGCATATGCTGAAACAGAAACAGAAAATTGATAACAAGTGTATATATATATATTATACTGATGTCATTTTCACACTTGTCCCTGGCTTAAGCTTTTGTGTATTGGCTTATCGGACCCAGCGAGAACGTATCTTTACACATTTTGTTGATTTAATAATTCTCGTTACTTATAACATTTACACATACAACATTTAATGTCGCATTATCGTTACAGCATATCGTACATCGAATATGGCTTTATTAAGATGCATTCTACATAGAGTATAACCTTTATCCGTGGGCTAGTTTAGCAATATATATTCAACCAATTTTCGATGATATTGTACATAGAGAATGTAGTATATTTATGTATGTAAATATGTACGTATATTTATGAATAGATATAGTTCTGATTAGTTCATTAGCATTAAAATGATATATATGTATATATATATAAACGTGGGGGCTTCTGTGTGGGCTAGGTAACAGCTCATAATACTCTTCTCTTCACTCATCTCTAATAGCTAATATGTATATGCACATATACATATATGCACTCTATGTGCTTATACATTAAACATTAACAATTATCAAATTGAATGCATTTTGGTACCAGACAAAAATGTACTTAAAAAATACAATTAATTTCATTATTTTGTGCAGCTACAAACGTTGTTCAATCCGTTTTCATTTGTTCACATTTTGTATAAATATAAAATGTATTATAAAAAGGTTTAAAAATAATTATGAAAAATTCTTGATAAGCTGATTTAGTGGGACATTCATTTAAATTTATAATATATATATATATATTCACTTTATTTAATATTTTAGACATACATAATTAAATGCTTTATATTTGCGCTAAATATGTTGGGACATACATATTTTTATTTAAAACATATTCATATACATTTACTAAAGCTATGTGTATATATATATTTTATTTGATTTTTTTTTGTTTACATTTATAGACTTATCTAGATATTTATTTGAATTGTTCTATATTGTATCCATTTTACCAGTTTGTAATGCACATTTATGTTAATATTTAAGTTTTGCATGTTAATCAATTTTTACTTTGTGATAAAAAACATTCTAACAAACTTATGCTATGTATGTATATCTAAATATACGCGTTATAAAAATGCAATTTAAAATATATTTTCAATTGGTTTTCACTATTTTATTACAACAATTCTGTCGCGTTTGGGGCACTGAAAACAAATTCGAGCTAATTTCACAATCGCGTATGTTTTTTAAAAGCTTTAAACGAAATCTTGTTTGAAATAATGGAAAAAAACAAACAGATATTGTTTTCAATCTTAAGAGTAGTTAGACCTAGGCCAATACAAATAATCCCTCATTAGGAAGCGCCAAAACAATATAAAAGGAACTAAATTTTACACTGCCATGTTTTTATATTCACATAATAATATATGAAATAATGTCAAAAAATATTTTTTATTTTATTTTTACAATTTCAATTTGTTTAAATTATATGTATGTATGCGCCTCTGATAGATAGATAAATATTTAATATATTTTTATATTTGTATATATAAATTTTCTAGTTAAAAATTGCTTTTCTATTCGAGTTCATTTTCGTTTCCTCAATTTCGATTCACAAAGCCATTTTGTTACACATTGACGTTAATTCGAGTACATAATCAAACGTGATATCATATAGGGTTTTGATCCCCCAAACTCCTCTCCACCTCTCCACACCGTCGATCAGCGTAAATAAAAATCCGGTACTGGAATGTTAAACAATTAAAAATAATCGGCTTGCCGAGCAATATACACGCTTTCCAAATAACCAACAGACAACAGGCAACAAATTCTGTGTGCACCGTGATAAGATTTGCAGTTATCTCATAATACGATTTAACTGATAACTCTAATTCTCTTATCTGGTGTTTGGTTTAAATTACATTGCAAACGCGAAACTGATATAATATGGAACTAAGGCGGAAAACAATCAATTTATTGCAAAAATTAATAGATGAACAAAAATTGTCATCAAATCTGTCAAAATCTATTGAGGATTCAGTCTCAGTTAAACGAAATGAATAAATTTACACATTTATTATTCAACTTAATGCCTAACCACATTGGGTATTCAAAATCCATTTATATATTCGCATTTATTTTTGTTTTTCAATGTATTTATGTCAATTATATTGAAAGTCTTGAACACTTTTGGATTGTTGTTGCCGTTGGTTTTAACACATAGTTGTAGCTATTTTATATATTTAATAACATATGTGTAAGCATGTATATTTTGGCATATAAGTAAACTGTTCATTTCTCGGAAACCAATACAAAATAAGTCTCATTTTAAGTTATTCAAAGATGCGTACAACAAGAAAAACCGAAATAATCAAAATGTATAGATTTCTGCTAACTGTCATTGCTGTATTTTATGGCTCTTAACAAAGACTTGCCGGTATTTTTCGTTATTTTTAAAAAACAATAGCTTAAAAAATTATTATAATTATTTTAATAAGTTTTGTGCATAATTGCCATTACTAGAGGCTTCTTAGTTGGTCGGTGTATGTCACGGAGTTTTTGTGTATGTGTGTGTGTGTGTGTGTGTATGAGTGTGTATGTGTATTTGTTAAACAATTTCACATTTTCAAAAAATTCGTACACTTTCAGCTTAAATACTATAGATACTAGAAAGTATGGCCTACACATATCAATAGCAATATAAAACTATGTACCGTGGCTATGTTTTCAAAGTTTACAATCAGAGGCTGCGCATAAACATCATATGATACAAATGCCATATTTTTGGATACATACATATATATACATACATATATATATATAGTTGGACAATAAATATTGCGCGTACGCATGTCTACGGGTCTAAAACTGAAGTTGCTCGAAGCAACACCACAAACAACTAACGGGCAGACACTGACGGGCAATGTCTAGGCCTCTGTTTCGGCACCCTTTAGGCGCAGGCGCGCAAAATCCTCGAAGATAATATCATCGTCTTGGGCCTCATCGTCGTCCAGCTGTATGAGGTTCGTGGTGGTGGGCACATCCTTTGCAGATTGACCTGAAGATGCTGCGGCGCCTGCATCAACTGAATCGCCCAGGCTAAGCAGCGGCGCTGCCAGACTAGCGCGCGGTGAGCGATCGCCCAGCACCGGGTGCTCCTCCTCCTCGGGCTTGGGATGCATCAGCGTGAATGGCAGCTCGGCAACCAAATCTCCGCCCAACAGAGGCGAGCCAATTAGAAGCTTCACCTTAACCTTGTAATGAACCAAAATACCCAAGCTTTCGCGCTGTGCGGGATTGGTAATTAGCGTACTTGACGCCAGGTTTGTATCCTCATGCTTCAGCTGTCCATCCAGCGCCAGCCCCCATTTATCCTTATTATTCGCGAGCAGGGGGCACAACTCAAACACTTTGGAAAGCGTAAAGCCCGGCGCCACATTGCAGCCATCCTCTGACTCTATTTCGGCCACCACCGATTTGTATTGGGCCGTCGAGAAGAGGCAAATATCTGCAAATTGGCGTACACACACCTTAATTTTTTTGACGGTCCGATTGGAATTGTTGGCCACATGCACATTGATTGATATCTTCTCGCCATGATGATACAGCTCCTTATCCAGGCTCGCTTCCAAATGTATTTTATTGGGCTTCATCATGAACTCCTTGCTCACCTCAATCGAGGGCTGCTCTCCAGCTTTGGATGGTGCATACATCACCTTCCGAATCGTCAAACGCACGGAATTGCGTTTGTGTGGCTTATCCTCAATGTGTTCGCCTATCGTTAGAAAAACATCATTAGCTTTGGCCATAACTTGTTTCAATGACGTATTAGCATATTATATTTGTCACACACACATACACACACATATATTTACTCACATATTTACGCATATTTGGCTTGGGGGTGTGTTAAACTCTATTTTTTGTGTGCGTCACAATTATTACAAAGCTTAGCAAGCAGATGATTCACGGTCTAAACTATCAGCACATTGGATGATTCCAGAGAATATGTGTACAAGTAAATGACGCACCATTATCTGGGTGCTGGGAAGCTGCTTAAAAATGTTCATTTCTTTGCCTCAATTTGAAATGAAATGGAAATAACTTAAAATACTTTCCATTTTGAGCTCATAAATACTGCCACTTGTTGGCGTCTGTCGGGGATCCAGAGGCAGGGCGGTCCAGGGTTTATTGTTTATGCCAAAAATCTGGCAGCTTCAACCCAGAACAGAGCACATTAAATAAACAAATCAACAGATGCCAAGTAAATAAAACCATGAACTACTCAAACGAGAATCATAGATGCCCTTACATCTGATCGAGAAATACAAACGAACTGTTATATCACAGCTCTATACATTTCACATGTCGAATTCATTAACAGTTACAATAATTAAGACATTGTTGCATTTGCCTGATAGCAAAAGTAAATAATTGCAGTGTCTGTTTTCATTTATTTGTTATTGTTAAAATGAAAGAAATTGGATCCATTGTGTAGCTGGTGATAATGAATAAAAATAATAAAATAAATTCCGTTGTAGTTTTCAGCTGCGAACAAGCACAATATAAAAATTACTCAAATAGCAGACAGATCAAATATCTGTTTTGAACTCAGTAAATATTTTTCCCTTTTTGCGAAAGTTAACAAATTTTGAAAGCTTATTTCAAACTAAATTGAAAGTACGAAAATACATGCAGATAAAGAAAACATTTGATTTTGCTTTACTAAAAACGGACTGCTAAAACACTGATTTGAAACAGTTGAGCCGGGCAAAGCCGGTTATTGCTTAAGGCATTTTCGGAACGATCGTGCAAATCACTGCTGATGTTCTGGAAAACATTAGAGCAAATTCTAAAATTGTTTATTTATAATTTTAATTAGTCGATTTTTATGTAAATATAAATGTATATACATGCTAATATGTATTTGAATGTACAAGTACATATGTGTGTACATATGTATGTATATATTCTGTTCACCAAATGTTAATGTCTGGGGCGTGCTATAAGTTCGCATACATTGTGCATTAGAGGGTGGCCAATTCAGGCCCACCCAAATGCCAATTGGCTCAAGTTTGCTTTCAATAATCTTTTTATGGTTACACACAAATTGGCAATGGCAGCAGCGGGGGCAGAGCCGTCGTCGGCGGCAGCATTGCTGGCAGATAAGAACGTCGACGCCAGGCAATAAAACCACCAAAAATTAACGGACAAAGCAAAGTGGCCACAATACTAAATACACACACACACACACACACACGCACATCTGTACATAGATAGCAATTTGTGCGCAATAAAAACAACAACAATGCAAAGGCAAGAGTCGTTAAAGCGAGACAGCTTGAGTTTGGAGCAGAGCAGCACAGCGCATAGAGGAGATCCCAAGTGAGAAATGCGAATGCGCGTGCGAAACGCAAACATGCGCGCGTAACTCCCAATAAATCGCTGCTAAATACGCTGTACGAGCATTTTTTCTTTCATTTTTGTCAATTTCATTATTGTTGCAAAATAAGAATGAGAGGCGCAAGAAGAAAGATGAGCACGGTGCAGGAGAGCGAGAGCTAGTGCGGCTAAAGCGGGATCGGTAATTACGCTTTTGGGTCATTGCTGGTGTAGTTTTTTTTTTTTTTTTGTTTTTAGCTTACTTAAGCACTAACAAAACAAAGATACCCAACTGCGTCGCGTTTCCAAGAAGCATTTATGTAAGTGCTGAATATAGGAAAAAACGTTGAACGTCAGCGGAAAGACGCCTAATTAAAGCAACCGCGACTGCGACTGCGAGAGCAATAGAGTCGAATTCCAATTAGAAGCGTCGAATTCCAATTAGGTGGCTGCGCTGCGTCATCAACGTACGGCATACACAATGACATTTTGCGCAGTCGACGCAGTTGGATTAATTAACCCCGCGCGTGACACATGCGCCAACTAACAAAGCCATACATTCCTTTTTTATAATAAAAATATTTACTATGTATGTATGTATTGTAAAAATACAGCTATATGTAGGTAGGCGCTGGTCAACAATGATTTTGGATTTCACCCCACACACACATTCACACGTAAATTCCACGCCAAACTTACCCACAAATGCCTTTAGTTCATAGTCCACGCCACAGGATTTTCCAACATCTCCCGGTGCTGGCTGCAAAGACACCGAGGCCGGACAATAGGGCGGCACTTCGAAATAAAATGGATGTGCATTGGGTCCCAGCTTCTTGATGAGCCGCTCTTGCAGTCTGGTCATGGGCCGCTCCAATTGCATGGGCGGATAGATTTGTTCGTGGGCCAAATACAAGTCCTTGCGAAACGTTAGCCCCAGGACATCCAGATCCTCGCGACCATATCGAAAGGCAGCCAGCACCTGGCCAAACACTTTGCGATCCTTCACATACTCCGGATCAATGAAAACAACACCGTCTATGGGATCCACATGCGTGACATGATCCACAAAGTCACGCTTGCCCAAATAGACTGTGATTTTTCCATTTGAAGAACTCTTCTTGAACACTCGCGTCGCCTGCCTGCGCGAGCTGGCATCGCCACCAAGTTCATCAAGGTTGCCTACTCCGCCACCAACGCTGCCAGCACTGCCGGCTGTTGTGGCATTAGCTGTGGAGCTGCCGCCGTTGCCATTGCCATTGCCATTGCCGTTGCCATTACCGTTTCCATTCCCCGTCGATCCAGCTCCGCTTCCGTTCGTGTTAGCGCTCAGTGTGTTCATTGTCGTCGTCGCCGTCACCGTCAACGTCGTTCTGGACGTTCTGCTGCTGCTGCTGTTACTGCCTCTGTCTCTGCTGCTGCTATTGGCTCTGCTGCGTTGGTGTTCGTAAACGCTGCTGCTCACTGTGTGCCGCCACTGCTGCTACTGCTGCTGCTGCTGCTGCTGCTGCTGCTGCTGTTAGTAATTGCTAACACGCTCTCTTTGTTTTCAAGCACTTTTAATAATAAATATGTGTGTAATTTAATTTTTTTTTATGTATACTTAATGAGCAACAGCGCCACACAACTTCTTTTGTCGCCATCTAGTGTTTGCAGTGTTGCATAATGCTTAAGTGAACTAGTTCGCAATGCCACTCGGCAACACTAAAGCAGTGCTGCCACCTCTGCGCAATCAAAATATTTTCCTGCCTACTCAGGGCGGTCACACTTTTTCTCAATTCTTTTCCACGTGCATTTGACATACCGCAGCACGCGTTATTTACAGCTTCCAGTTTATATTAAAAAATATAACGAAATAAAATGGCACAAAAGAAGCTAGCTAACAAGACGGCAGCAGGCAAGAAAAAGGGCGGCCCCAAGGCCAAGCAGGTTGAAGAAGACAAGCCCGAAATGGAGTTTGCCAGCAACGAAGATGATTCCGATGCTGACGAGGAGCAGAATGGTATTAACTTTGACGATGGCAGCGACTCTGAGGTACGTAAAGATAGCAAATATAATTAATACAGTGCAAAGCCAAAACCACGTGGTCCTTCTTTTTACTTAGGCTGGCGATGCTGCAGACTTGGTAGATTCTGAGGCTGAGGAAGCAGAAGATGATGCTGATGAAGATGATGATGACGAAGAAGATGATGATGAGGATGAAGTCGAACCTGGAGAGATATCACAGATCTCAAAATCAGCTGAGGAATCTTCTGATGACAAGGATGATGCAGATTCTGATGAGGAGCCGGTTGAAGCGCCAATTGGCAAGAAAACCAAGGAAGCAGAGTCATCCAAGAAGGCAGGCATACCAAAAGTACTCGTTGGCCGTATTCCACCTGAAACACCCAAGGAACAGGTACTTTTCGTTAGTTCACTTCCAAAAGGTAAGTCAAATAAAATCCATATCCACACGCTAAAAAAAGTCAAATATTATCATTTGTTTATTAATGTTTCTTAATTTTTCTTTGTTAGACTACAAGCATATGGAATTAGTTGCCGTGTTCACCAAATTTGGACCCATAGCCGTCGTCAATCGCATTAAGACAAAGGCTGGCGGCAACAACGTAATCATTGCCTTTGAGTCTCCAGAAGCCGTTGATGCCGCATTGGCTGCCAAGGGGAAGGCACTGACGCTTGGTGGTCAGGTCGTGAGTGTGTCTCGTCCCCACAGCAAGCAAGAGTTCAATGAGCGCACTGTTGTCGTTGGACTGATTGGAGCCAACGCCACAAGCGCTCAACTTACAGAACATTTCAAAGGTTGCGGTGCCATTGAATCTGTTAACTTTTCTAACAATCGTACGCTTCCCACTGCATACGTGCGTTTTGCTTCGCTGAGCTCGGTACCCAAAGCTCTGAAATTACACGGCAGCGAGTTCCAGAACCGCTTCATTACAGTTCGGGAGGAGGCTTACAAAAACAAACAGCTGAAGTCGCCAGCATGCACAGTGTCTATCCTAAACACAGCAAATCATGAATCCTACAAAACAGATACCATTGAGAAAATCTTCAAGAAGTACGGCGAGATTGTGGACATTGATACCGTTTGTACACGAGCCATTTTAGCCTTTGTCACCTACAAGACTGCCGAACAAGCCCAAAAGGCTCTTAAGCAGCTAAATGGCAAGACTGTCGGCGATCTGGAGATTAAGTTGGAGCAATACCATTTCAGCTCCTCGGCCCGCATGGTCTTAGTGACGAACTTGGCCGAAGGTGCGTGCATGCGATCATCTTTTACCATATCATATACTAAATAATTATTTCATTTCATTAGGCGTCGAAGAGCAGCTGGTGAATGAAATATTCAGTGAAGCTGGAGAAATTGAGAGCATCAAAATGCTACCCAATAATAAGGCGATTGTCAAATACAGCACTGAAGATGGCTTCTGCAAATCGTTCCTGTTCAATGAGCGCCTCGTGCAGGGCCAGCCCGTTTTCTTGGAGCCAAACTCTTTGCTCAAGTACAGACTATTCAAGAGAAATGGACCCAAACCCCAAGGCAGACCTGCTGCTGGTGGCGCACCAGCTGGAAGCGCAGCCAAATTTAAGAAGTTCACCACTAACTACAACAATTCAAACCAGAAGAACAGGCCCTTCAACAAACGCCCAGCCCAGGACAACGGCTCCACACCGAAACCGTTTAAGAAGGCCAAGAAGGTCTAATGTTTTGCTTAAGCCGTCTATCACCCCTAGTCTTAAGTCTTATCAAAATAACCCACAGCCCAATGCAACAACAAACAGTGCATTGATTTTAGTTTTATAAGCTGGCAATAGGTGTCTGCGTCCCCAATTCAAGATTTGTATTTGAATATCTTATGGCATGCTAATAAAGTCGAGAATCGCTAATTGTTAACATTTGCCGGCAAACGCACCTTTGCCCAACAATTTCGTTGCCTTTGTGGGCAGCGACTCTGCCCAAATAAAAACCTGTAAGACCCAACGAGAAATAAATTGCAAATTTCCAACACGTACAACAAAACAAAAACCTGAATGTCAATGTGAATATGTGAATAAGTGTTGCGAGTGTTTGTGTTTAACCACTTTGAGTGCCTGCTGCCGGCTCCCATTGGCGCATGATTCATTACACTTTGCGCACGCTGTCGTCGCTCGAGACTCGAGTGATTCATGCTAGCCCAAGCCAGCCGATTTCGCACGCAACCACACACCATTTCTCTTTCTCCAATATGCATAGCGGCGCTCCCATTGCACCGCAGTCGTTATCCTCGTCATCGCCGTCGTCCTCGCATCTTAGCTCACTGCAAATGAACAAAGAAAGGGGTCAACAGTAGGGGTGCCGGAGGGGTCACACAGCTATAACGAGCGAGGTTCACGGCGGCGCTCCTTGCAGCTGTGGCGATGATAACAAAACTGCGCCACTAGCCTTATAAACTAATTGCGGGGACATACTTAGCTAATTATTTATAACATTTATGGACTCTGCCATTTGGGAATGGGTAAGTAATTGCCATTTAATTATCATTTCAACTTTTAACCTTTCTTTTTCTAAGGCAACCCGTCTCTGTATACATAGGTTTAGTTAGAGTAAGAATTTATATGTAAACTAATATTTGATCTTAAAAGACTTTCGTCTTATAATAGCATACATGTAGCTATCACAGACAGATCAGACCTTAAATATATCACAGTATTTGATCATATAATCCGCTTAATTAAAAATGTACTTCATTTTGGAATAGCTTAGTTTTTCTCAATGTCTTGATATTTATTATTTTTCGATTTTTCTTCTTGACATCGGACAACTGTATCTTTAGCTCAACTCTATATTTACAATTCATATTATATGGCTCCTATAGGAACAATCCGTCGCAAGGAAAAATTTCTTTTCAGATCTTTTGTCTGAGTCTAGAAGGGCATGTGAGAGTCGGTGTCCCGAATCTCGCATGTTAATTCTGGTAATAGTCTAGCAAACAGGCCTCTTGAAAAAACTTCTAATATATATTTTAAAAATGCAAATTGCTTTTAATTAACCACATCCTCATCATATGGTACTATAGTTGCAAGCAAACTATAACGATTAGCTTATGGAGATTATATATACAATTCATTTTACCTCATAGAAATCATTAATATTCTCTTAGTCAATCTTGAAAATTATAGATAAACTCAGATAATACTAAGTCAAGCTGATTATATCCTTGTAAAAAGGGTATACTAAGCTGGTATAGCACTGGCCGTCTGTCTCTCTGTCTGGATCAACTCAATCTCCGCCGAGATTATTAGAGCTACAGAGCTGAAATTTTGCACATAGGCTTGAATCTGCTGCAGGCATTTTATAGCTTGAAATCATCCGGATCGGACGACTTTATCATATAGCTCTCATAGGACACATCGGCTTTAAGAAATCTTGTAGTGGGAAAATTTCGACGTTATTAAAGTCAGAGACTTGGAAGATGAACCATATATTGTGTATCTCACCTCCACACAAAAATATATAGTATATAGAGCTATGTCCATTGGAGGCGTGGAAAGCCGCGTAAAACTATATCTTGTACAGTTTAAGAGCTAAAACGATTTAGCAAGTAGGCTGATGTTGACCTCTCTCCGGAAGATCAATCAAAATGGTATATATCCACGCCCACTAGGGGAGTTGCAAATCGGGAAGTTTATCTAGTGCTTAACATAAAACCTCTAATATTTTGGTCGCTGTTAGAGTCAAAGTTAACAAATACCTTAAGCTCAACTCTTTCGGGCGGGGCAAATGGAAGAAAACTATATCTTCCAAAGTTGTACAGCTGAAGCCCGAAAAATTGTCATATAGGTCAAAAACTATACGTCAATCTTTATTTTTCTTGACAAATCAGAAAAACAATACTTATATCCTTTACAATTAAAAGGGTTTTACCAAACTTCGGCATGGTCGAAGTTAGCCCATCCCTCTTGTTAAAAATTAAATAATAACCAAATAATAATATAATATATATATATAAATAATGATATGTACGTATGTATACGTATAACTGTACATTTTTTAATATTAATTATTTAGCTACATTAAAAACATAAATCATTTCAGACTTATAGCTGTCTTAATCTATCTAAGTGACCCAGAAACGGAATAACATAGATTTGCTTTCAAATCCGAGGGAATATACAGTCGAATTGCGATAGTTCGTTCCCCGTTAAATTCGTTCGAATTCCTGTTCGATAATTCGACTTCCAGTGTAATTCGTCAAAAATGTGAATCCCTTGCCATTTCGAATTATCGGGATTCGACTGTATAATGTTATGCTAGCCAAAGGCTAACTCTATCTTACTATATCCCACACGTATAATAAATATAAAATTTTAAAAGGATACTTAGTTGAGATCCTTTTAATGAATATTTGTTTTTAAATATCCGTCTTTATCATTTTGAATTGCACTTAAGTTAATTATTCAAGATTGCAGTCTCAAAAGTTAAGAACGCATTCGTGGGGTGCAACCTTCTGCATAATACCTGTTTTCAGCTCAATAACAGTAAAATTTATTACAAAATTAATGTTTTCCGATTTCCCCACAGGATATACCATGTAAAGCTATATATATTCCATATATATATAAATATATGTAAAAAGCTATTTTTCGTTCATATCGGCAGATGGACATCGCACAAAACCAATATACTCTTTTCAATTTGTGAACAAGTAAAAAAAAATAAAATGTTCACTGCACTTAAAATGACAAATGTTGGCATTGAAAACAAAGATCTTACTTAACTGCTTATTCACACAAATTTTAAGATGATTAAGCTTAAATCAAACATCCATTAAGAGCAATTACTAATCTACAATCTTAAGTATGTAGTATACTTTACTCGAATGCCAAGTTAGACCCACTAAATTTAAGACAAAGAAAAGAGATTTTGTTGCATTTAGTTGATTTTGTATATTTAACATTTATTAGTAATAAATTGTTGTTGTTGTTCAATTGGTTTATCCATTTGTTACTACACGTTCACAATATGTACTTGTTGACTTGATATCTGATGTACGAGTATGTTGTATGTATGTGGGTATGTACCATATTTATGGGTTTATGATGTATCTATGTATGTTTGTGAATGTATCCATGCATTTTTTCATTTAATACGTTTCTCTTGTATATTTTTGATAATATGTATTGCGTATTGATAATAATAGTATTTGTTTTTCAACTTGTTAATAATACATATATATTTTTGTAATGGATAATATTTAGAGCTACGCATATATAAGTCGTTATATAGTACTTGAAGTTTTCCTGCAACCCATCTTCCATAAATGCTTACAAAAATGTTGATGATTCGATTCGATTTGATTTCGTCCAAATGCAAAATGAAAGCAGACAATAACCAGCTAACGGTAAACGGGCTCCGGAACAGAGACCCTGCCCTACGAGCCCGATACGATACGGCATTTGTTGGTCTATGAATGAATCACTTGGATCAGTCTCTCTCTCTGAACTTGACGGGGTCTGTGCCAAGTCAAGCTTAACAAATTACGGCCGTGAGTGTATTGGATGGGGATTATGAACGGAGAGTGGGCAGGGCGGGTCTGTCTATAACTCTATTACTCATTTTTTCAAATCTCCTTTCGACTTATTGGTCTTTTTTCTTTTCAATATATTGTATTTAGCAATAAATATAATTATTATTTAGCTTACGCTTTAAAGTTAGCAATTTTGTTATAATAAGGCAAACGAAAGTGAAGGGCACTGGGGCGGGATTATGCAAACCATAACGCAAATTGAATAAGTACGATTATTAACTATTTAAGTAGTTGTATGTTTGTATATATAGCAATCGTATCGTTAGGCATGCATACGCATTGTATATTTGATTTATATATATATTTGTTATATATAGACAAACTTTCAAATCTAGCAACTTAACGTCTAATAATTTTTCCACTTGTGGGGTTACTTTAAAACTTTTACAAAAAAGCAGGCAAAATTGGTATCTCAATGCATATTATAAGTACGTACAATAAATTCGAATCGTTGACGCTTTTTGGTAACTCTCCATAGTTCTCTCTTTCTTTTTTTTATGATATTAAAAATAATCAGATCTATGTGGGAATTAAAGCACTAAAAATAATAATCAAAAAAATAATAATATTAAAATAAAACAAAATAAAAAGAGTTGTATAATGGTTTTTTCTTGAGATTTTTTTTGTTGGTTTTCTTTTAATTTTTAATTGGTAATATCGTTTTAAACATAAAGTATAGAGTGTGCAAAAGTTACATTAAATGTTCAGCTTGTGCTTGTTGTTCTTCTCGCTGCATAATTAACAAATTAAAAATTAATAATACAATACAAATCAAATTCTGTGTGTGTCTGCGCAAAACAAAACATCTAAAATCAATTCGTTTTTCTTCTCTCCTTCCTAGCTTGTTCATTTCCTCTTGACAAAAACACTGGGGGTACAGAGCTGCAAACACTACACTGCAAAATTTTTGTTTTAAATCAACTTTTAAGTAAATTGGAGGAACGTATATATGTATGTCAGTATGCTGCGTATACAATGTATGTGTGTGTACGTGTGTGTTGGGGAGTGCACTTAAGGGAAGCACCCGAAAAATGTTGACAGTAAAAAACACATCAATTCTATCATCAAAATTTTTTTATAGCGCACAGTGGTTCAGTCCCAACATTTTGCTGACCAAATTTTTTATAGCTGCGCTTTTTTTCGATCATTTTTGATTTTTTTTGTATTTTTAATATTATGTTTTTTTTTTGTAGATTAGTTTTGATATTTCAAATATTACGTGTTAGAATGCCAACTACGAGCTACATTTATAACTTTTATTTCTGTTACACTTACACCACATGCTCTTGTATAAGTGTTATAGTATATATTTTTTTGTTCGTTATTTATTTTTGTTTTTTTTTTTGAATGGTTCTCATAAAAACACTTTTAGTTTTTGTGTTCGTTTTTTTTTTTGTTTCTTTCTCGTTTCGCTTTTGCGCTCCAAAGATTCTTTCTTGTTTTCAACTTAAATAGACACATTAAAATTTTCGTTTAATACACGAGCAAAACAGGAAAAAAAACAGAGCGTGAGGAACAATTATAATGTTTAAAATTAAAAAAAGAGCCAAAAGTAAGTAAATGAGCAAAAGAAGCGAGCAGACAAAAAGAAAAACCTTTACAAAATAGCACAAAACACTAATCGACTTTGGGCTTGGAAAAATCGTAATTGTGCTTCACAAAATAATGGTGGAGCAGATTGTGTTTGGAAAGGGAGGCAAATATATATAAATATAAAAAAATGGACGCTCCACTGAGCCACAACTTGGAAATGGTAGAGGAGGCAGGGGTCGCAAATTTCGCAGTTCGCTTATCATGCGCAAAATACTTTTTCATAATATGTTTATAATATTAGTAAAGTAGCTGTTTTTTATTATTTAGCTCCAATATAGATCAACTCATCTTCGGCTGCAGCTCGTCCCGCCTAGAAATCCAGCAGTGACACCTCTGCGTTCTGCTGCTGCGGCTCCACATTGGAGGGCAGCGCCTCCTGCGCCGCCTCCAGGGCTTCGTGCAAGCCATTGCCATTCTGCTCCAGTTTGGTTTCCGCCTCGTTCAAGCCATTGGCAGCGGCAGTTGGGCCTGGTTCAGATGATGATGCTGCTGTTGCTGGTACTGCTTCGGCTGCTGCCTTTGCTGGTGTGGTGCCTGCTGGCCGTCTGATTTTCATGATAGGAGCTGGTGACGTCTTAGCGATTTCTTTGGCTTTCGGTTTCAGCGGCGAGCTGGAAGCACTCTTCAACGGTGAGGACTTGCGCTGTGCAGCACCTGTGCCACTGCCCACGGACAGCTGTGTGCGGCGCGCGCTGGTGGCGCCACCAACTGGCGCCGAGTGAGTGAATTTAGGAGCCGGACGCGCCGTGAAAGTCTTTGTAATAGTAGTTGTAGTTGTGCTGCTGGAAGAGCTGCCGTTGGCGGTGGCCGATTTGATGCGGGTGGTGTTGGTGCTAGTGGATGTGTTGCTGCTGCTGGGCTTGGCCACGCCATTGGACAGCGGTTTAGTGGGACTGCGCGTTCCAGTCAAAGTGCCAGTGGCGGGCGCTGGTTTGCGCAGCGTCGAGGACATAGCACTACGCGGCGAGAGCGTCTTCGGCTTGGCAGCGGCTGTGGAGCCAAGGCTGCTGCTCGTGGTGGCCGGCTTGCTGGCCGTCAGCTGCAGACGCGACTTGGTGGCTGTTGCTGACCCATTGCTGCTCGTGGTGGAGCTTGCTACTTTGCGGACTGTGGTTGCAGTGGTGGTGCTAGTAGTGGAGCCGCGAGCAGCGGCATTTGTTGCTGGCTTGGCGGCGGTCTTGCTCAGGCTGCCGGCGGTCTTGCTTATCGGAGCAGTGGCCGGGCGTGCGCTGGCCAACGTGCTGGTACGTGGTGCCGGCTTGCCAGCCGTATTGCTGGCAGTCAACGGTTTGCGCGCGGTTGTGCTCGGCTTGGTTGTTCCTGACGTGCTTGTTGTTGCTGTAGTTGTTGTGGAAGTACCCGTTTTGCCTGCACCAGTAGCTGGTGCGGTGCGTGGGCGTGCAGTTGTGGCGCCCACTGTAGTCCTCTTGGTAATGGGAGTGGGTGACGGCCTCTTGGCTGCTGAGCTCGTTGCTGTAGCTGCTGCAGGCTTGCCAGCTGCCTTCTTGAGTGCATCACTGGGGCTAGCCCTGATCTTGGGCCTAGCAGTAGCAGCTGCGACAGTAGCACCTGCCGCAGCTGCAACTGCTGTGGCAGCCACTGCAGCAACGGCTACATCAGCCACTGGCGTCCCCTCGGCTGGCTTGTCAGCAGATACTGGCGCCACCTCAGCTGCGGGCTCGCTGGGCTCACTGATGATCACAGCGGGAGTCTCCGGTTGCACGGGCTCGACAGGCTGTTCCACAGCTGGAGCTGCTAGAATTGGCTGCTCCACAATTGGCTCACGTTCGGCCACTGGGTGTGACCCCTCCTCGTTGCGCGCTTCGAGTGCTGGCTCTGGTGTCTCAGCACTGGCTAGACCATTAGTGTAGGGTGCGGCTTCAGCGTTGAGCTGATGCGAGAATGATACCTCTTCGATGAGTTCATCCTGCAGTTGTAGTTCGTTGTAGTTTGCTTGTGTTTCCTCCTGTTTAATAGCTGGCTCATCTACCTGTTGCATCTCCTCCTGGAAGTGTTGATCCTGCTGCTGCAGGGGGATGACATGTTCTTGCTGCTGCTGCTGCTCCTCCTCCTGGAAAAACTGCTGCTCTCCGTGCAAGTGCTGCTGCTGCTCATCCTGCAAGTATTGCAGCTGCTCTTCCTGCAACTGCTGTTGTTCCTTCTCAACGTGCTGCTCATCGTGGAAGTGCTGTTGCTGTTCCTCCTGGAAGTGCAGCTGCGACTCCTCCTGGAAATGCTGCTGTTGCTCTTTCTCTTCGTGGAAATGAACCTGCTGCTCCTCCTGGAAGTGATGCTGCTGCTCCTCCAGAATGTCCTGCTCCTGCTGTACAAACTGTTCCTTCAGCTCGCTTAAGAACTCCGTTCCAGTCTTAGGCTGCTGACCCAACTCTTCCTCTAAGGCAAATGGATTGGTAGCCATAGCAGGTGCCTCTTCATTGCGGACTCCATAGCCGGTAACTGCATTGAAATCAGCGTACTCCTCCTGCAAAATAAAAAGAGGGAGGCAATTGTTGAATGTTGTATTTATGGATTAATAACTGGGTACATAAATTCGAATGAGCAAAGCTCTTAAAACAGCACTTGGAATGCAGCAGGCACAATAAATTTGAAATGTTAATACCCCCTAGCAGATTATTATGGCGATGATGATGATAAAATGATAATGATGACTAACAACAATCTGCCGAAAAACAAAAGGCATCAACAACAACAGCAGCAGCAGCATTTGGCCTGTGTCTGGCTGTCGTCTTCTTCACGCACAGACAATGTCGACATCGTCATCTGGCCTTCCCATACCCCAAATGCTTTCCTTGCGCCCCGCTGTCCCCTGTTAAATCGATAAATGCAATGAGCCGGCACATGAAGCTCAAATCCCTGGAAATGTCTTCATTTTTCGGTCTTTGCGTTGGAAAAATATGGTGAAGATTTGTTATTTCTTGTTCTCATTCTGCTTTTCTTTTTGGTTTTGGTTGTTTGCAATTGTGCGTCAAGAAAATGTTACTTCTGGTGTTATATGGCCTGTTCCCCCAGCCTGTCAGTCTGTCGCCTTTCCCCAAGTGAGCTCCGAGTGCAAGCTGTAAAAATAGCAGCGCCCACTAAGTACAAACTGTATTATATATACATATTTATATATGTATATGCATCCATACGCAAGTACAAGTATTTATTTTCATGGCAAAGCCAGCGAAAGTAAATCACCCAGCCGATGTCTTTCCAGCAAAATAACCGAAAGATTCCTCTTTTGCCCCAATATCAGATGAGTAAAAAAACAAGATAAATACAAATTCAATTCGTCTGGTTTCGATGCGCAAAACATCTTTAAAAATATTTCGGAAAAATCAATTGTATATAAAATATTTACACTAAATTTATATAATTTTTTAAATATATTTAACTTCTTTTATTTGTATTGTATTATATGTATAAAACAACATTCGATATTCGAATTAGCGAGGTTCAAAGGTGTTTGGACTTCATATTAATATAAGGGCAGGGGTCAAATTTATTTGAATAGACATTATTCCATAAACATATATTGCTAACAAATTGTGGGTGACCCCGAGAAGCATGCTATAAAAGCAAGTCATGTTGGAAATGTTGTTCCAGGAGTAGGAGCGAGAGAATATAGAAAAAGAGAGCGAGCGCGTGCTGTGTGCAGTGCAACATCCCTCAAATGAGGCACGATTCTGCTGCTCGACGTCAGCTGTGTCTGCATATTTGCGAGGGTTGCATACACACAAGCACATACATGTACAACAACTCGAATTACTAATGCATACAAATTATGATAATGACATCAGCAGCGCTGGGGCGAACTTGTGAAAGTGAGAAAGCAGCTAGTATAGCGGCTGGCAATGTCATGACAATTGCCGCCACTGACAGCACCAGCGGCAGCAGCAGCAACTACAACAACAACACTAACGAAAAGAAACTACAGCAAAGAGCGATGACATAGCGCGGCACACGCACACACTCAAACAGAAAGCAAAAAGTCAGATGACAGGAAGCGTGTACTGTGACTCGGCGTTAGTTTTGGTGGCGATGTCCAACAGGGTATAAATGTAGCGTTAACATATTTTCCGGCACTTTTCTTCTAACACGCAACGCAAGACCGCAGCAGCAAACGCAATCGCAGTCGCTGCCGCTGTCAACGTCACCGTCGCAGTCGCAGCCGCCGTCGTATTTGTGGCCGCTTTAAAATGTCATTGACCAGCAAATGCCACCAGTTGGGGCCGCTGTAGCTCGTTGCCGGTGTTTTGTCGGTTTTGCTGCCCACTTTTGGCCCACTCGCGCAATTGCTGGCTTTCTTTTGTTGCTCAAGCGTAATGGGGCTAAAAGTGAGCTGAAGCCGAAAAAGTTGAAATCAAACTAAAAATAAGGTAAGAAACAAAGAAAAGTGAACCGGTTAAATCGCAGCTTAGTCAACTTCTAAG
Source organism: Drosophila gaucha (assembly GCA_035045545.1). NCBI lineage: Eukaryota > Metazoa > Arthropoda > Insecta > Diptera > Drosophilidae > Drosophila > Drosophila gaucha. The sequence continues at coordinate 1,054,068 of JAWNOY010000176.1, read as the reverse complement.
CTGATGACTCATCAGCAACAGCCCGCAGAATTAATTATTTAATTAATGAGTGGTATTAAATTATGCAATGCCAATTGCCATTTATAAATAACCTGCATTTCACACTCTCTTTTTCTCTCTCGTTCTCATACGCTATGGCTGTTTGGCATTTTATCAGTCCAAAATATGCGTCAGTGTTGAACGAGCTGGCAACGCTGCGTCGCTGCCAACTTTGCCGGCCGGCCTGCCTGTTTGCTAAACGTATTGACTTGTTTTGCTCTTGTGCAAAAAAAAAAGCTTTGCCAAATTTCATTGTGTGTGTACGCTATTTATGTATGGGTGTTTGCATCTAGGTTTCATATTTAAGTGCATGATTTTTTCTATTATTGACAAATGATTTTGACACTCAAGATGAACAACGGCGCCAGGCAAATCTAGTCAGCATCCACTATAACAATGGACGTAACTTATTCATTGAAGGGGGCACCATTGCTTGTGGGTGAATTATGCGTGTGAGTGTGTGTGTGTGTGTGTACACATAAACATAGGTATATGTGTTTGTTTCTGCTTCTCTCTTTCTTGGTTGGTTTTGCACGAAAAAAAAAAAACAATAACAAAGCAAAACAAAACGCAACGATGACATCAACATTTTTAGTCTCCACTTCTCACATACATATGTACATACATATATGTGCACACACACGGCGAATTTTAATACTGATGATAATTGTGAAAAGTGCGCAGCAAAAGAAGAAATTGCACGAACGTTGCCAGCCAGCGTTGACGTCAACTGTGGGCAGAGCGAAAGAGGCCGAATATTGAGTGAAAAGAGCAGAGCGAGACAAGGTGACCAAGATCAGCAAGCTGTGGGGAGAGTTGTGTTTGTTCTTGTTTTTGTGTGGCCGTGTAAATTGCTGAAAATCAGAAACAAAATTGTGCCATAAACAACAACAATAATAACAATAACAGCAAATACAAATCAAGTTCAACAGATGGCGCACATTTGCATTTCGGCTGCCCATGGGGCGATGTGGTAAGCAGTGGCCAGGGGCAGGTGGCGTTGGGGTTGCCTATAAATTTTCAACAGATCCAAAATGGCACACAGCAAACAGCATGCAAAAGACAATTTATAGAGTCGCAAATTTTGTGCAAAGCCAACAAATCACTTGTATTGAGTCGTCGTTCACGTCGACGTTGTTGTCTCCCAAAGCTCGTTAGAAAACCAAACTGGGCAACCCAACAGACGACAGTGGCCATTAAGCGCATACAAATATGGCGTGCAGTTAGTTGGCAGCGAGGGTCTAACTGTTTTTGGCCATACGCACACTTACATTATGCACATTATAATAACAATAAAATAGCTAAATGCTCAATAATGCGTAGAGAATGAGAGGGAGATAGATGACTGCTCGGCAGCGCAATGACTAAGCTCGCTTGGGCGGTGGCAAAAGACTCAGCGACCACAATTTATAAAAAACAATGCCAAATTAAGCGACAGCAAAAGACTTCTCATCAACATACACAAACACGCACGCACGCACACACACACACACACACACACACACTCAATAAACATGCAAATAAAAAAATGTGCGTCTATGTAATTTCTATTTATAAATGTTTGGGCACACTCAATGTAGTTGACACAAGCAAAGGAGCCAAAAACTATTCAATGAGCATGCAGACTGCACTCTCTCTCCCTCCCTCTCTGTGGCTGACTTAATGTCTCTCTTTTTCGCTGCCGCTGTGTTGCTGCTGTTGTGTTGCGGCTACTTAACTGTGCAATAATAATAAGCACTGTGCGCTGCTCTGTTACTGTTACTGTAACTGTTACTCTTGGTACATAATGCTAATGATGTTGAAATGGCTGTGTGTGTGTGTGTGTGTGTGTGTGTGGCAAACAGCAGCAGCAGAGGTAGCGCACTGACTGCGCGCCACATGCAACTGCAGCAGCACGCAACATGTTGCCAATGTTAGCAGTCTGGGTCTATGGTTTTTGTTTCTTTCTTTCTTTCTTTTTTTTTGGTAGCAGCTCATGCTGCACATCATTAATCTTCCAATGTTGATTAATGCACAATTTTATGCTATTTTCATTATTTTTCTACAAGTTGAAGAAGACAAAAAAATAAAGGTGCTACAGCTGAGGCATGAAACCAACGCCAGGGGGCGCCCTTTGTGTGTTTTATTTTTTGCTTTATTATTTTTTCTTATTTATAATTGATTTTTTTTTACTTTTGTTTTGCTCGCTGAGCGGAAATGATACAAGTATAGAAAAATGCAGCGCGATATATATTTTTTTCTGTCTGCACTACAAATCAAATATTTTGCTTAGTCAGCGACGAATTCCGATCAATTGGGAACAGTTGCCGCTGCGCTAAGTTGGCCAAGAGACCGGGAAAGCCAAAATATATGTATGGAACTTGGACAATTAGTGAATAGAGCTGCGACAGTTACGCCAACTCACTCGACTCGACTTGACTGACTCAATGAATTATGGCGACGCCATTAATGAAAGAATTAATAAGCAATAAAAAAACGAAAAAATAAAAAACAGATACAGTGCGAATTGTGTAGGAAAACCGGCAAATGGCCATGGCAACAGATTTTCGCAAACAAGACGACACAAAAAATAATAAAAAATAGAGCAGACAGCAGACCCAACAGCGACTGGCAGAAATTTGCGAAACCAAGTAATATAGATGATATTTATGATGGTGTGACGATTATGATGAAGTAGCCCGTCTAAAGTAATTCACTGGGGCCAAAGTCATCAGCGGCAAAGGCAGCGGCACAGCAACCATGGCACGCAACAAAATGTTGCAAGCCAAGAAGAAGTACAGTGTAACAAAGAAACAAAAGCTATGTACGGTTCAAGATAGATTAAATACCCTAACAAATAATTGGCTGGCTTTTTGCAAAAAACATAAGCTCGTTAGATTGATTCCAAAAAAGCTTTAAGACGCAGAATTTTAGTTTGCTGCTGTTTTTTATATGAAAGCTGCAAATATTTTAGGTGATAAAAGTTATTAATATACCTAAAAGCAGAGTCTTCATATATAGATTTTATGATATTAATGAAATATATTACGATTTTGAGATTTCCAAACCCAAAAATAAATTCTTTTTTATACATATATGTATGTTTTTATATTAAAAAACTATATATCATGCTTGTTAGATTTTTTTCACAAGAAGAGAAGAGAAGAAGCTTGTAAATTCTAATTGAAAACCTTTTTGATATATTCATTTAATATACTGAAACTAAAGCTTAAATCAAATCGGCTTATATCCACACTGTCGGTCATACGGTTCAAGGTACATATATACGTAACAAATGTTATAACAAAATTATAATACTCTCTGCAAGGGTATTAAACATACCAAAAGAATAGAAAGTTAATTAAGTTTTATTTCGCGCCGCTGCTTTTTGGGCTCTTGAGAGTTTATTTTTCATACTTTTCGCAGGTTTCAAAAGAAAAGCCCAACGCGACGTTGTCGTCAGTTGCTTTTAATGATGATGATGATAATAATGATGATGATGAATGGAGCTGGCCCACGTCGTTTGTTCTGCGGTTGAGTTTGGGGCCTTTTCTCAACGAGAAATGCAGATTGTCTGAGTATTTGTCTGCTCGGGGGAAAATTTGTGAAAGGCTTGTCCAAAATAAATATGAGAAAATATCTATTGTAATTTGCTTCAGAAACCGCAACACAAAAGTTGCAACATAAAAATATTTGCTTCAGACTTTAGATTAAAGCAGAAAGTTACTTAGCAAGACTCTAAAATGGGCTTATATAGGAAGATAGCTTAGCTCAAATATAGTTCAGACCGCGAAGATAAATAATGGTTAGCATTTTGTGTCTTCAACTAATAAAATTTTATTTGGTGCTTTAAAGACTTAAATTTTGAGGATCTCTTCAATTCGATATACCAAATTTCAAATTTTTTCAAAGTTTTTTTTTTTATATATTAAATCGGGTACTATAGAAGAAGTTGTCTGTTTCTAGGTACAACTATTATGTTAGTTATAAGGCTTTATTAATGAAAAGAGAAGAAGATAAGAAGAATGTCTTATACAAGTTATAGACATACTATATAGCCCTACTTATTCGTGCAATCTGGGGCGGGCATCACTTGCTTTTAAATGCTAAAAATTTTCATTCAATTAATATGACTGGGCAATCTATAAAATAGGCTGTTGCTTTTGGCTCTGTACAAATTTATTATTTGAACGACTAGCAGATTATTGTGAAGCACTTTAATGTATCAGTACGAAAGTTAAAGGCGGGTTGGTCGAGTGAAAGGCCTTCTTATAAAGGGGCAACGAATTGTGTTTATTGCCCCTTTCGGATATCTATGTGCGCTCATAAATCCATTGGCAATGGTGATAAAGATGCGGCCACAATATCAAAACCATTCATTTGAGACTCAAGAAACAAATGCATTTAAAAGTTCATTTATATAAAAAAATATATATATGTGTATATTTATTTTTGTGTACATATGTATATCTGCAGAGAAGAAATGCAACAACAAACAAAAAAGACAAGCATATTAGCGAGCCGACATGAAACAGATTCAGCTGCGCTTTTGTGAAAGTATCCAACGGATACGAAGCGCACGAAAGAACCAAAAGATACAATTACAATATGACTTGGCCACGAGTGGCTAGCCCAGACCACTAGACCACATTGCAGCGACCGACATGAATGGTTAGATATATATATATATAGATAGATACATTAGAATGGCGGTGGCCGTTGCCATGAAATTGACTGCTTTTGTTGGCCAAGTTAGCTGATTGCTGGCTGACTCACGCGGCTGGTAAAGTGAATTAGATATAGACTCACATTATGAGAGAGCTAAGCCAAGATGGATAGACGAAAACGCATGTAGAAAAACTTCATAATAGTGCAAAATGTGATATACACATACTTCAATACATACAATAGGGGCTGGCTACGGCTGTTTTACAGGCCAAAAGAAATTGTTAATAGCGCAAATGGTAATGGTAATAAAAAAAAAAGAAAAACAAAAAAACACCTGGCCAAGTTAGACACTACTGCCGCTGCTGCTGCTGTTAGTCTCTTGGCCAGCACACGAACATTGTTTCAGTTTGGCAACACGACCAACTCAAGACAGGCCCCTCTCGAAAGGCCTTCTCATAGAGCCACGATTACCACTACTTCATCGTATACTTCTTCTTCTTCTTGCTTTATGAGTTCTTTAACATTGGCCGTGCCCCGCGGTAGACAAAGGCTGGGCAAATGCCTGACGGCTAATGGCCAGCGTCTCTTGCGGCCGTTGTCTTGGCCAAGTGCTTTACACACTCTCGGCCAAATCCAGCAATTGCAGCAAGCCAAATGCAATCAGCTCTGGACAATTTGAAAGGCAGTTAGTTTGTTGCCGCAAAAGCTCTCTCGACTGTCAATGCCTTGCCCATATTTTTCACAGCCTGCCGATGGGCGAGACGCCCATTATATTATTTGACGAACGTTTTTGTTTTTTTTTTTCTATTTTAACTTCCTCATGGAGGGTATTACAAATTAATAACAACATATGTAACGTTTAACAGTAAAAACCTCTTGAATATCTTATAAAGTATTTATATATAAGTTCTTAAGCAGAATAGAATATCTTATAATCGTACGGATCGCATTAATATGTCATATAGATGTAATACTTTTTAATAATCAATCCTAATTCATAGAATATAGTAAAACAACTTCGCAATCGGTAAGAAATTTTTGTTTAGCGTAGATTACTTTTCTCGTATTTAGTAGTGATTTCTAGACAAACCCTAGCAAATCTCAATACTATATAACTTCTATTAGAATAGATAATACGAAAACAGATTTTGTATATAATCATTTTTAAGACAAGGACATATAGCAAGGGTATTTTATCTTCGGAGTGTGAAAGATAGCTATTTAAAATTTTTTTTCTTTGGTTGTTACGTTTTATTTTAAGTTTTTTTTTTACAATTAATTAAACTAAATTGACCTGCAGGTTGAGTTAAGCGCAGAACCGGTTCCACGTCAAATTCATCATTCCTAGAAATTTTTGCACATTTCTTTATTTTTTGTTTTTATGGCCAACATGAGCAGAGCTTTAAGGCCTAAACAATGTTGGACTGGTTGTTTGTTAGCAGTTTGCCTTATTTATGGCGAATATTTCGCAACTAATAGATACTTGCCTATCCAACCTGCAATCAACCTGTGTGGCTTTCGCAAGGTATTCGGCTAGATAAGTCGTCTAAAATTAGAGCTGCTTTCTTCCCATTATATCATAGTTGAATATTATCAAGGAATGTTCGCTGGCTCGAGTATGATTAATTGAATGTTAAATGCTGGCCAACCCGGTAAGTTCTTAAAAGCTGTGTTATTTTTGTTTTTACAGATATGAAATTTAAGTTCATAGTGCTCTATATCAAGTTCTTAAATGCTTCGAATTGTTGCTGGCATGAGCTCATTACGGTGCTGTCATCTAAGTTAGTCACATTATACGAATAGCTAAACTACTGAATGAGTTGTATGGGTCATATTATACATAAACAAATAGCTATATATAACTATAACTGTAACTATATGAGCTGCGTAGGTCAGAGCCCATATATTTTATTATTATAATGTTTATTAGCTTAACATTTCAATGGTGTTTGTGGAATCGGTTACTTTTAATAATATACATATGCATATACATATATATACATACATATATACTATCCAAAATGAAATGATATACTTTCTCATTTAAAGAATGAAATATTATATAATATAGGAAAGAAAAAGCGATCACCGGACTATATAAAAGTTACAGTAAGTCAACTGCTCTTCATAAATGGCTTGGAGCTTTATGCATATCTCCTAAATGGCTGTCAGAGACGCACAGTTGCTATTAAAAATACAAATAGCCTAACGTTAGGCAAATTACTGAACATCGTCTTGGTTTAGCTCCTGCGGCACATCCAACTTAAGAGCAAACGACAACGAAAGAGCTGCTGGATGACAACATTGTGTGGAACCAGTCGACGGGACCCCGACGATGGATCACCTTCTGGAAGCAGCGAGAGATCGCTGTGCAAATCTGGCCAGCACAAAATGACTTTCAATTAAAAACACTTTTGGAGCACTTGGCTGTGACACCCCAGCAACAGCGATTAAAGCCTATTTATATGACCAGGGGCCGGATCGGCTGTCTGTTCCAGGCAATTTTTTGTGCGCCTCGTCGTCCAATGGGGCAAAGGGGGTTCTCGTACAGCAGTCAGCCGTCAACGCTGCAGGGGCCACAAAATGCATTGCGGCATTTTGTCGCCCATTTTAGTAATTATTTTTAATTTTTTTTTTTTGAGAAGCTATTGAACTTGGCACAGGGTTTGAATTTTAAAAATAAACTTGAACTCGTAGATGCGGAGAACATGCATAAATTGCAAATGCAAAAGCAGGAAGCAAAAAAAATATATATACACATAAAAAAAGTATCTGCTAGTACGAGTATCTGCGAGAAAAGCAAGCGAAAGTGTCGCCTACAAATGCAGATACATACATACATATACATATCTTATAGATGAGTGTTTATACTATATATACATATTCATACATATACACCCATATGGCAAATGTAAATTTAGATAACGCATATAACAAGACGGAGAAAAAGAGAGAGATAGAGAAAGGCTATGAGATTGCAGCAAAGGCAGCCGCATGCAAAATGAGATATTGTATCTGCAAGATAAAAAGCACTTCAGCTGATGCTGCTTCTGCTGTTGCTGCTGCTGATGCTCGACTGCTGCACAAAGCCTCATTTCTTTTGAACTGCAAAATGTAAAATGCTGCAATTAGACGCCGCCAAACGGCTTCAAGTGGCATGACTCCAGCTACAGCCACATCTTCTTCTGCTTCTGCAACATCTTCAGACGTGTGCTCTTGCCATTTTGGCAATCAGACTTCAGTCAACCCACACAATGGCAATAGCAATCATATTGCAGCAAGATTTCTGCCCGTTGCCGTCGTCTCGCAATTGTTCTGCTTTTAGCTTTTGGGGCCTCCTCCTCGTTGAGAGACCGCAAAATGAAACTCGTTTTGCAAACACAGACACACACACACACACACACACACTCACTCACTCACATGCACAGTTGGCCAACTCTTGTACATTATTTACCAATGCTGTCTGACGCCTGATTTTTTTTTGTTTTACTTTTAGGCTGATTTTGGGCGTAAGTCGAGCTACATATACTTCGCGTACTTTCGTACTTAGGTGGGCAGACCAGATATGTATAAGCATACTCCTTACACACACATACTCACAGATAAAGAGAGAGACAGCTACTCGTATCTGTATCTCTAAGCACTTGTCCGTGTGGGCAGACGAGGCTGGGCGTAGGATTGGCGTAGACGCCAAATGCGCTTACAGAGCGCTCAAATTGGACCACCCGTTGCCCAAACTGCATGCAATGCCAACTACAACAACAACAAAAGTGGCGCTTATAGACAACAACAAAAAGCAACTGTGTGTGTATATGTGAACTAAATTACAAACAAAAAAAATTAGTGAAGAAGCAAGCAATTTTAATTGAGTTAATAATCTTAATGGATTTTCAGACTTAATTACCAGTTGGTGCGCCTATATTGAGCAATTGTTGTTGCTGTTGCTATTATTTTTATTTTCCATGTTTAATTTGGCACAATTTTTTGTTAATAAATAAAAGCAATCTAATTTCACTGTTAAGCCTATGTTAAGAACTTTAACAGCACTGTGAGTTAACAGCTAAGAAAAACTTTCTTTTTTCATGCATGCAAATGTGTTTTTCTTTTAGGTAAGTTTTTTAAATCTTGTGTATTTGTATTAGTTGCTATTTTTTCAGTCGAACATAAAAATCTGCATAATTCATAATTAACATTAACTTGGAGACTTTAGGTACAAAACATGATAATACATAAAAACATTCATAATTTATAATTAACATTAACTTGGAGCCTTTAGCTACAATACATGATAAGGAAGTTCCATTTAAGACATTTATATTTATTTTATTTTAAATATTTTTATATTATTTTTATTGGACAACTCTTTTTTGGGATTAGATTCAGGTACTAATAAGAAAATTCGGATTTAGAGTAACATAGGTTTTAATAATTATTTTTAAAACTCACTCATTTTAATGTCTAAAGTCTAAAACTCCACACATTCATAAAAAGCCACATACTACTTTCTGTGGATATATTTAAAAACAACCTTAGTCTCGGTTTCATATGTTTTTATTGCTTAGTCAGACATGGGATTCTCTGCTTTACGTTTTTGAATGGACGCTCAATTACAATTACAACAAAAAGAAAAATTGGGTTTTAGTTTTTTGCTTTGTTGCTATCCATCAATTGTCAGAAAAATCGTAATAATAAAAAGAATTTGCATTGTTATGACGATGCTGGCGATACTAATTTATGCAAATTGCATAAATTTTAATTAAACACAAGTTTAAACAAATGTCATGCGAATTTTAGCGAAAGTTGCCATCAAAAGCAAAAAGGCACTAAAAAATAGAAACAATAAAATGTATAATTTTTTCAATAGTTTTAGGAATGTGTGGGAACTTGAGAGCTCAGGCCCCGTCGACTGAGTCATAATACAGACGCGTGAACTTTATTATCAGCTTGTTTTCGTCTGTACTTTAGAATCGGATTGCACCTAAAGAACACTCACAACATTTATGTCTATGTATGTATGCATATTTATGTATATATTATATATATACATCTACAGTGAAAGCTCTAGTCGCGGACAGCACGGACGGCTTTTATAGTCGCAAGATTTTTAGCATGACAAAAAACACTTTTTAATAGATCATAATTAAGTTTGATTGCAAAATTTGGAAAAGTCAATTTTGAAGAATTTTTTAAAGTATTAAAGTAAACTCTTTATCCACAGAAGACAACAACATTGAAATTAATAATACTAATCAAAGTGACATTGAACTAAGCGATTTAGATCAATATATTATTGTACAGATAATTCTTTGAGATCACCCGCAGGAGGACAACAAAACTGGAGCCGTGGCTGTCCGTCCACGGGAGCTTTCACTGTATTTATACATCAGCCATTAACTGTAGGTATTTTGTCGCCTGAATAGCGCCGTTTAAAATTATATTTAGAATTGGCGATAAGGTAGCGACATAGTGCGCTCAATTCTAAATGCGCTTGGAAAAAATCATTTTGATTTTTTTAATTAATCACACAAATGATCATTCGATTATCACTGCAACTTAACATGCGGGCAGCTTAACAGTGCCACTAATTGGTAGCGTCAGCGCAGATTACCTGTCAATCGCCACTTCAATTAGTTTCTGATAAAAAAAAATTAAAAAATCAGGCAACGAGCGCCATTTAAAAGCCCTTTCTGTTTACAAATTCGCCGTGATTCCATTTGGTGACAAGCTGTCTGTTACAAATTTTGTTTTTTTTGTTATTCTTATAGTTTAAGTTAATGTTAGAAATGGAAAATAAGCCATACAAATTTGTATCGGACACGGAATACCTTGATTTTAGTCAACATGTAAATGAGTAGACCGTTGCGTGCGCGTTATCTTTGTTTGGGCAAAATACAACAAAATATGTAATAATAAATAAGAAAGAAACACAAATCATGGTAATAAAATTGTATGCAAAAACAGACGGCGAAAACGAAAACGTCGACTGGGGGTGGGCTGGTGTGGGGAGTGGGAAGCATGAAGAAAGCGTTTTGTTACAGGCGTAAATTATACACACAACGAAACTCCCACAGGAAGTTCGATAGCAGCCCAAACAATACCCAGCAGCAGTAGTGTCGACTGCAGCAGCAGCGTCGGCGGCGGCGGTGCAAGACAAAGCATATACAAAAATCATAAAAAAAAAATTGTATGTGTTTATGTATGTGTGTATATATATGCATGTGCCATGCAAGCGAAAACCGTATATGACCCAATTAAGTGAACCCAAGCGCTTGTGTAATTATGAAAGCTGTGTCTGTGTGTCTGTGCTTGCATATATGTATGCGTGTTTGTGTGCATTGGAGCTGGAATTTGCAACGAAGCGAAAAGGTTGCCACTCTTGCCGAAGTTGTTGTATCTGTTAATATTGTTGTTGCTGATGTTTTTGTTAGTGTTGGTCATGCAGATTGCAGACAGCGGGGAGAGCGTCAAAGTCTGAGAGCGAGTTTAAGTTTGGGGAGTTTGTCAGACGCTCTCACTGTTACACAGATACTTATAAAAGAAATGCATAAAGGCGAATCGTTGACCGCAAGCTCTGCCAGTAGCACTATATCCAATTGGAACGGAAATCAAATACCAAAGACAACAAAAAATAAAGCAAGAAAAAAGTATAACACGGCAGAAACAATGATAACAACAACCAAGTGGCCAAATGGCGACAACAATATTTTATCTTAGAGCCAAGAGGTCAACAACATAAAGTGCTGCCACACAAAAGCTGCAATAAAGAGAGGAAATGGCATAAGCAAAAAGGCAATAAAAATAGCAGCAACAACCCTTGGTTTGCCCTTAATTATTTAAAAATGGAGTTTAAAGTACACACACACACATACATGTGCACACATATATACATATATACTTGCTTCAAGCGCATTAATAATGAGAACCCCACCCAAGAGCCGCTTAAACTTTGGCACCAAACACCTCACACACGCACACACACACACACACACACTCGGTTAGCGCATGAAAAGCACTTGCGTGTCCTGTTGAGTGTGCCAGAACGGAAACGTGTAGAAAGGCAAGTGAGAGAGAGAGAGGAAAGGAGCGTAAGCGAGCGAGTTAACGGAACACACCCCAGCGCTGATGTTGTAAAATTGCATTAGCACTTGAAGAGAGAGGGACCGACAGGGCAAGAGAGCGCGAAATGAGAAAAAACGTGAAGAGAGGAACGCCGAAATGCATGCAGACAGCTGTGTGCACAGAAACAAAGAAGTATACCAACAAATTTAATGATTTCTCGTGGCCCAGGTGAACAGGCACATGGCAAGGACATGCATATGGGACGGCCGATACGCCAACAATAGCAACAGCAAAGAGGAAACACGTCGGAAACTGAGACGGGGACGAAAAAAATTAACACACACACACTCACACACACATACATACGTGACAACACACAGGGTGCAGGACAAATGACGAGTGCATAAAGACGTTTTTGACAAATACGTAATATTCCAGAATGAGTCATTCAGTTGGATCTATTGTAGTAAATGGGCGCGGTTCGTCTTGGCTTTACGCTTTGAAACGACTTCCAAATTGTACAGGTTCTTAAAAATGTTATTTAAAATTGTTTTAGATGTAGTAGAAAATAAAAATGAATAGATTTCAACAATATATCAATTAATATGATTGGATTCTGATTGGATCACAATACACCACTGTAAAATGGTTTGAGCTCTTGATCCCTTCTTATTAGAAATTGTCATATTCTATTATGTTAATTTTAAAACCCATTTCACAGCTTTTCACATTTGTTGTGCTTTAAACTCAGCTTTGAAGAAATCATGCGACCATCTTTGGTCAAATAGAAAATCTATAGTTTTTTGTGAGCTTACCTGAGGGGGAGCACCGGCATTGAAATGGTTGTCCATGTTGTCCGACAATAAGAATGGCTCCTGCTGGTGCTGTTCCTTCGTTTCTTCGACAAGATGTTTCTCTTCGGTGGAAGAGGAGAGCGGAGATGGGGTTATGTCCACAATGTCTGCCTGTTCTGGGTGGAGGTCAAGTGTCGTGGCTGTTGCTGCCAGCTCTTCCTGTTGTGGCGAGACTGCGAGTGGACTGAACAAAGGCGCACTGGTGTCCAGTAGCAAACTCTGATCGTGCTCGGGAGGCTGTTGAGCGAATGCGTCACTGGAGGTGTGTTCCAGATAGAAAGAGGCCTGCATTGGATCAATCAGCTGATTTTGCTGCTGATGTAACTCCTCGATGGAAGGAGATTGGGAAACAAGCTCCTTCTCTTCCACGTTGAGCAGCTCCTTCTCCTTAAGCGGCTCTTCGACGGGCAGTTGCTGGGGCAGCGTCTGCACTGAATTGAGAATGTCCTCAATGGAAGCATTCGTGTTGGAATCGCCATATATGGACTGCTTCATGATATCGTCTTGAGACTGAGCAGGCATAAAATCTATATCGGCCTGTGGTACTGCCAGCTCCAAATCTGCGTCCAAGTCAACACTTGTCTCCGGGCCATGATCGATGCGCTGCTCCACCTGCTCGTAGATCTGGCTGCCATTCTGCAGCTTTTCGGTCGGCAGTTCCTTTTCGCCGGGGAACGTGTCGTCCTCCTGCTCCAGCTCGTGTGGACGTTTGTCGGCCCCATTGTCAAACTCACACTCATCGGGCACCGCTATGGTGTCCATGTTGCAGTCTCGGGCGCCCTTGCGTGGGCTCTCCGCAACCAGATCATCGCCAGAAACTAGCAATTGGCGTCCCAATGACTGCATTGGTTCGGCAGGTGGCGGCGAGGCAGGCTGTGAGCCAAAGTGTGGTACAAACTCAACGGCATTAGGATTGAGCTGCGAATGCGCCTCCAGATCCAGATCTGATTCGGCCTGATCTTGACCAGTTGGATGAACATTCTCTTTGTTATCAAAATGAACTGCTGGGGCATCGTTGGCCAGTTGCTCTGGTTCCTGTTGTTGTTCGCTGAGGCTACTCGTGCCATAGGTGGTTGCCACGGAACTGGGTTCATCCTCCTCATCGACATCTACTTCCACCTCGTCATCTTGCTGTAGTTGCTCTGCTTTTGGCAACGGCACCTCCTTTGGCTGTGCCTCCACTTCGCCCGTGGTTGAGGTTGTAGTCGTGTTTGAGTTACTTGAAAAGTCGCCATCATGCTTAATCACCTCGACGTCCTCTTCTTCTTCTTCAGCAGCAGCAGCAGCTGCCCTGAAGCCGGCAGCGCTGCCAACGCCATTGCCCAGGCTCAAGTCCATGCCAAGCGACATGTACGCGTCGCTGTTGCTGCCAACAGCCATGCCGTTGCCGTTGCCGTTGCCAACACCAATACCAATACCATTGCCGACGCCAACGCCAAAAGCGACGTCAACGTCAGCGTCAGCGTCGCTAAAGTTTTCGCCGTAGAATTGCTGTTGTTGCTTTTCGCTCTGCTGCACTTCTTTTATGTACTTCCATTCTTCGTCGTCATCGTGCTCACCAGACTTGGGGCCAATGTTGGGCACCAACTCGGCAGCAACGTCTGCAGCATTGCCGGCGCTACCAGCGTTTTGCAGACTCTCCGCGAGGCGATTTTGCAAGAAATTATCGAAGTGCGCGTTATCCTCGTGTTCCATTCTGATGCAGCAGCTGCTTCTCAACTTTTGCAATAATCAATTGCCGCTGGTGTTTCTGTGTTTTTATTATATTTTTTATTTGTGTGTGTTGTTTGTGGTTTTTTTTCTCCTTATTTTTGTATCTTTCTAAAGATGCCAACAATAAAAATCTGATGTGATTCAGTTGTGCTCTCACTCACTCGTGATTCACACGCCGCTTCTTGGCTCTTCTATCTTGCAAATTCTCCTTTTGCTCTCACGCCGCACAGCCGCTGACATACACTCACTCACACACTCACAGAGAGAGAAACACGCACACACTCAAACGAACAGCCGCCAATCACGAAATGCTTCTTCTTTTTGCGCAGTCCTGCTTCCCAAATGTGCTCAGAAATTAACTGACTTTTAACGCGTATGCAAACACATGAATTTTAATATTAACAAACACTTCGATGTAGTGTAAAGTTCAAACAAATTGCAATTCAAAGTTTTCTATAATTTCAGTTACTTTTGAAATTTACTCTGCTACCGATTCTTGCGCACATACGACCTTCCAGCTTTAAAACAGAATTCACAATGTTGTTCGCGATTCAAGAATTCGATATTCTAGAGATGGTAGTTATATATCGAGCTGGTGATAGCATGGTGAATATACAACGAGTTGAATACACAACGAATAATGGTGGTAATCTGCACTATCGATTTTCTACTCGATTAACACGATATTTTTCAATTTATGGAAAAGTTAAGCACGCTGCCAACTTAACTTCGGTTTGAATATATTAAAATTCAAAATCAAGGCGCCATTTTTGATATGCTAGTTAAATATATATTACATAAATTAATGACATCAGATTCGATTTTATCAAATACCTTAACCAGAATAAGAATGCTACAATTTTTAAAATTAAACAGTCAGGAAGCAGAACAATGTCTGAAATGTAGTTGATACTTTAGCTCTTGATAATTCAACATTGTGGCTCGGAGCCACGAGTCTTTTACGCAGAACCGTTGAAACGGCTTGCTGTTGCTTAAGTGATTACTATAATACTTATCGTAAATCATTTTAATAACAGCATTTTGTACAGTAAGAGAAGGGCGATTCATGCTTTTCCGCCATTGACTACTCAATTCTATATCTCCGGAATCAGATTTAAAATCTTCGTTGATAAAATCGCCGTCATCCCACCAAGGAGGCACACCTGGGACATTTTGGCAATCTTGTAAGCGTTCTTCCTCTTTCTTCTCAAATTCGAACAGCACCTCCATGTACTTGACACCAACATTGCAGCCTGATCCTGGGGGTAGGCTGAGAGCTGCGGCGACATCATCCCATTCATCGACATCAAGAGCACCTCCTCGCGCTTTCACCAATGCGTACAATCTGCAAAAAATTCAATAAATTATCATATATGTATAAATGTATATATATATGTCAACTACACATACTTGAACAGATTAACATTTCGTTCTAATATCTTGCATTCGCCTTTGAGACCACTACGCTTTAGGAAATTCTTCTCCTGTTGCTGCGGCGTGGTCCAAAGCCAAAGCGACACATCCACGGGTTGCTCCACCGCCTGTTGCACAGTTGGCTCCTGCTCCGGGATTGGTTCTAC
The DNA here is from genome assembly GCA_035045545.1 of Drosophila gaucha. Lineage (NCBI taxonomy): Eukaryota > Metazoa > Arthropoda > Insecta > Diptera > Drosophilidae > Drosophila > Drosophila gaucha. The sequence continues at coordinate 1,038,176 of JAWNOY010000176.1, read as the reverse complement.
ACTTGGCAGTGACTTCTGTGGGGCAGGCAGCTCATTCTTTTTCTCAGGTGGTTGGCTGGTTGCATCCTGTTTTTGCGTTTTTACACTACATCCTATGTGCTTTTTACTAATATGGCGCATTAAATTGTGCATAGATCCAGCGGCATATGTGCAGTGCGGACACGGCTGGCACTGTGATATTGGCACCTTGCCTTTCTCGTGGTTCCGTTCATGGCGCTCAAGATTGTACGCCCTGTTTGTGGTGTAGGTGCAGCCCCTTCTGCTGCAATGCAGATGCTCTCGCGGATTGTTCATTTGAAGCAATGTTTACATATTCAATCAGTTTGCCATGTTTGTGCCGCTTGCCAACAATCGTTAAGTAAATAAACAACATATCGATATATTGCCGTGACAAATTGTGTTTCGTGTGAAGGATGCGATTAAAAGCGTTTTACCGTTTGATAAACTTTCGCTTTTTTTGGTATAATTACATTTTCAATACAGGAAAATAGATACAACATTAGAGAATATTAAATCAATGTTAGTTTTATTTTAAATTAAGCATTAAAACATACATTTAAAATATAAGCTCTTTGGTCTTCTCTTCTTCACATACCGTTGCGCCTATCGAACTTATTCGATTATTCACATGCCTGATGACCAAATGCGATAAGTGAAAATAATTGTTTTGAGTTACGCATAACCAACACCCTAGCATTTATAAGCGACCTTTTAACTGCTATGGAGATATGATTAGACACCTGCGAGCAAAGTACATTTTTACAAGTCTATCAATATAGTTAGGCCCAGGTAGGTTTCTCTTCCTTTCAGTTCGGTGATTGAAAAAATCAATGACAATAGTTCAAAGTTCTTACTTCCAGCAACATCCGAGTGCAGAATTCTGATAACAAACTATTCCTGTTGACTGACACGTTCCAAGTTTTTGAAGTCCGACTTTGACCTTGAGAAAAAGAAAATGGCAACTGAACGCTTAGATGTGATTATATTCGGCGCCACAGGGTTCACAGGCAAATACACTGTGTACGAGGCGGTATCTGTGCTAAAGGATCTGCGATGGGGTATAGCAGGACGCAATCGAGAGAAGCTTCAGGCGGTGCTGAAGGAGATGGGGGCCAAGGCCAAAAAGGATCTATCGCAGACACCTATTGTCATTGCCGATGTGAACGATGAGGCCTCCTTGCTTAACATGGCCAAGTCCTGCCGTATTGTCGTCAACACCACAGGCCCATATCGATTTTACGGCGAAAACGTGGTCCGTGCCTGCATAAACGCTGGCACCCATCACGTGGATGTGAGCGGCGAGCCCCAGTACATGGAAACGATGCAACTGAAGTACAACGAGCTGGCCAAGGAGCGCGGTGTATATGTGGTTAGTGCATGCGGCTTTGATTCCATACCCGCGGATATGGGCATCGTGTTTGTGGAGAAGAATTTCGATGGCGTCGTCAATTCCGTGGAGACATTTCTGGTGAACGGTGTAAAGGGCGGCAAAGATGCAGCCGATGGCAAGGCTGGTCTCAACACTGGCACATGGCAGAGCGCTGTTTACGGACTGGCACACTCGAACGAGCTGCGTGGCATTCGGCAGAGACTTTACCCGGAGCGTCTTCCAAAATTCTTTCCAATTCTGAAGCATCGGCCCTTGATGTTCCGCTCCACAGAGATAAACAAAGTGTGCTTGCCTTTTCCGGGCTCGGATCGTTCGGTGGTCATGCGCTCGCAGCGCTTTCTGTACGAAAACGACAAGAAACGCCCGGTCCAGATGCATGCCTACATTGGTTTCCCCTCATGGCTGGTAGCCATTTTTGTGGCTCTCTTTGCGACCTTCTTTGGTTTGATGGCCAAATTTGAGTTTGGTCGCAGCTTGCTACTCAAGTATCCTGGCTTCTTTTCTGCCGGCTTCGTTTCACCCGACGGGCCCAGTGAAGCCCGAATGGAACGCACTTACTTCAAGATGACCATGAAGGCAACAGGCTGGCCCAGCTCGCAACGCCTGGCCGAAGGCACTGATCAGTACACGGATCCACCAACCAAAACTCTAATGGTTAGAGTTTCGGGTCCGAATCCTGGCTACGGTTCCACTTGTGTTGCCCTGCTCTCCACAGCGGTTACCATTCTGCGGGAGAGTAACAAGATGCCGAGTACCGGCGGTGTACTACCGCCTGGTGCCGCATTTTCTAAAACCAGCCTTATTAGCGAGTTGGAGAAGCACGAGCATGGCATGAAGTTTGAAATTCTGGCAAACAAATAAATATTAATTCATATTGCTCGAAACATATATATATATACATATATGTAGGTTTTAACTCTTAACACAATGTTAAATTATATTGTATATAAACATTTGTTATAATCGCAAATAAAATTACAAATGGATGGTGTGTGTGAATACTTAAAATTAATTTCATTAAATTTATTGCAAAACAAAATTGAAAAACTTTACAGCCTACTTTAGATATCGATAGTATCGATGAACAGCCGCAAAAATGTTGCTCGTTTTAAATGTGTGGCAGCACTGTTGCGGTTGTTGTTTACCTTTTCGTTTAAAGAGCTTCTTTCTAATTTCTATTTGCCGTCAACATAAAAACTATAATCTAATCGTATTCCTTGAATTCGATAATATTTGAATATTTGCTAATCAGAGTCCATTAAGGATAATCACAACTAAATATTTTAGGAGGGATTTATATTTGCCTACATTTTGTAGGGCCATAAACAATTTAATTTCAAAACAGTCTTAAGATATTTATTATTTGTTCTCCATTTATCTTAATGACAGCCATTATTAAATTCTATTCTATTTAATCACATTTATATTTATATGTACAAATAACGCAAACAGTAAACCGTATCTTCCGAGACTCTCCGTTCGCCCTCCTCATCGTATTCTATTAATTCCGGAATTCTGCCCTGGGCTATGTATCGCAGATAGTCTCGAGTTGTATCCAGTCTGCCCTGGAATTTAGCTTCCCAGCCATCCGCTCGATTCGTTGCAAACGCTATGGCACTTCCGAAGCTATCCAATTTCGTCCACCTTTCAACATCTATGCCTAAATAATTGTGTGATTTATTTACGAGCACAATCTTCACATCTTCATTGGCCAGCAGCTTGGATAGCTTCCGTAGTTTGCCCAATTGCAGGGTCCAGTAATAGCAGGCGGGATCGTAGAATATTATAAGAAAATCATTTGAGTTTTCTGCTCTCAGCTGATAAAAATTCTTTGCTGCCAAATCAAATTTTGGAATGTGGCCTAATATAACAGCCTGAAATAGTTTGCCCTGCAGCAAATGCTCACAGAAATCCTTCAAGTACTTATAACTAAACAGCATATGCATAGTATATATATGATTATCCTGATCTATGCCATACACTCGAGGTGGGACATTGGCGCGGTAGCTACCAAAATCATTCACACTCAACGACTTATGTAGACTGCTTATGGTAGATATATCCTGAGCACAAATGTTTATATCCATTGAAAATTCCACAGATAGTTTATCTATCAAGCTAGTCCATCTATTGAGTTCTTTATAGTGCCGTTCAAAATAATGATAAGCAATAATTTGTAAAACATTATTGGGACGTTGCTTGGCTGAGGAATTTTCCATTGTTGATCCGATTTCCAAGCTGCCATCATGTGCCATATTAATTTTTTCGGGTTCACAGTTAACAAAAACAAATAACAACTCTTAACCAAATGAATGAATCGAAGCTTTTAAATTATTACTCAGACAATTTCGCAATTTGTAGTAAAAGCTTAGCGAACAGTGGGACCAAACTTTTGTATAAATCAGGTAAGGTAACAGGTATTATAGTATGACAAAAGTAAATACCCTATAAAAAAAATATATATGTATATGTATGTGTGCAAATAAAAACCAAAAGAATGTTAAAGGTTCGCTGCATAGTTCGAATCAAAAATCTTTTGGTTTTTAATTTTTTATTTAATATACGAACCATTTTTCTTCCTATATATTTTGATAACTGAAAACATCGTTATATCAATGACATATTTTTTTAAATATTTAAATTGAAAAATTTGAATTTTGTGTTTTTTTAAACCTTTTTTCAGCATAAGATTTTAATCCAGTTTAATTAAATTTTGTCAGAAATTATATTTCAATGGGTCTGATACACTTTTAAAATAAAATTATAACATATGTTCGGACAGTATACAAATAGGAGCATTTATATTCAGTGTCGAAAACTTAATTTCGATAATAAAACAAAACAATAGCGCTATCTTTGCATTTGTGCATAAAAGTTGTGAATTAACGCATAGTATTATCTTATTAATTATCTTAACATAAAACAAACCCGTGCTAACGATAACTAATTAACAGAGAAACTATGCTTAATATCATTTACAGCATTAATTGTAAATTGCATATAAAAAATAGATTTTGTGCTGTGACCTTTTTCATTACCTTATTGCTAGATAGAAATAGATTGATAGGTGCAAACCTACCAGAAGCGCACCTGCTTAAGCTTGTCGTAAATGCTAAAGTACAAGGCCGTCGTCAAGCTGGACTTGAGGAGTGTGGGAGCAACGCCTTTGTAGAGACCCCTCACGCCCTCCTGTCGCACCGTCAGCTGCAGACAATCCCAGACTCCATTGCATTTCAGGGTATGTCCGAATGTTTGACGATTTTGCTCAAAGCCTTGGATTTGCAGACGCTTTTTAATCAAGTCAAAGGGATAAACAATTGTCTTCGACAGCATGCCCGACGAGGCGCCCAGCATCAGAAGCGTCCAAGTTGGCAGGTTGCTACGATCGTCCACTTCAAAGAAGTTGCACGCCGAATCGCTGAACAACCGATAGGCCATGAAGTTGGTGCCCATCAAGGGAGCAATTTGCAGGAGGGCCGAGGATAAGCCACGATACATACCACGGACTCCCTCCTGCCGCATAATGGCTGTGACGGCACGCGATGCATTGCTGCAAATGATTTGGATAAAACATATTTTTAGATATATTCATAGTAATAAGAAATAGTATATATTCTACCGATATCCTTTGCTGGAGTCCTGGGCGATCAGGCGCGTGCGAATAACATCTAACGGAGTGGAAATGATAACTGCTGCCGCTCCAGCAGCAGCGCCGCACATGAAATTTGATAGATGTTGATGATCCTTGAGGTAATTGGTTTGTTTGGCCACCAGGCTCAACTGCTCGTACGTCCAGAACTGACAGATGCCGTACATAATGCTCAGCACTTGGGCGGGATTATGGCCCTTCCAGAAGGCTAACAGGCCCTCCTCTCGATAAATGGTACGCATCGCTTGATGAATGGATGTGTATTTGGAGGAATGCAGAGCGAGCTTACGTTTGCATAGTGATTCTGTCTTGAATGGCTCCACCTGCAGCTGAAAACGTATTTTGAGCACATCCAGGGGCTGGCAGGTGGAACGTGTTATAGCGGCTGATATGCCACCGGCAGCCATTTGATGCAGTTGCTCACGTGCGCTGTGCTTACGCCGCTGACTGACCGCTGAGGCAGTGGGCTTGGAACAAACAGCGCTGCTTGTTGCTACCGCCGGCGTCATATTGCTTGCTGTCGAACTGTTCGAGCTGGCTCTATCGATGTCAATATCTGTGCTTGTGTCTGTGTGCGATTTCACTTTTATTGCTGCGGCTGGGTCTGCGTTTACGTCTTCAATGGCATTTCTGTAAATCATATAAACAACAACAGCGGCATTAATTTGCTGTTAGACAAACAAAAAGTTGTTGAGCTCTGCCGTTGTCGCTCTACTGAAAAGCAATTCAATGTGCGCCCTGGTGGCTCACAGCAAATTGTTTGCATAGTCATCAAATGATTGCCAAATTAATGTGTGAAATAACGATGCGATGAAATGGAGATCGCAGGCCAAACTTACAAGGTGTCATGCCCAGTGGAGCGCATTTCAATAGCTTCTTTCACCCTGGATACCTCTTGGTTATTTCTGGTTTCTCTATGCACGCCTGCGCGCCAATTTTGACATAATTATTTTTAATAAAAGTTGGCTCACAGGTATATTCTTTCAGGGATGGGTCACTTATCGTCGTCTTATCAGCGATTTCACTTTTGTTGTTATTATTGTTGCTGTTGTCTTGTCTGGTTGGCAGGGCTGATGCTGATGGCAACAAACAAAGATACAGCCATTGCATTTGGTATGCAAGCAAGAAAACGAAATTGCTCACCTTACAAATATGCCAAATATTTAGTTAAGTGGCTCGTCAATATATTCGACTGTTCGATGCCAGAGTGCAGCGTTAACTGTTAAGCTGCGCGGTCGCACGACGACGACGCTTCTTCATTACAAATTACAAGTAACGGACATGCGACTGCGTCAAAACTTTCTTTTGGCCAGCGCTTGTGTATGTATCGGATATAACTGTATGTTGGCGGTCGGTGATGTTGCTGCAGTTTATGCGAAAGACTACAAACCGGTTTTTAAACGCTTTTCGGCTAAAAACCAAACTAAATTTGAAAACAAAACTTGGCCTTTAGTTACGTCAAGTGCATGCCACAAACAGCTGTTGCTGTGGGTACCAGCTGAAAAATTGAAGTGACACTGCTTGTGCTTTTTTTTTTGTATTCGATATATCGATATAAGTTTTTTGGCGTTGCCACTTGGTGAGTGCGCGCGAATATTTATTTCAAATTCTGTAAAAGGTGCTTATAAAAATAAAATAGATCTTACAAGATAATAATAACTACTTCCAACCTATATTGCCAGCGGAATCAGCTGGGGCACTGGGTGTGGGCTGATAGCCCGGTGGTATGCTAAAGCCGAGTACTTCAAAGTTATTGCCAGCAGTTGGCACAGCTGCAGGCGCCTGCACCGGATATGGCGGCATCTTGTGAATATTAGCAGTCGCCGGTTTAGCTGCAGGCGAAACTGGGTTTGGTGTGTAATGCACTGGTGGTGCAGGTGATGTATCCTCAGCTTTTGGATAAAGACTGGGCACAGGCGATTTAGAGCCATTAGCGCTTGCTTGTTGACCATTAAACAAGTAAACTGGATAACGCGGCTTAAACGTGTTGGACTCAAAGTGTTCTGTACATACATCGTCTTGGAAGTTCGGTGCAGCTAAGGATAAAGATAAATAATTTTAAATTACTTTTCAAATTAGATGACATTCATTAAAAATGTTGTTTACCCAAAGCCTGATAGCTGCCATTTGTGTTGGGTGCCTGTTGCTTCTGGCCCGGACCCTTATCCTCGGCGCTTCCTAGCAAAGGCACAGTTCCAATGACCAGAGGAAAATCAACAACCAGATCCCCGCCACCATGCAACTTGAATGTCTTGGCTATGAAACGAAGTGTGTAGCTAACCCGAATGGGATCTCGTTCGCCCATGGTGGTTGGCGTTGTGGGCGGCACCAATAGAAACTCATCGAACTGTGCCTTATTGTTCTTATCCACCTCGCCACAGTGCTTATCGGCTACGCGTGACTCTGTGGTTTTCAATTGATCCTTATCGCCCGCTTTGCCGCGATACGTGACACTCTTGAACAAACGCACCTTCACATCCTGGCATTGGACATCCGATTGATTGTCCAGCACAATGTGGAAATGGATCTTCTGGCCGGGCACATAGGCGCTGTACGAGGTGCTCACATCCATGACCATTGGCTTCTTACCGCCAAATATGGAGCCCCACCAAAAGGTTTTCTCCTCGATGCGCTTCAAGGGTTGCTGAAAGCAGCAGCCCAGGATTCGGTTATCAATCAGAATATCTTATTACAGAATATATTTGACCTACCAAATGCTCGCGCTTTACGTTCAAGTCGTTGGGCAGTATAACCGTAAAGCACTGCTTGAATATATTATTATATCGCACAGCCCGATCTATGGTCAAGGTCACCTCGTGCTTTATCTGCCCGTGCGTCCCGTTGAAAGAGGTCGGCGCGTGGGGAGGAATAGTGGTTTGAAAGGGAAACACATACTTGCCCTGGGGCAGCTCCAGCTGCGAGCCACCGCTCTGCCCATAAACATATTTGTCGCTGCTGTAGAAGATCTCGGTGGTGGTGTAGGTTTCCAGTGCTTTAACCAGTTTGCCATCGGCCCCGGGTTTCTCCACACTCTCCTGCCAGCGCGTCTCCACGAATCCGTTCACAGTTATATAGATGGCTGCAAGAGAAGCGGAAGAGCACGCCGAGACATCATATGGGGGCCTTAGTGTAATTGGCTTAATTTCTTTGTAATACTATTAAGCGGCATGCCATGTGGGCAGTCCCCAGATCAAGCTGCGTTTCATTCGAGTTCAATTGTGTTTAATTCGCATTTATTTGAACTGCCCCTGACTTTTTATAGAACCAAACTTTTTTTAAAACCAGTCTGAATCATAATTATGCTATTAGTTAGTTCTAGTTAATTTTAGACGGACAGAAAAGAACGATTTTTTTTGCTTATTTGGCTACTTAAGTTCTGGGCTCTGTTATTTGCTTATTTTGCTTTTCTTTAGTTTTTTGATGGCCAAATAAATTAATTGTTCATTTTACAAATCAAAGTACAACACCAGCCGTCTCAAATGGCCAATACTCATAACAAACAGCAGCCATATAATTCGAAGAAAAACTAGTTTTTTTCTTCAGTCTCGCAACAATATCAAATAACCGACACGCAAATATATATACATATGAATATTACCGGCACAAAACAAAAGATATACACACATATAACAAAAGCAACAGCAACAACAACAATGACGGCTCGAATACTAATGAACCGTCTACCCCAGGCCCAGGCCCAGACCCAAGCATTCGTATTCGCAATGGAATTGGATGAGTGAGATGTGCGGAGTAGGGGGCAACATGACGTCATGCTAGCCACACTGAAATATTTTATGCGTCTTTGGCTAGGCAACTTACAGCGTATGGTTTTGGGACGGTCTGTGATGAGCTCTGCTGTGCCGGATACGATCTGGCCAGCATAGTAGACGCCCAAGACGCTATCGAAGCTAAAATTCACTTTGCTGCTCATCCTTTCGAGACCTTGGTAACAGGCAGTGACTGCTTTGTTGGGACTTTTATTATTTTATTGACTGTGGCAAGCAACGCGGAACACAATCGAGGCGAGGGCACAATCACCAACTGATGTGCTGCGGCCACGACCACCGAACGCGAGCAGTTACAAACTAATACTGAACCAGAATCCGATTAATAAATTATCATATGCTCTAAAGCTGCGAGCGGCTTATGTGTGCGTGGATTGCTCTTAGCATTTACGGGGAAGTACCCGCTAAGAAAAAAGTAAAAAAGTAAGTAAGTATGTGCACAATAAAAGTAAATATTGTATGCTTAGTGAAATGTGTTGCTTATCTCATTTTTAAATGTAGACTTTTAGCGCGTTACCTGCTAGCTTGGTGGCAACGCTGTACTGTGTTTAGGCCAGCTGTTTTGTTAATCGTTTATCGTTAATCGTTATCGTGTGGCAAGGTAAAACAAAAGCAACAACGTTGCTAGTTACTTTTCTTGAATTATTAAAAATATTTGCCGTGGTTAATCTAATTTACGCGGACTACAGTGCGCGTAAATCAAATTATCATCCTGTTATATATTGTCAGTTAAAGTGTTGTGCTCCACTTATGCTCAAGTTGTATAAAAAGAATATAAAGTTGTAGTTTTAGTTCTGCACAGTGATACCAAAGCGGCCGCTCAAATGTGGCCTTTTATATGTTATTTTTGGATGAGTATTTAATGAGAGCAGCAGCAGCAGCAGCATGGAAAGTGAACGACTATGCATTCGACTGGACAATCCAGAACGCATTTTCTATGCCGGCCAGGTCATACGCGGCGAGATTTGGATGAATCTCAACAAGCGTACCAAAATACGAGGTAAATTTCAATTGTTATTGCTTATAATATTTATTATTTCACAAGCGGGGCTTGCATCATGTGTGAGTCAGGCCCTGCCAGACCACAATTTGCGGTCAGTAGTGAAGTTTTCTGATTTTGTTGTGTCCATTGTCATCGTGGTTTCGTTATGGCCGCATTGGCATAAACAAAGAAGATGTTTAACAACAACAGCAGAAACGAAACTCAGCAGCCGCATCTATAGCCATTTTTTTTACATTTTAGTTGCTCTTGGTTTTTGATTGTGAATTCTTTCAATTTAGCTTTTATTCATCGATAGGTGCTCAATTGCTTGCATTCGGCAATTGCTCTTCTTGTTTGTGGGGTCATTTGTTTCAGGAAACGTTACGCGCGGGTTCATTTAGAGAGCGGCGCGCAGGGGCTGGTGTACGAGTGTACGAGTATGCGTACTCCCTCTATATGTGCTTGTGCGTATACGTGTGTGGTTGTGTGCTAAAAATGCCGTAATAATGGCCATAGTATGAAGAGCTTTTGCTCTCTATACAGTGCCAGCTAGAAGAATGTTTATACCTTAATGCATTATTGCTTGCTCTATTTTTTTTGCTTTCCAATTGAACTTGTGAATCTAATTGGAAAGGGTCGAGCGACAATCTTCTAACCACGCGATCGCTTTGTCAACAAAAACATTAAATTCATCTATTATTACACACAATTTATTTCAATACGTTCCTATACGTCATCACTTAAAAAATTTATTACTACTGCACTTTATGTGTCAGCTGCTTTTTGCTACAGCTGTGAATAAAAACAGCCACCTATTAGATAGCAATAAAATACAAATTTATTGTCATCTTAATCAGTTGCATTCATGATAATTTCGATTTTACAGTTTCAACATCAAAGCAAACTACTGCAAATCGTAGGTAATCTAACTAAGAACGCAGGCAAAGAGAGCAAAGCAGAGAGAGAGAGAGAGAGAGAATGACAACAGTGTGGCTTCCATCTATTTAGTTAACTTCATTATTATTTACTTCATTTGTATATGCCGTGTGTATGTGCGTGAGAGAGAATTGGTGAGCGCCACACTTGACAGCTGTTGCGCCCTACACGCCAGCAAGCAAGGCGTTTAAGAGTGTCGCATAAATGAAGCCATAGAGCGTAAATGTCCCTGTTATAAATTAGGTGTTACGTAGACCAAAAATAGTTTTTTGCCATATCTATTAAGGTTCCATGTCAAAATCAGCAAATTCGTTATCAGCGGGCAATATTACAAAAAAAAGAAAACGATTTATTATCAGAGCACCTACTTAGAAGCGTTTATACAAGTACATACAAGAATATATATATATATATATAATATTCATATCAAAACAAAACATTTTTATTAGGGGAATGTTTTGGATGGGTTATATAGCTTATTATCAGTGTATACACATGTGTATGGCAAAGGAAATATACATTTGGACACATTTAATTCTTTTGATTCGTTTTACTTTGTAAGGCTTCGCAATTACATTTGATTAGTTACAATGAACCGTCAACTTCACTCTTAAAAGCCCTATCCTACTGCATACAATATATATATCTAATATATAAATATATGTTGGGCTTTAATTGAACACATCTTACTCCTCGTTAGCAACAGCTGCCTATCAATAATGAATAAAATTTGTGCAATTAATTGAACTTTTTGTTTCCTCCTAACCCATGTTGACTTTGTCCTTGAGAAATCGCTCGACACGAGGCCAAATCTCTTTGGTTTCGCGTCCCTTAAAACTGGCTACCAGACCACGTTCCGCATACCAGGCCAGTACGGGACCCATCAGCTCATCGTATAACTTCAGACGCCTGGATACCACTTCCGGTTTGTCGTCCTCGCGTTGGGTCAGCGGTTCGCCTGTCACGTCATCCTTGCCCGCCACCTGGGGATCGTTGAAGCCTATGTTGTAGACACGTCCGGATGGCACGTGTATCCAGCGATGCTTCACACGCTCGATGATCACATCATGGGGAATGTCCAGGTTGATAACAGCATCAATTTGTTCTCGTGCCGACAAAATATCGGCTTGGGCACCGTTGCGGGGAAAGCCATCTAAAATGTAGGACTTGTTGCCCACTTCGGTGATGCGGGCGATAATTGTCTTGGTCATAAGCTCATCGGGCACTAGCTGGCCGGAGGCGATATACCGTTGAGCCTTCTTTCCCAGATCCGTATTGTTGATGATATTCTGGCGAAGAATATCGCCCGAGGAGATGTGCAGAAAGCCAAAAGTCTTGACAATGCGATCCGAGATGGTGCCTTTTCCTGAGCCGGGAGCGCCGATTATCACAGCACGAAAGATTTTCGTATACATTATGATTATATGATATTTTCGTTGAGTTCGCGCTGCAAGAGATATGAAAAGAAATATGAGTTAACTTTCATGATTATTTGTTTATTTTGATAACATGCCAACAGTTACGAACTACTCTGTTCCCTGTTGCTAAGACAATTATTTTACAATTTCTTATTATTTTTCGATAATCGATAGTTAAGTTGCTTAAAGCTATCTGCAACTTTCTATACAAAATGTTGACCTTTAAAAAATGTGTTTATTAAACGAGGCTTTAGGAAAATATTTGTGTTATTCTGATACATTAGCTGGCTCCCACTAATAAATATAAATATGTTAGACATTAGATAACCCTTAAATAGTTAATATCAAATCATAAAAGTGCTAATCATTATTTTGTTCCTCGGTTGAACGTATGGCGTCTGTGTGCCTATAAGCTCCACATGCCAACCGCAGTGTAGCGCAAACACAACAACAACAACTAGAAGCGTGGCTTTTTCAAAGTTCTTTGTCTTCATGTTGTTGTAGTTGTTGTTGTTGTTGTTATTCTAGCTAGCCTTGCTGTTGTTGTTGTTGTGGTGGGTGCGCTCTTATCGTTCAAAGTCCAAACAAAAGCCCTTGTCGCCGCGTGTTGTTTTGTTCCGCACTTTACATTTGTTTTCGCAATTTTCTTGCATTTCATAGTTTTGCTTTTCACGTTCTTTCGTATTTCGAATGCGAGGAATGAAGGCACTTATGTAAATTAGCAATGCCAACAATATTCGGCTTCCTTATTTTACTTACCAAAATATTCTTCTAAAATGTTATATTTTGTTATAATAATCGCTAAATGTATTTCACTACCTGTTACGCTTGATTATTCGAATTTAATTTTAACGCACGTACTAATTATAATAATTTGTCGCGTTTATTATTCTAAATCAAAGTCTTGTGCGCGAACGAATATACACACACAAACATAGGCACACAATCAGACACACATTCCCCCCTAGCGTGGGTATCAAAATCTGCTTCTGCTGCTGCCGGCAGGCAAATATCAACTGAATACGAATGGGGGTACACGCTTTATCTCGGACTCAGTTTGAACTTCGTTTAGCGTCCAGACTTTTTATGCGCGTTGCTCGTACGATTTTCTGTTAGGCGACTGCAACAACTGTGGTGCACCCATACATGAAAAGCCTACGGCACACTCTCGCGCTCTCTATTTGTTTTTGGCGCTATGTGTATGGGTGCGTAAGAGAGCGCCAACTATTGTGAATAGCCGGTTTGAGCAATCATGGTGTTTGTTTGTTGTGGTTGTAATAGTTAGTGAGATGAGCGAAGCACGCGTTCGTTATAAATAGAAATACAAGTGTACATGTGTTAGTATGTGAACAGTAAGCTATGAAAACAACAAACTGTATCAACTGTTGATATCGGTAGCAATTCTCAGACATACCCTGTAAACAAATAACTAATGGCATATGTATTTGTGTTGACAATGTTATTTGCAAATACATGTCTAGCCACATTGCGAAATCGATAAAATCGAGATTATCGATAGATATCAAATATTGTGATGCAGTAGGATTGCAAATTCCCTTTGGGTAAAAATAAAAAAAATCTATTTTTGGATCTTAGATAAAATATGTTGTCATTCAATTGACAACAATGTATTTTATTGTGTTTGTTTATTCTCAATTTCGCGAAGTTAAACATTTATCATGTTTGAGCGTTTATATAGTATGTATTTTGAAAATTGTCGTTTTTATTTAAAGTGTTTTATTATTAGTCTATTTTTGGATATCATTTTGCTTACCTTGTCAATTGTCTATATAGGGACACTATTCAACATTTTATCTAAAAGCCGATAAAAACATATTTTGATTTAATATCTAGAGTTAGATATATTCTCATAAATTTTCAAAAAAAAACTATTACTTTATATTTTGAAATTCTGCTTTATTTGAAACGTTTGCAGACCATGCAAATTGCTTTGAAAGCATCTTTATTTTGGTGTCCATGGCTGTGTTTAGGGTGATTTATCAGATATAAATTACATTTTGAGTGATTATTAAGCATACATAGAACTACGTATAAAGAGAAACTTAACACTGAATGTGCGCCTGAACTTCAATTTAAGGCCTTGTCACTGTTTGGGGTGTTTGTGACTGTCTTCTTAAGTATATCCTTGTCGCCCTCAATAATGCCTTGTTTGCGTTCCTTTTGTGCTTCTTTGATCATTTCGTCCACCTCTTCGATGGTGGGTCCATCGCCAGGTGGGCTTACGCTCCGTGAAGGACTTAAACGCCGGCCATTGTTGCGGTTGTCGAACTGCCAGCGATTCTGAAAACGTCCACGGCCACGCCCACGACCGCGAGGCGTAAAACGCATCGCTTGATGGCGCCGTGGACTGTAGCTGCGTGACCGGGAGCGAGTGCGACGATAGCGCGTAGCCGGCGAGGGTGTGCGTCGCGGCACAAACGGCGAGGGCGTACGACGTGCCACAAACGGCGACGGTGTACGACGAGGCACAAAGGGCGACGGCGTACGACGTGTCCGGCCAAAGGAACGTGAGCGAGAGCGACGATTTCCGAAGCGTTGCTTAAATCCACGTCCGCCTCTGTAGCGAGCTCCTCCACCGTAACGGCCTGGCGAATAACTACGACTACGACTGTGACTACGGCTCCGGCTACGACTACGTGAGCGTCGTTTTCTCGATCTTGAGTAATGCGAACGACTCCGACTGTTCCGGCTCCTGCTGCGACTGCGAGAACGCGAGCTGCCGCCGCGCCGTCGTGATGAGCGTCGGTCACGCGAGCGGCTTCTAGTGCGTCGCCTAGGGGATCGGCTGCGGCTGCGACTCTGCGAGTGCGAGCTGAGCGGCGTGACCAAACGTAGCAATCCAAATTTGTCCATCTGCAGCGGACGCTTCTTAATTTGAAATGAGAGCTTCTGCTGTTGTTGTTGTTGTATATTGAACTTGGGCGCCGGCGGCGGCTGCTCATCCAAACTAGCAGCCGCAGTGGCAGCATATTTCGAAGTGCTTGGTCCCATCATCAGATTGTAACCCGCAGCCGATGACTGTTTGCGTGTTGTAGCGGTTGCAGGTGGAGGTGGCGGTAGGGGCGAATCCGAATGTTGCTTATGTTGGAAATAGTCTTGGAGCCGGGCCTTCAGCTGGGCATCGCTGCTGCTGGTGCTCATGAGCCTGCAAAGGTTTTTTTACCGAAAAAGAAACAATAAAATGTGCACAACCGAGGGACGCAACTCACTTAGCATACTTATTATCCCGACTAATTCGACATGCATGGGAGAGTGCAAGGGTAAAATCAATTTGTTTGCGGGTATTTAAGGCGGGTCAATGACCAGATCACAAAGGGCTTTATAATAACTGTGAGATAAGGCCAAAATCAAAAGAGCTTAAAATGGTTATAAATTGACTTTTAGATCTGTGCTTTGACCCGCCTAATAGGAAATACTCGCAGTTACCTGTACGCCGCGGCATAGTCTATTTTTTTGAGCATTTCGAGTGCGGCCTCTGTGTTTGTCATTCCTTCAACTTCATCCGCTGACTTTGACTTGGACTTCTTGTTGTCCTTGCGTTCCTTGTCCTTGTCCTTGTCCTTGTCCTTGTCCTTCTTCTTTTTACCCTTCTTTTTGGATTTTTTGTGCTTGCTAGCCTCGCGCAACAGCCGGCGCACACTGCTCATGGTCTCATCCTCGTCCAGTTTGAACTCGTTGGCTGATAGGGAATCGCTAACGGCACGTTTGTCCTGCTCTATGGACAAATGAGAGCGCGATTTGCCGGCTAAAATGTACAATAGGTTGGCTCGAGGAATATTCAGGCGTTAAGCTGATACTTACGCTTCTTCTCACTGTCGTTGTCATTGTCACTGGCACTTGATGAGCTGGAATCGTCGGAGGAGGCAATGTTTATGGTTGCGCCCCCAGCGTTGGGCACGTTGATCAACTCTGCATTACGCTGCATGGCCAGGAGGTTGGAGCTGCCAAGCGAAGACGATCGCTGTTGTTGGAGTGCATCGAGGGAGATGCGAGCCTGCTCATGCTGTGGCAATAGACTCAGACAATCGCTGTAGGCCTTGATGGCATCCGGTATAAGATTGTCCTCCTCATAGCTGCGTCCGAGTGCCACCAGGGTTTCGCCCATATATTTACGCGCATTCACATGGTACTTATTCAAAATAAGCGCCTTTTCAAAGTCTTTCAGACCCTTCAAGAAGCTGCCACGATTCGCGTATAATGCACCGCGCGCCACCAAGCCCTCGACATTGCGCGGATCAATGTTCAGGGCCTTGTTCAGGCATTGAAAGGCCTCAACTTGTTGGCCATTCTTAAAGTACTCAATGCCATCAGCCACGGAGCTGATGTTAGAAATATTTTTCGATTTTGGGTGTGTGTCGTTGTGTGTGTGTGTGTGTGTGAGTGTTTGCAATGGTTATACGGACAATTATACATACATATATTGATGCATGTGTTAGCTACTAAAAGGCCCCCAAGTCACGGCTGGCCGCTGGCCTTATCAGCTACTCAATTTATAGTTTACATATAACCTCTGTTATCAGCGACCAGCCGTGATGTTGGCACCCACAACACTTACCGGAACGCCCATTGCGAGGCCTGTTTCTGCCGCAGCTCCGGCGCATAGTCCGACTCGGGAAAGCCAATTTTAATATTGCTCATCAGAGTTAGGTTCTCATTGGGTTGCAGTCCATTCAGCTGAAAGAGCACATCATAGTTGGGATTTTCAAATTCCAGCGATGCATTCAGCTGATCCTCGTAGTGCGGTGCATTCCCCGGCTCTTGATTACGTATTTGACTGCACAAAGTAAAGGTATGTATATTGATTAAATGGAAAAACTATTTGGCCATTTTACATACCGATAGTATTTGGGTAATTCCGTCAGATCACATAGGCCTAGCTTCAGATCTGGTGTCTTATTGTACACACCCAACATGCCCAAAGTCAAGCGTTCCACATCTGCCGAAACGCTGCAAACTTCGCAGCGTAGAAAATCGTTAAAGGCAAATGAATGTGGATTGCCTTGTTTGTCCAGTGGCAAAGGTCCCCAATGGTCCTGCATGATGATGGCCTAGGAATAGAGGAACATATATGGATTATCTATTCAAGGCAATGTTCACAAGCGCACCTTAATGGGCATATCGGCTAGGTAGAAGTGCTTTGGATCTGCGGTGCACAATGGCTTGACTATAATCCGGTTAGCATTCATTATTATCTTCTGCACCGAGGCAAACACAATGTCACCTTGCTTCAGTGCACCTATGCGATATGCCCATGCCTTCCGTTTATCCTTGATATTCAAATAGAACTCGATTGGGGGCTGCTGTGCAAAGCAGTTGCTCATTTGTGTTAGCCATGATTCCTCCATCACATTGCCCACTAGCTGCCGGTCATACAGATCCAATGCTTTTCTTGCCAAGAACTGGTGGATTTTCAAGCGTTTAGCACGCTCCTGAAATGTAAAATACTTTTGTCGCTCCTGGTAGACGCTGTAGTTGGGCTGCGTTAGATTTAGGCGGCGCAAATCCTCGACGCCACGCTCATCGTCCCAGATCTTCTGCAATGGCTGACCATGATAGCATAGTGCACGTGATATATAATTGGCATTCATATTGTCAGCAGGCAGTCGAAAGTTCTACTCCATTACAATTTTCGCAGTCTGAAAGTGTCCTGAAGTGCAAAGAAAAGGTAAAGTTAAAGTACCGCATGCCAAAATTTGTTGCTGTGGGAATACGGTTGCCTGTGGTGCATCACAATGATTGCATAAATATATAGCTTCAGAACATGTTTTGCGCGTTTGTTTTTATTATAATTACTTGCCTGTTTGAGTTCAGACAATTAAATTAAATGGCTTGATATATATTTTACAATGCGCGATGAAAAATCGTGTTTTCTGTGCGCTAACTACGTGGCAACTCTGGCACTTCTTTTTTGAAAGACACATACAATACCTATCGATATGCCTGTGTGCATTCAAATTAACGATAACATTTGCGCAAATTGAAAATGTAAAATAACCGAATTTGGTATATTTTGTACTCACTTGCTCACTTGATTATTATCAAAATAAAATAAAGTGGAACATTAATATTAGATATTTATATTGATATTACAGCTTATAGCTGCTTCAGATGTGAACAAAATATTAAGACAAGATGAAAACCATGTGGGTTACACTTAATTGGCAACGCCGTCAGCTGTTTTGTTCAAATTTTAAATGCGTTCTAAGTGTATCCATAATGAATGACTCTACTATAAGATAATAATTTTACAGGTGCATATTTGTTCAGTAAATAAAAATAAATGTAAATTATACTAATTATACTTATATAAAAACCTTAGTTCCAAGCTATTATCAATATTTATAGATGTTGTTGTTAGTGAAGACACAAACCATTATGTTAGCTGGCAACGCTATTTGTTGCCTTATTGTCAAATATTACGATAGGTGTCGCCGTTGCATTAAAATTTTCATAACGGCTAAAATGGAGATTTACTTTATTTACAGCTATCAAAATCCAGGTAACAGGCAAAGGAAAATGCAAATGGATGGAAATCTTGCGCAAAAACTCCAATAACAATGAATACACGCGCAGTCTCTTTTACACCAGCAAAGAGATCTACGAGCATAGCGAAACGCCGCTGCCCGAATTCGAGCCACGCGGCCTAGAACTGTCGCCCGGCGAGCACACTTTCAACTTTAACGTGGCGCTGGGTCGTGAACTGCCCTCAAGTTTCCGCGGCAGCTATGGCAGCATTAAATACAAGATGCGTATCCTCATACAAAGACCTTGGACCTTTGACGAGCGACACACCATACCATTTACGGTTGTGAAGAACATGCCTTTGCCGTCGACATATCGCAGCAATCCCACTCCGCTGGAGAAGCAAATCACCAAGACAATTAGCCTATTTGGCACACGACCCATTACCATGCTGGCCCTGTTGCCCGAGGACTTTGCCGTCCGCGGAGAACCTCTCAGGATCTGCGTTACCGTCATGAACAACAGCACAACGAATGTGGAGAAGCTGCGCTTTAAGTGAGTTCACGTCAAAAGCTTATGTGGGGTTTCAATGTGGCTGAATCTTAGGTAAAACAGGCAACGAAATAGAGGTTCTGAGTTTAATTAGATATTTTACGGGATATGCTTTATGGATAAACCTTTAAAGTTGACCTTTTGAGCCTAACTGTAAAACTAACTATATTAGCTTTACTGCAATCAAAACGGAAGATTCCCTTAAGCTGACTGCTGTCATAACTGTAAAAATATATATAGTAGAAACCAGGGACCGTAATCATTATAAGTTATATTATAAAAATCACATGTTAATGATTAAATTTTAATTTTTTTTTCTTCTTCAATGATAATCAGTATTTTTGAGTAATTAATATAACTTAAAACATAATTATTAGTTTTGATAAAAAAAATTAAAAATTAAAAATAATGATTAAAAATAATTTTTATTTTTTTCGCCCAAAATAAAACTCAACAGAAGTTTACGGCTATTTTGTTAGACTTTTCATCAATATTATTTCAGATCCTTGTAGACGGGTGACAAAGCTACCTCCAATCTAAAAATTTATTGACCCTTGCAAAAAGGGGGCGTGGCAAATCGCTATACGTTGTATATTCTACAGTTTTACATTTAGAGACCCTACAATTGAGGAATACGTTAAGCTAATAATATATATAAGCATAATTAAAGCAAAACGCGTGTTTTAAATAAATAATACTAGAAACCTCTTCATTGTAGAACTAGGCAGCATTTCTTCTATTTGATAAATCTATATACAATATATAATAACGATATTTGAATGATCTTTTCGCAGTGTTTTACAGTACGTTACCTACTATAGTCATTTGCCATTGCGGGTGCAAAAGGTCGAGTGCATTGCGATTGCCAGCAAGGAGACGGGCGCAGTGGCTAAGAAGAGTGAGCGCAGCTTTGCCCACGAGCTGCTCATGCCGGACACGGCACAGCCAACGGATGAGCAGTTCAGCGGCGTCATCACCATATCGTATGAGCTGCGCGTTGAGGCTGTGCTGCGCGGCTTCTTCAAGAATCTGGTGCTTAATTTGCCGTTCAAGGTCTATTCGCAGGATGTGTCCGCCAGGCTGGGCTCGGTGCGTCCATCGCTGCCGCCGCGACCTGACGACGGGCCACCGGGTCCTGATGACATTGCTGCTGTTGCTGCAGCCGCAGCAGCCGCCGCACCGGGTAATCCCTTTGACCCAGCTGCTCCCATGTCTGTGTATCCAGCACTAGATTCTTCCATTGGCTCGCCATCGCATTCGTCGGTATATAGCGAATGCAGTTCTTTGAACTCCACCGCCTCGGACTCCACGCTGAGTCCGGCTATTGGTGGCGTGGAGCTGTCCTATACATCCGGCTCGCAATCTTCGCAGTTCGGCAGCCCCTCGACTCGTGCCAGCTTGCGCAGCAGCACCAATGTGCCCTACATGCCTTATTCTTCCAGCCCCCTGATGGTGCAATCGTATCCACCGCCACATTTGCCACCGTATCCGTTACCCGAGTCGCCGCAGTATACACTGCTCGCTCTGACTCCGCCGCCGCCACAGCCTCTAGCTGGCGGCGGTGGCTATAACCAATTGCCATCCACCTCGGCGGCGTCGGGATCGTACCTGCAGGCACGCCAACCAGGCGGCTCGCAGGCATTGCGTAAGAACCGCCACAAGCTTGCACGTGGATTGTATTCCTTTAACCCTTTAATCTATTGCAGCTCCCTCCTATGACGAGCTCTTTGGCAGCGCCAATGCACCGCCGGAATTGCCGAAGTAAGCCGCCGACTCGCGTCCTCACATAGTTCATGCCGCCCAGTTATATCTAAGCTTTGCCTAGAAGTGCATCAGGATTACTTTAGAGTGCTTACAACCACATATGCCTACATAAACATATTCTGGAGTTGTGTATCTCAAACTAAATGTTACAAAAACGTATCTCGAATGAGCAAGCGAACAATTGCCATCAACTTTTCACACAAATATTTTACAATACGCAATCATTGTAAATCATCGCAAAAAATATACATATATGTGTGTATAAATAATTTCATTAATTAACTTATGGTTAATTTTCGCGTAAGATATTTTAATGAATTTTGAAGAAATTCTTTAGACTCGTTTAAAGTGACGCCAATTTTGTGTTCGCACCTTTGTAAAAGGCGTAACAGACTTTCATGATCTACCGAATAGTTAGCTTATTGGCATATAATCATATTCTAAATATATGAACAAATTATTAGACTTAAAGAAATGTATGCGAATATTTTGAATTAGTTAATCGAATTTTACACAAATATCGTTAACTAAAAATACGTCTGAAGTGCATCATAAAGTATTTTATTTATTTTTTATATATTTTTATGTATATACTCAGAAGCACAAATCTTTTTTTTGTATTCAATTTACGCTTTATTTTTTATGACAGCCAACTGTTTTTAATTTTAATTTCAGAGATCGCTAGCCCGAAATATTAAGAATTTTATGTTTATTTTTTATGTTTTATATACACTTGAAAGCACAAATTTTGATTTTTTAGTTCGTTTTTTGCTTTTTGAAAAAACATTTTTATTTTAGTTATCAATAGCCTGATATTTGCTTTAGTCTCTCGATTTCCATATTCTCAGCAAAACTTTGTTGTTCTTATTTATTTTCCGCGCCACATTTAATGTTAGTTTTTTATTCGAATATGCGAAATCCGTTGATAAAAAGAAGCTTACAAGTTTTAGCAATTCGTATGTGTACTTATTGATAATAATATTGATGAATATTTTTAAAAAGAGCTACCATTGTCTCGTGCACAGTAAATATTTTAATATCTTAGTTATAAGTTGCACAAAAGAAAGCGAAACTATATTTCGTGCTTTATTCAGCAAATATTTTTGGAAAATTTTTATTGCTGTTTTCTTTTTCTTTTATATTTGATTTATAAACATAAAGAAGCCAATAAAATGTTACACTAAAAATACAAATATTGATATATAAATATTTTGGTATTATCATGGAGTTTTTACTTTTTTTACAGTTTACTTTGTATACCCTAAATGCATTGAAAATAACAAATCACTGGTTTGTAATGTGTAACAGACAGAAGGAGGCGTGGCAGACCCCATAAAGTACGTGTTTTCTTGATCAGCACGACGAGCTAAGTCGATCTTGCCATGTCCGTCTGAACACGTCGATCTGAAAACCTATAAGAGCTAGAGACTTGAAATATCAAGTTTGATTTAGATATTCCATACCTTTTTTATGATATCGATTCAAAAACTTATCGAGATTTTGTTTTTAACCATATCTTTTACATATTTTAAGCCAAAGTCACCAAATTTGCAGTTAGCTTCTTGTGTATAAAATACAATTTCAATTTTTTTTTTGAATACCAGCCTAAAAAAATTTTACAATTTAATTGAAGTTCAGTATTGCATATGGGCACAACTTAAATTTGTTTACTTTTTTAGGTATTGTTGCATATTTAATAAAATAAAAGGATTCAATGCTGAAAATTTCGTCCAAATCCGTTAAGTAACACAGAAAGAAAATATTATGTCAGTCGAGAAAAGCACGCGTCTGCAGCGCCAAGCGATCTATACGAGTGCACACATACATTGAAGTGCGTGCAGTCTTTGCAATGAGCGAGTATGGCGTCGTGGTAGAGAGTCTCTACTAGAGATGGTGGCTGGCAAGCGCGGAGTCGTAGGTTCGAATCCCGCTACAGACAAAATATTTTTTCAATAAGAAATATTCTTTTATTTTATTTTTCATATTATTATTAGACTGTATATTTGTATATGTAAAATTGCAAGCTCGAACAAACGTTAAGGGGATCTCATAGTCGGGCAGTTCCGACTTGTTGGCTACTAAATTAAAATATTCATACACTAGTCTGTTTGTAAAATATAATTTGGAATAATTTCCTTAAAAAGCCAATCAAAAGTATAAACGGGTCAACAAGTGAAGCTAAATTTTATCGTAGGTTCCAGGTCGAACGTTGACCACCTACGCAAGAAGCTACCTGCAGTACAAAGGTAAAGGTGTATTCTGTACGTGTTAAATTACAGTTTCGAGTGCTTGTCGGGGGCAGAGTGTGTTACTTGCCGCTCTCCCTACCGCCCGCCTTCAACGGTGTGCAGGATAAACGTGTGCGGCTTTTCCAACAAGCAACGGAAGTGTTAAGTCAGCTGTAATTGTTTTCCCACTTTTTGTTGCGAGCCAAAGAACAAGAACGACGACAATTTAGTTTCTCCCCAACTGCTGCTGCTTCTGTTTTTTGCGTAGTCTGAGTAACCATAAATTATATTCCATGTAGGGTCTGTGTGTGTGTGCACAGGAATCGTAGGGTGCGTCTGCATGGGTAGCATACATAAACAAAATTGTTAAATAATAGCGACATTTAGCGGAAGTGTAATGCCTTTTATTCAGAGACCCCACAACAAGCGCGACAAACGCTTGAGCTCTCGGCTCTGCTTTTATGTCAAATTATAGAGGTGTTAAGGGTCGACTCTTGCCACGAGGCACGGGCCCCAGCGACTCGGCTGACCAGCTCTTAATGTCTTAATGCTTCATGTAGCGTCATGGCTTGAACATTTCTGTCAAGAAATGTAATTTGAAATAGTGCGACTTGTGGTTTATGCCACGTAGTCTCTCAAACAATTTTGATATTTTGATTTTGGCATTAGAAACGTGCCACTAGCAGATATTAAGTATACGCCATGTGTGACCAACAGCTGCAACATGACCAACTCCAACGCAAAATGTAATAGCAACTCGACCAGAAATTGAATTTATTTCTTTTGTGCAGCTTATGAAACAGTAGCCATATACATAGCTACACAAAAAGTTGACAGCTCATGAGATTTTCTTTCACTATTTGGCTAAAAGGTAGCTCATTCCAATAGCATAACACAAATAAACGAGTCTCGTAGAATATAATTATCTAATTTTATACTCGTTCACAAAGTGAAAAGAGTATATTAGTTTTGTGCAATGTCCCTCTTGCTGTCTGTCCGTCTGTCTGTATGAATGCGCAGCCTCTGGAGACCTTTGAAGCTAGATTCTACAGTTTTACAGATAGATCATCTAAACTTGGCATAAGGGCTACTGTTGATCACTTAAAATAATCTGAAACGTTATATATCCATGCCTTTTGGGGCGTGACAAATCGGAAGTTTCTATATAGCGATTTGTACAAATTCTATAATTTGTTGGGCGCTATAAGAGCTAGAGACTTGAAATTTGGAATATATATGCGAATGGATCACCCCGAATGAAACAGAAATAGTAGAACCAATAGTTACACCCATTGGGGCCGTGGCAATTGGGACAAAATAGATCTTCCACAGTATTAACTCTGGGGTAACCTAACTTTGCAGTTAGATTAAGGTCGATACCCTCTACTCATAATGTTTGATTCATCGTGAACGAGTAGATATCGTCGGTAGCGCTCGACTGCAAAGTTTTTACTTGTTATACTTGCTCACGAAGTCAAAAGAGTGTATTGGTTTTGTTGCCTGTTCGTTTGTTCGTCTGTCTGTATGAACTCAAAGTATTTCGTCTCTATTAAAGTTAAGGGCTTACAATTTTTCAAAATATTCCCGTCCGTTGTTGCTTCGTCTTGTTAAGTGCTAAGATATTTGGAATACGTCCAATGGAGGCTAGGCAAATCTGGCGTTTCTGTATCTTTTGAAACATAACTAGTTTTTGGTTGGCAGTATTAAACAAACGACTTGGAATATATAATATAATACTCGTATGCATCACCCCTAGCTAAAAATGTTTCGGCAATTTAGGGAATTCCTATATAGAATTTGGTAAAAATATTGAAATTGGACAAAATCAATATTATATAGTTACGCTGTTTAACAGTTAGAACCCTGATATCTGATAGCTTACTGCCAAGCTCTTTTATAAACTAACCAGTCAAACTCCTCTACAGATTGATTGAAAACTATTTACATATATATATGCTTTCCCTGGGGCGTGAAAAATCGTAAAAAAAATATATATTTTCCTCAACGCTACTGCTATTCTATTCTTTCTCTTTCTTCTCTTTTTCTCTCTCTCTCTCGCCCTGTCTGTCTTTTTCACACACTCTTTAATTAAGAAAAATTTTAATATTTTAATAAATATTTATGGACCAATGCCACACTCCACAATGAGTTAATAAAAAGCGTTAAGCAAATCTCGAAACCAGTTTCCTCATTCAGATTTTCGCAGCGTGTGGCCAGGGCAAAGTTACGGCAAAAGTCCTCCTCAGCTGTCTCGTAAAGCAGCTGGTTCGCTTTTCGGGTAAATTAGTTTATTTGCCTGGGATAATGGGGGAAAAAAGAAAGAAATTGGGCGAAGTAAAAAGCATATTGCCTAATGCCGAATAACCAAATCAAAACTAATCGAGCAGAAGTTACTGCAACTGCTTCAGCTGCCCGACTCCCCGACTGCCTGTTCGACTGCTGCAGCAGGTGCTGTCGGCTGGTCCGTGGCTGTCCGTCGGCCGCAGTGAAAATGGTTTTAAATTGCCGCCTGATTGTCTTCCAACTTGGCTCACACTTGTGGCCGGGCCCGCTGCTGGTCACGGAGTCGCCTTTTGGCTTCCAACCATTCGGCGACTCCAAATTTAATCAAGCGCACAAATTTTTGCACGTACGTTTTTCTATTTCTATTTCTGTTTCTATGCTATTCAATGGCCGCCGCTTCAGCTGTTGGTCACATGTGCTGCAGAGCCCCTCCCCCACTCTCACTCACACACTCACACTCACACTCACACTCTGACACCCCACAGTCCAGTTCGTAGCTGTCTGTCAGTGTGAATGGGCGTGAAACGAGCTCAGCTTTAGGGTTTGGGGCAGGCAACAGTTGCCCAAGGACTGCGACCCTCTTGTCATTATTGTTGCCCGCTCGGAGGCTGAGTCGCTTCATTAAGCATGTTTGTTGTTGTAGCTGTTGTTGTTGTTGTTGCTGTTGAGCAGCTCAAGCTGTGCGGCATTGTGTAAAAGTTGCATTTGAAGTTTTTGATTGTGGGTTAGTTACACTGACAGAAATAGACAACTAAATTGGGCATAATTGACAGCTTGGATGATGAATGGTTATTAGATATTTATGCGCATGCTTTTTTTTATAATAATAATACAACTTTTATATAAAAACGTACTATCAGAGATTTAAATATTTTTAGTTAGTATTATTATTATTTTTATAATTATTATAATTGTGGCTAATAATTAACTTAAAATCAATTAAAATCAAACCAATTATATAGACCAAAAAGTTAAATCATTTTTGAATTCTAAGAAAAGAAATCAAGACTTTGATTCTTTGCCCGCGATAATCTTCTGCTTATAAAACGAATTATTCTTTCAAATCGAATTTTGAAATGAGCTTCAAAATGTTGTCTTATACATGTATATAAAATGTTTTTAATATTTTTGTTCAGAAATAAGCTTTTATTGTGGCATAAGAACCACAATTCTAATGCAGACTTTGTTGCCGTTGGCAGTTGCCAAATAAGTTTTGGACACAGTTGATTTTTCTTGCAATTTGTTGTGGTGCAGACCACAGACGCACGTGCCGTCCACCTAGTGTAGCCGCAGCCCGTGCTGCCTTCCCTAATTCGACCACATGCAACAATATGTTGCAATTTCTGTTAATTTTGTTACTGAGACACGTTTGCACGAACTGCGTCACAGCTTGCGAAGAGTTTATCCAGCGTTAGAATGCAGCAGCGGCTGCTAACATGAGAATTGGCAGTGGGATCAGGGAGCTGGCCTGATTGATACGCCTTGTTCTATATGTGCTCTATGAATTGGCCAGCAAGCCACAGCAAAAGCTTGCGGTAATCATATAATTTCATAAGCAAAGCCAATGGGTTTTTATTTACCAAGAAATGCTGAAGCACTGAACGGTTCTCAATAAGCCACAACAAAGCACATGCCAGCCAGGCCAACTGGAGCCAACCACCAGACCACTTTATGCACAGTTGAGCAATTGGGTTTTTGCTTTTCATATTTGCTTTGACTTAACTTATTTTGCGGCACGCGCCACGCTGCGTATACGTATTTTATAATTATTCAAAGCCAAGGCCTCGTATTTAGTTGGCTGCATGGTTTTATCTTTGGAATAGCTGAAAAGCGGGAAATATACTCATAATTAGCGTAGTTTTTCATTCGCGTTTTGTCATATTATTATTATAAACATACAAGTAAGATTTTGGATAATAGCTTTGATACCCATGAATAAAAATCAAATAAAAACTAATTATATTCTGAAAGAGTATTCAATAATCTATAGCATTCAAGACTTTTTTTTTCTAAAATATTTCATTGCAGCAGCTGCTTCTAGCAGAAAAAGTTTGGCTTAAAAACTTTCAATTCGCATAGTTTCATTGAACAAACAAACTCTGATTAATGGTTAAAAAAAAGTTTTCGCTTTAAGCCAGCAATTTGTTTACTATTTAAATTGCTTGAATAAATATGATACATTTTTTTCTTCTTCTACAAATTATTTTATTTACGAATGCGTAAATAAATCAGAAATTAATGCATCAAAATCAACAAAATTAAATTACGTTACGGCAAAACCAATAAATGGTTAAATATGTTGGATAATGATTATTATTAGCTGCAATAAACACGATTTGTAGAGCAATAAAAAGTGGAGCTAGAAAAAATATTTATATATATAAATTAACACCTCTGATGCGAATAAAACAATGCAAATATTATAATTTAAAAAAAAAGAAATATACCCTGTATTTTTTTTTGGTTTACATATTACACTTTTTACATTTATTATGCATTTAATAAAAAATATATTATAAGAACATCACATATTTGAAATCCTAAAAAAATAAAAAAGTTCTATTTTATTATCAAATGAATATGGTTTTGGTAAACTTAAGTAATGGGTATATCTGACACGAAAATCATGTAAAAAATCATTTACATTTATGCATTACATATCGAAATTGTGCATTTTAATCAAATTAAAATATGCGAACAGTGCAATAATTTTTACAAACAAAAAAAGTTTGATTTTTATTTAAAAATAAATTGGCCAAAATATGAAAAAATATGATTCGAAATTTGCAACACACAGAGAAAACGATTTAAATAAGTAATTAGCTTGCAAGGAAGCAGAAAATTTGATTTGGCCAGATCGAAAATGATTGGGAAATAAAATTCAAATTAAATAAATTGCCAACATTGCAATACAATATAAAAAACTTACACTCAACAGTAATTGGGGATGGCGACAAGGCACATACGCTACTAACTAATGCGATCAAAATATTTGATTTATTTATATTAATTGTGCTCAATCGTGTTGATAGTTTACTATTAAAATGTACTCAAAATTCATAGCATATTTTTATGCTTAATAATTGTTTCGCATAACCGAACCTCTCGCACGGCCAGTGTGCTAAACTTGTTCAATTATTCAATGTATGTGTTCCCCGCTGCCAAAGTGCACAAATCAAATTGAAATGCCAGCCCAATTAATTTGTCAGGCTATCTGGTTAAAAAAGTTAACTGCAGAAGGATATTAAATTCCAATTTGCGAATATGCGACAACCAAAACGTTTATTCCAATTTCACATTGTCAAAACGCTAAAGAGACTGCCAAATACGTTGGTATGGTATGGTCAAATGATAAAGACCATGGGATATCCAGTATAACACAATTGTGATGTTGATAAGTCTTACCAAAGCCTAGTCTGAAGGTGCGTGGAACTGAAAACACAAACTGAGTTCTGTATTTGTGAACTCGGTCAAAGTTTCTAATAAAATCTATATTTTAAGTCTCAAAGTATACACATATAGAACATATTAAAAGATTATCTGTAGAATAAATATTCTTGACATACACACACCCCTCTCATTCGATAATTACAGGGTATAATTAATGCCCATTGTAACCAAATTCTATCGACAACAAACCAGAACGAAAATCAAAATTATCAGGGCCAAATGCTGTCAGGGCCAAAATGAAATGCTTGGCATAGTTTGGCACGAATCATGGCCAGGTTGCAGGCCAGGTACTCGAATCGCATTCTTCTGTCACAGCATTTAAGTAAATAACTTTGTCAATGGCCAAATTAATAGAATACAAATATGCAGAGTCAACGTAGAAATGTTAACCAAGAGTTGATTAGTCGCCATGCCGCACATTTTTCACATTGAATGCAAATTGATTCAAATATTGGCATTTAATTAAATGCAAACAGACGTTGCCTGTGCCCTTCACAAAATTATGTGGACTCGCACCTGGCCACCACTCCCTGCCGCACCTGCCCCCCGTTGAAGAACTTCATTTAAATGCCAACGGGCGCCCATTGTAAACCAAGGCACAAAAATGCCTTCTGCATTTGCATTTGTGTACAATTTAAAGCGGCAGTTGACAAAGCAAAACACAGCCAGAGTTGACACCCCATCGCAGTCCATTGTCAATGCCATATAATTGTTGTCCGGCTCGACTGTGTCTGGAGCAGCCCTGCAGTTATTTGCATTCAAATCGCAATTTTTGTCTCATTAGGAAGGCAGGGATCGAGCGTGGCCCTGAAACAGGGCTCGGCTCGGCCCCCAGCTAAAACTCAGACATACTCGAGTGCGATGCCGCTTAAGTGTCCCAAACTTGCGTCGCCCCAAAATGAATGCCAACAAGTCAGTCAGACAGCCGGATCTGGACAGCCTGGTATCCGCCACGCCGCAGTCTGGCTTCCCATTCTCAGTTGACGTTGTCGCCAGCGGGCTTTAGTTTAATTTCACTCCAATTTTCATTGTACGATTTTCACATTTCTCGAGAATTGAGCTAAGGGTTGCCACTGCTTTGCAAACTGATATTGCCTTTTAAGTAAATCAATATCAAATGCCTTGGATTTAAGTTTGCCAAGCCAAACGACGACATGACAAAAAAAAGATATTGTAAAAAATGTTTGTGAATGCAAGTAGGGAAATTTTAGTTGAAGGTATATTGATAAGAGAGTGCCATTTGATACGAAAGAAATTGAAATTGATATTTACCATGAGCCAACTGCTTTAAATAAATATAAAGAGTTAGATTTTAGCTAACAAAAAATACATTTCCATATATCGTATTAACGATATTGTATATCGTATTTACTATATTAAACTGTAAAACTATAAAAAAAACTATATATATTAAACAATATTGTATATCGTATATACGATATTGTGTGTCGTAAATACGATATTGTATATCGTATCTACGATATTGATTTTATATCGTATATACGACACTGTATATCGTATATACGATATTGATATATTTAAACCCCCGATATATAAATTTTCTTTTACACAGCTATTTAAGCTAAATAATTGATAAATACCATAAGTTTCATATCTTATTTCTTAAATGTTTTATTTGTACTGAATGTAGCAGGCAGTATACTTCCACCAGGAAAGGGCATTCGTTGTGGAACGTACTATGAGCACTTTTGCGATGATGAATGAAAATTTTGCTCTGTGTGTTTATTTTATGTGCGCGTTTTTAATTTTGCAAAGTGAAAAGCAAATTTGTCACAATTTCACTCGCAGTGTTATTGGATTGAGCCGCATTTGATGAAGCGCTGCTTTCATTATATTCGGTTTTTCATTTTGCATTTTTTTTCAGTTGTTTTTAACATTTCGTTTTTCTGCGTCTGGTCGGTAGTGGGGCTCAAGTCGTTGTGCGGCTAATGCTAATAAATTATATGGCAGCTTTCAAATTGAAATCCGCGACGACAACTCAAACGAATTTAATTGAAAAACTGCTCTTGCCGCGTTTTGCATATAAATCAGTCAGTCGGGGAGGGGCGGACAAGCGGCAAGTGCCATGGCAAGCGACAGCCTTGGGCTCGACAAACAGCATTTGCATCCATTGGCAGAGCCGCTGATATAGCCATAGACTCATAGCTAGGCGTTCGACGTTCCGCGTTCGGTTCAGCTCACATGCACGTCGAGCATTTGGGCAAACAAACCTGGACCGTACGGGTCACTGCATATTGGGAGCATACCAGGGGGGCGTTTTAGCTGGCCACGCCCCACCTGCGTTGCACACACACACACACACACATGCACCGTTCGCTTTCAATTAGTAATTTGTCAGCGAATTTCGGCGCTCAGCTTGTGCAAATTACGTATGCGCCCCAACAAAAAAAAAAAAGAGAAAGTGGAATGAAAATCCGTTGCGATTCAATTGTGTTAGTTAGTAACATACAAATAAAATATTAACATATTTTTTTTTCTTATATAATAAAATATGCTTCACAGTGAATTATGTCATTTGGCATATCAACTTTTGCTCTTGTCTGCAAAAATCTAAAAATAATATATATATATATACATTTACAATATGTACATAGCTTGCGCGATTTAATTAAAATGTTGGCAGAGCAACTGTGATTTTTACACAGTGTTCTTTTAGTTTTGGCAAA
Source organism: Drosophila gaucha (assembly GCA_035045545.1). NCBI lineage: Eukaryota > Metazoa > Arthropoda > Insecta > Diptera > Drosophilidae > Drosophila > Drosophila gaucha. The sequence continues at coordinate 1,006,569 of JAWNOY010000176.1, read as the reverse complement.
GTGTGGCCCAAATTTGATTATGAAGTGAGTGGACGTGTGTTTACATGCAGTTTATTAACTATTTGCCTGTGGCTTGTAAGTCGGGACTGGCCGACTACGAGATCCCCTGAATGTTCGAGCTTGCAATTTTATATACAAATAGGCAGATGATAATATGAATGCAACAGTAAACAAATTCTAATTGAAAAAAGTTTTGTCAAACCTTCTCTCACTTGCAAGCTTGCAACCGTCCCTCTTTTTAGAGAATCCCTTGCGCTTGGCGCTGTTGCCGCGTGATTTTGGCAATTGAATAAATGTTTTCTTTCTTGTCTTTAATAGCTTATGTGTTACTTAACGGATTTTGTTGAAATCTTTCAATAATACCTAAAATATTAAAAAAAAATTTATTTTGGCTATATTTGACACAGAGCTTCAATTAAATTGATTTTGTAAAATTTGGAGCCGGTATGCAAAATAAAAAAAACTAAAAATGTATTTTTAAATACTAGAAGTTAAATGAAAAATTTGGTAAGTTTAACTTAAAAGATGTAAAAGATATGCTTCAAAACCGAGTCTTGATAACGTTTTTAGTCGATATCATGGAAACGGATAAAATTATCGAATGTCTGAAATAAACTTTATGAGTGAAATAAACTTACTCTGAAATAAACTAACCTTCGTGTTAAATTTCAATTCTCTAGCTTTTATGGGTTCTGAGATCGACGGATTTATACATACGTTCATACAAACAGACAGGACTAAATCGACTCAGCTCGTTGTCTATATATACTTTATGGGGTCTGCCATGCCTCCTTCTGTCTGTTACATACTTTTTACAAAACCATTATACCCTGATTTCACATTTTCAATGGGTTCAGGGTATACAAATTGTGATCAATTTTTGAAAACAGCATGCATAAAAGAATATATATTTAATTTTAATAGGATTAAATTTTATTTCATACATGTTTATAAGTGTTGTTGCTTGTCTGAAAGTTTTTACACAAACTTTTGTATCATATAAATGTAGAAAATCAAATAGCTCACAAGGTTAAGGTATTAAGCTATTGTCTGATTCCATACATATTACTATACTGTAATTGATTCCATTTATATTCTCAAACGAAGGACTACAATTCGCAAATAAAGGATATATTTAGACACAGGAAATTGGGTATCTAAACTGAGATTCATATTTGTGTGCTGGGATACATTAACATTTCAAAGGCTATATAATCTAATGTTCGGCAACAAAACAATGTATACACGTCTTTCATTCAAATAAACAGAATGTTAATTACTCATTTTTTATGCTTATTGTCTATAGCCCTATACGCATACATTTTTGGGTACATAACTAATCTTCAGTAGTCACATTTTTTTTACACAAATTTTTAACCCTTGGGTATGTTGGGGCTGTCATTTTTTCTCCCGTTGAATGTTTGGCTGTTGGCATGTACACATTATCACGGTCAACGGGTTTTAATTAGCGATTTAGCTGCAGGAAATGACGCAAGTCAAAGTGAATTTTAAACCCCAACGTTTTTCCATTCGCTTGCCTACTTTTAGGCACATATTTTGTTAGAAATATATTTCGCGTTGTTCGATGGAAGGGAGAGCGAGAGAGTCTATGCTAACAGAATGAAATGCAATTTGGGTCTGTACATTTTCCAGCACAAATTTAATGCGATAGTCGAACTTTGCATAACTCAATTTGTGTACCGTTAGATGGGGATCATGTTGCCATAGGTGAATTTCTGCCTGCACAAACCCAATTCCTGCGAGTGTTAACTATAATGGGTTTCGCACAAAAATGTAAAATGAATACGCACTGGCAGTTTTAATGAGCACAAGTCGAGCCGAACGTCATATCAAAGAAGCTGTAAAAACTGATATTAAACAGAAAAATGTAGTAATTAGAAATCAAATACGCAATTATTGGACAAACAAAATATAAAATATCAAATTTTGTATATTATACAAAAATATATTTCTTCTCTACAGATAAAATAATTGAAAAAAATGTTAAAGTCGTAACAAACTAATGTAGCTAATTTAATTCCTATAATTATAAATTTTTAATAAAGAGTTGGAATCTTTTCAATAATTTAATTTTGCATTAAATATACCTTTTTATTTTATATACTTTTCTCACTTTCGCTGATATTTTTAATATTTTTTAAACTTTTTTTTATTGATTTAAGAATTTTATGTTTGTTTAAATATATTTAAATATGTTTAATCGTAAAGCTTGCACATAATCACCATATAATTTCAGTAAACGTTTCATGTGTTTTAATCTATTTATGAGATACAAAATTTTGCCCATGCAAAAGCGTCATAAATACATATAATCTCATCTTGCTGTGCTCTTATTTATTTTCAATGGGCAATGTGCTTATATATATGTTTCTAGAAGCAATCAAAAGACTCAAGCACATGTACATATATATACTCGCTTTTGCACTTGCATTGTGCAAAGTGTTGGCAAGAGTTTTATACCTTCAGTTTTATGCGAAATTATGGCACATTAGCAGCATGACGTATTTATAAGTTTTTAGTTGCTGCATGGCAAAAGCAAAGCACCACAGGGCTAACAATAATACTCGTATGCAACTTCATCAGTCTCATGGCTACATACACACACGCACGCATACAGCTGCAGCAACGAGTACTCAAACAATATAAGGACGGAAGTTGCAAATAAAATTCAAATTTGTGCCAAAGTGTTTCATGGAGAGCCGGAGAGTGAGGAGCTTTATGAAAATGCTCTGCAGTTGATAGCGAAACGCTAATGTGAGCCCATGTAACTGTAACTGTGACTGTGCGTTTGTGTGTGAGCGAGTACTTTATGGGACTGCTGTGTGTGGGTATGTGTGTTGGCGGTTATAAATTTTACTCGTTGCGCTATTTTCAAGTTCCATATTGGCTTTTATTATTTTTACTGGCTTTGGGCGCCTGCATTTCCCTTACTATACGTATGTGTGTATGGGGGGGTTGTGTGAGTGTTTGTGTAGGTTAAAATATTATTATGTTAATTATCTTTTGATATTTCAATTGCAATAACAATGCAGTAGCCTACGCTTCAATAAGACTTAACAAACGTGTGTGTATGTATTGTGGGGAGGGCAAGCGGTGCTCTGAGCATAAGCTGATTGAGTATTTATAACCTGAACCAATTGAAAATGGGAATTCAGGGTATGGTGTTTTTGTTGAAGTACATGTAACAGGCAGAAGTATATATATTCTTTATCAGGATCAACAGCTTAGTCGATTCGTCATTCCGCCAGTATGTACGATAGTCTCGATCGAAGATACTATAATTGCTAAGTACTTGAAATTTTACTCGGAAATTTTTCATTCACACACAGTTTGATTCAAATTCTATTCAAAACCATATTGAAATTTTGCTATCTCATCATATTTAGTACATTTAAGTAGTTAGAGTCACTAAATTTGGTTTATAGATTCTCTCAAAGTATACAGATACAGAGTACTCCTCTTCGAACTTATCTTTTTTTAAGGCATTGAAAACATATTAATAATAAAAAAGAGAAAAATATGTTTAGTGCTTTTTATTATTAAATTTTGTACTTTAATCATATTAAACGGGATAACTATGATTTGGTTTTGAGACGGTAAACGCAAAATCCCTATTATACAGAGGACTTAGCAGAGGACTTAGACTTTAAACCATACCATAGAAATTCAATTTAAAATGATTTTACAGATAGTCTAGATATGTTAAAAGGCTATAGACATTTTGTAAAAATGTCAAAATTTGTCAAAAAAAAGCAATGCATTTGAAGCAAGGAGTTAATAATTGACATATACATATTTGAAATAAGAAATATATATAACCTTGGCTACTGAAATTCTTTGAGTACATATATGTGTAAATACATATATATTATGAAAAGACAACATTTGAAGTATTAATATCGTAAATAATAATTTAAATAAAAGAAATTTTTAATGATAGAGAATCCAAACAAATACCAAACAAAAACCCGAAATATTAAACTCAAAATACGTATTTTGTGGCTGATGGGAAATCAGTTTAATACTCATGAAATGTCAAATGGCATGGCGTATCGAAATCATGGCCCGAATGGCAGTCGCAGTGCTTTGTGGAAGATGAAAGCTGCCTGTATATTATGGCAGGTACGCAGCTGCATATTAACAATAATTTCCCCAAATGTGCGGTTACGTTTAAGCCAGCAAACGCCAAAAATGCGGCGCAATAATGATTGCCATTGCGTGTGAGCGAGTGTGTATTGATGTGTGTGTGTGTGTGTATGCGCGTACAATTATTAACATGTATGCCACACACAAACATGAAATGTCTGGCCAATCTATAGAGGGTTATGTACTACATAAACATATATCCCGAACAAGAGCAACAATAACAACAACAAATGTGCGAAACAATAATAATGTCAATGTGAGTGTGTGTGTGAATAATGAGAAACATCTACAAGTGTGCGTATGTGCGTGTGTGTGTGTGCGCGTGTGTCTGTGCTGTAGCGCCACTTGTGCCTTGGGCCGCATTGTTGCGCATTTGGCCTTTTGTTGTGGCAATTAAATTAAACTTAACATTTTCCCAGCTACGCGGCAAATGTATTGAAAATAAGTTTTTCCATGGACATGGACTGCACTTGCGGGCGTATGCACAGCTGTGCTCTATAGGCATGGCATTGAAATAATTATGTAGACTGCCTTAATGTGACACCAGAGATTTCAGCTCAACCAACAAATACGGACAATTAATAAGCATATTTATGCGAAAGCCGAGACCTGAGGGAGTTGAGCTCTCGTTCTTATACGTTTTATTTTCATATTTGAATTGGCATGAGCAATCAATTTATTTGTAATACTTATTTAGTTATTACTATTAAATCAATCTAGACCTAACAATTCTTTAGAGTAAGTACAGTAGAATCCGGTCATAACGACTCTGCTTATAGCGTTCGTCCGGTCATTGCGACGAAAATTCGATGACTTGGGTGGTCCCCATACAAACTTATATGAAAGGGCATCCGCTTAGTACGTTTTAGTATGCCGCTTTTAGCGACAAACCGCGCATATTGACGATATTTTTCTCAATTCAACTGGCTATTGCGATGTGCCGAAAAAAATATACAGCGAAATAATGCCAAAAATTTTAAATCAAACGACTCTATATGTATGTAGGTATATTTATCAGTGATCGGCACCCTTGCTTGTGTGCGTAGCAGCGGTTCTTACGATCTCACTATTCTGTCTTATTGTTAACTGTCGCCTTAGCAACGCAGCAGTCACCTTAGCAATGCTGCTGAGAGAGAGATTTTTTTTTAAATTTTATGAATTTTATTGTTTTGATTAAAAAATTTAATTGTTTTATTTCAAAACCTATTATGACCATACCAACCATAAAATTTACAAAAAAAATTTTTTTTGTCCTTTCGGTTAGAGAGTCTTCCGGTTATAACGACGTTAAATCGTCGGTCCCTTGAGTGACATTATAACCGTATTCTACTCTATATTCAATTTATTTGTATGAATCGAATCTTTAATTCTTCACATCTTGGATCTAAAATCTAGGAATGGGGAAATCAAATTTGGGTAAAAATGATTTATTTCCTTTGACTAAGGTATACTTAATACTTTATAATTACAAGTCTCAAGGCTTTGGTTATTTTCATGCATTCATGCTCTGTTATTTAAGGACACAATTTAAGTTCAATGCAGGTGTGAAAAAACATGAATTTGAGTAAAATTTATTTCACTGCAATTTGTGACATTTATCTGCAGATTTATTGGACTGCATTAAATTTCCATTAACGTTAAAACTAAGCAAATGTTTGTGTTTTCATATATTTAACTTATATATAAATTTCAGCCGTGTCCTTTCGTTGCTCTTGGGTTCTTTTGTGGACATGCTCAACGGCCGAATAGTAAACACAACAACAGCAGCCGGGGAGGTAAATACAATTTAACAATACACAAAAGCTGCAAAGCAGTCGCTACTTGCATGGCAAATGAATTTCAAGTAAATTTACAGAGAATCGAGTGACATAGAATCGTTTGAGTTACTCGCCAACTGACAAACATTGAATGTGACTAAAAGGTTGCCCAACCGCATATCATACGAGACTTGTCCTAAAAGCTGCGTGTTAGCTAGCTTATCGATACTTCACCTTGTTAAAGTCTGTTGTTCAGCAAATGTAAATTGTAAAATTTTGAGCTGCACGAAAATTTGCTTGCTTTGTGAAAGCTGGATTATAGACTTTGAAAATTAAATTTAAAACAATTTGGGAGTTTAGTTTGATTAACATTGTGTTGAAATAAGGGCTGGAGAAAAGTTTGTTTAAGAAAATAAGCTCTTTAAATATTGTTTATTGGTAAATTTATTGAAATTTGTAAAGCAATCTGATAAAGTTTTAGTAATTAAAGAGGTTCTTATAAAATTAAAGTTTTATAAGTATTTAAGAGTCAGAACGAGTAGATAAGGTGATAAGGGATAAGGTGAGGAGATTGCAAGCAGAGATCAAGTTTGCTAACCTCTGGGTCTTACCTTTACTTATATAAATCGTTTAAAAGGCAGTTACACAGTGATATCTATACATATTTAGTTGTTTTGCTGACGTAATCAAGGTTTTTCTTTAAGTGTATTCAATGTAAATCTGTGTTTTCTTATGAATTTTTTATAATACTCATGTATGTATATCAAGAACTAAGTATTTCACCTTTGTCATTGTGTTTGTCATTCTACTTAGGTATGCATGTTCACTTTCTGGGTTTATTGTCTGTATTTGTGGGTTTGTCTTTCACCAGTAATTTATTTTTGCAAATATTTGTTAAATAAATTGCCAAGCAAATCTTTCGGCTTTGTCATGTCAAATCTTTGTGATAATTGAAAAAAACATAACGAATGCAAGGTCAACCAACTCCATTTGGGAGCTCGATAGACTCAGCTAACAAATTTATATTTATTTTCATTTCTTTTAATTGCTGGCAAGGCAATTACAGTTGGATATTTATTGTTAATAAATGTCTGCATTTAGTATTTAGGCTTCTGAATAATAATTATTTGACTGTACATAATCTATGTAAAAACAAGTAATAACGTAAGCACGCGGCAGCAGCGCCAAGCGCATTTTCTCTACACAGGTGCACACATATATTCAATCGATGCGCGTGCTTGTGTGTGCATTTGTATATGTGTGCGTGTGTATGTGAGCGCAAAGGGTAAGATGTGAGCTAGGTTGTCTAAAACATCACCTCGGACTTGGTTCAGTGGATCTCGTAGTCGGGCAGACCCGACTAGAGCGTTCTTACTTGTTTTATCTTTAAAATGCAAACAATAAAAACGTATAAACAAAGCCATGTTTTGAGCTTTGCTTAATTTCGTCAGCTAAATAATATAGAGGTGCAATTTGGTGGACCCTACGCTAAGTCTTCTGTCGATAGTTTAATTACTTAAAGGTAATGACTAAAATGCTTGTCCCGATCAAGATTGTGAGTCGTCTTAATAATATCAATCTACTCTTTAGTAAACTCGAACAAAGGAATCACGATGAGAGGGCTAAGGCCGTATATGTATGAGGCGGTGCTAGTAGGAAGATATGATGCTACAGAGATGCGTTTCCACTGGGGTTCGAATGGAGCTAAAGCATCGGAGCCTACGATTAGTGAGTAACGATTTGATGTTGAGTTCCACATTGAACCTAATCTTCATAATTTTGTTGGATATTCTGTTATAAATTGAAGAGGTGAGCTTTTTCTTAATGGTTTTTAAAGTTTTCATTTAACTTTGTAATTTAGATTTTAATTTTTATATTGTTTGAGCTTTGACTCCCTGCTTTTATTTATATCCATTACACAATCGAATATTTATTTTTATTTTAGAGAATAAATTAAGTCTGCATCTGAAGAAAATATATTTTTGTGCTGTTATTTTATGATATTTTCAATAAAAAAGTGTCTGTTCTTGAAACAAAATAAGTTTTTGAAATACTGCGAAAAAAGTATTTTATTATTTACATGTATCGTACAATAAAATGCTCTGCTTTAGTATAATATACCATAATGATATGAAAGACACCAAAATGGTTTTTATTGTTTGTTTTTTACACAAAAGTTAACTTTCATGGAACAACGTTCAGTTGCTGAGCTTAAATTTAATACTATGAAATATATTTATGATATATTAAAGAAATATCTTGCATTCATATTTTACAAATAATGTGAAATAACAATAACATTAATTATTAAACAACATATGAAAGGCGTAACATAACGCGACTACAGACTGAACACAATAATGTTTATTCGACCTAATGAGTTATTTTTAATGAGTATGTGAGTGTGAAAGCGTGTGAGTGTGTAAGCCAGCGGGCTGCCTTGCCGGAAAACAATTATAATTACAATAGCCATAAATGTAAATTACAATAAACATAACTTATATGACTGTGTAAAAGTGTGTCTGTGTGTGTGTATACTACTCGACTGTTTAGAGCTGGAGTCGAAAGTCGTTTCCATTCATGTGCAACACACTTGACCAGGAAAACAGGCAACAGCATGCCACGATTCAGTTTTACTGCCGCTGCCAAAAAGTCGACTATAAAATTTAGAACTTTACAAAGCACTCAAGGGGAGCGAACGAGACGGACAAAAAGAGAGAGACCCACAACTGCATAACTGTGAATTTAGATTACTTATGATGATAATGAGGGGGCGCCATGCCAAAAAAAACTATAAGAAGTGGGTGTGAGAGAACCTGAAGAGCATTTCAATGCACAACAAAGCGCATGTCTTGATGGTACTTTAACGATCTCCAATTTAGCATATGGCAAACAACTCTTTTTTCTGGTTCTTCCTCTATCAGCATACTATGTTGTAGGCGCGCTGTAATAAAACGGGCATGAAAAGAAAACCAAGACAGCAGCCGAGCGTTTTTATGGCTCGTATAAAGCATAAGCTATGGCGCATATTACAAAAACTGATGTGCAGAAACGAGCAAAGTTTTTCGTTGAAATTTTAGTGGCATGCATTTAGCTCTAATTGGCTGAAAGCATAGAAAGCTTTTGGCAATTCAAACTATGAGAACATGTAGGCATTAGGCAAAAGAAATTGAAGGCCCGAAATAGCTTTACTCAGGTCTTTGACCTTTGTCTGTGTTATATTGTGATTATTATACAGTTTCAAGCTTAACATTTGACATTTCTTGACGATGAAGCGAAGAAAATAAATAATGAAAATGGAAAAAAGTGAAGAGAACATAATGGAAAATAAAAGAAGAGGGGAGATGTGGACATAAACGAGGAGATGACAAAAAAAGAAGGAAAGAAGACAGCCTATGTTATGGCATTTATGTATGTACATTTATGCATGATAGTATTTCCTATTTAATTTTTGTATATTTTGTAATGAATTCGATAAGGCCATACATATTTTAATCTCATTTAAGCACTTTCATTACATACACTTAAATATTCACTTTAAATAATCATTCAAATAAAACTCTTACAAGAGTCCAATCTCTTGTAGAGCACATAATCTTCTTTATGCCGCTCTTTTACATTTTATTCATAACTCAGACCTTCATATATGCTGCAAAAAAAAAATAGAAGCAGCTGCTTGTCAATTTCAGCCTCACGTCAGCTGTGATCTCTTCAGCTGCCACCTATCCATTAGCAGGCTCTCAGGAGCCATGTAAATGCTAATGCCGGGCACTAAGCCGCTTGACACCGACTCAAATCATAGTTTGTGGGCGAAGAAGAAAGTACTAAAACCAAACCTAATGCAAAGCTAAGCACATTTGCGATACTCAATCAAATTGTGAACTGCTTGCGCTGCATTTAATATTGAGCTTTAAGATTACGCAAATGTTGGCAGATTCGCAGCCTTTGTTTGCTGCTGCTGCCGCAGCTAGTGCTGCTTGGGACTTACCAACATAATTAAAATTGTGGCTAAATTATATATGGCACCTGTGGTGGTTGACCGCAAATATGCAGCCAGCTGTGTGCACATTGCCAGCGTGTGAACTCCTGTGGCTACTGCTGAGCACTTAAGGCAGCCCCTCATACAAAACCTAGACCGCACCACTGCAAAAACAACACAGCAACAAACAACCAAAGCCGAAAAAACACAAGTAGCAACAACAAGTTAAAGTTGTCTGCTGTACCATTTCATGGTATAAATTTTAAGTGCACCACATTAACGAGTTACAGCTCCAACACAAAAAGGAAAAATACACACTCAAAAAAAGAAAAAATAAATGCATGTTGAGTCTGAGTGGGAAATGCACCTGCAGCTGCCACAGGCTCTTAGTTGTGGCTGCAACATATGGTGGTGTTATAATTGCCAGAGCGCGACTTTTTCGCCAACTCGGTTCAACATCGAAATGACTTTCCATAAAGCGACGACTGACCCACATTTTGAGGTTACATTATTAAAGCGCTTGCTCGCCGCATGCAAAAAACTTTTACCATTAAGCGGATGTTAAAGCCACGCCCAGTTTGGCCACCTGCTTGACGGCCTCCCTGCCCACAAACCGTGCCAACCTGGCTAAGTCCAAGTCCCATGCTTGACTTGCACTTATTGTTGAAGGCTGTTTAGCGGCATTCGCTGTACTTGGTATACCCTGTACTAAAACAAAAATTTGGAAATGGGTATATTAAAAATAAGTAAAAATGAAAAGCATACTACAATAGTTGATATGTGCGCTTTTTCTAACAGATAAAATATGTTGTTGAGTTGTACATCAACATAGTTTTATTTGAAGTATTTAAAAGTAGAAAATCTAAGTATGTATATCGACATGTTGCTCCTCTCCGATAATTGATTATCGAATGTACATAAGTAAACTTAACCTATACCCTGTAACAACTATTGGATTGATTAAATCGAATCTTAAAACGTTGAATTATTCTTAGCTCATCACAATACTAAAGTATTTAAATCAATCGAGAGTACTGTTGACATTGTCTATTGACTTTTAAATATTTTAGAGGGTATTCCTCATTCGCTTTACTTTTATTCAGAAATTTCTTACCGCTTGTTGTTGTTGACTTGTAATTTTTCTACTCGACGAAGCTTTTGTCGCTTGTTCTGCCATTTTTATGCCATTTTTACAGTCCTAATAATAGCAAGCGTTCTCGACAGCATAATCACTTGTTTTATGCATATAATTTTCTGCATGAACAGCCTCTAGCTGCTGGTCCCCAACTGCCCGCTGCCAACTATAGCTTTATCCATTCGTATTTTTGAGTCTATTCGTGGTAAACTGTTCATAATCATTAGTTGGCTGGCAGGCCATGAATAATGACTTGCCAACTGATATTGGTAAGCAAATAGCTGGCGAAAATTATTAATGTGCCTTTTTGCCAAGCAGTTCGCTGGGGGGAGGATATGGCTGAGGGGGCGGAGGTGTGGCGGCAATTGTGTGTAATTTTCTAGCCAGTCAAAGGTCGGTGGGCAAATGCTTATGGCCAGCCAGCCTGAGTTGCAACATTTAGTTGGTCGTTGCTGTCAGTAAACGTTGGCTTTCATTGATATTTATAAAACTTAAGTACACGAAACTCAGATTTTTTTGATTTTAACATATATATTTAAATAAATACATATGTACCATAGAAACTTACAAAAACTTGACATTTTGTGATTCATTTTTAGAATTTATTAACTACAATTTAACTATATTTTTGTTAATATCTATATATGTTTATATTGATTTATTTAAATGACGGTATTATAAGCTTTAGATATTTATCATCAAGCGGACAGTAAAGGATAATATTAAAAATGATGTAGAATTTTAAAATAATGGCTACTTTTACAAAACTTGTATGGCAAATCCAACAGGAATATGTAATCAATAATCAGATTATTCTTTTTGACATGCTGAATACTAAACTGAAACAGGAATACGTCAGGTTTCCAAGATATTTTAATCTAAAAGCTGAACAAAAAGATCTTTATTTAAATTTTTGATGTTTTTTTATTTTTCACCGAGGTATCGTCTGTTAAAAGAGAGTTTCTTAAAGCTAGCCGTAAGTATGAATAGGTGAGTCGAAGATGGCATGAACGGCAGCTGCTCAGTAAACTTAATTCCTGAAGTGAACAGAGCTATTCTGCTGAAACGGCTGGAAATCTAATCTGATTCTTAAGGAACTGATTGAATTTTACAATTATGTCCTTCTGTAAAGTCTACATTATCAAGGATAGTAGGATTAACATGTTTTTATTAAACAAACCTAAAAGAAACGCAGAACAAGATTGATAAACTGCTTAAAGTATTAAAAAAATAGCTGAAAAAAGCCATAAATCGGAAATGTTTTTAAATAATATTCTTTACTCTCATTTTAGTTTTTTCTTCGTTATATTTTATAGCTTTGTCAGCGGCGTATATTACACGAATCAATGGGGCCAACTGATTGTTTATAAATAAATACGTTGCAGCAGCGAAAAAAGAGCAAATTCAATGGGTTCAGGGTATAAAAAATACCGAAAAATGCCAATCGTATGGACTGTATATTAAAAATGCATTAAGAAAAACACGTCTGTTTATTGTGCTCGAAAGAAAAGAAACGTGCAAAAAGCCACAGATTATACGACCTGCGCATATCGTGTATATATGTATATGTATGTATATATAACTGTTATAAATGATATAAGTGTATAAAAATATATATATTTATATAGACATATATATTTATATATATGCATATGTGCGATGCTGCAACAGCGGCAGCAATCGAAAATAAACATGCATCACCGTGCTGCACGCACCGCTGTAAACAAGTTACCCGTACAACGATTCTGGAGTAGCCATCGCTGTGGCACGCTACCCCGAAAACCGACACGACACGCCACTCATTTCAAGTGGACCGGAGCCACGCCCACACCCACCAGCAGCAAGCTCTCACGAGGAGGCAGCCGTGGTGCACACATCACTTCATTCAGCAACAAATTGAATAACAACATTTTCCATTTGCTACATATTTTATATGGTGATTAAATTAAAGTTGCAACGTGTTCTACAGTGCAGGCAGACAGCTACGGAAACCGTTAGGCTGTTCCTACAAATACGTTACGCGCAGCCCTAATGCAATAAGTTGTCAACAGGCGACCCGTGAACCATATTAAATGCCAGGTAACAACTAAGCTCTGTAGACTTACGTCGTTTTTATGGGAAAAGTATATTTAAATCACACTCTTCGAAATGTTTTAAGAGTTGGTCTATAAGCTATGCAAAAGAAAACACTCAAATGTAGAAATAACACACCTCAAGCTCTTTTAAACAACATTTTAGTGTATGATAAGTGTCTATATGTGTTTAGATTAGAGATGGGATCGGGAAAGAACTTCGTTCCCGACCCATCCCGTCCCGAAATAATTTTTAATTTTCCCAACCGATTGTCCCGACAAATTTTTAATTTTTCCCGACATTTCCCGAAATTGTTTTTTAACATTTAGAACTCTTATGATAAATAACATTTTTTACTTAAAAATAATATTTTCTCAAAATTTTCTTCTCTGAGATGTGTTTTCCTTTCTTCCAAAATTCTACTAGAAATAAAATACACCCTCTCACTTGTGGTCAAAGATGTTGGAACATTAAGTACTTGCCTAGCAAACGTTTGTAACAAAGACAATTCATTGCATTGTTGTCAAAATAATCAAATATTTGAACTTCTCTTAAATTTAACAGGATTTATATTAGAAATAATTTCCTCGTCAATATCATTCTTCTGTTCTTTGATAAATACAAGCAATTTTATCTATAAATAATTTTCTTGCCCGGACCCGCGGGAATTTCGGGATCAAGCACTAATCCCGACCGTCCCGGACTTTTCAGAATATTAACCATTACGCCCGTTCCTGAAAATGTTTTCGTTACATGCGGGATTCTCGAAAATCCCTATCCCGACGCCCATCTATAGTTTAGATAGACATCTTATATTATCTCTGTTCTTCAGAATTTAAAATCATTCTAACTTTCAAGTGCGCTGTCGGAATTCTCACAACAATTGACTAACTAGAGCCGCGTGCATATATACACATATCTATCAGCAATTGAAAACATATTTCGCAAAGTGAATTGATTTAATGGATTTCATACATTGAAATAACCCTTTTTGCAGGCATCGTTCATAGCAAAAAGTTGAATGGAATCATGGAATATAATGCGCGTATGGAGGATTTTAAATGCCAAATGCCTTTTGTTTGCAGCAACAAATAAATAAATAAATATGCAGCTTACAGAGCCCAGCGATATGCAATGCATATTTTTTATGTTCTCAAACGATTGTAAATACAATTTATGCATATATATGTGTGTGTGTGTGTTAGCATTATAATGCCACTACAGACGCGGAGCATCCGGCTTTTGATTTACAGTATCACGGACAACAATAAAAAATAGCGCCGTAAAAGTTTAATAATCAGAAATGTTGTATAACAATATGCTTTGTGCCGCGCCAATTTTCAATGTCAGGTCAAAATTGAAAATAGTGGGAAAAAGTGGAAAAAGCATTTTTCATGCTTAGTCATGTTTTATAATTGTTTAGGGCTTATAGTAAAAAAAACCAATTGGAATTGCCAAAATTGTTTGAGAGAAATTCACAAAATCTTTGAAATATGTGTATACAAAATAATACATATTTGTAATAGTTAAATTGAACAATTCGAATATCTAGTTAGCTATATATATATATATATATCTGCATGCATTAAACATTTATAGGTTTTCTGTACTAAAACCGCATTAAACTGAATTTAATATTCAATTATGCAAACGCATGTAATTCGTAATGAAATCAAATTAATTATCCGCAACAATACAAAGACCATTCACATAGAGCTCGTAATGAAATCAAATGAATTTAACGAAATTTGCTCATATTCACATACTTAGCATAGATGTGTGCACAGATATGTATTTATATATATACTCGTGTATATACGTTTATATATGTTTATGCATATTTGTTGGTAGAGTTGCGCAAACATTTTTCATTTGTATAATTAAATTCAATAAGCTGCGAGTTACATTTTTAATACCCAATTATTGCACTAAGCAGACATCGATAAAATGTGTGAATTGTTATGCCCTGTGCTTAATTATCAGTAGGGAGTATAAGTAATAGGTGAATTTTGATGTAAATTCAATACAAGGCTGATATAATCAAATATTTTATCAGTAAAGGGGATTTAGATTTAGTTTTTTTCGATTTGCCACGCCCCCTAGAGGGATATGTCAATGATTTGGTCAATTTATGGAGAAAGTAAACAGTAACTAATATGTCAAATTTGGAGGCGTCAGCGAGTATATATTCCCAATCCCAGTTCAAAAGCTGCAATGTTGACGAAAATAACAGCGTTTTAGATTTGATAGATATATTATTTCCCGATTTGCCACGCTCCCAGTGGGCGGATTGGAAAAACACTTAAATTTGACCTGACGCGGGTACACATGAGCATATATTCCAAGTCTCTAGCTTCAAGATAGGTACAAATTCATCTTTTTATGAATTTGATTCCGTCTGTGTGCCCGCATGAATGTTAAGCCTTTTGTCAATATTGAAGATATAGACATGGAATTTCGGATATATGTATACTCGTGTGTAACCTCGCCTTATGCAGTGTAAGGATTAAGTACGAGCGTGGCAAATCGAAAAACATTTTAACTAGTAGATTTACTAAGGCTCGACGATAAGCAGAAGTATTATTTCCTTTCTTGTTTAAAGTTTGCTATGTACAACTATTGTCTAAAGATGATTTTGAAAAAAAAATCATCTTGATAGTTTAATTGTTATTAAATGCTAAGCATAATAGGTTTTTATAAAATTATTTCCCAAAGAATATTTGTAAAAAATTATTTTCATTTCTGAGTGTTCTTGGAGTTAACTTATGTCGTAGTTATTCAGCTGTTGGGTATGTAAAAGGCGACTGAACCCATTGAAAATGGGAGATCAGGGTATAATGGTTTTGCAAAAAGTATGTAACAGGCAAAGGAGGTGTGGCAGACCCCATAAAGTATATATATTCTTCGCGTCGATCTCAGAACCTATTAGAACTAGAGACTTAAAATTTTGCAGGAAGGCCCATGTATACAGCGCTCATATAGAGTTTGTTTCAAATAGTCAATAACTTTACCGTTTCCATGATATCGATTAAAAACAATATTGTAATTCAGTTTTTAAACTATATCTTTTACATCTTTTTAGCTACAGTCACCAAACTTTGAATTCACCTTTCTCTAAATAAAATACAGTTTAGATTTTCATTATATTTTGGATATCGGTTCCACATTTTACAAAATCAATTTAATTGAAGTTCAGTTGCAAATAAAGCTACAATTTAATTTTTTTATTTATTAGGTAAAACCCACCTTTTTTAATAAAATTAAAGAATTCAATGCTGAAAATTTTATCAAAATCCGTTATGATACATAAAAGTTATTAAAGAAACTATTTTGTCAATCGGCAATAGCATGCGGCAGCGAGCGCCAAGCGCCTAGTATTTTTCTATACGTATGCACACACACATTCACAAATGTGTACATTCTTCTTTGAATTTTTTTTGCTAAGTCGCAATTTCAATTTAATTGTAATTCCAATATGAAGAGTGTGGTGGTATGGTATAGCTGGAGACAAAGACTTACAAGCGAGGAGTCGCTAGGGACAACATTTTTGTTTCAGTTAGAAATTTTGTTTGTTACATTTATATTATTATATTTATTTATTATTTATATTATTATACAGACAATATATATGTAAAAATGCAAATTCAAACAAAGGTTTAGGGGATTTCATAGTCGAGCAGTCCCGAGTAGAGCGTTTTTACTTGTTTTAGTTTAAATTTTTGTTTGCATTAGCTGATTTTTATGCACTTCATCTGATCAGCAAATAAATTGTGTACGAAATTTATCGCTTCCGCTGCGATGCGGCCAAGCCAAATATACCGAAAAATATTGTTTTTATGGACACTATTTATAAGCGTATTTAAATTACAGAGGACATTTGCATGGACAGCCAATATTTGGTTAACAGTTCGATACCGCAGCCTAATTTGGTATCTAAATGAGCCTAAAGCTTAAGTTAAATTGCGAGGTATTCGGACATTTGCATTCAATAAGTAACATATAAAATTAAAGTCAAAGTTAATTGCAATTCATGTATTAATTCATTTATTAATTTTTTTGCATTTGTGCTTTTTTAAAGCTTACCTGTCATTAATAATTTATAGTATTTTTCAAAAAAGGGTGTTGGATGGGCTGCTGTTTGAAATTAAAATCGGTTTGTTGTTGTTTACAATTTGCTTTTGGGTTGTGCATAATTTACGCATAATTATTGATGTCAAACAAATCGGCGCGTTCAAATTATTTGACCCACACCAATACAAAAGAGAGTGTGAGTGTGTGTGTGTGTTTACATTTTTTAGTGGGCAAACAAATTGACTTGCCATTAAATATTAGTCGTATTATCAATTTGCCGCACATTTTGCTAATTTTATTTAATTGCATATTAATTTTATGTGCCGGGCCGGCACGGGTCATATATTTTGTGGCATGCTTTTAGGCTGCCAGAGAGCACTTGACAGTACAGTACAGAAAGCAGATACTAAAACACTCTTGCTTTCAGCGCCTGGCAGGCTGGGCCGATGGCTCGAGCGGCGGGCAGCTTCCTGCCCGTGATTAATGTTCTGCAATAATGTTAGAGCTGTTTTAAAGCAAAGCGTATGGCAAAAGGGAAGTGGCTTAAAAGTAACTCACACACTCACATACACACTGAAGCACACACATGTGCTTCGCAGTTTTCTTGGATGGCAAATATTTTTGTCTGCTCGAAAAATATTTAAGACAATGGCCATTAATGGCTCTAGCCGCTGGCGAAATCTCTTTTTAAATAACCTTTTTTTTGTACTTTTGCTATTTTGTGGCTTAATCTTTTTTTTATTTTTATTTTAAACATAACAAACGATAAATTACTAGCTGTCCGACAGTGCCTGCCGCACTAATTGCAAGTGCTGGCCATATATTCGCACATTCAGCTGCGATGTCCGCTTATTTATATATAAATATATATATATTTAAGAAGTCGTTCTTTACTTACACGCATGCTTCAGTTTTATTTGCTTTTTGTACTTTAATTAATTATGATATTATGCGTGCAAAAGTTGCCGAAAAGTTGCTACAAAATATTGAAAATTAAGACCCAGCCACGCCTTTTCTTTCAGAAAGTGTTAGTCTATTAACTGTGGCACACACTCACACACAGACACTCAGGCACACACATACAACAACTTTTATGGTCGAAAGTTTGGTCCCGTGGCAGTCTCGAGCTGGGGTTCACACATTTTAAGCGTTTTTATAGACATTTTATGCGTCCAGCAACAACACGGCGTATGCGTAATGTGGCAAGTTTCAATGATTTATGAGCAAGGTATATGCATATATGATACTAAAGGCTGATAATTTATAAGAGATGCAACACAGATTCTACGTAGAGATTGTGTATATGTATATTCGCTTTTATAATTCAATATACTTGTATAAGAAAAATATCCACACAGCATCTGCTGCTGCTTTTGGTATATTATATGTCCGTTAACAAGTAGGGCATAGTCTTTATATAATAATGCAATTATTTTTCCAGTACTCATTAAGTAAACAGCTTATATGTACCCAAAAGGCTTAATTCAATTCTTAAAATTATGAAATACTCTTGTTTTTCTCTCTTCCTCAGGGATTAACTGCCGCAATGTCTGATAAGCAAACTTATTAGAAATGAGGAATAAACTTAAAACTCGTGAGAATCTTACCACATGCTTATGCTGCATTTCTAGTTTTCTTTCCGGAACAATTAAAAGAAGGCTTATGAAAATGAATTGCAGTATGGGCTGTTATTGTTTGAGGGCACTTGTTAAGTGCGTTTACCTTCAGCGAGACAAACAAATTGAGGGCTAAGTGTTTGGTGAACGCGCGTTGCCAACAATTGTCGATAAATCATTATATGCCAAATGCTGCGCCAGTCTGTGGGTGAGTGTGTGTCTGTGTTGTTTTTCTGTGTATATAGGTAGTGTTTGTACACACACGGAGACTTTGGCAGGCTAACACTTGAATAAACATAAATGCATGGCGCTTATGTAAAAAGCACCCAACGGGGGCACTTATCAAGAATCGGGCTTATGTCTGCCTCTCGCTGCGGCTGCCTCTGCCTCCTGTAGACTGACGGCATGAGTGATTGCTCTGCATGTGTGTCAGTAAGTGCACTATGTGTGTGTGAGTGGTTAAGTGTGTGCGTGTGTTTGTGTGGCTGCTGTCATGAGATACTTTGACAGCTTTTGTTTGGCTTGCCAGCCAGAAGAGAGAGAGAGAGAGAGAGAGAGAGACGTTTCGCCTGGCCATACAAGATGACAATGGTAGCTCGAAACGCAGCCCTGCTTCTGGCCTTATGTAAATTTGCGGCTCTGAGTGTTTTCTTTGATTTCCTGTATGTCTGTGTGTGTGTGTGATTTGCTGTTAGTGACTTGTGAGTGTCAAGTCGTCAAACAGGTGTGCGCACAATAACTCAAGATGCAGCAGCAACCAGCGCCAAAGCAACCTTTAAATCAAATGAATATTTATTAAAGCGCTGCAACTTACACAACAACATGGAGCGCTTGTGTGTGTGTCTGTGTGTGTGTGTGTGTGTGTGTGCATACTGAGGCCACACACCCTGGGCGCCAAATGCCAAAGACGTGGGCGCTGTGGCTCAACGCGTTTATGCCTCAATAAGCTCATGATTAATAGCCCGCCTCCACGGCGTTATAATGAGGCAAAAGGCAACGACCAACATGAAGCTGAGCAAAACAAAACAGAGAAGAGCAAGGGCCAACAAGAGAGAAAGAGAGGGGGAGAGATATAGAGAGGGAGCGACTGTGTACCTCAGTTGGTGTTTAACTTTGTAAGCTGCAGTCATGGGTACCAGGGCCAGCTTTTGAACTTGTATTTTAAATGGTTTAAAATGAAGTCGGTACAAGCTGAGCTCAACCCAATTTATTTATTTAACTTATAAATAATATGTAAGCTAGTTAGCAAAACTAGAGTTTATAAGTTTCAGCTCATTATAACTTTAGTTTTTTTTATAAGTAATTTTACATAATATAAAAGAGAAGAATGTTCTGATGTTAAGCCAACTGTTATATATAAAGGTAAGCTTCGCTTCTTTCTCAAATTCGCTTTTGATATGTTGACAGCTGTGAACTAGTTCACGTAAGCCATCAAATGAACGAGCGCCTCAAGATTTGTGTATTTTTCGAATGTTGAGCTTTCGAGGAGCACTGCTCACATTACGCATACGCCGCATTAGACATTAGGCGAAAAACGTTGTTACGCCCACACTTGCTGCTGCTTGAATATTTTTTGAAGTATTGAGGGGGCGCTTTGAAGGATTTATGCAAATATTGAAGATGCCATCGTCATTGTTGGCATCGCTTAGCGCATAACTTCACACACGGCTAAATCATCGGGAGTTCGGGATACACCTTAATGCTTTTACCATTACCATATGCTATAGCAGCTGGAGCTGACGAGGCTCGGAGAGGGAGTCGGAGGGGTTGTGGGTAGCGGGAGTCGTATACTGGCTGTTTGTTTGTTGATTTTCCGTTTTTCGGTTTTCTGGTTTTTGTTTGCTTTGCTGTGGGTTTCTGGCCGAGCCACTGGCAGCAGTTAATGTTACGTGTAAATGCGCATTTCCGTTTCCTGCGGCAGCCCCCAACCACATCACACAACGCCCCATTTTGTAACACGCTCTGGTCCTGGTCCACGCCCTCGCAGCCGCACACATATATGCCATTTCGGGCGGTTTGTCAAAAAGCCAACTGTTTGACAGGAAGTTGCGCCAAGAATCTTACGCCTATTTGCATGCGCCTCAAGAAAACAACAAGCTTTAAAAGGCGGGGGCAGCTGTTTGCGTAATTAAGGTGAATGGAACAAGTCGCATTGAAGTTAGCTAAAATGCAAAATTGCCTTATGGTAACAGCTCATAGTTAATTGTGAATTCTATAAGTATAAGATACACTTTTAGCGAAATTCGAAATGGGTTTTGTTTATGAATAGTTGATTCTATGCTAAGATGAGTTTAAATTCGCCTTACAATTTTTTTACTTTGTTTATTTGAGCAATATTTATGATACTCTCTTAAAGTTCTAGCTATAGAATTTCTCAGGATTTTTCATGACTTCAGTATATTTAACTAGCGCAAAAGTATTTTTTTTTAATTTTTACTTCAAACTCCTTCTTTTCAGTTAATCTGTTAGCTAATTACAATACCTCTATCTAATTGTTCAACTGGTTGCTCGGTTTTTTTTGTTGTGTCTCTTTTCTCTGCGTCTTCTTGAAAGTCGTTACTTTCATTAGCAACGATGTTTTTGTTGTTGTTGCCTGTGAGCACTTCCTATGCCTGAAATTGAATTACAATGTTGTCACTGCTGTCGCTGCAGTTGCTGTTTTTGCAGTAGTCCAGCTTTTTGTGTGTAATCAAATTATAGCGTGATTTTTTATTATTTACTTTTTTTTTTGTTTTCGTTTGTCGTTGTTTTTATTGGTCCTTTGACTGTGCCCCCGCGGCTGGTTTGTCGTTTAAGTTGCTTTTTATGAAAGTTCGCATGGCAAATGATGTACGCCTACCGCTACAACCAGTATTTTGCGGACGTGGCTGGGGCGGTTTACTGCGATTTTTGTTGTTTTTGTGTTGCTTTCGAAAATTGCATTTGATGGGCAACTGCTGCTGCTGCTGCTGCTGCCGCTGAAGTTCCGTGTTGTGCCCAGCCGAAATGAGTTATTAATTGAGTTATTAGTTCAAATAGCGTAGCACAATTTGGTAGCAAGCGATTTATTTTTTTTTTGACTTGTACTGCTGCAAAATTGTCCACGCAACTGTGTTTAATTATTAAAAAGTTTGTATTTTGTGAATTTTAAAAAATGTAACGAACCATTTTTATTTATGCACAAGAGTTCATGTGTGTAAAATAATATTATATTGCTAAAGGGTTTCTTTACTGGGAAATTATATGACTTGTAAAAAATAAATTTGTGGACCGCTTAACATCAAAAAGTAAAAAATGCAGTATATAATTTCAATTATAAGATTTTTCTTCAAATTGAATTATTCGATTTTCGTATATCTGAATGTAACTCAATTTTTTAATGGAAACACAAGCGTTTTTATACCCTGAACCCATTGAAAATTGGAAATCAGGGTATAATGGTTTTGCAAAATGTATGTAACAGGCAGAAGGAGGCGTGGCAGACCACATAAAGTATATATATTCTTGATCAGGGGGACGAGCTGAGTCGATTTAGCCTTGTCCGTCTGTCTGTCTGTCCGTATGTATGAATGCGTCGATGGTCTAAGTATACAGCGCGCCTATCGAGTTTGTTGTAGATATTCGATAAATTTTAAAACGTTATCGATATTCGGTTTTTTAAACATATCTTTTACATCTTTTAAGCTACAGTTACCAAATTTTTCATTAAGCTTTTTAAATAAAATACATTTTTTTTTATATTTTGGATACCGACTGCACATTTAACAAAATCAATTTATGCAAAAAAAAAAAAAAATGATCAAAGCCACAATTTAATTTTTTTAATTTTTTAGGCAAAACCGTATTTCAATAAAATAAAATCATTCAATGCTGATAATTTGATCAAAATACGTTTAGTAATACAGAAGGTATTAAAGAAAACTTTTTGTCAATTGGCAAAAGCACGCGGCAGCAAGTGCCTAGCGCATGCCTTTTCTCTATACGTGTGCACACATACATTCAAATCAACTACGCAGTAATTGGTGCGAGTGCTCGAGTGTGCATGTGTATATATGTGCACGTGTATGTGCGCGCAGAGGGTAATATGTATTGATAAAAGATGTAAGCTAGGTTGTTTAAATCATCAGCTCGGACTAGGCTCAGGGGATCTTGTAGTTGGGCAGACCCGACTAGACCTTTCTTATTTGTTTAGGTATGAAATGAATATTAATCAGCTAATATATAGTTACACATTCATATTTCTATATATATATTGAGATATTTTTTTTATTTTCACTGATTCAAGGACTAATGGACTTATTAATAAATTGATTAATTGATAAACGCACAGTAAATAGAAAATAAAGGCGATATTAAAGAAAGCTTGTTAATGGAAAGTAAAATACTTAATTAAATGCAATTAAAGCATATAATATAAATAGAAAAGGTTAAAATTCAAAGAATTTCCATTAGCATCATATATCGGTTAATAGTGCATATTAATGACCGACATACAAGTAAATCAGATTCTCTTTGTGATTTGCAACTGTACTATGTCAGTGCTTCAACTAATTTCAATTATTGACATCATACAAATCTCCACGGATTTGTATGCATGGCTGCATCGATTGCACGCAAATAGCGAGAAAAAAATGAAGTGAAAATAAAAATTGATTTAAAAAAATAGGGAAAAACTCATTGCAGAGAGTTTTGCAAGCTGCGCTCAAAAGATAAATCTTTGCGCTGGCTGCGTCAGTCGCGCACTTTTCATTTGTTATTGGCGCAATATGCGCGTAAATCGCGATTTCAACGGCTAAATATTGATTGAATGAATGAACTCAATATGCAAGACTACGTCTCTCTGGCTGTCGAACCATCAACTATGTAGTATATGCAGTCAGCTATATATCCATCTATTTAACTAACTATCTCTACGTGTGTGTGGGTATGTGTGGATCTGCAGTTAGTTGGCAATTGAAATGGGTGAGCTGTGTATTGGGCTGCTGCAGGCGTAACATGTAGAGACATAGTTGCATTTCGGGTCAGGTTATTGCAATGAAAATCTCTTTAAGCCGGAAAATGCAAACTGCATTTGGGGGCCATACAGAGCCGATGAGGCCGAGCGGACCGACTGGGCCGACCGGGCTGAGTAGGTTGCGGCTGGCCACTTGAAACGCGCTCAAAATCATGTTACCTGCACGTTTCGCCCATCTATTTCGGCCCATGCATAGTGCACACCCAGCGCATGTTGCCTACTTTCGGGCGCCGCAGAGCATTGCAGCTCTTGTTATTGTAGCACTGAACGATTTATTGAAAATTGTACACACACACACGCACACACACACACAGAAATACAGACATAGATAGAGCTACATGAAAATGTGCAGATACATTGAAAAGGTGGGCGTGCGTCTGTTTGTCAGTGTGTGTGTGTGTGTGTGTTGGACTTTTTGTACAAGGGTTGGCAGTCGCCCGACGATTGAGTTTCAATTGATGCTGTGGTAACGCTTTATTTTCATTGCCGTCCCAGTCTATGACGATGTTTTGATGTTGCCTGCGGCAGCTTCATTGCTATACGATAGCGAACAGCATTTTAGGATTTTAGCATCCCAGCATATTGGCATTTATTAACTGCCTTTAGACGCACCTAAATATCAATTACTTAAGCCATGTACAATTGCTGCCCATGAATATTTGGCATTTCATTTCGTAGGCCTCGTATTTATAAATGACGCCAATGGGTCAACATGAAAATGCTATCAATCAAAATGTTTGGCACACACACATATACCGTGCAGTGATTACAAATAGCAATTTCATGAAAAGTACATATTCGAGGCAATATCTATATATTTGCTTTACTAACTCACATATTTATCGATATTAAAGTTCAGGCTTAAAATGGCTTTGCAAAATTTAATTCAGTTTAAAGCAAACTTTAATTCGAGACTGAGTGGGAGAGTTTAAAACGTATATTGAAGAAGCTTTAAAGGTCAGCTTTTTAGACAGGTTTATCGAATTTCAAATCATTATATATACAAATTGCGAAGATATAAGGAAATGCTGGTTCACTTTCGTAGTTTGCGGTTAAAATCTGTTCAAAGGTGTCACTTAGGTGTCAAAATCAGTTCATATGTCTATTGATAAATGTCATTTAGTAGAACAGAGATTTTTCATGAAGCATTTAAAAATTCGTGGTGACCTTTTATAAAACTTTTTGTTTCAAACTTTAAGCGGTATTTGGGATTGATTCGATTCAGCTATTAAATAATTGAGAATATTTATATTTTTAATATTGGCTTTTGAGGCTAATTGTTTCATGACAACAGCTTATCTTATTAAATTTTTTCGAAGCCAACTTCTCGCTTAACCGCTTTACCGCTTTAAATTTCAACACCTGATAAAGTAAAGCTTATTTGCAAAAAATTTTTTGGATTTTGTGAAATAGTTTTCATTTTATGGAAGATCTAAAACAACATTTTCGGCCTTTCTATTTTTGTATATTTACTGTTTTACTCAAATGGGCAAAAATGCAGTTCAAGCAAGAAAAAAATTAAGCAATGTAGTGATCGATGAACACCAATGCCAAAATTGGTTTGCAAAATTTCGTTCCGGCAATTTCAATCTTGAACCCCGTCCTGGAAGACCTCTTGAAGCCGATGTAGACAAAATAAAGTCGTTGATCGATGCAAATCGTTGAATAACAACTCGAGAGATTGCAGAAAGATTAAGTCTTGCAAACGCGACCGTTCACAAGCACATGAAATGTCTAGGATTAATTTCCAAGCTTGACATATAGGTTCCTCATGTTCTTACATAACGAAATTTGCTTAGTCGCATTAACGACTGCGATACGATTATTAGACATCAAAGAAACGATCCATTTTTAAAGCGCATTGTTATCGGCGACGAAAAGTGGGTTGTTTACAACAATGTAAAGCGCATGAGATCATGGCCTAAAAAGGATGAACCAACACAAACCACTTCGAAGGCCGATATTCACCAAAAAAAGGTTATGTTGCCCGTTTGGTGGGATTTCAAGGGGATCGTTTATTTTGAGCTTTTGCCAGACAACACAACGATAAGTTCTGAAGCTTATTGCAATCAACTGTACAAATTAAGTGATGCACTCAAAGAAAAGAGACCAGAATTAACCAAGAGAAAAGTTGTAGTGTTCCACCAGAATAATGTGAGACCTCATACAAGTTTGACGACTCGCCAAAAGCTATTGCAGCTTGAATGGGATGTGCTACCACACCCACCATATTCTCCTGACTTGGCACCTTTGGACTATTACTTGTTCCGGTCTCTGCATAATTTTTTGGATGGTACAACCTTCACCTCAAATCAGGACGTCAAAAACCACTTGAACCGGTTTTTGGCCAGCAAGGATCAAAAATGTTATGAGCGTGAAATCAATCTCTTTCCTGAAAGATGGCAAAATGTATTAGATCAAAATGGAGAATACATAATTTCATAAAATGTTTTATAAAATAAAAAAAATAGTGTTTGAATTGCACTAAAATAATATTATTTAGTGAGCGACCCAAACATACTCATAATATATTTTCGGTCATGTTGAATATAATCTTTTTATGTCAGACATTTCTAATTGTGTACATTAATTAATTTGTATACTATATATGTTTTTACAATTCATAGAGTCGAAACTTGTCTTTATTCAAGCTATATATGTATAAAACGAATTTACTATATTGTTGAAATCTGAGTATTTAGATTTAGTTAGAAGCTAAATAACGAACAGGCGACAGCTAAGCCCTACCAACTGTCATACAGCATATGCATATCGTTAGTGATATGGTAAAGCAACAAAAACAATACGAAATTAACAATAAAAAATATATGCAGAAATATGCAAAAAAAACATGCAAACACCTACTAAAAAAAGGAGTATAAGAAATAAGCGCAAAACAAACAAATGCCAGATACCCGGCACTATTTTTTGCCAATAAAGCAAACAAAATGGCAGGCAAGCAAACACATGCATAAAGTCTCACCTACTCACACGCGCGCACACTCACACACAATACGTTTAAATGTGTATAGGCAAACAAAGGATCTGCGTCCTTATGTCTTTGCGACTTTTTGGCAGTTTTTTCGGCTCCCCTGCGCACTTGACATTGTTTGTGCATGTTTTGTTGTTGTTTTTTTAAGTTTCGCTTTAGCTCGGTCTCCGTCCGCCGTGTAAAATAAATACAAATATCACGCAACGTTATGTTTTACAACCTGTCATATAGATATGTATATATGTATTTATTTTTTATCGCTAGACTGTACACACATACATGCACAAATATAAATTTGTATTTTCTGTTATTTTTTGTGGTTTTAGAATTTTATAGCAGCTCCTCGCATAGCTCTATCAGACATTTACAGGGCATCCAATTTCATGCGCAACTTAAATATTTACATTCGACTTAAATATGCGTATTTTCGCATAAATTACAAAATATTTCGCATACATATTCTGTTCGTGTTCCACGCGATATGTTTGTTATATACATATTTATATATATATATATATATATTTATATATATATTATGTAGTGTACACTAACAATTTTATGACATTGTTGTAGTAAAATTTATTAGATTTTGCTTGTGGCGTCTGTTAAGCTCGTTTGTGCAGCTCTTTTTGGCTCTTAATACATATAAACTTGTTTTTTTTTGTACTGTAATTTAGTTTTTATATGGGGCAGCTTTTTGGCCATAAACTATAATAGGAAATGCCTTTGGGGATCAAGCAGTCCAGAAAAGGGTTGCAACTGCGTATGGGAGCACACAATTTGCCAAAATTTTTGGATAATAATGCAAAAGTTCAGGTTTGATGGTGCGTGCGGTGTGGGAAATAAAGGTTATTTTGCATTTAATGTTAGGTATACTTAAAATGATTTATTTCATCCACCAAATTCAAAAAATTCTAAATTTATGAAGTGTGCAAACTATTTTCTCTCATAATTTATTTCAATTCATATTTAATTTAAATATGTTTCAATACTTTTATTCCTTGCTTGCATTTGCTTTGGAGTTTAACTTTGTTTTTATTATCTTAATATTAATAAAATATTTTAATACAAAATAAGAAAAGAGTTAGCGTTTTGTTTTTGAATTTTAAAATATATATATTTAAAATTTATTCGAAGGCCTTCTTCTCAATTTTTTTTGGCCGAAATATGTAATTGCTTTACTACTACTTTTAATTTAAGCTATTCCTCATTCGTTGCAACAATAAAAGCGCGTCTTTAATAAAAGTTTCGATTTTGCTTCAAAATAAACTCACCTGGCAAACAAACTGGATACGAGAGCCGAGGAGAGCGACGGTGGACCAGACCGTTCAGTTGGATTCTAAGCCAAATAAAGCTATGGCCAAAATCAAACGAAACAAGATGAAACCAAAAAAAAAACAAGTAAGAACGTTGCAGTCGGGCGCTACCAACTGCATATATACTCGTTCACGGGGAAAGGACGGTCTAATTCAATCAAGTATTATTAGTCGAAGGGATCAACTGTAACCTAACTGCAAAATTTTGTCATCCCAGAGGTAGAGCAGTGGAAGATATGGGTTTCTCTGATTTGCCAATATAATAGGAAGGGTACAAGTAATCTATATGTCAAATTTGATGATCGTAGCTCTAAAACTGTAGAAGATACAGTTTACTTGATTTGGTGCTCACCCAATAGCAGGAGCTATATACACTATATATTTTTGTATAGGGATTGGATTCACGAATATATATTTCAAGTCTCAATTCTTAGATGGCAAAAAATATTGCTTACGCTAAAAAAGATATAGCTATTCCTGATTTTCCAGGCCCCAGTATGCGTGGCTATATACATTTTTGCTCGATCTTCAAAAGAGGTCAACACTACCCAATTTGAAAAATTTGGATGTAGCTCTAAAACTGTAGGGGACACAGTTTTACATGATTTGCCATGCCCCCAATAGGCGTAGCTATATAACAAGCACGAGTATATATTCCATAACCCTATCCTTAGACTGCAATATTGGCGAAAATAATAGCATTTACGTCTGTAAAGATATATTTATTCCCGATTTGCCACGCCCCCAGTTGGCATTGTTATATACATTTTTGTTCGATCTTTAGAGAAGGTGAACATACCCCCATATCAAATTTGGATGTTCTAGCTCAAAAGCTGGAAAAACTACAGTTTTATTCGATTTGGCACGTACCATATCTTTTTCTGTAGGGGAGGGATACATGAGAATACATTTTCCACGCCCACAGTGGGCGTAGATATATCCTTTTGTGTCGGCGTGGTGCACACTAGTGTATATTCTAAGTCCCAGTTCTTAGACTGCATTATTGTTAGTTTTATAGCCGTATCGGAAAAACACTTAAATTTGATCTGACGCGGGTTATCCAAATTTCAAATATATTCCAAAATTCAAGTCTCTAGCTTCAAAGGTGTGCAAGTGCTGCGCGTTCATACAGACAGGCGATTAGACGGACGGACAGCAAGACGCACATTGCACAAAACCAATATACTCTTTTCACTACGTGAACGAGTATAGAAATATTGCGCGGCAGCAACTGTAGTGGTGCAAAGAGAAAAGCCCGAAAATTGAAACGTTTGTGCAATGCAAACGGATGTCCACAGCGTCCCATGTGGGAGGGATTCTGGACAGGTTTGGACCGCAAAAAAAGTTGTGCGGTTCATATTGAAGTTGAGGAAGTGTTCAGTTTTTTGGACCAGTTGAGCTTGGCTTTAATGCAATCACCATCAATAAGTTGGCGACAATTGCTGTTATGCAGTTGCCTTTCCCAATTAACTTTTCATTGCACACTTTTGGGCGCAAACACAATTAACCGAACAGAAAAGAGCGAGAGAGAGTGAGTAAGAAAAACAGAGAATAGAGCTAAAATAAAACTAGGAAACTTTAACAATTGAGCGTGGCAATAGTAGTGCGACGATGCAATGAATGCAAAATAAAAATCGGCCAATGTTAATATTTGTACAACTGGACAATTGAGATGGCAGCGTACGTTAGTTCAGCTAGCGTCTGCCACGCCCACCATCAACGCCCAGTTACAGTCTCAGGTCCCAGTCGTACATTACCCAGGACACACGAGACTTGACTCGACTCGCCTTGACTCAACTCGACTCGACTCGACTCCGGGTTGCCTTGGAAGCGAACTAGAGTAATGTCGTGGGAGCCAAAGATAAATAACACTTAAGGAAACCAGAGGAGGATAGTGTATAAAGGGAGGAACAGAGAAAGAGCGAGAGAAACAATTTGCCGTTTGTGCTTTGAAAAATGCATGAGCCAAAGTAAATGGAAAAAGTTGCCGAATAACGAAACACACAAAACAACGCAGCACGATAGACAGAGAAAGACAGAGAGAGAGAAAGAGAGAGAGAGAGGGGGAGTGGATGAGTGGGATAGTGGGAGGCTGCGAACAGTTTTTTCTTGTTTCTTTTTTGTTTTCGAGGGCGACTACAAAATATTGCGGTCTGCTTTTAGGCGCAATTTGACATTTTTAGCATGACTCGTGCCGAGGCTGAAGAACAGTCGTTGATTTTTCATTCGTCCAACTTTTTAGCAGCTTTATTTATTTGTCGCTTTATTTGCTGACAAGAAATATAGACAATATATTGCAGCACACAACGCACCCTCACATAGGCACACACACACACACACACACACATGACAGTGGCATGTCGCCGCTGACACTTAACATGCCCGTAGACAGTTATTAGGGTCATTGCAGGCAGGCAGCGTCGACGCTGAGAAGCGTCCGGAAAAGGGCACACAGATAAGTTTCAGCTGGCTTTTTTGCCTCTCGCTCGCTCCGTTTTTGATATGGCCATGCAGCGTGTGTGGGTGTGTGCTTTAGAGTTTTGCTGCTGGCCGAAAGTATGCTACAATTTATAGCGCTGTGTGCCTAAATGTATACATTGAGTTTATAGTACGCCTGTTCCGGGTTGTCTTCCTTTCTTTTTTTTTTGCATTCAAGTGTCTTTGTCAATGGCGTCGGGGGAGAATTTACATATGACACTCCCAGGGTGTGCGTATGTGTGTAAAAGTGTAAGCGTGTGTGAGTGTGTGCGTGTATGCCACAAGCTGTTTAGTGCTACTTTGTGCACTAGAGGCCCGTCTACTATTTTTAGTAAATTGTATTATAGTTTTAGTGCCTCAGTTCAACTTTGCTGTGTTTCCATAGTTTTTTTTCTATTTGGGGGCTTTTGGGTTTTTTGATGTTGCAATTTCACGCTTGACAGCCTTGTTGACTCCTGTGTATTTCGTAGCACTTCAACTGACTCTTCGGTCAGTGGCTTATGCTGAAAAATTAGTTCATTTAGTTGCACTTTGCAAAGGCCAACTAAAAGTCAACTAGTTCCGAGAACCCATTTGAAACAGGCGAACATCGTAAATAGGCTGGGAAATTGATGTGGCTTGAGCTAACTTTTTATGTGGCCTGCATTCAATTAGAGTTTAGACTATCTGATTTGCTCGCGACATTAAGGGGGCTAATAAGTCCTGACTGAGTGTTCTGATCTTTATAATTTTTCATTTGAAAGTTAGGTTCATCAAATGGTAGAAGTTCTCTTTAGAAAAGAGAAAGAGATATATAAGATTATAGAAGCACAAATCTTTATGTATTTTATACTGATACTAATTTAAAATCTTATCTTTTTTCTGCCTTATATGTTTATTCTCATTAATCAAATAGCTACTTAAGAAATCAGCATAAAGAAATTGAAGACGAAGGTGCTCATTAATCGACTTAGATAGCTTTTGCACATTATGAGCATTAAAGTGAAAATATGCTGGCTGTACAGTTCATTGCCTATAATGATGCTTCGCAGTATATTACCGTGTCGCTAAGGCAGGTATTTAAAATTCAGCTCAGTTGCCATAACTCACTTTATTGCATAATTCAATCAACAGCATTCACAAGCAGTTTATGTACGCATAAACATACATAGAGAGCTCTGAGCTCTGAGCCACTCTGAGTTACATGTGGCGTATGAGTAATGCATACAAAATAGCTCCTACGCTGCACGTTTTATGCGCCATAAGTACTTGGGATATGGCCAAGTTCTGACTAGCTGCCTGCTTGCTGCATGATAGCACACAACTCCACATTTTGGACAACAATCAGAGCGGAAGTGTGTATTGCACTTCAGAGAGCTCACACGCAAAACACACTTGCAGAAACTTTTATCAAATGGATGACAGCAAAAAAGGAAATTCAACCAAATTGACTAACAACACATAGTTTATATTTTTATTTATTTTTTTGTATTTGTTGCTGTAGGTATAAATGTTGGTGCTGGCTCAATTGCTGTAGTTGGTGCAGTTGCAAGTTGACTTCGACTGTCTAACGATTGGCACAATGGCAAACAACTTGCAAAACACAACGGAGCACAACAGAAAATTCATTTGCAAGCGAAAATAAAACTTTTACATTTAACTGTGTAAATTTTAAAACATTTTTGGAGCGCTTTTTTACGCTGCCATTGGCAACTACTCTCTGTTATTGTTCTTGTTCTTGTTGCTGTTGCTGTTGCCCTGGCCGTGACTGCTTTTATTTATTTATTCGGCGTCGTTTTTGTTGCAAGTTTCAACTGTCAAACACAACATCAATTTGTACAAAAAATAAGCAGCGACAACTTTTTCTTGTTGCCGTTTGCTTTGCTTTCTATAAACTGTTTTTTTCTTTTTGCGCCCCCACCTCCAGTTGCTTGTGTGTGTATGGGAGTGTGTGTATGTTAGAACAACAATGCAACATTAAAAAGTCACATTGCTGCTGATTTATTTTGTAATTCAAAGCAAACTTTTTGGCTACGCCATTCGCAAATGCAAAACGTGCGAGACAATTGCCGACATTTATGAACCGTGGCACTTCAAGGATTTTCTCTTTTCTTATATAATTGAGCGTATACTTAACATTGAAAGATATCTTTTTGCCTAAATACGTGCTCATGTGATATTAAATGCTGTTAAAACAAAGTTTCAACCAGTTATGTAAAGTTTTATTTTCGATTGCGTTTATTCCATAGACCTATAAGCCGTATCTTGCCAAGAGAAGTAATTCTACAGAAATAAATATGTAAGCCAAACGAAATACCAAGCTGTCATTTTCCCCTTCATGGCATTGACATGTGGCTTTTGCATTAACCAATCTCTAGATTCTAACTAAAAAGATTCCTTACCTGCAATCGTCATTCTTAGGCAAAGATCAGTAAAGTGTTTTAAAACCATTAATAGAGACAGCTCAAAGTAAAATTAGTATGCCCACATATTAAAACTCTTCTCCAGCTATATTTGATTGCATTATGCTCGAAACACCTTGGCCTGATTTTGAATATCAAAAAGATTCTAGGAATTAAATCAAATATACATATTTTATGTATCAAATCAATTCAAAAAAATGTATCGATTCGTTTGAAAGTCTATAGATATTTAATAAAATTAATAAATGAATTCCCACTGATAGATACTTGAATACATTTAAGGTAAAATTTAATTAAAAATCTTTTGTTTGTGTTGTTCTGAACTATTTATTTTTTTTCGGAACCCTTGTTGCAAAACAAACATGGCAAAAAACTATGGTTGAAATTAGAAAAAATACTCGCACTTAAAGCGGTTATTATCATTTCTTGGTTGTTCGGAAGGCCGAAGCAGGCAAAAGGGCGTTTGCACAAAGTTTTTGGCCACGAGCAGCAACTTGCAAGTTGCTCAATTTGCGGTCGCGAAGAAGCGTAAAATTTTCTAATTAAATTCATTTGAGACCCTCACGCACTCTAGACAGCTGCGTGCTGTGCATCCGAATGTTGGCTACGCCGCCTCGCAGCCTTTAAGCGGAGTCCGAATGACGTTGCCGCCAAAAGTTACCACTGAATGTTGCACAATTTGCACAATCACAAATGGAAAGAAATTGCATGGGCTGTGCTGACTTCTAGCATATCTAGTCTCTTGCTCTCCCTCTCTCTCTCTATCCATCTGTCTCACTCAGTGTCTTTCTTTAAATCTGTCTATCTGTGCTCGGCTGCTGCTTATGCGGCATCGATGACATTGTGTGTAGCATAAAGTAATTTCCGTCTTGCACAAGCGTCGCTTCCGGTGCGGCAAACGTGCGCCGAGCCCTGACACTTGCTGCAGATGTCATGTGTGCCACATTGTGTGTGTGTGTGTGTGAGTGTGCGTGTGTGTGTATGTCAGTGTCATCGCATTCATTTTTTTCTAGTTCACTCACACGCTAACATGGAAATAATCAAAATGTCGCATTGAGATTGAAAATCACTGCATTTGCCAACACTTCCGCTCAAGTGATGAGCAAGTTGTTGCCCCTCATATGTGTGTGTGTGTGTGTGTGTGCTGAGAGGCAGAGTATGCTGTGTGTGTGCTTGGATTTAACAGACTGTTATCAACAAAATTGACAATAAGTTGCTGTTAAAGACAGCCGTTAGAAAAATTTGCCATGTAAGCAATTTTTTAAGAGCGCTTTTAGTTCATTGGTTCACATTGCCTCGTACTACTTGGCGTATGCGTAACGTGTTAGCTCAAAGGCGAGAATGAACCATATATAAGAGTAAGCATAAGTGATGAGTTGAGAATTTGGAATATGTATCTAAAAAAGTTAAAATAGCACAGTATGAAATGAATTTTTGCAAGGAATATTGACAACCAAGGGAAATTAGTTTTTTTAAAAAAAATTTTTTTTTATC
The DNA here is from genome assembly GCA_035045545.1 of Drosophila gaucha. Classification (NCBI taxonomy): domain Eukaryota; kingdom Metazoa; phylum Arthropoda; class Insecta; order Diptera; family Drosophilidae; genus Drosophila; species Drosophila gaucha. The sequence goes on along the minus strand of JAWNOY010000176.1, from coordinate 972,096 downwards.
GATTTTATAGCCTACTGTTACTTCAAATAATAACTTCTACTATAGTGCTAATTTAAATTCAACAATATATATATATATACATATGTTCATACTTAAGCGTAGATAATAGGGTGACAGAGTGGGAAAAGGGGAAGATTAAAGGGTTCTGTGGGACAGGGCGGTTGATAAAAAAAAGTTTTGTTTACTGATCTTACTAGTTTTTGTATTAAAAGTTGTCTGTCAATTTCTAGCTACACAATTGTAAATTAGTTGACTATACAAAATATAACTTATATAAATATGCCTTTCGTAACAAGCCACTCAAGAACTTTCTGTGCAAAAGAAAAACTAAACTTAAAAAAAAATTTTAATTTATTATAGCCAAGAAAATGTTATCAATCAAATTGCTTTTTTTGGTAACGGAACCTCTACGAATTTTTGTTAAGTGTCTGCCTTGTAAGCTGAATCGGAAGTGTATTCAATAAGCACATCGCAACCTTCAAAAGTGACGCCTTTGGGCTATAACTTATGCACTTGAGGCTTATCCTTAGTCAAATGGCTGCCATGGAGTCAACTGGTCGGAGGACAGCCACAGCATTATGTATACGACTGGGCAACAAAAACTAATGCGGCAAAGTGAAAGCTAAACAGCCGAGAGCAGCCGCAAAACAGCAACAACTAGCAAGTGGTACAACAAGCAGCTACTTACTTAAAAAGCATTGAGCCTAAGTAAACTTTTACGCTTGGCGCTCGTCCGTCCAGCCAGATGACGACCTCGACTGCACTTAAGGCTGAGCCAGGACTACAGGGCTGTGAGTAAGGCAGCCAGGCCGCAAGGACGAACGCTTAATGCAAGGCAAATGAAGTACAAACAGTTCGGGATGGCACTCGGCATTAAAGTTATGCCAGTGCAAGTGAGTTACGCATAAAAATAAGACGTGGGCGAGCAAAAATATTGACAAGGCCGACTGGCCCTAAGAGTCGAGTTGAGTGTAGTTGAACAGAGAGACTATCGCCTTGGCCCGTCAGGCGCAAGCGGCTTATGAATTAATGCAAAACAGATTGCCACTCGCTTAAGGCGACACTTTGCACCTTTTTTCTTGCTTGCTGCCTTGATGTTGTTGCTGGTCTTCTTTTTGTGGCAGAGTCCCTTAAATATTTACCAACTGCAGGGCTAACGTACACAGGTAAAAAACTACCTGCCTGTTATTTAAATTGCGTGGCCAGGCTCAAGGCAAAATTTATAGCACCTGACTGGAGATGGGTGCTCGTGGTGCTCGATGCTGCCTTCAAGGCAGCTGACGCTGATGAGGGTCTACCCAAGCAGTTGGAACTGGGTAGCGTTTATCTGGTTGCCATGATCTGTGCGACTTCTCTCGATTCCAACATTTTCATTTTCAATTTAAATTTTTATGCTTGTGCCAGGTTGCTTGTAAAAAGTAAATATCCTGTTGGCAGCGTCCTTGCAATGTTTGTCGCTTTATTAGTTTATCACAATTTAAGCATCTCGGGCATTTTGCTGGCCAAACGGATGTGAAAGCGCTGCGGAAGCAGCTGCTACTGTTTCTCTGCACCTTTCTGCTGCTCCTCCCCCACTGTGTCCTATGCCCTAAGTCCTTCGTCAGAGATGTTTGTCTTATACTCTTTGTTTTCTCTTCTGTGTATTTTTTTTGCAGCTCGCGCTTTCGCGTCGTCGCACGTCGTTTTCAATAAATTAATCAGTCGAAGTGCTTTAGTTTTGTGCCTGCAGAGTGTCAGGAGCAGCAGGACGAACAGCCTGGCAACTCAATCGCGATAAAGCCCCACAGGTAAATTATAGTTATTTGATTTTGTCGGGTGATTTGTTTGCTCCATCGTTTTTTAACGCTGACATCAAATTGAATTGCATTCGAGTTTAGCTCTAAGACAGCTTCTCCTTTTCTCTTTCTTTTTTTTTTCTCTCGCCAGTGGCCAACCGAAAAGTAATAGAGCCCAAAATTATGTAGTATGCATAAATTTGGTAGCCAGGAAGCCGACGTCTCGTTTTCTGCTTCTTATCGTCACGAAAACCAAAACTTTGCATGTGTGGGTACGTGTATGTGCGTGTGGGAATGTTTGTGTGTTTGCGTGTGAGAGAGGAAACTCCATTAGAAGCAGACACAGGAAGCAGAGCCTTGACTAAAAAAGCAAGGCGAATAACTCATACTCTATAATAAAGCGAAATCAGTCAAGGGCAATAAAAATGCTCATTTGGACACATTTGTCTATTATTTTGGAATGGTATGAATTATTGGAAAAATATATAGAAAATTGCACTTGTTTAAGATAGAATGAATCGAAATTAGTACGAAAATATAATTTACAAATATTCACTATACATGAATAGTTTGTTTGAAAATCGAGAAAATGCATTGCGCATAAAATTTGACGATGAGAAAGACGAAGAGACAATGTCTCCGTGCTCTCTTGTTGTTCTCTGTAAACTGAGTTGATCAAATATATCTCTAAGTTAAAGTCCAAGGAAATTAAGTTTTTCTTCTATAAATTTCTTGAACTTTTATTATATATATAAGTCGGTGCTACAAAAGCTATTACATTTTAGCTATACCCTTCGAAAGAGGTTAAGTTACTGGCTGGCTAAGACAACGGGCTAGCAGAATTCTCAGCGCCGGAGTGAAGACGGTGCCATGGCAGTTAAATCTGTGCATACAAGTTGGGGGGATTGAAAGTGCATAAAGTTGAGTTTATTGTTGGCTAAAGTATATGCTTTATGCCTCATGCTTTATGGTGGTAATGGAGGCGTTTCTATACGCGCGCATCCCACACACATATTCACACACATATGCACAAATCTTTATCAAGCAGGCAAAGAAATTATGACGGAAATCTAAAAAGTTGTGCATTAAAACTTGTTTGTGGTCGGGCTGTGCTAGCTCCGAGTTGGTTTTTAGATGTCGTGCGCCACTCATAAATATCAAAAGCAACAAAGCCAAAAGCAAGCGTTGCCTAAATGGGATAGCAATTATGTGAGGCCTTTGCAACCCGGCTTGTGGCCGTGCTCTGTCTGTAGTGCAAAAATTTTTCAAGTCTTACGCAAATATTTAATACGAGCAAAATTAAAAAGTTAGCACAATAAGTTTTGCCTGCAGGTGGTAAAAGTCAATTCTATTCAGGTAGATAAAACATTTGCCAAATATTTTATTTATGAATATTAATTGACTGTGACATATATTTTTCTGAAAATGTGATTTTTGAGGTGGAGAAATTGATTTTAAATAGAACTGATTTGTAGTCTTTGTACAATAGTGAGGTATACGTTGGCAGAGAAGTCATTAGATATAGGATACGAACCCTACCGAGTTCAGTTTGTAATAATACGATCAATTCTATAACCAAACAATTCGCCTAATGTCATAAACGAAAGTTGCAAATAAATAAAAGTCTTAAACTATTTGATAAAGATATCAAAGCAAAGTAAAATGGCAGCTATCTCTTGCCATTTGAGAGTATTTGAAAACTGTGGTTAGAAATGTATTTGGTTCTTTACAACCATTTTTACCAGAAACGTAAATAAAATTAATAAATTATTCAAAATTAATTGAAAATATTCCATTTTATTTAACACTTTCTCATATAAATTGCAAAACTAAAATTTACAATTTTCATATTTTAATTAAATTCAGTTCAATGTTATGCAACAGCTTTCGTTTACTCTATTTGAAGTCAGAAAATTCATTGTCCACGGCACAGACCTCAACGTTTTCATTGCTCCCTGTCATTGGTTTGGCCAGCAGGATACTTATATACAATGGATATACAATAGAGTTGGCTATTGACAGGTTCTAGTTTAGGGGTTAGCCTCGACTCGGCCGCAGCCACAGAATTTAGCACAGAAATATTTTCAATTATGATCACAAAGTGAGGAACTCTAGAATTTTTCAATTAAGTTCCATGGGTGTTGTGAGCTGGTGGCCCTGTCTTACGTCGACTTGCCGACTCAGAATGGAATTTCTTTGCAAGAAAGGAAAAGAAAAATCAAAAGAAAAAGAAAATGCACTTGTTGTTGTAGTTGTATTTGTGGTGGAGGTAGTAAAAGTGCTAGACATAAAGGTAAAAGCATTAAAGTTATATGCGCTTTAAACTAGCTATTGTTGTTGTGTTCGCTGTTGTTGTAGTAGCTGCTACTAGTCTTGTGCTACTTTTATGTGCCAAGGCAAAAGTTGTCGTACTTTTAGTGGCAGTGGCCGCCCCTCAACGCCCACAACGTGTCCGCGCGACATAAAAATTTGCAACAGCTGCACAGCCTGGGACTAAGACCACAACTAGAACTGAGTCCGAGACTGAGCTACCTTGACAGTAGTCAGCCAAAAGGATTTTGCTTTTTGTGTTGGCTTTCAATACACTGCCCAAATGCTCGGCTTGCCAAATTGAGCTAAACACCTATTACAGATGTTAGGTGACAGTTGGAATCACGCTCAAAGTTATATTAGGTGAGCAGTGCCAAAAAGATTTGAATCAATGTAAAACACTCATTTACCTGGGTTTCAAAGGAAACTTGCTCTAATTTAACATCTCTTGCTGAATATCTAAAAAAGCTTATATCATTTATCTATATCAAAATCATTTAATTAGAACTTAAACATATACTAAGAATACTTACTGATAACATTAAATTGGTGGCTTGGGAAGTCTTGTTATATTGTATAGCTCTTAACTTTTCCAAGGAATCAACAACTGACAATTTAAGATTGATATCTTAAGAATTGTATCAATATATTATGCAAGTCGTCGTTTCACTAGCTATTTAATATCGTTGGTCAGTAATGATAATATTTGAACAGTACTGAAAAGTTTCTTAACTAATTTATATTATCTCAGAAAAAGAAAGAGCATTTGTAATTCGCGTAGATCTAGTTGCTTGCTCGGGGGTCTTTTGTTTTTGCGGTTTGCTTTTGTCCAATAATTTGGTCTATCTAATGGCAGCACAAAATGCATTTTGCAACGTATCTGTAGCTCGGCAAATGGCCTTAGTCGCTTAGTTTGCTCTCTGCGCCAGTTAGCCCAAAATTCCAACGCTGCCGCTGCCGGACAGAGTCTGTGCATAAAATAACAATATAATGCTATGGCCCGAGTGGCTGAGAGTTCTTCTATTTTGTTGGCAAAGCCAGGCAAGTAGCGACTAGAATGCGACTTATTATGCATTAGCAGATGTCAAATTTGTTGTCATTTTGTGCCACGGAAAGCATAAAACTGTATATAATTTTTTTTTCATATACTTTAGTTTTTGCGGGTAAAGCTTAAGAAGTTTTAGCTAGCTTTGATGTTGTTCCTTTTTTTCCTGTCTGGACAGATGACAGACATCTGATTTGTGTCTAATATAATATGATATCAAAGTTATAAATCATTGGGCGTTTTGTGCGCTTAGCTGGTTTGCATTTAGTTAATTAGTTTGCCAGGGCTTTAAAGCACATAATTCATAAGCCTTATGGAGAAGTTGACAATGCTATAGTCCAACAACAATACGCCTATAGACAGACACGCCCATCCGCCTACGCGGATTTCGGCCTTGTGGGCAGCCTGGTTGCTCCAATTACGATAATTGTCGCGTTCATTTTTCATTTGACAACGTGAGACAGCCGCACTTACAGCTACAGCCTTGACAACTGGCGCGCTGTGACAGTTGCCGAAAAATGAAAGAGAAGAAATTATTTTATACAAACACATATATATATATATATTAAGTCGATGAAGAGAAACCCCCCCTGGACATGCATACACATACATGTATACAGAGTTTTGCAATAATGACTGTAATAATTCAATAAGAGTTGGTTCATTTGTCATATTGCTCATACGCCATGTGCAACGGAATCGGAAACAGTGGCAGGCAAGTGAAAGCCCTCATTACCCATACATTACCCCACTTATGCTTACATACCCCATTATAATAAATATTTGATATACTTTGCAAGGCTTTAAGTTGCAAGCTTCGGTAAAATTGGTACAGCTGCCGTTACTGACACAGCGTTGACCCAGTTGCCCAGCAACTGAGCTCAACTCAAATCAACTGAACTGAACTAAAGGTAGAGAAAAGCAAATTGAATGGCTTTGCCCTGAACTCCAGATGAGCAGCTGCAGTTCAACGTACTTTTGGCTGCCTATATGTGGAAGCAGCAGAGGGTTGCCAGCTAAGTTGTAAAAGTACAACTTTTCTTTAAAGAATATTTACTGCTTGATCGACTGAATAATTGATAATATATTCACAGTATAAAACAAGCATATGGTAAGTCAATAAGAGAATTAAACAATGCATATACTTGCGATTAAAATTAAGATTAAAATATTCATGAAAATCCATCCCATATAAATGTGCCTGCTTCATTATCGGACTATTTCTTAAGCTGTGAGGTTATGCTATTTGTGTATTAGTATACCCGTTAAGAAGTAGGTGATAAATCGAATAGTGTGACATTTTTGACAACCCGTGCAACTGGTTTGCCTCTGGCTTTTTGGCTCTTGCCCAATAAAAAAAAACATGTACGCTCCATGTCAATGCATTATTAAGACAGCAACTGTATGGACGATGGCCTGCTGCTGGAGTTGTTGCAGTGGCATGTAGCATGCAGCTGCTGTCGGACTGACAGGCAAGTTGCACAAAATATGCAAAGTGCAACGTTTTGTGGCACACTTAGCTCAGACTTTGTTGGCCGTAGCTCGCGCCTAATCTCAATGCAATCACTCACAGCAACAAGGTGCAAGCCAAAATAAAAAGGATACAGTTTTGTTTGCGGTCAGAGTCGACTCGACTCAACTCAACTCAACTCGACTCGACTCGAGTTGCGTTTAAGTGTTGCACGCTTTTAGGCTGCATTGCTTGTGTTTTTGTCAATCACTTTGCAATTTGCAAAATGCACTTTTAACACCACAAAAATGTTAAAGAAGTAGAATAGCTGGCAATTGCCTGGTATTGCCCAACACTGACTCGGCATATGAAAAATGAGTAGTTGCAACTTTATTGCAGGCAGACAGCTCCATGTTAGAAGCTGTCGGCTAGGAACTACTACAAGGCATACTTCATTTCACTATCACTAGAGCGTTGACAAGCGACGAGAGTCGAGCTGTCGTGTCGTGTTGCATGCCACTCGAAGTGTGGGCCGCCTGGGCTGTTGCTTTTTTCCAGCAATTGTCACCGGTTGGCTGGGAGTGGCTGCCAAAGTCTAGACAAGCTCGGCTGCCTGCTCGGGTATAGTGTGCTGCTTAGGACAAAGCCAGACACCTTTGTATCAGTCACGTGGCTTTGGCTCGCAGGAAGTGCTGTCAAAGCAAGCGCATATCCCAGATTAGTTAAAGGCCCCACGTGTGTTTATATTTAAGTGTGGGGGGTCGAAAAATTAATGTGTCGACAGCACGCCCAGCCAACTCTACCTATTAAGCTGCTATATCTATTCGTTTGCTCGCTGTGCTAGAAGTAAACTACAATTCATTTGGGGCGTTGGCGTGTAGTTTAAAGTTTGACGCGTCGCTTGACACTTAGACAGCAACAACTCATCAACGTCATGTGCAGGGGTTATAAAAAAAGCGCTGTAAAAACTCAACTAAAGTGAAAACTGTGAAACAATATTAGTCGTTACACAGTTGGGAGACTGCGTCCTTTTGGATGGGTTACTCCAGCATCCACACACACATGTACATATGTGTGCATGTGTGTGTGTGCGTGAAATGCCTGTCAGTTACAGGAAGCGAGAACAACAACAGCGACACTCTCGAGTGGCATGCAAACACCTAGCGAAAAAAACTAGAAACAGCTGCCGACTTTTAGGCGCTCTGATACGGAGCACACAAAAAGCGTTCAACAAGTTAGGTGTCTCGGCTTATTATTGCGGCATTGCGTTGATCTGGGCATGTTGCTGATAGTGACAAGGGGTTAAGAGCTTCAACTGTTGCCGCTCTATGTAATTGAAAATAGTTAAGGAAATGGGGCTTACACGCAATTGTGGATGAAAATGAGGCTTTAAGTCATATAGATTTTGAATTTCTTATGCTACCTTTTAATGGAAATCATATTATTTATAATTTTAAGTATTTAGTCATTAAAAATAGATTCTTTCATTCTTTCAAAGAAATGCACTAAGTAGATCAGATTTTGGGTATGTAAAATCGCTCAAGTGTTTCGGCTATGATTCGTATTTTTTATTAATGTCGGACTAACCAAATTATCTGAAAGTCAATATACAGTCGAAGGATATAGCTAAAAGAAACAAGTAGGAGCGCTACAGTCGGGACTACCCAACTACGAAATCCACTGAACAAAAATGATTTCTTTATTTCAAAAAAGAAAAATCCTGAGCGGAATTCGAGACTTAGTTTACGCGCCACGCAATGCCACTTTATATCGTTTGATAATAAAAGACATGCATTTGAATGTATGTCTGCACACGCGTAGAGCAAAGGCTTGCGCTTAGCGATAACTGCTACTTTCTTGTGCCGATTGGCAAAATAGTTTTTAACTTCTGCATTACATATCGGACTTATGTTGAAATTTTCAATAAATTCAAAAAATAAATTAACTTATTTTATTGAAATAAAATTTGCTATAATACTGAAAAAAGCTAAGAATTACAAAATGTGGTCTTTTTTTGCAACTCAACTTCTATTATATTGATTTTGCAAAATTTGGAGCGTGTATCCAAAAAATAAAATAATTCGAACTTGTATACTATATAAGGAAAACTAATTGCAAAATTTGATGACTTGAGCTTAAAAGATGTTACAATATGCTCAAAAAACTGAAATTGATAACATTTTTAATCGAATTCATTGAAACGGGAAAAGTTATCGAATATTTTTTTATCTTTAGCTCTAATAGGTTATGATATCGACGCGATCATATGGACATACAGATGGACGGACAGATAGATAAACGGACGCACAGACGGACGGACAGGCAGTCAGACAGTGCTAAATCGGGTCAGCTCGTTTGTGGTATCTGTCACACTGCCTTCTGCTTGTTAGTTTAAGGCTTCCATTAAAAGAGATAAATAAACTAACTAAAATAATCATCCACATAGTAAAATCTATCATAATAATGCTTAAATGGTTTTACAGACAAAATTAGCAGGTCACAATGTTTGCCACCTGCCCCAACACAATAAAGTGTAAATTGACTTTGTCGTGGGACCTATAAAATATGTATAATATGCCTTGCCATTAACCAAAAAGTGAATTCCTCGACATTTCTTGGAACACCCCGCAAATAATTGTTATCAGTGGAGGTCTTGTCAGGGCGCACGACGACTGTTGACATTTGTGTCTCTGCTGGATTGTCAGCTTATTTGAGTTGGTCGTGGGGGTAGGCTGGTCACATGGAGCGCATAGCCCAGGCGCTGCATGTCAAGGGTGAGCCTAGGGGCAGGGGGTTGGTCTGCCTGGGTCGCTTAGCCTGCAATTTGAGCTGTGCCTTTTGACATCTACTGGGAGTTGCCGGGCTGTTGTCTTAGTTGCTGTGCCTGCAACAGAGACACAATTTCTTTTCGTTGCTGCTGTTGTTGTTGCTATTTCACTTTTTGTTGTTGCCTTTGCTTGCGCGCTGTCATTAAGTTTTATTTAATTCTGGCTTTTGTTTGACTGTTTTTCTTGGTGCGCTGGTAGTTCCTTTTTATTGTTGCGACAGTTTTTGCTAACAAATTGCTTAGCGCCAAGTGTCATGTAATTACGCTTATGCTCACGAATACACACACACACACACATACATACATAAACACACATGAGGTGGATAGTTAGGGGGGGACAACATGTTGTTATTAGATTGCTGCCAGCAAGTCGCATGGGAAAGTTGCTTTTAATTTTCTTTTGCTTTTGCAATTGTTGCTTGTCATGTTGGCTGCTGGCGTTGTTGTTGCTTTTGCTGTTGTATCCGTTTTGTGGCCCATAAATTAATGCCATAATAATAGTTGGCCCTTTTACTGTTGGCTAATGATGCTGAACTTGAACCCAGCTGTGCCCCGCCGCCAGCTGCTAATTATGAGTAGATTTGTGCTTTAACCTCAATTGGGAATTGGCTAATGATAGTCAACACAAATACACAGTTTTATTTCGTTCGATATATTTTTTTTCTCACAAGAATAAACAGTTTGTAGTTGAATTTACTTATTTTTCTGTAATAGCAATTATGTTATTAAGTGCTTTATTAAATACTTCTTTAGCCATACGTTTTTTTAGATAATATATTTAGAGTATTAAATTGTGTTCAACTCTTATGAGCAAATTTAAGCTTTAATTTTAATTTATTTAGTTATATTACTTATAAAATCCATCTGTCACGCAAATATCACAAATATGACAGCTTTCGCTATATATTTAAATTTTGCAGTGAGGCTTACGCTCTGTATGCAAATTTGCACAGATGCTAAAAATAAAGTCAACTATCACTTGTAATACTAAACGAAAACTTTCCAGTTAAATGTCGACGCCCACTTTCGAATGCCGCACTAAAATGTTGTGTGGGTGGGCGGGTCAGAGGGAGGTTGGCTATTGTCTAAACTGTTTGCGCGTCCCTGGCCACATAATGAGAGTTTCGCTGTTGCCGTGGCGCCATTTTAAAATTGGCGCATAAAATGTCAATTTGATGTCATTGGATCAACTTAAATGCGCTGCCCAGAATGACGATAGAGCGGCAGCTCTGTAGCTCTGTTGCTCGGGGCCCGGCACGGCCCAGGACCGTGCCTGTATGTCCTGCCTGGCAATTTACAATGCCCAGAAATGATTTCCCGGCTGCTGTTGCTGTTGCGGCTGCTGCACTTGCGGGTTAATTTTGGCATCACGTTACGCGTTGACCTCGCAACTTTTCCATATGGGCCAACTACCACACCCACAACTGACTCGCTGTGTTTTGGCGGTTGTTCAGTCCGTCTGTGTGTGTGTCTGTGACTCGGTGATGTGTTGGTGCTTCATTTTGGAAAGCTGCCCTATGTTGTGGCTGTGTGTTGACATTCATGTTGTCGCTGTGCTTCTGCTGCTGCTGTACCTTGTATTGGGCGTGGCCTGGTTGCTGGCTACCTGGGCAAATACGTGTTTATGTTATGCGTCACAGCAGCAACACATCAGCAATAGCAACATCAACAGCAGCAGCAGCATCAGCGGCAACTGCTGCCGGCCTCGTCAGCAGATTAGTTTGCTTAAATTGATGGCAACTTAGCGCTAATAACAAGGATGCGATGTGTTGCTTGTTTCGCCTGTGGTTGCTGGAATGTTTGCGCTGCATATCGTTACTTGAGGTGCCACCGAATGGGCCAAGTGGGTCAGCGTCGCCAACCACCGACGCACCACTTTAAAATGCAACCAATCGAGTAGCCCACTGTGCGCTCTGTGGCTTAATTAAATGATATGGCCAGTGAATTAATCAATTTTTCTTTCGAGCTATGCGTCGTTCTGCTTTCTATATAAACTTTGCTTATTTCCCATGTGCACTGCACACTGAGTGGGTGTGTGTGTATGCTGCCACGCCCACCTCACACACACACACATGCATAATTTACCATTCTTATGGCGTTTTTGGCATAACTTTTGCTTACTTTAAATAAATCAACGTTGGCCATGTGAGCGCCAGTGCGGAGCGCGGCTTTGAATAACTTTTTTGATATATGAACAGCGCTCAAGCGATAGAGTTTTGGGGGCATTACAACCAGGCAGTAGCAGCAACAGCACCACCTGCAGGGAGTCTCGTAAAGTATGCAACAGTTAATAAAAAATTGATATCAAGGTATACACACGCAAACACACACACACATATATATGCATGCAAATATACAAGACTAGTTGAACTGCTGTTCAAATGAAAAAAAGAAAATTATTCTTTCAGAAATGATTAAAGCGAGTAAACTCTTGTTCGACAAGTCTCTTCATAAATTAATTCCTAATACCTTGCAATTTCGTAAGTTAGACAAACGATGCTTGACTATATACGATGCTGAAAGTTTGTTTTTTTCATCAAGTATTTAATAGTTTTTAATCAGTAGTCTGTTAAGTTTGAATAAACCTACGGATTTGACTGAGAGAAGCAGAAATAGATTAAGAATATAATTCATTATTCCAATATTTTACTGTTATTGATTTTCTCTTCCAAAGTTTTAGAGCTAGATTTCTAAAAAGTGGGTTACTGTTGACCCGCCATATTCTAGGACAGTAATTTTATTCGTCATTCAGTATTTGTCAATTAAACTCCACTAAGATAAGTTATAGTGTTTTGAAGTTGAATTGCAATAAAAACCTTGCAATTATACAGGATATATGTAGATATAGTTTTCTCTGGTTTGCCATGAATAAATCAAGATTGACGTATTATACAATTGTATAATATAGAGTTTTTGCTGATTTGTCACGCCCCTAAGAGGCAGATCTATATGATTTTTAGTCAATCTATGAAGAAGGGAAAAACCTATATGTCAAATTTTCGCGCTTTAGGTGTACAACTTTGGAAGATATAGTTTTCTCCGGTTTGCCACGCCCATTGAGGTGGATATATATAATTTTTCATAATTGTATTTTCTCCAATATACCCTTGTGTGTGAACCGTCGTCCTATAATTTGTTTAGATTAAAATCACGAGTCAGTAACGCCCGCCTACAACGTTCTTACTTAAGTTTACAAAAGAAAATACGCTTTAAAAGGCTCACTTTAGTTAAACAAATACTTTTCGTCTTACACTTCAAGATGCCGCTTCGGCACGGAGAGCTTAATTAATTTGTGTAAAATTTATAGGAAATTGTAAATGCTGAGTAAAAATATTCATTAGGCAGCTCCGTCAGCTCATCAGAAATTTACAGCTTGTGCAATTTTTTTCCCCCAAAAATAAACCCAGCGTGGCCGGTAACTACGGCTATTTATAAAATGTAATTTTCGGAGTGTACAACCGGGCCAGATTTTTTGGCACTGACCCAAAACGTGGCCGTTGTCCGGGCTACTACTTATCAGGACTCATCGGTCCTTTGATGGGTAACAGCATTGGGTGTGCGCCGCCTGGTTTCATGCTTAATATAAGTTGTACCTTTTACATCTCTTGCTTGGCTCTGTGCGACCATCTGCCTTTTCCGCCCGTTTGGGGTGGTAACTTTTCATTTGTGTCTCGGGCGCACAGGTTGACACTCGGTGTCAAATGATGTGTCAAAATGTGCACAATTTACCGTATGCTCGGACTCAGCTCGTATACAATGCACAGCCCAGAAGTGGCCCGGACTAGGACGCAAGCCCGAGACCGGGCTCTGGGGTTAAATGTGTGCGGGATTAATAGCCGCCACACGCTGTTGAGTGGGTTGGGTTGGGTTGTTGTGGTGCCCAGCTGCATTGTGGCACGTGGCAATCGACTTCTTAAATAAGTGAGAGGCTTGCAAGATTTGCTTCACAATTATTTCCATTTCGATGCCAGACATCGTCAAAATTACAAGAGAAAAGTAACTGTACAATAAAAAAATTTCCATCTTTCATATCATTCTGTATTTCAGAAAATAATTTTTTCAACAGGTCCAAAAAACGTACTTGGGTACTTATGTGAAATGAAAACTTAACTAAGGGCAGCATCCACAAGGTCTCACATGGTCTGGCGCCATCATGACACCCCAAGGTCATAAATGTTTTGTCAGCCTTAATGGGGTATCATTTGGGGCAAGTGTATTTCGCACGGCACGTGTAATTGCCCCCAAACACTCAGGTCTCTGGCTATATCTCTATTACCATATTTTGCTCTCTGGTTTTGACTGACAGAAGTATGTTTTATAAATTATGCTCAGCTATTTGGGGAAAATTAAAACGCGCACGGCACATGGAACATTTTTAAATGCATGCACGTGCATGTTGTCGTCTCCTTCCTGTCCTCGGCCTGCACCCTTTGGCAAAGCCCCTGGCAGACATTCATCTGGTGCTTCTATTGCTGCTGCTGCTGCTGCTGCTGCTGCTGCTTTGTAACCGGCGTCAATTTTTCACATAAAGTTTGGCAAACGCTTGACTTGCATATAAATGACTTGGCCGTATTTGTAAGCTGCTTTTGGAGTGCTGATGAAGCCTGGGAGCTCTTGTGCTTGGGGAGCAGCATTCGAGTTGTCAACTCTTTCAACGTGTTTTACATTTAAAGCGGCAGAAAGAAAAATGCGAAGGTAAACGTAGAAAAAATAATTTCCTTTGCGTAATGTGTGCGTGTGTGTGTGTGCTGTAAGCGTATGTCTACCTGTTGTTGTTGTTGTTGAGAGTCATGAGAATTGCAGAGGGCGGCGCACAGCAAGGCACTGAGGCGGTGTTTTTCGTAGCATTTCGGTTAACTAGAAAATTTAGTGCGGTACGTTTGGCAGAAGTTTGTAATGAAAGAGGACAAGGCCAAAGTAGAATGCAGTTGAATAAATTCACAAATGAAAAGTTGGTAAAAGTCTAATAAGATCGAGTTTAAATGTAGATATATATTTTGAAAATGTTCCGATCTTAAAAGTTAATTTATTTAAATTAATATATTTTCTTGTCGATGTCGGAAATTTCTCTGAACATTCTTGCATAAGTTAATGAAATGCGTTGACTTGAAAATGAGAGAAAAAGGACATAAATTCCAAAAATTGCAATAAATTACCTTGGTCCATCTATTTTTATACATAGAATATTGTGTTTATTCTCAAAATGCTGCTTTATTTTCTTGGATGTTCTAATCCTATGGGATAAGAGCAACATTTTTGGTGTAGCGCAGCGCAAAGTGCGTTAAAAGCTGCGTCTAAAGTGAATAATACTTTCACGACGTGCTGCCATTTGCAACTAAAATAAATAGATAAATAAACATAAATGTACGTCTACACTTCCGGAACATTTTTCATAAATAGTGTGTGTTTTAGGTGAATATGTATTTGTATATGTGAGGCTCCCCTTTATAAATGCATATATGTGTTTCATGGATTATTTATTCAGTGTTTGTTAGCGATCAAATTTGACTTGGACTTATAAGCAAATTGGTATATGTATGGATGGGGCTCCCTACGTGCAGCTTTTTATGCATAAATATGTTTTTAACAGCTATTAAATTACATTTGCACATATTACGCATACGTCACGTCGTACGCAGCCCAGATATAAAGCATCTGCTGAAGACGGGTGAGTGTGGAGCGGGGTGAGAGAGGGTAGTTGAAGCAACGACAGAACTTAATCAAAGATAAATTTCATTAAATGCAATGAATAAACGTTTTCGCCTCTTTTTCCAGCGTAATATTCTTTGATAGACAAATTTTCGATTTGTCTCTGTGAGTGTGAGCGTGTCTGTGTGTTAGTGGGTGGCTGGGCGTGGCAACTGCGAGAGCGGCATCTGCCTGTGTCAGCGTTATCAAGCTGATCAAAAGGCAGTCTCGCATTTGTCATCCATCAGAGTTAAATCACACTTTTTATTATTTCTGCCACTCGATGGCATAAAATATGCCAATCGACAAGCAGCAACAAATCCGCAGTCGAAACCCCAAAGCGCCTAAATACGCGTGAACATTTTTTGTGGTGCTGTTGGTAGATATAAAATATATCTGTATGTGTGTGTGTGTGTGTATGGGTGCGGATGACAGAGCTGCAAATTATCAATAAATAAATGAAATTACGCGCACTTTGGCTTAGTGTTTGGATTTCATTTTGATGTCTGGCATATGATTGCTTTTCATTTTTGATATACATTTTTTTTTCAAGGAGGTTACAGATTAGCTTAGGGATTGCATCTGTGGTTAAAACTAAGTGGAGTGAAACTTGGTGGTATGAATAATTTTGGAAAAATATTTGAAATATTCAATATTTTATTTGGACATGAAAGATTATGGCTCGTTAAGCCACAAGTTGACTGTAAGCAAATAAAATATCGAATATTACAGCTATTAAGTTTTTGCTTTTGAGAAACTTTGTCGGACTATTACACACGTTTAACTCTTGAAAAATATTGAGCTACATATGTATTTTATTAAGTGTTCAGTCTTTTGTATCCTTTAATTAAAATTGTACTCTTTTCATAGTTAAGCTATTTAATAACAGCACAAAAATTCTTTCTAATTTCAAACTGGGCGAAACAATTCAGCAAATACGTAATAAATCGGATTTCGTGTAAGCAAAGAGCTTCAAACGGAAAGCAGAGTTTCTGTTGTTATCTTAAATGTAGCAAAACTTTTTACCAACGCCCAGGGAGCTGTAAAATTATAATTTTAAGCATATAGTTTTTGAAAATATTAATATGGTCTTAGAAAGCTAAGCTGCTTTTACTAAATTTATGTTCAAGCTCCCCAATCTGTATGAACATAGTAAGTCTGGTACTAATTTTCGAAAGTAGTTTGCTAAATAGAAAGCAAATTAATTACAAGCAAATCCCTTGATAATTATGCTTGGGAAATTGCATTTAGACAGGATGAACTATCATTAAGCCATAATTGATTGCTGTAAGCTTATCGGAGGCGAAACCGCGCTGTCCAACACTGGCTGCATTCAATAGCTTGACATTCATTATGCTCGGCATTGTTGGCTGGCCGAACTCAAGGCAAGCATATTAATTGCTCATAAACAAAACGGCTGCCCGGCTGTCAGTACATCTCAGCTGGCTTGTTTATTATTCAATGGCATTCGCCGCCAAGCAATTACGCGTTGTTGTGCGCCATAAACACCTAAAGGCTTAGACTACAAAATCAAATCACGCACCCATTCCCACACACACACACACACACATAGCCAATCCTAAGCCTTGCTGAACTGAATTCAACTGAGCTGAGCTGTCAGCAAGTTTCTTTTTTGTGTGAAACTTTGTTTTGCTTTTTTATGTGCCTCGTGTCTCTTGCGGGCATGTGTTTGTGTCTGTGTGTGTGTATGTGTGTCAGCGGTCGACTGTGATTCCTGATTTTTTCCCCCATGCCTTTTCAATTTCTTGATGCCGCCGACTCTTTTAGCAGCGTTATCAAAATTTATTGAGCGCTGTCATGAAGCTGTCAAAGTCGATATCAAAAACATTTGATTTTTGACTTTATTTTGGCAGTCAGCAGCAACAAGCGCCCATCCCTTGTCCCACAGTCATAGCCCAGCTCCTGCCCGGTCCCAGTGCCCAGAAGCCATTGGAAGCGCAAGTCGGTGGGTTCCCTGGGCATTCAGGATCCACGCACATTATAACCACGAGTCGTATGTGATTTTTGTTTTTGCCCAAAAGCGAAAGAAAGAAATAATCATAATAAAAAAGCACATAAAAAAGTCGTGAGCTGGCAGCTGAAAATTTTCATGCGCTCCCAAAGCGCTCGAAGATTGATAAATTAATGATTGCCAAGTCGAGGACAAAGTCGTCAAAAGGCGAAACAGCAAAGCGTGCAAAGCTTGAAAGGTGCCGTTTGCTGAAATGTCTGGGGGAAGTTGGGAGTGGCCGACCATCTAAACCAACCCACACCCACAGCCACCATTCAACCGGCTTATGTGAAATCAATTTATGCGAACAGGTTGCTTAATTCAATATCACTAGAATTTCGCCAAAGTTTCTTATTGAAATTTCCATTTATTTGCAAGTGTCCTAGACAACTTGAATAAATGGATCGAAAAGGTTACTGAAGCAATTTTATTTATATATATCCTTTAATTATAATTAAAAAATATGTAATTCAGTGTTCTTCCAAATTGGAAAATGTAGCTGATTTCTACAGCTTCAAGAATATACATCATGAAGGTAAAAAAAAGTTGACTTAATTTAAATTTATTGAAACTTAAAATTTGTTTGAGCCCAAACTGCTTATTAGACTATCCCACTTTTTAAAATCTTTTCGAAATAATGTCGAAAAATGTTTTCAGAATGTCTGCAGCACACATGATTTGCAGCTATTGTGAGCTTTTAGGCGCATATGAATTTCCGTGCAGCACCCCCTAATGAATATTAATGGCCAGCTGGCCGAGAGACTGACTGCTCGGCATACCTGTGCCTATATATTAATGCGCTAAAGCCACTTGTCTTATCAGTTGCGCAGACTTGTGAGTTGGACTATTAACAAAACAAATACAGTTTGCGCATGAAAGGCTGCATGGTCCCCCAACGGCAGAATAATAGGCCTTAGGATAGCGGCCAGTCTTGCTCGGCGAGGGCATTTTGCCCACTTGAATCGCTGAACATGGCGGATTAATGTCATTTATCACGCGCGTGTGGCAGCCGCATTCGAAATGTGCAAAATAAATAAAGGACTCCCTGTACCATGCCCCATCCACGCCCCGCCCGCCATTGCGCGTGGCATGCTCAACTTTAATGCGGAGATTAGGGCACAGTTGTTGCTGTGGTCTGTACACAAAAAGGATAATGACAAATAATCAAGGATAAACGCTTTTGATTGATCTTTAATGGCAGTTGTTATTCGTGGTCGTCTGACAGCACAACCAATTGTAAATGTAAATCATATTAACTTCAATGTACCATATAAAATTGTTCTCCCTTGCAACCAGCCAAGGGTTGGTTTGGCGGATACATAGATACATGCATACATATATTTGTACATACTTATATATATTTCTATACTTATCAACGTTGAGCCGCACACACGCATCTGATGTGTTTGTTGCCACATTCCCTCACAATTGTGCTGCGTGGCGGCAAATGCTTTTAAATATATCAAAGACGGGCAGCATATAAATAACAAGCAAATAGGAATTAAACTGAAATTGCAACGACAAGAAGTTGCTCTGGGACAAGAGCTATTTTCGTAAATAAATACAACATTTCTTATTTTGAGAAGATAATTATATTTCGTTATATTTCAAAAATAAGTGTTATTTAGTTTATTTTTTATTTACTAAAAAGATGTTAATATATCTATTTTTAAAAATCATGGGTTTTTACCTGAATACTAAGATCTATTTTTGCTCAACTTTAATTATAGATTTTAGAATACTTTAAATTTGAGTAGATAAGTTGGGAAACTCTTTAAATACTGTTATGAATTTCTATTTTTAATTTCTTCTCCCATTGTCCCTAAGCGCATGAAGGAACGCATACACCCAATAGAACAATCATACTTATAGCATATCAAATCGCATTGGCCAAAAGTTCGCACAATTCTTTTGTAACTCGTATGTTCTTGATAAAATGGCATTAGTACTAAATTTCATGGAAAAGGCAATTGAGTTGAATTTCCAAGCAGCAGCAGCAGGCAGCGTGCTTCGTAGTATTTGCAATGCTATGTAGTCAAAGGCAAAAGCAACTCTGGGGCATCAAAATAAAGCAATTAAGCGGCTTACAAATGTCGGCAACTGACAATGAGATGAGAGAACGTCACAGCATCGGCCCAAATAAGCCTGACAAGCAAAAAGAAATTAAGAAAACGGCAGCAAATTAATTTACATGTGCGATTCATCAATCAACAGCAGCATTAAAGCGGGGGCCCAGGATGGAAAGGAGTCCAGCATAGAGTCCAGTTTCAGCTCGAAGCAATTCATGTCTGAAGATGCGCAGCCGTCCAACGTCAGCAAAAGTCATAAATGGCCATGTGTGTGTGAGTGTATTCATCTTCTATGTATGCGCATGTGTGTTTGTATGTGTGTGTAGCAGGCCGTGTGTTGATTGATGATAAATACTCGATGCCCTCACAATGGCTGCTTAAGATAAAGCGTTTAAATGCGCCGCATACGAAATGATGCAACATGAAAAGTGAAAAGGATCTCCTCATATCCAAAGCAACCCTCTTCGCTCGACCGAGCGGCCCCCGCCCAAGGGCACCTCATTTTTTCCTCTATTTTATTATTATGTAACGCCCGGTCAAAGTCTACGGACAATCGTTATAAATGACCCTTGGCGCGGATTGCCTTTGGCTAGTTGCGTCGCCCTCGTTGTCCTTGTCAGCTTTGCTGCATTGTCTGCAAGCGATAACATTTATGCTATTACATAAATATATAAATAAATCAGTATTACTGGAACCCCACATGCTTGTTATGTGTTTTCAAATGTTAAATATTTCATTTAGGTGTGGCAAAAAAAAAAATACACATGAGACCATTTTAATGTTGCGCCGGGGGTTGGGTGCTTCCCTTTTTAAAATGAACAGAATTCATTGAACTGAACTGAATCTCATAGAAAAACAGAGATAGGGAGCGAACTCTTTTACATTAGTTGCCTTATATAGGGAGTATTAAAATAGGGCCTTAACAAATTAATACTCAATTCTTATTTTGAATACAAAGTCTGCAGTAAAATATTATTGTATTATATTTAATATTGATCAAAATATAAAACTATAAAAAACTGTCATAATTCCAAGTTCCTTGATATGCTTTTATTATAATTATAATTTCATTATAAGTTTGATCTCTGCTCATTGTTCTACCCTTGTAAAAAGGGTATATTAATTTAGGTCAGAAGTTTACAAAGCACAGAAAGAAGCATTTTAGGCCATACAAAGTATATATATTCTTGACCAGCACAACGAGCTGAGTTAATATAGCACTGCCTGTCTGTCCGTCCATCTGTCTGGCTGGATCAACGCAATCCCCTCCTAGAGAGGAGCTAGAAAATCCAAATGAAAACTCTACTATTATGGGCAATATTAGAGCCAGAGTCTTGAAACTTAAAACGTACATTTGTATTAGCTACCCCCATACAAAAACATAAAGAACAATTAGATACTCCCATTAGTGGCATGCCAAATCAGTAAAAACTGAATCTTTTTCAATTTTACACCTAGTAACATAAAAACAACAAATACCTTGGACGACTGCTTCGACGAAATTATACAAAATTATAGACATCCGTCTCTTTGGGGCTTAGCAAATAAGAGAAAACTATATCTTCCAAAATTGTACAGCTAAAGCCTGAAAAATATAGGTTAGTGTTACCTTCCTCAACAGGTTGAATAAAAATCATATACAACCTCTTAGTTTTAGATAATTTACCCTCTCAAATTTTCCATATTTCATATTTCTTTACATTTTATTAGCTTATCGTAACTTAAAGTATCATTTGATACTGCCTTTTGTTTAAAGAACAATTTCTAGTCCTGTTGTCATTGCATTTATTTCGTTGTGGACATGTGAATCATTTATGAATGAAGTCTGTGGCATACGAATGACTTTCATTTAGTACGCATATTGTTCATTTGTATAGGACGTCTGGTTGCGAATAATTGGTGATGGAATTCCCAGGGGAGTCTACGCCCCAGCAACACAGCACGGGGAGTACGCCTTTGAAGCTTAGCTTGTAATGAGTCCGAAGGGGCACGAAGGCACCCCACACATAGACCTCACTAAAGGTCACAGACATTTCAAGCGTTTCATTGTCGTTTAATTTTGTTGTTGTTTATTTCGCTCTCAAAGTTGTTGTAGTTGTTGTCCAGAGCTCACGTGCATGCGAGTGCAAGTCAGCTAGGTCGTGACAGGCACTCGGCTGAGGGTCGCGTCAGAGCTCTTCGCCAGACGATGCCTTTTGACGTCGCCTTGTCGACGTCTGTTAACAAATTTCATTCACTTTTGGGGTGACATTCGCAGTCCCATTCACATTCATGATTCCTATTCACATGCTTCCCACATTTGTGCCAATAGGCCCGGCTATTCACTGTACTCAAATTAAAAATGGCCTCCGCTCGGGAGCTTACGTTTCTGTTCCGTTGCTCGCATTTGCATAATATTGCCGGGATCCCACGTGTTCCATTCATAAATTAAAATGGAAAATTTGTGCAGTGTACTTTGTGCTTGGCGGCCCAGAGACCAGCAGCCCATGGCAGTCAGCTACCAATAATAGTCGCGCCTGCTGCTAAATACCTGCCAACCAGTGTGCGCCTGTGTGTGTGTGTGAGGTTGCTGCAAGCGATGAGTACAACAAGTTAATTATGGATGCATGCAGGTTGTAGTCGCGGGGCCGTGTTGCCATAAATTCTGTGGGCTTCTGCGGGGGCCCTGACGACATTTAATGAGTGTGCAAATATTGGCTGCACCTTTGTGTGCCTGTGAATGTGTGTGCGTTTACAGTTTGAAGTCTTGCAGGCAAATGCTGAGCAACTATTTGAGTATGAAAGTTTCTTCGGCTTGTTGTTGAAGTTGTCAGTTAAGCTCAGTTCTAGGTTGTTCACAAACGGAAATTGCCAAGAGCTGTCGATCAATAAAGAAGTTCTCAAGAACGTTACATTAGAATCGATCTAAATAACTAGAAAACTGAGTGTTTTCATTAGTTATTCTTAAATTAATTAAAGCGAAACGCTTTTTAAGGAAAAAATCAAATTAAACTTTTATTTTGTTCAACATATATCTTTGAATCAATGGTTCAATTTAATCTCTTACAAAGTCTGGACTAAATTAAATTTTCAGCATCTTGAAATCAAACAGTTTTTAATTAAAATTGTTCTTGAAAAAACATCTAAGTTTAATTTCGACCATTTACATTTCATGTAAAAATAATATTTTCTTACAAAATTGAAAGCCAGCATTTAATTCAGAGGGCAGACGAAGCCTGGAGCTTGGCTTACAAAATAATGCAAAGATAGAACTGTAAAAAAGGCTATGTACTTAAATTGTAAGACTAGATAAAATCATTGAAACATTTTGCTTGATTGATAGCTGACTATTCAACTCTATTTTCTACTCTATCAATATTTTATCCATTTACATTGAAACGGGTAATCTTTGCTTGTTTATACTTCATGTCTGTTTTAATGAGTGGCTAATATTTCAAGTTCGAATAATGCTTTTCAACAAAGCAAAGTATAGTAGAATATACAAATCTTAGATTGTATTATAAAGATGCGAAACATGCAGCTGCACAAGAAATTCGCGTAAATTACAAGAAAATTAGACTTACGGCAAAGACATTAATAGAAAAGTAAAAAACGAGTCATTGGAGCTAAAATGTGGCACATTCATTGCGCTCGCCCGCATGTTGTAGTTACAACTACTGCGAAGAGGGGTACAAAAAACTTGAGAGTGTTTGTCATGTGCCAACACTCTGAGCGCAGCAAAGTATGCTACGCTTTTTGCAACCCCTTTGTTATGTGTGCGTGCGTGTGTGTGTGTGTGCGACTAATTTGCGCATAATTAAATATAAATTGTATACGGCAACTGTTTGTTTTTGCCGAGTCGTGTTCTGCACTTGCTGGCAACAAGCAATGGGCGTAAATATATTAAATAAATTGCAGGGCGACCCGCGTTACGTATACGCCATGTATGCCGCGATTGCAGTCGCGGCTGTTGCTGCTGTTGTTGTTGAGCTTTGGCAACTGACACAGCGTCGACAAGTTGTCGAGAGGGTGCAACAAAGATGGAGAGAGAAGCGAGTATAGCAAGCCAAGAGCAATTGCAACTGTTTTGGCAACAGCACAAAGAAAAAGTAATTATTTACGCTCTTCAACAGACGACGATGGCGGCGGCGGCTGCGGCGTCGGCGACAGCAACTTCCGTTCTTGTTGTTTTAGCTGCTATTGTTGTTGTTGTTGTTGTTGTTGTCAGAGCGTTGGCGTCGCGTCAACAGAAATTTATTTGAGTGTGAAAAAGATGAATTAATTTTACAGCATTGTGCAGCACAATTAAAAATTATTTGCTCTGCTCTGGTCTGGTCGTCCGTCCACTCGGCCAATGGCAGACCATAGCTTAATTGCTGTAAAGTTGTTGTGGCTTAGCGAGGTCCTTGTTTCACAGGATTGCCTATGTTGCCAGCGTTTGCACTGCTGTTGCTGCTGCTGCTGCTGATGCTGCTGCTGTTGTCCTGCAGCAATTTATGTTTGCCAACTGGCCCAAGGGCCGCTTTTGGGCTCCACTTGGAGGCATGGTTTTCGGTTTTTTTCCTCTCTTCCTTTTTTTTTCATTGCCGGCCTGCTGCTGCTGCTGTTGTTGCTGTGCCATCGCCTTCCATTGTTGGCTTTTGTTTGTGGTTGATGATGAGAAAAGTTTTTGCCTGCTGGCAGCTGAAGTGTTGGCGACGTTGACGTCGACGTCGGCATGTTTTATGCATTTTCTTATGACTTTACTTTTGGCGTAGATTTGTGCGTTCGCCCTTCCCTTCCCAAAAACCTCATTCTATTTTTTTGTGGAGCTCGGGAGCGGAAGAGCGTGTGAATTATTATGTACATTTGAAATGTGTGCAACACGCCAACAGAAACAACAACAACAGCAGCAACAATATCTAAAACAATAACAACAATAACGAGAACAACTAAAAGCAATGCCGTAAATTTGTTTTGCTGCCAAGTGTACAAAAAGAGGGGCACACAGCAGAGTGTCTTGGGACAGACAACGGCTAGAGTGCAGGACGTTTAGCAAAGTGAATCCCCAAATAAAAACTATGACCTGTTCGCCATGTTGTAAACTTTTTATTTCTGTTGGTAGGCGGTTGCCAGGACATTTGTCATTTTGGAGCAGCAGACGAGGAAGAATAACTTAATTAAAGTAAATGTGCTCGGGGACATAAGAAGTTGTAATTAGTTGGGCGTTGCCAGAGTGTTTATAATAAACTAGAGTTGCAAATTGTAAAAGGGACTCGACTTTGATTCAAATTACATTGCAAATACAATATAATTATATTGTAATTAATGACAAGACGGCTGTATTTGAGTAGTTAATTAAAGCTGGATGTACGAAACTTAGAAAATTGTAACTTTTTGTGGTAAACTGTAAACTGTAAATTGTAAAATTATTAATTATTATTTTCAAGCTGGAATTACGCTCCGCAGAGCTAACATTCAAGAAGCTAATCAAAAAACTAAGTTATTTACTCATGGAATATATAAATTACTAAAGCATTTCATAGTTTCTACAATATGTAGTTTATGTAGCTTCCAATTGAAGTGAAAGGATTTCCACAAGCAGAAGCCTACTAAAAGTATACTATGCTAGTTATTTGTTGGCCGACAGGTTCAATGGTTCATTAACTTCATTGTCGCCGCTTCCTTCATAAGTTATGCATTATGTCTGCTGTTCTTTGATGAGGGGGCGACTTCATAAGAAGTGTTTCATACTTCCGTCCTTCCAGGATTCAGGACTCAGTTGTACTGCGCAGCTGTGTCAGACCAACACATAATTGCTGCTGTTGTTGTCTGGCGTGCTTTTGTTTGTCAGTTTATAGATTAAATTTTGTCCCAGGAGCAGCCAACGCTAAGATGTCGAGCTGCAAATTCGAGCGAAACCATTCCCCCACTGAGTGTTCTGCAGCTGCTTAGTGCTCATTTCCGTAAGGAAGCGGCTTCAGTGTGACGAGCACCAAAGTTATTTATTTCATTTCAGTTCTCGTCATTTTTTCAAGACAATTCTTTTGATCGTTTTTTTTTGTGCTGCTCTGTGCTTGTTGCGCTCAAGTTGACTTCCTTTGCACTTTGGAAACAAGTTTTGAAAAACAGGATTTAACAACGGAAAATTACATTTAGTGGCAGGAGTTGCTGCGTTGCTGCGTGTCGCTGCCTCAAAAGCAGAGGCAAAAGCAACAGCGAAGCGAAGAGACCAAGGACGATGGACAGGCGCTGGACGCCAGCATGGTCCAAGAAAACATGAATAAATGAAATGCGCTAACTTTGCCAGCCTCAAACAAAGGAAAACTAAATACGGGTGTAAACGTCCAGTTGCAGTGGGCACAACTTCACCCAGGCTCAAGCACGGCGAGTGGGTTGAGAGAAAAGAAGAGAGCTAGAGAAAGAGACAGAGAGAAAGAGAGAGCGAGACAGGGTAAGATAGTAACTTCAGTACACTTCCGCTTCCGGCGTTGATTGAGCTCTTTAATAATGCATTAAAGTAACGGGCAAAAATGTTAATTGAAAGGCAAGAAAATGCGTTGGGTTCTGACAGGGACACCACGTACACAACTAAATCTGGAAACACACAATGTGAGATTGTTGCACAGCATAGTTTTGAAAACTACTTAAAATTAATGAATGAACCGTGACACATTAAAAACGATTAACTGACAGCATAAAAACAACTCGCGAGCAAAGCAAAAACTTATTAAGTATCTGTGCGAAAGCTTTAACTGTCTGTGTGTGTGTCTGTGTGTACATATGTGCCTGTGTGTGTGTTGGTGCTGTGGGGACTCATATTGAGCGCATTAAAAAATTACAGCATTGTAAAACATGAAAATGTTATCATTATAAAGTAGCAAAGGGCATTGACTAGAGTCAAGGGAGCCAAAGGGTTGGCAGCGCGGTTCTCTTTCTTTTCGTTGCCGAGGCTGTCATGAATTAGCAAAAAATACTGTTATGCCAGACAATTTACTTCGCAGCACAATGAAGTTGTTAGCATGTGCGTGTGCGCCGCATAAATGCTGTGAATATTATTTTTATATATTAAGTTTCAGACACACAGCGCATATAAATTGTGTATACGACGTGTGTACGTACACAGACACACACACACACACACACACAAAAAAGTGTCAAGTCATTAAGTTTATATTATTCATAATATTTATATATATATATATGTATATATATATATATATCTTTAAATATATATATATGTATAGTAAAAGTACAAATAAGCGGAACCCACATGCACACTGTTGCCCAACCACATGTTAAAATTTAACTGCACATCTCTGTTGCCGAAGGGCCAATGGCAAATTTGGCGAGAGGCAATAAAAAGAGTGAGAATGTATTCAAGAGCTAACATAGTGAAAGCAGTTTAATGGTATTTTTAAGTGACTTATGGGATATTTTTTGATAAAGATATCTTTTTGACAGCCATGTTTGAATTAATAAATATATATTTAATAATATATTTTTAAATATTCTCTATATATGCAAAAAAATTTTAAAATAAATTACAAGCAGTTAACAATTTAATCTGCATTGCTATTTAAACAACACTTGCAGCTAATTGGGTAGCGGGTCTACATTGCCCACATTCACAACATGCCCACTGTTTGTGGAAACCAGCACGTCAAGCTAAACGTTATTTCACACGCCTCTTGTTTTAAAGCACCACAACCCTCTCCCCTCATATTCAAGCACTTACTCAGTGCCACGCCCTCTCCTCGCAGGGTCTGTCTAGTGAGAGACGCTGGGATTGCCTTTGGCAACTGCTTGGTACTGGTTGCTGCTCCCGTTGCTGCTGTGTTAAGCAAAACAAATGAGTTAAAGGGTTTTTACTTGCTGTGTGTGTTGGCAGCTAACTGGTTACGCCCCCTTGGCCCACAACTAACTCATTGTGCATGGTCTGGTGGGCAAGTCCTTTTGCTCCTTCCCCAGCTCCACATCCTCCAATCCTTTGCTTACTGTGCCTTTGGCTTCGGTAACGGCAGCTCGCATAATGTGCCTCAACATAATGCGCACATTAGTGTTCACACATTTATAGATGTGTGTCTATGTGTGTCTGTGATACTGTTCGTGGGCTTCAGTGTGTGTGTGTGTGTGAGTTGCATATTTATGGGCGTCTCCTTGTGAGCGTAAAGAGCTAAAAAAAATCACACACAAAATATGTGGCAGGGAATCATGGCACATGTGCAACAGCAACGACAGCAGCAACAACAGCAACAACAGCAACAACAGCAACTACAACAACATGAACAACAAAAACAAATACAGCAGCAGCTTCCACAGCATCCGCCGCATTTGTGAGCTAATGACATTATAAACATGAAAACTCCATTAATATTTTTTGCTGATTATGATGTTACTGTTTGTTGTTGTTGTTGCTGTTGCTGTTGCTACTTTTTATGCTGTTGCTGTTACAGTGCTGCTGCTAAAGCTGCTTCTTCTGTTCTCTGCCAAATATTGTACTCTTTTTTGAGCAACGTATATGAATAGGCCAGCAGCTAGCAGAACCAAGCGACGAATGTCATTTCTCTCACTTTACTCTACCTTTAGCGTTTCCATAATTTATTTGATTTATTTGCACGCACAGCACGCGAATTCTGACAACGAACTGGCGGCCCTGGCGGGGTCTGGCTACGATTTCTACACCTTGGACGCCTTGCGAGTATATCCTGGCCGCCTGCCTGACAAGCTCTAAGAGTATTTTGATGCTTGACAATTTTTTCAAATTAAAAAAGCGAACAAGTTGTTTTTTCTTTTGCTCTTACTCGAGACACGTCGTGAGCTGCTTAACTCATTTTTTACCTGAATTTTTGGTAAATGTTTTTTTTTCGTAGGCTTCACTTGGGAAGTGCTGATATGAAAAGCAGTGTTCCACATATTCGCTGAAGCATGCTAAATGCGCACTTAAATACTTAAATTGGTTGCGGGTCTTGGAAATTAAACTTAAAATAACTTTTACATAAGATACATATACATATATGTATTTTAATAGATGATAAAAACTGCAGATTTTTATAATAAATGGTAAATTGTCTCTAGTAAGTCAGATCAAAGATTCTAATAGATCAAAAAGCTATACATGCATGTCAAATCGGGAAAGTCTATATATTGCTATACATAAATCCTATAATATGTGGAAGGATGTTATAGCCAGAAACTTGAAACTTAAAACAATATTTGTATGGAGCGCTCTTAGTAAAAAAGATATAACTACGCCCATTAGAGGCGTGACAAATTGGCAAAAATTGTAACTTCTACAATTTTACACAAAGACACCCGAAATTGACAATTACCTTCAGCTTGACTGTTTCGACAAAACTATAAAAATTATATGTATCCACCTCTTGGGGGCATGGCAAATCGGTAAAAACTGAATCTTCAACAAACATACACCTTCAGATAAAAAAATTTTCCAGCACGTCAATCCTGATCTCTTCTTGGCAAATCAGAGAAAACGATATCGATCCTTTACAATTGCAAGGGTATTACCGAACTTTGGAGATAGCCTATAGTTTTTATGTGGAATAATATGAACGAATAAGAAAACGTTCAAGTGAAAATACTTGCCAGAAAGCGAATCAAAAATAGAAAAAGAAAGAAGAAAATAGAAAGACAAAGTGAGAGAAGAAGCGTGTCTCACCGATCAACAGAGAGTGCAAAAGAATCTTCTATATATATTAAATTAGTTAATGAAGTTGAGTAATAGGAACTCATATAACTATAATATAAATAATATAGTTGTATATGTCGAAAATAGAAATTGATACTTCTTATATTTTGAAGCGAATTGAGCAGTGTTGGGTAATGCATAACCTGAGTGAAGCACAACACGAAAATAGTGCTGTCGTCGAGCGTGGTTCAGTGTGAAGTCGAATGAGAGAGACAACAATGAAGATAAATGTGAATGTTGAAGATGAGTAGATGCAAAATGACTCGCTGCACAATTATTAGTGACAAGATGGAAGAAAATACAACCATCGACTCTTCACAACTCAAAAATTTCATTTAATCCTTGACATATATATATATATATAAATATGTTATATAAAATAGACATATATTTTAAGAATTGTGCTGAAAAATCAGCTCATGAAAACTAATATCTGCCTTGCTGAAATAAAAGCGCTGCCTACCATTTGACTGTTCATTTCAATATCGTTACATAAACATAAGGCACTTAATATTTTGCGGAAAAGATATCGTTAGAATTAATCGGTCCCATGTAGATGTAGGAATTTCAGCTTTCCTTCAATGGCCAATCATTGGCTAAACTGCAACACAGATAGGTAGAGGACAAGCAGCCGGAAAGAAGCGCGCTAAAATTTGTGAAGTGCATTTCATTCGGCTACAAATTGAAACTCCCACTGGGTTGATGTTTAGGGCTGTGCCACTGGATTGTAACATGAATTGAACCTGGGATTTGGCTGCCTTTCGCTTCGGGATCAAATATCTAGTTAATGGCTTTGCGATGCGTCCGTAAGCATGCAGTGAGCAGCCTATTGATATTTGATTTGAAACTTTCAGTCGTTTGTTGCTTTTGAAATCAATGAGAGTTTGGGAAATGCCGTCGACTGCATGGAAATTTCATTGGCGTTTTCATTACATTTTCATTGCATTTCCGCAGATTTGCACACACAAAGGAACAGGGCAGAAGCAGGCTGATAACCCGGGAAATTTTCAAATGCACAGGCAATAAGTTGCACTCCATTACGCGGTTTTTAATATAAGAAGTAAGACAGGGCAGGAGAAATAACAAGAGAAAGAGAAACTGAGAGAGAGAGAGAGAAATAGAGAGACAGAGAGAGAGATGGAACTGCAGGGGCTTTACTTGGGGCTTTGCTGCATTTCCTTGAGGAAAAAGGCAATTTACTGTTTTGAAAAGGCAGCAGCTGGCTGCAATTGTTGTAGCTTTGTGCGTTGTCGATAATAGCAATTGAGTGTTGCATTCGCTTTGATTTGCTTTTGGCTTGCTCGCATTTCGCATTTGCCATTTTCCCTGCGTGCGTAAGTGTGTGTATTTTATTTCTTATTGTGTTGCTCCTGTGGCAAAAGCTTTTGTTTGCCTTGCTTGGCTTGGCTTGGCTCGGCTTGGCTTGGGTTGGCTCGGCTTGGCTTGGCTTGTGGCTGTTAGCGGCTTATGCGGCTTGGCCACGCCTCGCATCGCATCGCACTCTATGGCAATGTTTGAGAAATGTTATAGAGGCTTGGGGATTTGCGGTTTGTGTTATTGCTGTTGCCACTGAACTGCGACTGCCGACTGCCGACTGCCGCCTGCCGGATGGCATGTAGAGTGCTGCCTGTGCAGCTTTTGTCAATTTACTTGGGCTGCGATTTGGCATTTGCTAAAGCCACATTAAGCATACGCACTGTTGCCACGCCACAAAATACACGAGTTTGAACTGTAACAAATTGGGAATTTTCGCTGAATACTTTTCGTAGCATATGGACACTGTTTGAGCTGCTCATTTCATTTAAATTTACTTGCCAAAGACAGAAATTGCATTATTTCTAGTTTCAGTTTGCAAACTGAAGCACAGTGTAAATAGAGTTTAGTAACCGCTTTGACTGATAACTGATTTTGAAAGATAGACTTCAAATCCTCGAATAAATGAAAATAATAAATTGAAATGAATAAAACCTTGTCAGAACGTTAACCTGGAGACCTCACCCAATTAACAAAAGGATGCAGCTTGACTAAAGGCTGAAAAGGCATAGCTGGCTTGTTGGCAAAAGGTCTATGGGGTTCCGATAGCCAATTGTAGGCCGTAAAATTGCAGAAGATTCAGTTTTTACTGATTTGCCACTCCCGTAATGGGCGTAGCCAAATATACTATTTATTTTCTTAGGGGGTGGTCATACAAAAATATATTTTAAAGATTCAAGACTCTGGCTTCAACAGCTCCCAAAATATTAAAGAATTTATGTTACACACTATATAGACTTTCCGATTTGCCACGCTCTTATTGGACGTGGATATATAACTTTTTGATTGACCTTAAGGAGAGGTCAATAGTAGCCTACTTGCCAAATCTGGATATTCTACCTCTTTAACTGTAGAAGATTTTTTTTGACATGACGCAAAGGGGCGTAGCTATATATATGCTATATACGAGTCTATAGTCTAAATTTCAAGTCTTAGACTTGAAAAGCGCAGCACTTTTCTCTAAAAATTTTCTTAAAATAGATCTATCGTACTGGAGCTATGGGATACAATGGTCCGATCAGGATGATTTCGAGATATGCAATGCCGGCAGCTATAAGGATATTGCGTTGATCCAGACAGACGGACAGACAGTCGGGCTTATTAAGAATATATATACTTTATATAGTCGCTCTCAATAGACTGGCAATATTATATGTTGCTTCCTAGCACATAACGTATACGCAGCTCGTCACCATACATACATTGACATTGATAGCGGCTGCTAAATGCCACTTTTCACTCTCCATGCAAGTCTTCATATTTGACAAGCAAGATTTTGCCTTCAGCTGCGCTACAGCTTCCGTATTACCACAATCACGCCCATAATAACTAAGACGCATTGCGTCAGCCACAAGAATTAATGCACTTTGATATGTGGTGGGTTGGCTTTTATGTTGTTCATGCATTTGAGCGTGCGGTTAGGGCGTGGCAACTGCAGCAGTTGCTGTAATAATTGTTATCGCTGCAGCAAGCTGAAGTTATGTCTTGGCTTTGGTTTTTATATGTTGCGCGCTCTGCTCCGAAATGCTCAACAATTTGTTTGGCATTGGCTTTTTCGCTTTTATAGTATGCGTGTGAGCTAGTGTGACTGTGTGTGTGTGTGTGTGCGTGCTGCGAAGCTATTGGAAATCGCTTTTCTGAGTAATATGCGAGTTGCATGATAAGTCAGTGCTGCTAGTCAATGGTAAGAACAATGAAAGCTTGCGAATGTCGGATTCGTTAAATTGAAAATTCTCGAGTGACTAAGCAAAAGGATAAATACTTCTTTATCAAGGTATGTCATATTTCATTTGGGATTTATATTCTTCTTTCTTTTTTTACGTTTCTAAATTAACATTAGACACAAATAAAATATAATAATTTTTGGATTGATAACATTTTTCTGTTCTCGTTAACATTTTAGTTTCTGTTAATGGTGGTGTTGGTAAGTCTTAAAACATTTCAAACTGGCCTTTTACACAGCATTTGCCAAATATGATTATGCTACAAGAATAAAACAAGTTTATCCCCTAAAAGTTTTCCGAAATTTACAAATCTAAAAAGTTATTTAATTATACAATACTAACTGTACCCGGCGCGCATTGCTACGCCAGAACGCAACTCGGTCTGATTAGTACACGTATTCGATCAGTTTTCTAACCTTACTTCTAGTTCAGTTTCAGTGGCGTGTACTCGAAGATTTTCCAGCCTTGATGCTGGTTGCTCGTCTGATTCTGAGGCTCGAAATGCTCTTCTCTTTCGCGAGGTGTAGATCGATACACTAAAATGCACAAAATTATTCGAGAAAAACTTCCAAATATAAAAATACGCACAATTTTGTCTATTTAATGTGAGATAGATATGAATTTCACAATCTACACAAATTCTTATGTCACTCTCGACTCGAAATGTCATCTATCGTTCGCTTTTTTTTCGAAAATACATAATCATACTAATTTTTATGACAATCGGTTGAACGGGGCAGAAGTTGCTACTCTGTAGCGCCACCTGGTGGTGAGTAGCATCAATAAGTATATCATACAAACCTTCTCCGTAGAAAAAAAAAATATATATAGCAATTTCCATAATAATTGGTATAGTAGTTTTGGCGTTCATCGAAGACATACAGACAAACATTTATTTATATATATATATATAGATTTTTTAGTAAATATAAGCTTGGATTACAAAACCATCTACCATTTGAGGTTTGAGAATCTTCTTCTTTTACTCATGTTGTCGAACATTGATTTCAGTTTAAATTTAATGAACTGAATATTTGTAATTTTTAATTTTTAGCCTTTCCAATTGTATTCATTTTAATAATTGTCTGATGATGTATTCTATCTAACCCCAGCTGTGTAATTATATTATATTTTCTCCAAACTTGAACTTGTCAGTTAATTGAGCAGCAATTAGTTTTACCTTTGAGCATTTGAAACACGAAACAAAACCATAAATGCCTTTTATATGCTTTGTTCTGAGAGGACCCAACCCCGCTGGCACCCACGAAAATGCTGAGGCATGAAAACTGAATCTAAATCAAAAGGAGCTTCATAAAGAGGCCAAGTGAGCGAGTCATCTGCACCTACAGCAACACCCGGCAGCAGGTCAATTGAGCTTTGCTGTCCCACTTTCTTTGCCCGCCCCCAGTTTGAGCGCAGCGGGTCGCCTTTTTCTATATATTTATATATGTATATATATATGAATAAGTGTATATGTGTATATGTATAGCAGGACTAAATGCTGGACAACACAATTCATTGTGTGGCATGTCCCGCTGGTAGCTGGACTGCCAGCCTTTGCACAATATCAGGCACAACCATCTGCACCCCCAGCACCAGCACCACCCACAAATAACATTTTTTTTTTATTTTTGGTCATACTATTTTGTATATGTATGTGTGCGTGTGAGAATCTGTGTGGTTCGCTTTTTTTTGACCGCCTTTCTGGCTTTGGTCATTTTTGATCTGCTGTAGTAGCTGCTTGAGCTGCGGTTCGCTTTGGTTTGCAGCCATTTTGGTTTTATTGCGCGCTTTTCGTTGTATTTTTTTTGTGTATATATATTTACAGAGCTTATCTTTGACCACACGTATGTTGGCAGAGCAAAATTGTTTTTGAAATTGAAAAATTGCAATACAAGCTGAGCTCGGGGGTCAGCCATAGAGTCGCTGTAATACAAAATAATGCGACTACCATGGCCAGTGCAACACTATCCTGCCCCCTACCATCAGCGCCTCCCGCTCTCTTGCTTCCTATTCTCACTCAGTGCAGCGGCATTTTTCTTTTGCTTTCTTTTTTTCCTGCCTTGCGCTCATTTTTCGTGGCGGCGTTCGCTTTTATTTTCTTTGTTTAGCATTTTCATTTTTCTGGAAGCGAGCGCTTATATTTTTATGGTAGAGTATAGCATCTATATATATGTATATATATAGTATATGTGAAATATGCAGTTGGTGGCCGGGTCGGTCGGCCATATAGAGGACCGCACGGAGAATGCTTTGTGCGCCGTGCTGGGTCTTTCAAGGATCTGCTGCAGGTGCTCAAAAAGCTGCCTGCCTTTCTTGCCAACAAGTTATGCACATATTTAAATTAAGTGTACTGAAATATATATATGCGCATGCCTAGACACACACACACACACACACTCACACAAACATATATATAAATGTATAAATATACATTCAGATAAGCCCGAGGCATAAATAAATAATAGCTACAAGCGCAACACTAAAGTGTTATTAGCCGTTTAATGGTAATAAGAACCTATTATAATCATAAACTTCAGGATTGCTGCTAGGATTGCTCTTTTCATTGTGGCAGGAGACGATTTTTCAAAGGCTCTTCTGTTCGTGAAGGCTTTTCTTAGCAACCGAATTATGAGCTATTAAGTTAACAACTTGTTCTTTTCAGACTGGCGTACATTTGTAATATAATATAAGAAGATTTAAATTGAAGTAGCTTTTGGAATTTTACTTTTACGTATTGAGATTTCTAACATATAACATGAAACATAAATTAATATACGAGAAAGAAATGAAAACTATGCAAAATGGGCAAGTTGTATAGCTAGTGTTTAATTTCAATTGTACTCACTATTAAAATTTACTACTTTCTCAGTTGCTCCGAAATCCGATCGAGTACTGCGTCCACGAACTAAAATTGATTATAGTTATAAAACTCAGAGAGCTGTAAAATGTATAGATAGGGCAGAAGATAACAAAGTGCGATATAGTGAAGAGGAGCAGAAGACATCTGACTGCAGATCTTTACTGATTTATCTGGACTTGAGTCAGCCAACGGCCATAGTACGCTCTGAACCAGCAACTGCTGCTACAGTTGATACAGATGTTGAGCTGAAAAATAACCTAGAAAAGTTTCTGGGAATCAGTAAGGCGCGGCGTCTACTCTATAATCCCAGGGAGGCATATGAGGATATAGAAGAGACTGATCATGTTAAAGACGTGCAGCCAGAGCTGCCAAATATACAGCGACAATTATTGCCATGCGTGGAGCTGAAACTGAAAAGAATTAGTTTGCTCAAGCAGAAACTTTTTGTGGAAAATGTGCAGCGACTCAATGCGAACTGCTTCGAGCAACAAACGTCACAGCAGCTTAAGGAGCCCATCGATCTAAGCGGCCTGCCCGGCGAGGAGCAACGCGCTCTCATCTGTAGCAGACACAAGAAGCTGATGAAACGAATCCAGGAGCAGGATCAGCAGCCTTACTGCTATAGCTTTCTCAGCTCACTAAGTCGTGAGTAGCTGCCTTAATTACCTTCATTCATTGAGCTGAGATCTTTTCTGCAGCGGAAACGCCCATCGCTATGTGTCACCCACATGCGCTCGACTATCACCAGAGGAGCTTTGACGAAGCCAAAGCAGCGCTGGCCAATTCTTTGTTTGGCCTACTCAACCATGAGGTCTTCCATTGTGGTCTGCGGAAGTTTATCGAGTGGCAGCCGCTTAAAGAGCTACCTGGTGTCTGTGTCCTGGGCATTGGCACTGATTTGACGCGCCGTGCACACTTCAAGCTCTCTTCAGGTATTCGAGAAGCTGGCCTACTTCTTGAGACGTTGCTGCACGAGATGTGCCACGCAGCCGCCTTTGTCTACAATGGGGAAACGGCGCATGGCCTTAACACTCGCAAGTGGTATGTGCAACAATCACTTGGTATCCCAATTATTTATTGTCAAAATTCATTCAGGGCCTATCGCGCCAAGTCCTTGCTGCCCCAGCTACCACTGATCGCCGACTGCGCCGCCTGTTGCAGGTACAGCTGCCTCTTGTGCCGGCGCACGTCCTGTGGCAACCTTCGTTTCCGGGGCAAGCAGCAGCTGCTGCGCTGCTTTCACTGCCAATTCCAGTTGGTCGTGAGCGACTGCCCACACGAGCTGCGGCTCCCTGTTCAGTCGGACACGCGCTACATGATCTACATACGCAGCCACTATTTGCAGTGTGACCAGAGCGGGCATAGCTCTAAAATGCGGGCACTCAATGCGCAGTACTCCAGCACACATAAACTGTAGAAGGCGTTGATTATCAATTTGATTTTATGTTTCATAAATTTAGTTTTTATTTACAATCAGTAGTATTCCTTTTATGTAGTCTTTTATTCAGCTATTTTAATATATTTAGTATCCATATGTAACCAAGCTAAGTTCGTACTAAAATCCTGGCTAATGAATAGCGAATGTCCATTTAACGTATAGCTTATGTTGTTATCGTTTCCCAACCATATTTATGAGCGTCATATTTGGGGTAAATTATTTTCGGCCAAACGTCAAACAACATTTTCCATTCAAATATAATTGGCTATTAAGAGTTCAGTACAAAATTAATTTAAAATTTTTCCAAAATCAATTTGTTTCGATTGGACACGCTTTTGTAATGCCTAATGATTTAAAGTCACCATAATCGCATCACGTACACACACACACACACACATATGCACATGCACATTTGTATGCAGCACGCTGATCTGCACATATCCCTTATCAAATATATACCAAAAATTGTGAAACCACATTCATTTTGGCTTTAGTGTAAACATGAAAATTCGGAGCACAATTTTTGCGAAAATCAATTCAGCAAATGAACGCAAACGCTGACAATTTGTTGATGGTTTTTCGGGTATGCCGAGCAGAGCTAGAAATGAATTTCCAATGTTATGTCAATGATTCGACCCGAAACACATCTGCAATTCGAATGGGTGTGTCTGGGTGTGTTTGTGTAAATTAAAAATAATTTTAATTACGTTTGCGCATGAAAATTGCAAATTGCAACATTCGCGACATACAGCGCGCAACATGCAGCGCGCACCGCCCATAATTATGCAATGATTATTCGATGCGCACATCCGCTTAGGTTTGAGGCTCGACCTGATTTCGCATTATATTCTAAGCCCCGGCAATTTTAGCAAATTGTTACACTCAGCGTGTGTCTGTGTGTGTGCGTGTGTACGAGATAACCAATGACATGTCAAAGGCGACAAAGCATAACGAAATTAATTGTGCGCATTAAAAGGGATTGCGCAAACATTAAAAGGATTGCTTCAAAAAAAGCAGAAATGAAACAAAAACAAAAAACATTTATTTGCCACAGACAAACCAAATGCGATAATCAGCATTTCAATTTAACACAATTTTTAAGCTTGCTTTAGTATTTTTAGTCTCACTACGAATTTATAATATTGTTCTATATGTAACAGGAGACAAAAGCGATTAAACTTGTCTGCAGCTTGTATTTAAAAATTTATAAAAATTCATTTACTTTAAACGAATTTCGGTTCACTGCATTAAATTTAAGTGTTAATAAAATAAGGCTTACATATATTAAGTAAATTATCTGATATAATTATAAATACTTCATATCTGCATTTTTGAAGCTTGTGTATAAAATTAAAGTTCCAAGATCTTTAAATGCACTTAAAGATTTGTATTTTGATTAATTTTTATGTATTTTTCTAGAAGTTTTATTTTCTCAAAATTTTTGTTATAATATATAGTTGATATCCTGTGGTGAGCTATTCGAGTATATCAATCAACACGACTGTACTATGAAAAAAAGTGTAGTGGCTTCAGTTTCGGTTTCTGAACCATGTCGACAGTTTTTGATACAAATATCTTCTTTTTTTTTATTAAAGCAGGAATTTTGTTTTTAATCTACATATAACTGTGCCTGCCCCTACCTATTTTCGTAGGTGAGCGTCTTCCTGAAATTGTGATGAAATATACAAAAATAAAACAATTGGCATCCGAGTTAAGCATTTAATTCGAAACCATTTAAGTTTCAATTTGGTTATGTGCTTGCAGATCCTCAGTTAAAGTTAACAATTTTTGTATTTTCTTCTAATATTGCAATTTTTTTGTTATAATACTCTATAGTGCATTTCCAATAAAACCTTGCCCTTTTTAGGATGGCTAATTTGCCTTTGTGACTACTACGTTTAGCTGTTTTTTGTTTCTATGTTTTAAATTCTAATCTACTAAAGACAAACACATTACAAGCTTGCCTGTTATTCCAACCCGGTTCCTCGTCTGCCTTAATTTCTGGTAGTTACAAATTAGAATTCGATAATAATAATAATAATAAAATATATATATGTTTATGCTTTGTTATCAAGCTTGTTATTGTCTGCCGATCCTTGTTGCCATTATTGTATGGGGCATCAAAACCAGTATTATTGTCCATGGTGCAGATTACTTTGAACTATGTTGGAAATTGAGATATGTTCAGCTTATATGATGCTTAGCATTGTAGAGTCCTGTTGAGGGCGCCAATTTGAATGCCTCACTTGCTCGCGGCTGTGCAACAGTTGCTTTTTGTGAGGCGATGCGAAAAGCATGGGCCCGACCATGGCGTATTATGGCCATCGAGAAGGATATAGAGTGCCAACTATAAATGTGAATGACAGTTGAAACAATATAAACGTCGGCACTGCAAGACTGTGGCCTGTGGCGCACCCGGCGCTGTCGTGCCAGGACGCCTACTCGCATTGCGTGCTCTGACAATCGGGGCGTGGCCACCAATTAACGCATTGCAATTTCTGCATAATGTGCACACGTCTCAGTGTCTCTGTGTGTGTGTGCATATTATCTGCATTTCTCTGTGCATGCCACTGTATGTGCGTGTGCGTGTGGTTGTGTGTGTATGCGAGCGAGTGTGTAGACGCCACGCATTGTGTGTTTTCACAAGAGAATGCAATTTAAATTGCATTAAAATTGATTGAATTCATGGAACGCAGTAACCACGCGTCCTGCCAGTCTCTGTGTGTGTATGATAGCGTGAGTGTGTGTGTGTGTGCGACGCATGTGCTCTCATGCGTGTTGCATGTTTGTTTTGTGCACCGTTAAGTGGGCAACCTGTTTTAAAAGGTTGTTTATACACAGACATCTTCGCCGGGACACTTCACCTACGCCAATGAAAAGTCCTGGAAGAATAAAACCAAGTTAACATAGCTGACTACGGATTCAGTTATAATTAAGTGAAAGATGATTTTCACTGGTAAAACAAATACATTTTTATTAGTTGACTAATTCAAAGGTTAAGTCCTCCAGCCACAAAGTCAATTGCATTGCCGTTACTCTTTCTATTATATTACTAGCTATATTATATTACTAGCTTCCCCGACAGACTTCGTTCTGTCAAAAGTTATTGGTCCGTGAAACTGGTTTGTATGGGAAATAAAAACTGTTCATTTTCTCTCTCCATAAGAATCTTTACATAAATATGACCTAAAAATTAGCCGACTGGGTCGAGCCTTTCTCGACTTTGGCGCTTAGCGACACATTTCTCGATTCATTTTCATTTATATACATAGCTGACCCGGCGAACTTCATTTTTTTGTTTCAAAAATACATGGTAATACTAATTTTTATGACAATCGGTTGAACGGGGCAGAAGTTGCTACACTGCAGCGCCACCTGGTGTTGGCAACAATGAGCATATCATACAAACCTTCTCCGTGGAAAAATACACATAAATACTTATTTTCATAATAATTGGTTTAGTTTGAGTTCATAAATGGCATACAGACAAACATTCATTTGTATATATATAGATATATATTTTCAGATGACAGTAAAAATAATATGGAAAATCTGCCTTTCAACATAATGTTTCTGTTTCTAATTGTCTTCGAGGTAGATTTTTAGACTCTGTTCCCAAAGGGAAAAAGAGTCTATTGGATTTGTGCAATGTCCGTCTTGCTGTCTGTCCGTCTGTCCGTCTGTCTGTATGAACGCGCAGCATTTGGACACTATAGAAGCTAGAGACTTGTAATTTGGAATATATACTCGTGTGTATCCGCGTCAGATCAAGTTTGAGTATTTTTCCGATACGCCCACAGGGGGCGTGGCAAATCGGGAAATGCTATATCTATTAAGACTAAAACGCTGTTATTTTAGTCAATATTGCAGTCTAAGAAATGGGGTTTAGAATATATATTCGTGTACACCACGCGGACGTTTTAAGATATAGATTATATATCTACGCCCATTGTGGGCGTGGCAAATCGGATAAAACTATATCTTCTACAGCTTTGAAGCTAGAGCATCCAAATTTGGCATGTGGGTTACTGTTGACCTTCCCTTAAGTTACATCAAAAAGTTATATACCCACGCCCCCTGGGGGCGTACCAAATCGGGAATATATATATAGCGATTTGTATAAATCTTATAATATTTTGAGCGTATTAAGAGCTAGAGACTTGAAATTTGGAATACATGTGCAAGTAGATCACTCGGAATCAAAAATATATATTAAAGATATTTACGCCCATTAAGGGCGTGGCAAATCGGATAAAACTGTATCTCCTACAGTTTTGGAGCTAGAGCGTCCAAATTTTGCATGTGGGATACTGTTGACCTCCTCTTAAGATAAGTCAAAAGTTATGTATCCACGTCTTCTGGGGGCGTGGCAAATCGGGAATTACTATATCTTTTACTAAAACCGTGATAATTTCGGCAATATTTCCGTCAGAGAGTTGGGACTTGGAATATATATACTAGTATCCTACCTCTACCCAAAAATGTATGTTATATATAGCTACGCCCATTTGGGGCGTGGCAAATAGGGTAAAACTGTATCTCCTACAGTGTTAGACGTAGAGCATCCAAATTTGACATGTGGGTTACTGTTCATGAAATTAAAATTTACGAAAAAAAAAAAATAATAATAATCATAATGTAAGCCTCCGTAAAACAAATTCTAGTTGACCTAACTGGGGATTGAAGCAGGGTCTTCGCTACCACAACGCAAGTCTGTTTAACCAAATCAAAACACTTCCAAACTCAGTTTGGCACATACCCACGCAAGAGACGCCGTGGTGTTGTGGGTAGAGTGGTGGCATGCGAAGCGCGTGACCTAGGTTCGATTCCCAGCGCTGACGCGTGATATTATCATTTAATAAAATTTTTTTTTTTATTTTTTTTATAACTTCTATGTTATTTAATGGATTTGATAAAATTTTCAGCATAAATCCTTATATTTATTAAAACAAATTCTAGTTGACCTAACTGGGGCAAGTCTGTTTAACCAAATCAACACACCAAACTCAATTTGGCTCAAGAGACGCCGTGGTGTAGTGGGTAGAGTCGGAGGCATGCGAAGCGCGTGACCCAGGTTCTATTCCCATCGCTGCCGCGTGATATTATCATTTATTAAAATGTTTTTTTTTATTTTTTTATTATAACTTCTATGTTACTTAATGGATTTTGATAAAACTTTCTGCATAAATCCTTATATTTTATTAAAAATACGGTTTTACCTAAAAAATTAAAAAAAATGTAAATGTGGCTTTATTTGCAACTAAACTTTTATTAAATTGATTTTGTGAAATGTGGAGCCAGTATCCAAAATATATAATAAAAACCAAAATAGTATTTTATTTTAAAAAAGCTATATGTAAAATTGT
This sequence comes from Drosophila gaucha, assembly GCA_035045545.1. Classification (NCBI taxonomy): domain Eukaryota; kingdom Metazoa; phylum Arthropoda; class Insecta; order Diptera; family Drosophilidae; genus Drosophila; species Drosophila gaucha. Next base: position 930,330 of record JAWNOY010000176.1, on the reverse strand, counting down.
ATGACTGTAGCTAAATTGATGTAAAAGACATGCTCAAAAAAGGAATCTCAATAATCTCGCATTCAAACATACGGAAAGACGGACGGACGGTCTACATATTTATTGAGCCTACACACCTTTAACAGGAACAGAGTCTGACGCAGTCGGTGGCGCCCGACTGCAACGTTCTTACTTGTTAAAGAATAACAATGAGTATTTTATGCAAAAATATCAACATAACAACACAATTCTATTATTAATTCGGAACCCTATCCTCATGCCATACACAAGAGGACTTACAAGTTTATCTTATAGAGGAGGAACTTGTATGTAAGTATTTATCCATCTCACATTTCACATAAGTCCAATATTAACTTAGGCTGCATGAAATGCAGTTTATATTGTAATCGGTTACTTTTGCTCTTTAATTTAATGTAACGAATTATAGTTCTTAAGTAGAATGCAACAGGAGTGAAGATCAGAGAGCTGATCGCAGAGCGCAACAAAGCCCGCAATTAATTGGATGCAATCAGGTTCAAAAAGCAAAAAGAGAACTCTTAAATATTTATACACATATATTATGCGCACACTTAAATATGTGCATGAATTTCACGGTAGACAAAAAAAAACATCAATTGCCAATAAATATTAACGGCGCTCGCATAAATTTGCTGCTTTAAATCTTTCAGCAATGTTTTTTTTTTTATTTTCACTTTTTTTTTGTTGTTTTTCAACTCAACAAAGACTGCAATTAATTTGCAAGCGTTTGGCTGGATTACAGGTTGGTTAAAATGCGTAGGTAGGGGCGTGGCAGAGGGCCAGGCTGGGGCAGTCGGTGTCAGCTATTGAGCCAATAAGCATATGGCATTTATTTGCAGCTATGCGTTGCGGGTTTTTGATTTTGCTGCTGCTGCTGCCGATGCCGCTTGACAATTAATGCGCATTAATGAATTATTAATTTGTATGTGAGATTGCCGCGGCGCCCGAAAGTATGCAATTAAATTCTATTTGTTAATTTATGGCTGCCGCCAAATATACATTGATTATGCAAATGGAATTGGGGCCGCGTTGCTTGTCGCGTCCGGCCCAGGTCTTAACCAGGCCTATATCACACACTCACACACACATTCGTGATTGTTTTAAGCTTTTTGGATAAACTGTTAATAGTAAATTGCACCTTTGATGTGTATACTGAGCTCCACTTCACTCGCGTCAATGGCCCAAATGACGTTGCATTTAATTCATTATAATTAGAGTTAATCTCGCGCTTAATTACATTTGATTGCCTCTGCTGCCTTTGATGCAGCTGCACTTGGCCAGCAGCGAGCTAATTAGGCCTAATGAATAAATAGCCAGTTGATTGTGTGACAATGCGATAACGACTAGAAAACAAGGCGGCACTCAACACTTCACCGAAATAGTAATTGTTATTGATTTGGCGTAAGGGGCATTTGACAAAGTAAAAGCAGAAATTTTGGAAGTAAACATATGTAGAAGTAAATCAAGAATTAACCTATTGCACAAGAGTTCATTGTGTATAAATGACTTGTGTGTTTATATTAACGATTGCTAATACCTAATAGTATATAATGAAGGAAGGAAATATTTCATAGTTTGTCCTAAGACGGATAGTCTTATTAATGCCCTCTCTATACCAAATGACCTCCTACATTATTCCTGCTGTCGTTCTTATATGATTGCGTTTGCTAAACACTTTCAAATATAAGACAGCAAAATTACATGCTAATAAATTTGTATATTGTCAATATAAGACAGATTGCAAATAAACATACATAACATTAAAAAAAAGAAGTGAGAAATATAATTTTTATTAGAGGAAAACAAATGTAATCTTAACTTTTGTTGCATTATATGATAAAGCATAAGAAATGCCCTTTCAGCTCTGCCACTGACCAGCTGCCACTAAAAAGCATTAGCTTTTAACGCTGTTGCGTAATCTTTTCGCAAATAGAAGTAAGTAGAAGTTAGAAAGTTTTCATACTGCTGCTGCTGCTGCAGCTTGTATCGCTGGGGTGGCTGTAAGCTGACACTCTAAAGTGCAACATCGATAACTTCTGGCCAGAGTTTTCGGAGCTTCCTTTGTCGTCAACGTGGCGACCATAAAACTCCGCCAGCTGTACTGCCCAACTAAAAAGTTGTTCGGTGCTAAAACATTTGTAGGTGTAGCCGGCGTGTCCAATGTTCCCTCTTCTTCTTCTTCTTCTACTGCTGCTGCTGCTGCTTACGGCTAAGTTACATGTGGTCGTATGTATCAACGTATTTCTTATTCACATGGCTACATTGAAATTGTAAATTCGTTGTTGCTGTTATTCGAGGCAAAGCGAAAAACGAGCAGAAAAATCAGCAAACATAAGGCAAAGTGCAAATGTGCTCTTCCTGCTGTTGTTCCTCTTGTTGTGTGGTTGTGTTGATGTGTTGTGTGTGTGTCTGTATGTGTGTTTTTGGGGCTGCTGCTGCTTCTTGTTTTCATTGTTGGCTCAACAAAACTGTTACTTGTTTTTTCAGGCTACCATTTTGCTTACTTTGGCGTGAGCATACACCCACAAATACACACACACAAACACACTCACACATTAAGATAGAAGCTAAGAAAGAATTGGTAAGGAAAAACACACCATAGATGTACCCCAACAACTCTCTCTCTCTCTCCTTTTGTGTCTTTCTCGCCATATATTTGTCTGGATAATGGCAAGAGCGCGAGACGCTGACTCTTTTCTCAAAATTTATGCCATCCGTATTTGTTTATACAAATTTAATGAATACACATACGTGCATGCATCTCACATAGGTGGCCCTCTATTTGTGCCCAGGTCTGTACGGTCTAAACAATGAGTTGGATTTCGAGTACGAGTGCGAGTACTCCTTGAGTATATTTGCAATTTGAAGATTCGAATGGCTGCTGGGCATTTTAGAGTAATATTTCCCTCAGCACTTGTGGCTGCTGGCTTAAGATCCAATCTTCCTTAAAAACTATTGGAGTTCACGAAATTATCATAGTATTTATAATATGTGAGTAGGCAAAACCATTTCCTAAACAATTTATAAATATAAACAATATATGTTGTGCATGTAATTTAAGCCTATGAAACTTATTTCTTTTATTTGATATTTTTGCTGGTTAGATAGCGCCTTTCTATGTGATTTTCATGACCTTAAGCAACATATGTAAGTTCAGTTTTTGATGTGGATTCACTTACTAAAAAAATTTGTAAGGGGTTTTTGCTGAAGTTAGCTGAACAGCGAACTCTATCTCTCTCTGACTCTCTCTCTCTCTCCCTTCGTCTCTCCCTCTCTCTCTCTCTCTCTTTGTCTCTCTGTCTCTCGATTAATCTCTCTCTCTCTCTCTCTCTATTCTTTTCATTCTATCACCCTGTCTTTCAATTAATCTCCCTTTCTCGATGAATCTCTCTCTCTCTCTCTTTCTCTCTCTCTCGCTCTCTTTCTCTCGTTCTCTTTCTCTTTCTCTCGCTCTCTCTCTCTTTCTCTCTCTGTCTTTCGATTAATCTCCTCTCTCTCTCTATTCTTTTCATTCCTCACCCTGTCTTTCAATTAATCACCCTTTCTCGATCAATCTCTCTCTCTCTCTTTTTTTTTTCGCCTTCTCTATCTCTTTCTATATCTTTCTGTCTTTTTCTATGTGTGTAGTTACTTTTTTCATTTATATTTTTTATATCTCTCTTTTTAAACGCTTCAATATTTACCTGAAAAATTGTGACTTGATCTTCCCAGTCAATTTATCTTAACTTGTCAGTTCATTACTTTACTTTATCTTTACGCTTCTCCTTATACCTTTGTTATTCTTGCCCACTCGGCCTATTAGGCTTTCTTTATTATTTCTCATTAAGCTTTCCGATAACCTTTATTATTTAGCCTATTTCACTATGCATTGCATAATAAATTTCTGTTTAATTTACTCGAATTTTTCAGGTAAATATTGAGCTGAAAACTATTTTGAATGCTTATAAAATATTTAAATATTGCTGCAACATATATTGGAGCTTAAATAGTTTGCTGTTAACTAACCCTGAAAAGCAGTTTTGGTTAGTCGAAAATGTTTCAGGGCGAAGGAATTTTTTGTTAATTTTCCGAACACGTTTTGCGGCAAGAGAAAAAAACGCAAAAACTGTTGCAAGAAAAAACAAATAAAAAGTCATGGCAGCTCGAAAAAAAGTATAGTAACTAAGAGCGTAGTTTGTTTATGTTAAATGCGCGTTGTAGTTGAGTGTGTGCGTGTGTATGTGTGTGAGTGTGACAAAAGTTTAGCTTAGCTTGACGCGTGGCCTTCTGCCGTGTGTTGTTGTTGTTGTTGTTGCCGTAGTTTTTGTTGCTTTAAACAAAGACCGCAAGCGTGGCGAGTTGACTGACAGCCAACTGCCAACTGCCAACTGCGAACTGCGCGCAGCGTGTTGCAAGTTGCGCGTTGCAAGTTGCCAGTTGCGAGCAGCGAGTTGAAACTTTGCGTTTTGCTTAAGTGACGACGTGCGACAAGGGGCAAGCCTTCTCCAACTGCATCTGGTCTGGTCTTTTAATATTTAAGCAATGCAGCGAATGAGTCTGTCCGACTAACTGTAAGAATAGCAACAAGAGCAGTTAGCTGCAGAATACACACACGTGCCCCAAATCTTGTTTTTGTGGCACTGCAAGGACTTGCTACACCTCGTGCATGAATGGTTCCCCCAGCAGACACGATGTGCCAACTAGGACTCACTCGCTGTTGTTTTTGTTATTTTGCCTTTTAAGCAAAGTTGCCAGCAGCTCAGCTATCCACAGACTACCGCTCCTTGAAGTCTCCGCTTAGCTGTCCTGTCTGGCTGCCAATTGGCTGTTGACTAAGCTGAGCAAAGGCTGCAGCTATAAAGCTTTAGCAACTAGGATGGGGAAATGTTGAATATATGGTGGGATGTGACTACAAATACAAGGTAAAGCTACTCTATGCAGCCCATCTGGGGTCTTCTAGTAGCAATCCTTGGTTCTGGTAATTCAATTACTATTGGCCCTACTGGATAACGATTAGGCATCTGCCCAATGGTGAGTTAAAGTGTGCAGCGATCTTAGAAGGACAGTAATACATAGCTTTGTACAGTGATATCTTCGATTTTAAGTTGCGAAATTTGAAATCTGTGCCAGATACCTCGCATGGCCCCCCTGCTATTCATAGATAACTATGAGGAACGCTATAATTGACTGTATATTCGAGCTAAGATTCCTTATCACACGAAATTTCTAAGCGGATGCTTTATTGATATCTCTCCAGACGGTACGTCGTAAAATATAGATAGTATCAAAACGGAAGAACGTTATTCTATATGTTAACAATGGTGTTTCATATCAGTAGTTCGGGATATACTTGGATACCTCAGAAATTCGTATAAAAAATTAGGAAATGAATGCAACAAACAAAAGCAATTAATAGAACTAAAGCTGAATAAATACCTGCTACCTAAAAGAGAATGGCTTTTACTCCACTACAATCTGAATCAGGCAACAAAAACTATGGCAAAAACTCGCAAATAGCAGCTACAAAAAACCACAGGAAATAGTAAAACAAAGGAAGGAGACAAAACAAATCACACGAATAAAGCAGTTCTCATGAAACCTAAAGGGGCAAAGCTATGTAGATGTACTATGAAACATATGTAAGGAATCAGAAAAAACCGTTCCGGGGCAGAAGTTATCAAACAAGAGAAGATGCAGCCGGAAAAAAGCAGAAATATCTACAACGGGAGCTATCGATGAAAAGGTTCAGGTAGACAGTATACTGGGTATATTTGAGAGTCATGCTTACCTACCGAACCGAAAACTCCTTTTCGATAAAAGGATAAGAGCCAAGGTCTTTACGAAAAACGGTCCCAGGACCAGTCCTTTGGAATATTAGCTAATGCCAGAGGATACTTTTCTAATTGGATATACGGTATATATATACGGACATCGCAGCCGTTATCAAAAAAAAGTTTTCATATATTTCAACAATTATTATAAAGTTTTTAATATTTAGTTATTAATTTTTTTCTATAAATATTCTACATTTTTAATGAGAAATTATTTTTTTTATTTAAAGAAAGATATTTATTTAGTTTCTAATTGAAAATTCGGTAGTGTTCTTAAAAAGATTTCAGCTTAGATTTTATATATTTTGGTTGCCTAACTATCTCCAAACTAAATACATAAACTTATTGAATTATTAAGAAGAGAAAAGTGGAGGCAAGTTTTTAGTTTGAACGAAAAGAAACAGGCGACTTAATTTTCATTAAATTAAATGAAAAGTTTAGAGTCTCAGGTTCAAATACCTATAACATCATTTTCATATTAAAAGTAGTTTATTCACAGCTCTAAGGAAAGAAAAGGAAAACAAAGCAAAAGAAAAGGATACGCTTCCGCTGTGCTGACCGAAAGAGTAACCCCCACAACAGTCCATGTGTGTGTGTGTGTGAATGTGTGTAAGTTGTTTATTTGCTGAGCTGCACATAAATAACTTTCAATGGGTTCTTAATAATTAAATTATAACTTTTTAACAGAGCAGAGCACAATTCCAATGAGTCCTAGCAGAGTTTTAGCTTTGCCCTAAAAAGTATGCTAGGTTTTTTGTGTGTGGTCATATGGAAGCGTGTGTTAGGGGGTGGGCCGCGGTTAGTCCAATGTCTTGGCCAGTTTGATGTGTTGCGGCTATCATTTGTAGTTTGATTAATTAATAAAAAGGTCCAAGGGTTGGAAGCATTGAAATTAGCTAAGCATATCTATCAGTAATATGTAGTGCTCGAGATATTAGCACTTCATCAATAAGCCAACAGCATTTTCGACCCACTTTAAAGCCAATTGTTCTCATTGTACTTGCTTTAATTGAGTGTTTGATTTAATTATGGACCATTTACTGTTGCATCATTAAGCATTGATTACGCACGCTGATTAATTAGCTGACAGCCACATACGCTCACATACACAGGCATAGTCATGCTCGCACACACACGTAATTCTTCTTTGATGATACTGGAAAAGTGCGTAATTATGTAATTGTTAGTTTGGAGCTTAACTGTAAGTATCGATGCAGAATGTACGGGTAGGAAATGCGCTACTAGGAGTTGCCCTATAATGAGCACCACATGTTAATCCTACTCAAGAATGTGCGACCACGAATATATCCTGTACTAAGCTGAGCTGAAATAAGCTGAAGATATTCTTTTACATGGTTCCATTATTTTTAAGCATTTTCAGAGAAGGAATCATCTCCTACTATTTAAAGTATATATGTTCTTGATCAGCACGACGAGCTGAGTTGATATAGCCATGTCCGTCTGTCTTCCTGTCTGTCTGTCTGGATCATGTATAGCTACAGTGCTGAAATTTCGCACATAGCCTGGAATCTGCTGCAGGCATTGTATATCTCATGCGGATCGGATGACTATATCTTATAGCTTCCATAGGACAGATCGGTTTTAAGAAATGTATTTGTGGGAAAAATTCGGCGCTATTGAAAGTCTGAGACTTAAAATTTTTAATATATGCTCGTGTATCCCAATCCATTTTTAAATATATAGTATATATAGCTACGCCTATATATCCTAGTCTACTAGGGGCGTGGCAAATCGGGAAAGTCTGTATAGTTGAAACTTAAAACATATATTTGTATGAACCAACTTTTAAAACAAAGATATAGCTTATGTAGCTTCACCTATGTTAGTGAAGTGACAAATCCGTAAAAACTGTATCTTCTACAATTTAACATCTGCTTCGGAAAAAACTATATAATCCAAAGTTTAATAGTTAGAACCTAAAAATTTCACATACAGATTACTGTTGTCCTAAAAAAATATATGCTACAAATTTACATCTAGAGATAAAAAATTTTTCAAATACTTCGATCATGAATTCTTCATGCAAACCAGAGAACTCTATATCTATATCCTCTACAATGCAAGAGTATTACCAAAACTTCGGCATGGCGAAGTTAGCCAATCCCTCTCGTTTTTTGTCTAATCTATAGTTATAGACTTAAACGCTTTTAATTAGAAAAACCTCTGGGTATTAACACTATATAAAATATGCTTTAACGCTTTATAAAGTAGGAATAATGCCTTTAAGCATTTTAATTATGTGTTTTATGGCATGGAATAGTCCATAAGAATGTTATACATTTCTACAGAGCACTTGCTCTTTATTACTTAGGAGCTATAACATTGTATAACTTAATTTTTGTTAATTTTCAGAATTACAGGGTATATATCTGCATATGCTTTGAAGAAACAATCTAAACACCAACTTATGTAATTAAATTTGAATCTTTAATCTTAACAGCCATGTCACACTTGAAAAGTAACAGACGTTTTACAGGGTATTAAAAATTGCGCATTTAAGTCGCAATTGTGTTACACAAAAGCTTTTGAGCTGAGTCAACTTTTAATGACAACATGTTTAACAGCGCTTAGCCGTTAACTTTCTCAGCTCGCCAGCCAGCCTGGCAGGCAATCAGTCATTCAGTCAGTCAGTCAGTCAGTCATTCAGTCAGTCAGTCAGTCATTCAGTCATTATGTCAGTCATTCTGTTTAACACTCTGTTACGTGCGTCTGTCGTTGGCCACAAAAACCGCCGCCTCATGATTTAAATTTAATGTAACTTTTGCTTTACAGCCAAACTGTCGCAACAACAACAACGATGGCAACAGGCATAACAGCAACAACAACAGCAGCAAGACCTAACGTAAAAGCTATAAAGTCATGTGCAACAGCAGCGCCACATCCGGCGGCACTGGATCAGGACTCAGGACTTTTGCCAGCTATTTGGTCACTGCACTTAGTGCACTTCCTTTGCTCACACCAGCAACAACAACTCATCGCATTTCTGGTGTTTCGAAAGAGTATTGGGTGTGTGTGTGTGTGTGTGTGTGTGTGGCGGTTAGGTTTGGTTTTTTGCCTTCAGCCAACCCCCACCAACAGACGCGCGCTTTGCTTTGTGACGGGGCTGATGAAATGCCATGCTTAGCGGTTGAGTGTTGAGATTTTCCAGCAGCTGAAGCCCCTGGACTCATCAGTCGCCACACACGCACACACACACACACACACACAGAGAGATAATCGTGGGTGTATGTGTGCGTGTGTGGAATTTCGGTTAGTTTAACTTAATGTTCAACGCAATTTTCGATGCAAAGCATGTCAAGCTTTAGCTGCAAATAGTTTCATTTTTGTGTGTCTAATTTTTTTGATTGCTTAACTGTGCTTTTAATTTTTTAATTGGATTCTGTGAGAACACAGGCTGCAAGCAAAATGCGTAAAGGTAAAAGGCTAAGCAAACACAAACAAATCACTAAACTGCAAAAGCACTCAAAGTGTCGCGCAGCTGAGCTTTGTTTGAGCGGTATAAGAGCTAAACCGTTAATTGTTCAAAATGAACCGAATCCACAAAATTAGATTCCACAACGGCGCTGCAGCGCATGCGCTAGTTCGAAAATGCATCGAGAGAGCGTTCGTGAGCATGTGTTCGGTTCGGCACTCGCTTCGGGCTCGGCTTGGTTAACTATGCCTCTTGTAAACCGTCGTAAGTACATAGTACGGTAGTTTTTCAGTTTGTGCCCTTTTTTTCGCATAACATTTCGAAAAAGCATAAAGAAAATCGTATTAATGAATGGGTGGCTTAGTGAAACGAATGCGGCAGGTATCAAAGGGAGAAGCTGAAAGGAAAGCACCTACGAACTGGAGATATTATGAGATTGCAGTTGGGAGAGATTGGCGAAACTCTAAAAAACTATAGATTTACTTAAGCTGGATTTTATGATACTAAATCGATGTTTATTTTAATTATTTTATTTTCTCAGCCAATTAATTAATTTTTTTATTTTTTTCTTCATATAGAATACCTTATATGCTGCCTAAGTATGAAGGGTAAGGTCGTGTTATTGGGTGAACGCAATGTTAAGGGCTCGCTTTGATGTCATTTTTGGTGCAGCATACAACATCATTTTCGACTTTTGAACGACCAAGTTACAGCTGCCGAGCGATTTGGCGGCGAAGAGTGAAAATTGAGAGCGTAGATTCGTGTGCGTGGTAATAGGTTCCACAAGCCTGCTGCTGTGGATGTTGTTTGGAATGTTGTCGTATAAGAACAATTTTTGAGTTGAGGTAGGCCGAAGATAAGGATTCTGAAAATGAATGATAAACAATGTTTGACAAAATTACCAATACCCAAAAGTATCTTCTTAATATTTTTCATTGTTTTCCCATGTATGTTAATGAATGAATTTTTGAATGTTAAACATAGAAAAGAAAAATTTTTTATAAAAGTTTATTTTTACTTTATTTATTATAAAATTATGTCAATAATATAAAATTACCTCGTCTTTATTCCTGCAAGTGTAAAGATCTTTACTTATGCACTCCATTTAAACCATCCATTGTGTGCCGTCAAAAGGAACTCATACTGAAGCTTAACATCCACAAGCAGTACTCGCCGTCCACACGAATACTGGTTTCAGCCCTTCGCTACGCAGTATTTAAAGCTTCGTCAATTTGCAGCGTAAAGCATGGCACAGTTACAGTTCCGGCCCAACCCACTCCAATTCAACCACAACTCAGCCCGCTTTACACACCCGCACACTGCATGCTTTATCTCTCTCTCTCTCTCTTCCACTAAACGATGCGATTCGCAGCATTGCTTCGTCGTGCTTTTCGAACTTGCGCGAACGAGCCGAAGACGAAAGCGAGTCGCCGACGACCGCCAGGCAGCGCCATAGCCATAGCCAAAGCCAAAGCCAAAGCCGCAGCCGCGCGTCGTACGTTCGAATCGCACGAACGGCAATGAATGAAAGTCGCTTTAGTACTGAAAAGGTCGTGGATTTGTGTAGTTGTCGTATGCGCTGTGGTGCGCTCTGTTCGGTCGCGCCGTGTTTCAACTCTCACTCAAAGCACACACAGAGATTCCCGTTTTCAAAACTGTCGTCGCGTCTTTTTACCGTTTTACCGTTTTACCGTTAAAGCGCGTTAATCGTTCTATGCTGCTCTGCCCAATAGCCGGGAAATCTGTAAATCGACTGTGCAAAATCAGTGTTACAAAATCATTAATAACGATTGTGATTAATTGTTGCACGTGCGTGTTTCTCCGTGTGTGTGTGTGTGCGCTTATGTGAGAGTGCGTAAGTGGCCGTCTCTGTGAGTGTGTAGCAAGTGCAGAAGCCAAAAGCAAAACAATTCTTTTCTTACACTTTTTCTCGGTGTTGTTATGCAAATTGCGTCCGTCGCTTGCTTCAGGCAACAACAGTAACTGGCTCTGTGTGAGTGTGTGTGAGTGTAAGGCGCACCCACAATGCATAAATCAAAATACACATTATTGAGTCATAAATAAAGTTCGCATCGCCCGCGCTTCGCTACTTTAAATAAAGCCGAAGGCAACAAACGCTCCCCCGCCATCTCTCGCTGGCAGCCGCCAAATACTTTGCCATATTTTTTGCTCAATTGTTTGCTATTGATCCCTGTTGGCGCGTCGCCTCGCCCCCTCGCTGCCATTCGCCTCGTTTGCTACGCCTGCCCAATTGATGATGCGTGCGTCTCGTTTGTTGCATAAAACTTACTCAATGCTTACACGCCCTCAAAAACAGCAACAGCAACAGCAACAACAATAGCGGCTACATCGACAGCAGCATCAAGCACAACACCAAAAACAACAAGAGCTACTCGCAACAGCAGAGTCCCTCGGGCTGGTTTTATTACAAAGGCCGTAAAAAGCGCCCAAAAACACAAAAAAAAGTGAGCGGAGTAAACGCCACTGAAAGGATACAACGCGGCATCCTGTGTAAGTGCATGCCCACATCATACAATATGTATATATATATATATATATATATATATATATTTTAGCTACTTAAATATTCCAAATTATCCTGTCTGCAGAATATCGACAATGCTTCCGAATAAGTATGTAGCACATGCTCAAGCGCTGCCGAAAGTTGAATATACTAAAGCGAAATATAGACTAGAAGAGATTAGCTGCAAATTGAGTGTTGAAAAGCGCTTAACATAAAGAAAGTGCTGCAAAATGCGAGAGCTGTGTTGTTGCACAAATTTCTATTTAATCTTCCTTTATTTGACCTATTTGCGCATACCTTTTGAAATTTTTGTTAACTCTTTCAATTGTAGCTACCGTTAAGGATATTTTCATGGAGTAAAAACAAATTGATTTAGATTAAGAGTATTTGACAATTGAAAAACAATTTCTTAACTGATACGCACTCAAAAATGTTATCTGTATATTTTCTAGATCAACAGCAGTAGTTAGTTAGGTCCAAGCTGTCTTTCATTGCAAACTTGATCAGTTATTTCTATCATATTTTCAGTAGATCACATATTAAACACAGCAAAAGATCAGATATTTTAAAACATTTCGATTGGATTACATATCTCTAGCAAGATCAATTGCATAAATTTGCTTTGATCTTTGATCTTTTAAGGCCAGTTTTTGCCTTTTACTATACTTGATGTACAATTATATGATCCTATCAATATATCATAAAGTTCAGTTAAAAGCAGTCAATGAAAACTAAGAAGTTGGATAGCAACTTGTTGTATTTTTCAATATTAAGGCTTTTATTAAATAATTTTATTATTATAATCAATTATATATATATTCATATATATCATTAAAGTCCATGCTCCATATAAACATACTTGAGTTATATTCGAACTTCAACGTTAGTTGCTAATTTTATATCTGTTAATAAGCTTCTATAATAGCATATGAAAATTCCTGATGTAGCACAACATTAAAGTTTAAAAATATATTACGTAAAACTAGATTTAGTTGCCAAGTATGGGAGTAGCAAAATTATTAAATCAAATATATAAATTTTTTTCAAGAAAAATATTTTGCAATGGGTAAATTCTGATCATTTTTGAGCATCGAATCTGCACGGATACTTTAAAGCAGAGTCACTGCAAAAAGCTTTAACTCTTTTTAATGTTGACTCTGTGCCGCCTTGCGAGAGACTTAGTTATCCTTCCTATAAGGTTTTTGCATTTGCTGTCATGATTTTAATCATCTTTGTGACTGTGCATACTGAGCGTATGCGCTATTTGAGCGAGTTTCTGTGTCAGTCTGTCACTGCATCGAATTGAGTCGAGGCGTGCGAATTTGTGGCAGCTATTTTTTTCTTCCTTCATTTTTTCCTTTTTTTATATTTAAATGCGTGAGTTGTGAACTGTGAGTCGTCGGCGTCTGGATGAAAAAAGTAAGCCATGAAAATCATATTAAAATGCTGTCTGTGCACTGTCCTACTTTTTTTATGGCTGCTGCATGAAAGTTTTGCTGTGACTGTGGCTCTGGGTATCCATGTATTGTTGCTATTTCACTTTTGCTGAGCACACACACACACACATACACACAAAGTCAGACACACATGGTGTGTGTTTGCATTGCTGCAGGCGCTTGCCAAATGCGCTTTGTGTTGGCGCCATTGTCAACATTCTGGGGATATTTTTGCATTTTTTTCGGCTCAGTCAGCGCAACGTGGCTTGGCAGGAGGCCAGCGTCAGTGGCAGGACGTGCAGGACATGCGCTGCGTCGTCGTCTCTGATTTTGCTGCTTAAATTATTAAAATAGCGCTGAAACTTGCACATAAATCACATAACTGGCCAAAGGGACAACCTGGCGTATGCGCAACTTTAATGCAAAGCTGCGTCGGGGGAGTTTCGAGGCTTAAACTTTGTGCCAAAGCGGGGCCCATAACTTGAGAGCAAGTTTAATGCAGCATGTAAATATTGTCGTGGCACACGAAAACTTTCACTTTGCTTTCCTTTTGTTGACAAGCCTCGAGGACGAGGAAGAGTACAGCCCAAATAGAATGTGTGCCACAGCACACATACGCACAGAGAATAGAGGGAAGACGTAGGAAGAGAGAGCATGGCAGATTTATGTGCGTTGGGATATGTCGACACGTGCGCTGACCGAAACTGAAAAGTTTTACAATTAATTTGAATAGCTGATGAGCCATGCGGGCGGTTGCCTCTAAAATCGATAGCCAAACAAAGCACTTGATGACTGCCCCGATCAGAACTCACTAAAAGAGCCTTGCTTAGCCACTTGGCTGCTTAGCTGCTTAACTGCTTAACGGACCCGGGCATAAACAACGAGTCGCGCAATTGCGAATGCTTCAAAAATCAAGTGTTTCCCGGGACTATCACGTTACACAGCGCCAACTATAAAATGCCAAACAGAAGAGTCAAGCGAGAGTGAACTAAAAAAGAATAAGCTGACTAACTAAATACCCTGTAACAAATGATTATAACCATACAAGCAACAGAAACTACAAGAAGTTTGCAAGCTACACAATTTATTAAGGAGTTTGGCTCTTTTACCCCTACAAAATAAAAGATTATCAAATAACCATCCAAAATATATTCTTAAAAATTTGTTTTTTTTTCTCTGTAAAATTATTCGAATTTTTAAATATATAAAGATTACATTCTAGTCGAAAGCGAATAAACACAAATTAACTTATCTGATAAAGTATTTTAAACTCTTAGCTGCCTCTTTATTTTGGCAACTTTACACATGCACAACAACTTATACCCCTTTACAGTCATCTTGTGTGCATAGGGTATTTGGAAAAAAGGAATATCGAGAAATACTACAAAAGCTGGCAACAGAGAAACAGCAACAGAAATCAAAGTGGCAGATATAAGCAAATAATCCATCAAGTGGCATTAACTTGAAACAATAAATTTCACACAGCTGTCGTCCGTTGTTCTTTCCATCGGGGGTGCTCACAAAATGTGGGCGTGGCAATTGGCTTACTCACTCGCTACAAGTCGAGCTGCTGCTCAACCTCAACCAGGACGGCACTTGAAGTGCTTGCCTAATCAGGTTTCAAATGCCTAAGCACACAAACACACACTCACACTCATTCACGCACACACCCACACACACACTCACATTACAGTCGCACAAACACACACATGTATTGTGATTCTTGGTTTGTGATTGTGCTTGTATAGTTGAGCAGCAGGTGCGACGGGCAGGTGCTTCTGGCGGAGGTTTCCTCCGATTGGTAATCAAAGCTGCTTTCGGCTTAAATTCTGCGCTTTGATTGTAGTTTCGCTTATAATGAGAAAAAGTCGTTGTCGTTGGCTTCCCTGGCGGCACTTTTCATTGCTGCATTTGCTCTTCAGTCTAGACAGTTCGCATGTTCTTTATGTACCACATAAAAAAATCGTAATTTTTTCTGTGTAGGCAGCTCGAGTTTCCATTTAATAAAAGTTTCTATTGACTCTTGTATTTAGCAAAAGTCCATAGAAAGGAATGTAAAGGAATATCAAAAAGTTCTGATTGACAGAAAGTCACTTTCAATGTAGTTGATTGTGGGTAGATAAAACATGATTCAGACATTAATTTGATGTATTTTTCATGAACTGATTTTTTATTTCTATGATGCACGTAAATAATGCAAATTGACTGATAGAAAAATATTTTCTTGGCCTTACTTCTATTGAGAAAATGCTGTACTTTATCTCTTTCGTTTTAAAAGAAATCTATACGATACTTGAAAGGAAACTGCAAAGTAAAACGAGCTTATCATAATTCCCTTTTTCCCTAAATATTTGTTTGACACTTAAATAAAAAGCAAAATACATTTTTTAGAGACTTGGTAATATTTAAAAAAAAATTAAAAACAAAAAATCCTTACTCTTGACAATTTGATTTCGAGTGAGTATTAGTTTTTGGTATTTAAATTATTTAATTTGTTTTTTTAACATTCTACAACATTTAATATTTTATTTCAATTTGCGATAGGTCTGTCTACCCAACTTATTGGATTAAAAGATTTTTTAGTGTGTGTATTGTATTGTGTATTGTATTTTTTTCTTAATATGATTAGCATTTTACAACAATTTATTTTCAATTATTTTATGATGAAAGTCAATAATTAATTTAGGGTTTCTTTTGAAATCTGTATCCAGTCTTGGTACAAATAAAAGTTTAAGTTAAGTTCTCCCTGCTGCCCTTTAAATATATCTGGCTCGGCAATGCCGAGTTCTTGCTCTATCTTGTTGATTTTGCTGTCATTTTGGCGTCTTGAATTGTTGTGCTCCATTTTCTTATGGATTAGGAATAATAGCTTGTTGTTGCCTTAAATTGGGAGCAGAAGAGGCAAACGTTGCTCATGGCTGTCCGATGGTAATTCGAATTCTTTATTTTCTTGCCAATCAACAATTGACAGTGCTGCGAGGCTTTGGAAAGTAGCTCATCTCGCATTTTGCCCACAACAAATCTGCGATATTCTTAACGTTGGCTCAGGCGAAGAGAACAGAAGCAACAGGAAAATGAAAATGAGTAAAAATAATAAGAATGAAAGAGCGAAAAATACCGACAGGAGCAGTTAGCAGCAATCGGAGTGGAAGCGGCAGCAGCAATGCTACCAGCTACTGTAAACTGTGAACTCATTCAACTACTCGACCCAAATCTGAGCCCAACAACAACAGCAGCAACAAAAAGCCAAGAAATGCAACAGCAGAAAAACATAGCTCAGCCAGCAGCTCTCTCTTAACCAACTTTCAGCCCAAGTTTGCCAACCAACTTTGCTGGTCAGCCGCATTTATATATACGTTGGAACCTGATATAATGGGTATATAGGAATTAGGGAATTAGTTTCCAAAAATCTTGTCCAACAAATATTAAAAGCAAAAGCAATGAGTTGAAAAGGTTATTTAATACTACAAAATACTGAAAGCTTTTTAAAACGCCTTAAAGTTGATTAATTGCTGAAAGTAGAAAAGCAAATAAAAATATTATTTTATTTTTAAGTGAATCAAAATCAAGTTTAATGAAAAATAAAAGCTCTACATTGAAGAATGAATTTCAAAATAAATCAACCGTAAATACTATATAGCATGATAAAATTTATAGTTGCTTGCCAGCGGAATATTTTCTTAAAAATAATAATAAATAATAATAAAAATAATAAATATATTAGATATATCTTATATCTAAATATCATCTTTGTATAATCCATAAAGTACTCTTTGTGTTGGTAGCATTCTTATATACAGGGTATACCATTAGTTAACAAATTTTCAAGCTCAAAATCTGCGGCACGCTTTAGTGAGTTTTCCTTTTTGCGGTCTGTTTCCCTGTTTGCTTTCAGTGTGCTTCTTCTTGGCTACTTTTCACCGCTTCTCTCTGCAATTTACCGCTGGCATTGTGGGCGCATAATAGCCTGAAATTAAATCAGCTAGCGCGTGGGCAACTTAAAATAATAGCCATTGCTTATATTTAAGTAGAAAAATTCGAAGTGAAATATGTACATTACTCGTATATACGAAACAGCTGCTGCTGCTGCTGTTGCTGCTGCAGTGGGAACTGCAACTCCACTTCTTTATAAGTTTTATTTTGTTCTTTTGTTTGCTGTTTTTATTCATGCCGCCTGCTTACGTATTTCCGTTTCCGCTTGGCTCAACTTGCTGCATTTTTTATGAGCCTTTTTTTGTCGTTCACGTTTGCTTTTTTACCAGTTGGTCTGCCTCTTGGTCTGCATTTATTTCTGCCTCAGATCTTGGCTCAATATTTGAGTACAGCTAGAGGTGGATATAATTCAAGCCAGATGTGCATATGATTGCTCGACCATTATGTTCTCCATATAATTTGGTGTTTGGTCGCATGTAAACGATATTTGTTTGTACTGGCTGCCAGTTGTCTGACACCCGCTGTCATATACTAATAATAACAATTAACAAATCGAAGTACATTGCGTGTATATGTGTGTGTGTGTGTGCCTGTATTTGTGGGTCTGTGGCTGAGCCCACAATCTCTACCAATGGGGTTTATTGATTAATGACTCTGGTTCTGGTTGGAATCGCTACTTAATCTAATTGTTTGAATGCCTGTATTGTTGGCGAGGCGTGTATTTGATTATCCTACAATATGACACACACAACAAAAAATTCTATATATGTGATTAGAATGCATATTTTTTCACAAAAAAAATATTGTAAGTGCCTTAGATATATTATTTATTAAATTGGTAATGAACCATACTATTGCTCGAGCCAGTTCAGTTGTTCTTATGTGTACCTGAGTCCCATAGCCCTATCAGTACATATTTCATAGCACTGAAAGAGATATCTAAGTTTTTGATATTTGGAATGATTTTTTATATATTACATTGAATAAAAATAATAATAAAATAATAAATTAAATAGGTACATAGTATATAACACAAAAAAAAGAAATTAAATTAAGAAAATAAGTCTTTATAACAGAAACATCGATAGCTGAAGGTACTAATAAATAAATAAAATAAATAAATCAAAGATTTATTCACTCCACAAATGCAAAATAAAATATCTTTTTATTTTAAAGTATAGGTTCATGATAAGTCCCCAGCTTATTTGTTAGAGATCGATAAGTTAATTATAAGAATTCAGGGAACAACATTTAATTAGTGTAAGCTTTGAGCACACGTGTGTCAATTGATTTATGCCTGGCACAGTAAACTTAATCAATTTAAATTTAGAAAGCAGGCAACTTTTTACAGTATTCATGAAAATGCAAACGCAAATAAATTGATCAACATATAAAATGAGTAATCAATAAAAAGTGCTATTTAATTATCTAAAAAGCAAAGCCGAAATAATATGAAAATTAATTTGACATTTTGGGCAAACACAAACATCAAATTCAATGGCATTACAACAACAGCAACAATAATAACAACAAACAGCTAGAGCATATGCAAGATGAGTTGATAAAGAAACTGTGCATGTGTGTGTGTTTGTGTATCTGTATGGCATGTGAAGCAAGCCAAGCAAACATTTGGCTGGTAAATAAATATAATATGTGTGTATACCATGTGGAGGAGCATGTTACGGAAAGTGGCGTGACAGTCGCTTAACTCTTTAATCAGCATTGCTTTATATACTACTTGCTGCACGTTCGCCGTTCAGTAACTCATTTTCAAGGCGACTGCGAATATTTTGTTCGTTTTTTTTTGGTATTTTTTCTTGGTTTCTTTTTGGCATAATTTGCGCAACAGTCACGCAAACTTGTGCGTTTTAAGTGTGTGTTCATGTGTGTGTGTGTGTGTTGCTGTTTGTTTGTTTGTCACGCATAAAACGCTGACAGCTAGGCAAACAGATGGCTATTAAAAGCAAACACACGTAAAAAACTAAAAACGTCGAGTCGAGCCTAAAAGTATGCAGCAGCAAAGTCGTGCAAGGACGCAGCCACACACACGCTCGGGCATGTGTGTGGAAAATAAAAAGAAAAGGATTTACGCAAGGCAAACAACAGAAGCCACAAATGATAATCAGCATTGCATAAGGCTCATCATGATGATGATGACGTGTACAAAGCGAGCAAGGAAATAAGAGAGAAAAGTTAGTTTTCGAAGGCCGATGAGCAAATACTCTTGAAGTTTTCTTTGTTTCATTAAGATTTTCATGATTTTCATTCCTTATATATTACATAAGATTGGATAGTAATAATAAGTTCTCCCTAATGCATTTGTTACTAATTTTAAACCATCATTATATATTTGTAACCATCATTTCATATACCTATCTTGATTTCTTTGCGCTCTATTGAAAACATCTATAAATTCCTCAATCTCTTTTATTTCTGATCTTTCATTTGCCATATTTCATGACAAAGCTTGTATACCCACTGTTAGAGTATGTCTTTGATAGTAAGAGATATTTCCTGTCTGCGCTTTAAGATTTCCTAGACATACACGCACACGCACACAAACGCACATCATACACATATGCTGAAATTGAAAGCGCGTTGCATGTCAGCGACCCCTTGCCACGCCCCCAGCACAGGGCGTCTGCTTGAGCTATGCTTATGTGACGAGCATACAAAAGTTTGCGCCTCATATGAAAATGATGCCAACACACGCAGCAGAGGTGTGTGCGCGTGTGTGTGTGTGGCCCAACATTTTGGCCTGCTGCTGCCTTTTGATATTTCCCTTTTGGATTTTTTGCGCAATTTAGCGCACCATCAAAATGAAGTAGAAGTTGACTGTTGACTGTAGCCAGTTTGCCAATGGCAAAAGTTGTATGTGTGTGTGAATGTGTTTGTATGTGTATAGCCTAGCCATTTGGCTGCCCCACCTCTCAAAGAGTAGCTTAACTATTTTGTAAAAAATTATCTCAAACATTTTTGTACCTTTTTTTCATTAATTTTTTGCAACTATTTTTGTGGCTTGCTTTCATTTTAGCCATAATTAACAGCTAAAATATTGTCTAGACAGGCTAAAACTTGTAGTTTGAAATTTATGATAGGAGCACTTAAAATTTGAAAACGCTCTTTGCATAAAAAAATTAACTTTCGTTTGACAAGCGAGTCCCCAGCTAAAAACAGATTAGACACATAAATTAGGTCTAGGCTTAATACATATTAAATATGTATAGAATATGAAGGTAAATAGTTCGGTTGCTCGGGCAACTTTTTATATGGCACATAAATAAAGTAATTTGTTCGGTAATACCAACAAATAGCATGCATAAATATATATATATTATATATATATATATATATATATATATATATATATATATATGTATATTAAAAGGAAAACTTAAGAAACGAAAAAGTTGGATAAAGTTTTCTTAGAGCGGGCAAAAATCGAAGCGTAATCAAAGTGCTGAAATGCAAACAAATGCCTAACTAAGTAAGCGTAAGGGCTTCTGTTTCACATAGTGTATGTGGGTGTGTCTGTTTATGTGCGTGTGCGTGGGAGGCGCGTGTGCGGTGTAACCGGAAACAACAACCAGTTACGTGACTTTTATATTTTCAACGCATTTCTGCTAAGTCTTTGATACGATTTGCATGAACTGCGATGGATGGAAAGAGTGAGAGAATAAGCCGAAGAGATAGAGAGAGAGAGCGGACCGAGAACTTTTCTTCTTTGGCTGCAGCAGAAGGTCAAGATTGAATCGTCTGCACCGCATGCATAGACACGGTTGTTAGCGTTAGGGTATCCAATTATTCGACTAATTAAAAAAATTGTTCTGTGCACAGCAAACTCAATTAGGCCAAATTGGCGTGTCATTAATGTCAATTGGCAACGTAGTGTAGGGAGGGGGCTGTGTGCTCACAGTGTGGCAAATGACAATGAATAGGCGACTTGCAAATGGCAAACAACAAAATTAGCGCATGACTTTCACGCGTAAAATTGAAAATCATTGCAGCAACACCTGCCACTTGAGGCAAGTAGCTCTTGCCACCACACTCACACACACACACACACAGACACACACACACAAAAGGCATTACGTGATTTTCGTTTATGATTTCTGCTTACAGCTTAAGCACTTCCGTTTCCGCCACAATGAGCACAGCAAGCTGCCGCCATTTTGACTGCATAACGCACACTCATATATATATATCTATATATATATATATATATATACAGACGAGTACACATACATGTATACTCGGCCCTTGTCTTTGCCATAAAAATGAATATTTATGCTACACATTTAGGCGACATAAACATGCTGATATATAAGTATTAGATATGCATGGCCATGATCTGTAGCTGTGTGCGTGTATGTGTTTTATACAGTTGGCATGCATCAAATCGCATCGATTATTGTATACGTGGCAAGTGAAGCCAAATACTATAGCGTGCAGCATCTCAGGGGCTTTAGCACGTGGCGCTGCGTCATTTGTCATGGCCAACAGCAGCCGCTGCCGTTGGAGGGTTTGATGATTTATCATATTTACTTTAGCTACATTCAGCAATAGAGTATAGAGAAATAGTGGAAAAAGAGAGCAAGATGACAGGAAAGAGCGAATTTGGGAGAGAAAGAGAAAGAGGACTGAAGTCAGGTATGGTATGCTGCACAGGTGCAAGAGTTCAGCATCGTAACGCAATTTGTTGCTTAGCTGTCGAGCAGCGTTTTATGACAGCACTAGAAATAAGGGCGAGCAGCAGGACAACGTTACCAGCTGGCCAGTCGAGAGCGAGAGCATGCACTCGTGAGCATATTGTATATGTGTGTGGGTGTATGTAAGTGTGCTTAGCTTACAGGCTGGCTGCAGTTGTGTGTGTGTGCGAGTGCTAAGTCTCATTTAAGTGCTTTGCATAATATTCAAAAGCACTGAAAACTCACGTAAAGTGCAGCTTATGCTTATGCAGCTTGTTGGCTATAAACTCATCATTTCATATAAGCATGGAAGTAGTCATAGCATCAATGCTGATTAAAGGGATAGAGGAGTCATTTGCATTAGTAAATTTCAACTTAAATTTTATAAATTAGACCACATTAGTGTAATCAAACAAATAAAATTCAACAATTTTATATAAATTTAAATTTATTAAATATAAGCATAAAAATACATATATAAATATTATTTGCTATCACCTATATAATTATTCAATTTGTTGTAGTATGTTTAGTATAATTGCCACTGACGTACGCCAAACCTAATGTAGTGTATTCTACAATATATACAATACATACGCAAACACATCAGCATCCAGTGCAATTGGAAACCGGTCGACCACTTATGTATGTGTGGACGGACCAAGGCGCTTGAGAAATGCAGCGTCTGCACTTTGCCACTTACCGAGCCAATGGTTGCCTTATGTATATGTTGTATGTATATGCCTTAGGTATAAACATATATACAAACAAAAGTAATACATGCTCTTGCTGTCTAGCTTCAGAGCTATATATATAAATATATATATAAGAGTACTATGTTCTTTAGGCTAAGAACCAGTATATGAATGAAATCGTAAGATCATTCGATCAAAACCAACAGATCAAAGCATACGCTTCTGTTTTCCTTCTAAAACTATATTATATAAAACGTTGTCTGTCTTTATAATCCGCTTATTCAAATCTAAGCAATCTACTTTATAAAATGCATATATTCACATTTAATCTGTATTAATTATTATGCTCATTTGCTCCACAAATAGCAACTGCCATTAAATCTACACATTTAATTTGAAATCTCTTTTGAAAACGGAATGCTTTTCAACTTATGTCTACTCCAAAGCTTTTCGCTTCTTCATATAACTAGCACTAATCACTAACACAAACATACAGATATATATATATATATATATACATTGGCCGAGCAAAGCAAGACGAATTCATAAGCCACATAATAATGTGGCTGTCATTTTGGAATTTAGATTTGCTAATGAAAAGCCATTTTAAAATTGATTTAAAATCTCAGCCGAAGCTATAAATTAAACCAGCCACACAAACACACATACTAGCAAACTAACAAGAGCACACGCACACACATACACAGAGTGACTGATGCATTGACATTAATAAAAATCAGCAAACAAATCGCATAAATTATTTATGAGAGATATTAGGTTGCCTCTGGGCTGTTGTTGCTCCAACTGCCGCCGCCTAATTTTCAAACGAAAAGCGCACATCAAACGCTTAATTGCGCACACAAAATGGCGCCGAGCACATGGAACCATTTCCTGTTACGTTTGCCATTGCCCACAGCTATTTAAAAGTGCTGTGCAACGAGGAAAGAAATTTTCGCTAACGAACACCGAAGCATTTTAATCCTTTGAAATTGATCTAAGAGATTAGGAAAATTATTGAATTATTATATTATATATAAAAGAAATTAATTTAAAGTATTTTCTAGTCCGAAACATAAATGACAATAATATTTATTTTACTTATAGGAGTTTAGGAAAATTACTGAATTAAAATGATAATAATATTTATTTTATTTATAAGAGATTAAGATTTATAAGAAATTAAGCAAATTAAAAGAAATTAATATAAAGTATTTTGTTTTCGAAAACTTAATAAAAAAAAATATTTTCTAATTTATAAGAGATTAAGAAAATTATTAAATTATTAAATAAGCAAACTAAAAGAAATTAATATAAAGCAATTTCTCTCCGTAATATAAATGTCAATAATATTTGTTTTATTTATAATATTCAAATGTATATATATATTTTATAATTTCCTTTTTATACAATTTCATAATCTTAACATACAATTGATTGTTTTGATAGGTTTTACGTTTAGTGTTAATGCATTAAAATTTACTTCTTAATCAACAATTTGTATAAATTATAATAGGCTCGTAGAAGATAAGGTAGGAAACTGACTATTCTGCAGAGTATATCAAAATCAGATGTGGCATAAATCCAAAAAAAAAAAGTAACAAGTAAGAAAGCTCTAGTCGGGTCTGCCCGACTACGAGATCCCCTGAACCAAGTCCGAGGCAGTGTTTTAAACAATCTAGCTTATATCTTTTACCGGTACATATTACCCTCTGCGTGCACCCACACACGCACACATATACATACACAAGCACGCGCGCCGCTTACTGCGTAGATGATTTAGCGGCTACGCTTGGGCTGCATTCTATGCAGCATTATGAGAAATTCATTGTTAAATAACTTCGGTTCTAGATCTACTTTCTTAATGAAATTTTCAGGACATAATATTGACATCTAGAGGTGTATATATACGAAATCCCAACTCCCTAGTATTTGAAATACGTTTTTTCCACTTATGGGGCTAATGGGGAGAGGTATCCAAAATTTAATAAGTTTATTATCTGTATTTACATCACAGCAACCTACATAGTCAATTTGGCGTCTCTAGGTATTATGGTCTAAAAGTTATAGCTTAAAAACAAAGTCAAAATATCGATTGTTATCGATAATAAGGAAATAGGATGAGTTATCGAAAAAAAAAATAAACTTGTACTGCGTATGGTATACAAGAATATATATCTAAAATCTCAAATCTCTAGCTTTTGTGGTTTACGAGATCACTGCGTTCATACGGACGGACAGACGGACAGACGGACAGACGGACAGACGGACAGACGGACGGACGGACAGACGGACAGACGGACATGGCTAGATCGACTCAGCTCGTCGTCCTGATCAAGAATATATATACTTTATGGGGTCTGCCACGCCTCCTTCTGCCTGTTACATACATTGTCACAAAACCATTATACCCTGAATTCCCATTTTCAATGGGTTCAGGGTATAAAAATATTTATGCTGCAAAAAAAAAGAGCATAAATAAGTGACTGTAATCGATGGATGGGAAGGAGAATAAGCTTCAATGCTGCGCTACAGTTGATTGCTTTATGCGTGTGTGTGGGTGCCAATATGTGTGTGCGTATGAAATAATATAGACGATTAAGCGCTACGCAAGGCATGTGTCGTAACACACACACACATACCCAGACTTACAGAGAATTGGCAGTGAATGGCAATGTGTTTGCATATTGAGTGCTTGAGACGATTTGTGGCCTTTAATGTGCCAGCGTGGAGCTACATAAGTAAACGGTAAATGTAACTGTAATGCTTATGTATAAGTACGGTGTGTGTGTGTGTTATCCTGCCTGGCTACGGGCGTGTATCTGTGTGTGTGTGTAATTTGATCGCCAAGCATGCTAAAATGGCAAGAGCTTTACAATTCCACGCATGCTGAGGCGGTGCGGCGTCAGCTCGCCGCTGCTTATTTATTTATTTGCTGCTCAAGAGTTGGATGTGTGTGTGTGTGTGTTGAGGTGCGCTTTAATCGAATCAATAATTCAATTTGCGGCATAATTTTCGACGCTGATTTTGATTGATTTACACTCATTGCAGTTGGGGCACGGCACATGCGGCGTATGCGTAGTGCGCCAAAACGGAATCCGGAGTATCGTGTGACACTTTGTGTTGTCGACTTGAATCGTTTTCTAAAGCAGCCCTCAACAAAAATAAATTTGTTTGCTTAACGTGATCGATGTCTTTGTGGTTGTTGTCACGCAAAATAAAAAAATACATAAGAAAAAAGTAGGCAATGCTTTTTGTGCGATTCGAACGATTTTTAGGCTGAGTAGTAGGCAGCAGCTACATCAAAGCACATTAGTTTGTATGGGCACACAAATTGGTTAGGCAGGCACTTTGCACACCAGCACACACCCATACACACACGAGCACACTTGTACGTACTCACACACACACACACACACACACACCTGCATGCATATCAGCATCTAAATCTGCCGTGTGCTCCATTTTTCGTTTGGCAAAAACAAAAGCTGACGAATATAACAGCGCTAAAGTGGGCTAACGTTGAGTGCAAAGCCACCTGCCCCTGCCACCACCGCCGCCAAACTTGTCGCCGTGGGGCATTGCAAAAGCTGACATATGGGGCGGGATGGTGTGGAGCAAGGGGCTGCTAGATAGCGCCTGATATGTCACGCTGGTTTTGATGGCGGCACTTTTTGTCTATGCCCAATCAAGGCTGAAGTCCTTGTAACTCCGGGCCAAGCAGATTTTGCTGTTGCTTGTCGCGCTCCTATCAAGTTTCGCATTCAACCGGCGGCCATTTTGTTAGCTTTGACATATGACAAAAGCAACAATTTGCACCGTTTCGCCGTTGCCTGCCTCTGTGTGAGTGGGTCGAGTGCTAAGCTCATTTGGCTTAGAACCCACTTGCTTAATTACAAATACCGGGAAAATCTACAACCGAGGCCCCCATGTTGCCAACGCAACCCATCGCGACGGCCAATCTGCCACGCCCCAAATCTTGAGCAAATTATTGAAATTTAATGGGCAAAAGTTTGCACTGCGCCTCTCATAATTACAAAATCAATGAAATTCGAAACAAATTTTCTATGCACTAATTACATAAAGTTTTCTCAACAGCTGCTTATTATTATCTACAGCTAAATATAGATCTAATTATAAAAGGGCTTCAAAGCACCCACACACACACAATTTCAACCTAAATAGTACAAGGAACTAAAGAGCCTTTCAATCAGTCAAGAGTCGATGCTGCTAAACCAAACGATTTAATATCTCTGACAACAAAAGCGACAAACAAACTGAGAGCTTGCAGATGCTTGCCAAATAAAAATCGATTTTGTTTTGTCGCTGGCAGCACTCGAAAGAGCGGGGCAGAGGCACAAATAAAATAAAGGACACGTAACAGGCAGTGAGACAGATTGAAAGACAAAGCTAATAAAAAAGGCAGCGATAGCAGAAGATGCCAGCAACAGCAAAGGCACCAAAGGGAGCTGTTGCTGCAGGATATCGCAAGTGAGGCACCATTCAATGTTTTTTTGCTATTTGATGTTGTGTTAAAGCTTTGCGTCCAGTTTGCCATGCTTCCAGTTGCCAGACAGTAAATACATATACAAACAGACACGCAGACATTGCCATGGCCACTTTAGCTGTTGCAAAGTGCCAAAGGTCATGGAATTTATTTATTAGCGATTGCAGATAAAATTGCGCACAAATGTATTAACTAATTGACACTGGCCGTTGACTGCTGCACTGTGGGGCCAAATATGGAGTATTACATCAAATTGAGTGTTTTTTTTTGTCTATTTAGCTTAAATGCATCTGTGTTGAATTTGCGAAGGAGTTTATTGAGTCTCTGTCTTGTAACATTGAAAAGTGAAAATCTGCAAAAAATTTATAACTAATTTGTGATAAAGTGCCATAAAGAAGTTGATGTATTTCGGCTTAAGGAAAAATATATAAATGTATAAATATATGATAAGCAAACCTTGACTTCCGAGCGGTAAAGTCCCTTTACTGGATATTATACTAAAGATTCTATGTCTTTGATTTTCTAAAAGGAAAATCTCAAAAATGTAGCTCAAATTGAATTTTCCTTATTGATGCCAATGACAAGCGGCACAATGGAATGTGCTTTGTTTTTATTGTAGCACATATTATGCAATCTTCTCTACTCTGCTGATGAACAAATGTCGAAGGTGTGTCGCTGGGATTGAGACAATTCATTTTCTGTTTTCGATTAAGTTGAGATAAGACTAATGATCGATTGCATTGAGACAAATGGACAATTTGTGAGAGATGAACTGGCCCTCATTGTCATTAGTTTGTTTGGCATTTACATATCGATTGTATGTAGAAAAAGAGAGAGAGAGAGAGAGGGAGCTATGCTATGGAGCCAATGCTCCAGTGACACTTCAGTAACGAACGGTAATTAATGACAATGTCGGTTTTGTGTTGGATTTGCCGATTGCAGTCTCAATTCAACAACAAAAAACAAACTACATGTATATTCGATTACATGTTCATATATTATACAGATAAAACTAATGCCTTGAGCTACTGTAACGCTGACCTCATTAACAGTTGCGCAACTCAATCAGAGTTTCGAATATAGCGTTTCGCAAAGGGTGACCTGTCACAGCAGCGAGTCATTTGTGCTCCTTTGCTGATGCTGCAGTTATATCCTTGTCCGCGTAAACGTAAAGCTAGAGGACAATCATCAAAGTGCAGCGACATATTGAAACTTGACAAACAGTATGCTGATGGGAATTCCAGTAAACGTGGCTCCCAAAGGATTTTAGGTAGATGGGTGGTGTATGTGTGTGTGTGTGCTCTGTGTGTCGCACGCAAAATATGAGCCTAGCAGCGCGTGTCTAGTTTCAAAGGCTTATAACCTGTGCGATGGCTGCCCTCGCTGTCTGTCAACAACGCCCACGAACAGTGTTGCACGCAGCTGGTTGTCAAAGAGGTGAGGGTGGGGTAGAGCGACAGTAGCTTGTGCGAGGGCGTAGCCAGGACTTGCACAGCCTCTTTGGCTATTATAAATCAAAGTCAGAGCAGAGGCGTTTACAGCTATTTTGCCTATGCGAAATTAGTTACGTAAATCCCAACACGAGAACGCACTTGACTCAACTGTCTAAACGTGCAGCAGCCGCAGCAACAAATTAGCCAAAAAGTAGAAGCTAAAAGTAAAAAGTTATATAACCAAAAAAAGATAGAAAGAGACAGAGCCAGAGAGAGAGAGAGAGAGATAGCGAGAAAGCGCAGTGAGAAATGAAAATGAAAGCAGCTTAAACGGCAGGCGGCTGCTCAACTATGCGCTTAACACGGAGCGTATGTGTAATAAACCAGCACTAACACATGTCCCAGCTCTACTGCACACCCACACACACATTCACTGAAACCCACATAGACATATGTGTCGCCTTGTCTTTTGGGAAATTAAAGCGTGTGGGGCAAAAAGTGCCAGGCTTCATGTTAATTTTCATTAAAATTATATTAACTTGTAACGTGGCTGCTGCTGCCGTAGCCCACAGCTCACAGCGCATAGCACACAGGACACAGGACACAGCACACAGCACACAGGACACTGAACGCAGGACGTAGCATTGCTCAGGATGGCGACAAATGTTTTTAGTGTCCTTGCAAGTTTGTCGTGTGTGTGTGTGCAAATCCTGCGGGACACTTAAAATATTTAAATGCGCAAAATAATAAATTAGCAATTTTCCAAACTAAACGACAAACACAAAAACTTTGCCACTGCCTCTTTTTGGGGGTAAGCCTAAATATCCTGTGTTGTCCTGGCCCTTGGCCAGTTTGCCCCCGTTTCAGCCCTGGCCAAGTCCTTGTCCAAAGCTGTCTGACACATTACATGACAGCGCAGGATCTGAGTGCCCCAACTAGGTCAGCTGCACAATTATTCCCCGGGTAATTAGTAAATAATAAAGTCATTAGTTTAATAATGAAACTGAGCTCGCTCGAGTTATTTATATGTAAATATGATAAAAAATGGCTGAGTAGAATGGGCCTATGCAGTGAATTGGGAATAAAAAAGAAACTGGGCCTTTATTTTAAAAAATATTCAAAATTTATGAGAATGTTACAAATGAAAATTTGAGTAAAGAAAAGCAATAAAAATGATTTTAATTGAATTAAATTGGACATCAGTTAAATAACATAAATATAAGCTGCTGATGGCATTCTCTATTGATTTCTGCAAACAATTTTGCTATCTTAAAGCAGCATATTAGATTTGTACCTTATAAAAATGAATACAGAATATCTACCATGGGCTACCATTTACCAATATCTACCATTTGACCAACTATCACTATTTCTTATTTCTTTTTAGCAAAATACTGTTAGTATTAAAATAGGACAACTGCTGAATTCCACACATCTGTCATGATTGTCAGAAGAATTCTTTTGGATAAATACGTATACGCCGCGTGGTAGTACGGCTTCAATAATGTCCTAGGTGTTTGTTTGATGGCAATGGCTAACGTGTGCTTTATGAGTCCTTCGCTGGCAATGGCCATTTATTATGTTGGCATATAAACAATATTTTATTTAACATCATTGTCAGCCTGCCGGTGCGTGTGAGTGTGTGCTTGTAAGTAAAAGACTATAAAAATTGTCAGCTTGGCTTCGCTGCGCCACTGCGCGGACTCTGAGCACTGTGCTGTGAATTATTTCACGCTTTGCTTTATTATAAAACACTTTTATGTTTATGTCTTCATATAACCCAAGCATTTTGAGTGTCGTTGCACACACAACACACAGTTGCTCTCTCACACACACACGCACACACATACACACATAGCTGATATACACATACTCATGCGCACCGCAGCTTCCGTTTCCGCAGCGACATGCGGCATTGTTTCTGCTTGGCGCCTTGACTTTGCTCTGGCTCTTGGGCTGCCTTTTCATAGCGGCTGCCACTTGTGCTGTAAACATAAATTTGATGCGGCCAGCACATGAAGCATTTTGTGGCAGCCACCGCGTGACAATAAAGCGCATCATAATAATAACCGGGACACACAAACCTATCAAAATCAATGGGCGCGTCAGTCTGGCTAGAAGAGCAAAAAGCTTAAACGAACGCCCCCTCAGACATAGAGTATATATGTTTAAATATATTCCAGGGTTGGGAAGAGTAAAAGAGAGAGAGAGGAAGAGAGACAGTGTAAGGTGGGCTTTTAGTGTCTGAAGGGCAAATAGGTGCAGATAAAAATGCGCGTCAGTTAATTAAAACAAAACATTTTCAATTATAAGCGGGAGGGTGCATTGCTGGCGGGAACTGCAGCTGCTGCTATGCACAGCAGGCAAGACTCATACACATCCTCCCACATATCACACACACACAGTGAGAATTTAACAAAACAAGCGGCTTTCACGTTTCGGTGCGCAAGTTTTGCTTGTTATTGCAGAATGAAAAAATGCAGCATACTTATGTGGGCACCAGCTGCTGTATGCATAGGTATGTGAGTAACTCTGTGTATGTGTTGAGTGTGTGCTGCTGTGCATGTGTGCGTGCATGCAATGGCAAGAGTTATTGTCATTGCAGCTGTTGCTCCTGCTGCTGTTATTGTTTTTATTGCACTTGTTTTCACAGCACGATGTCAACAGGCAACAGACAAGAGCCCCATGAATATATTTAAATAAAAACACTTAATGTGCTTGCTAACAAATTTAAAGGACGAATTAATGGCTGTTTGAAATGCAATTATCATAGAGTAAAGAGTTTAATCTTACCTAAGAAAATTGAAATATATTTTGCGAAAATATTTACAAATGTTAACCTAATTTATTCTACAATTCTCAATTAATTTTATATTGTTTTTACATTAATTAACTATATTATATTAAGCAAAGTTTATAAAATTTCTTTTACTACTCAAAAATTGATTTATTTAAAATTTAATTGGACAGGCTTTGCTTTGCTTCGCAATAAAATAATTGCTAACCGAATTTATTTTCCAAAGAAATATTCAGTTCATGTCTGAATACACAATCAATTTACAAATTAAGTCTTGCAAGGGCAGGCGGCAATTTCTCAGAAATGGCTTTCTCATTTCAGCTGCCAAAAACGATTCTAGGCAACACGAACCACAATACAATTTCAGTTTACATGGCAGCTATCTGAAACTGTAACAATCAATCAATCAGTGAAAACAATCATCATGATTAACTCGTGTCCATTTTAATTAGTCGCACACATACACGCACACATGATGGCGAGTGTGAAAAAGTTGTTAGCACATTGTCCGAATACCACAGGCAATCGTTTCGCCTTTGGCCATGTGAGCTGCTTAGATTAATGGGCCCAGTGAGCTACAAAACTGAGCCATGTGCACGTGCATGTCGCTTATCGGTTTGAACCCTCGTCCATTAAGGAAACATCAGTCGGTCGGTCACATGTGTCTATATATAAGTTTGATATTGTCGCAGACTCATAATATTAAACACATATTTCTTTTTGTTTAATCACAGAAAATCCACAAAATAATCCCCAAAGCCCAAAAGTTGCATATTATAAAAATAAAAAGACTGAAATAGCGTCTAAGTGCGCCATAGATAAACTCTGAGACCCAGACAGTCCCCTATACAAACAAGCTAACCACCCACTCTCTAACTCTCACCCTCGCACATTCGCGGTGCCTATGTCTGTGTGGAAGACGCAGACAAATTATGGACAAATTACGTCGACCTGGAAATGAGCAACGGCCGTGTGGCGGCCATGGAGCTCCTGCTTCATTATATGCGCCGCAATAGATGCGCCCTTATTGTCGCACACCCCACTTTGGCACCCACCTGCCACCCTTAGCCGCGCTTTGTTGGCGTGCGTTTGTCGACTGTTTGGTTTTGGCTTTGGCCTGGCTATATTTAAGCCGGAGGAAGTCAGCGCGAGGACTTTGCTCAGCCGGCTGGTTAGCTCTATTTTTTTCCTCTCATATGTGCATTGTGGATATATACATAAGTGTGCGTCTATGTCTGTGTGTGTGTGTGTGTGTGTGTGTGTGTGTTTGCTATGGCCTTTTTTGCCGCAACCATTTCCGGTCGCTTGTCGCCATTTTTATAAAGCGAGCCTTTGCCGCTGTCAAGTTGCTGATTTCA
Source organism: Drosophila gaucha (assembly GCA_035045545.1). Lineage (NCBI taxonomy): Eukaryota > Metazoa > Arthropoda > Insecta > Diptera > Drosophilidae > Drosophila > Drosophila gaucha. Next base: position 897,701 of record JAWNOY010000176.1, on the reverse strand, counting down.
TTGCGTTTTTTTTCAGCCCTCCCTTCTCAATAGCCACGCCTCCGCCGCCCCATTGACAGTTTCTTTTTTAATTTAACAACATGGCAAATATTTAGGTCGCTGCCACGCCCATTGGACTGCGCTTAATATTAAAAATGCAATTCAACAAACATTTCTTCAGTGCCAGCTGCAGTAAAAATAAAAAAAAAACTTACTGAAAAATTTCGAACGGAACGATTTTTCGGTATTTTCTGATTTTTTTTGTCGTTCGGGCACACTTTATTTTATTTAGTGAGATTCAGTTGAGCGTACAGCCAAAATGAATGGGGGCTTGGCCGGAGCAGGGCTGACCAGCTCGCGGCAACGGATAAGCCTTGTCGGCCTTTTGCCGGAAATTGAGGCAGCAGCGAAAAAAGCGAGCAAAGGGAAATTGTTTCAACTGCAGCTGCAGGTGCAACATTTGCAGCTGAGTTTCGGATTTTTTCTTCATCATTTTCTGTTGCCTCCATTTTGGACAAAATGCTTAAGTTGAGTCGGTGGCGCGAGGGCGTTGTAAATATAAAACATGAAATATTCACGAGACAGGCTTTTAAAATATTGCTTAAAATTGTATGCTGCAGGCGTGGTAGAGTGGGTAGAGCTGGATGAAGAGCGAAAGGACGCTGAATACTGAGAATAAGGCCATGCGGGCTGAGTTTAATTGAAGTGGCCCCAAGGGTAGACATTTGTGCTTGAGCAGCCTTAACAAAGAAATTCTTGCTAAAGAAATCAATAGAGAAGTCTTTGTGTAAAATTAATGATGGATTTATCAATTTTTATATATATATAAGTGTAGTAAGAGAAATATGGATTTAATTACTAATTTCATATATTTTTGCCTATTGCAAACAAATAAAACAATCCATAAAATACTCTTCATTTGTCAACTATCTTTAGTTTTGTGTATTGAATGAAGCTATTTGAATGATCAAAAGCAGCTGCCACAAAATGTAAATTTTGCATGCAAATGTAAGGAAAAGTAGCGATGGCAAATAGGAAAAGGAAAACCTCAACAAGTCAACGTCACGAGCACGAAAAACCAATGACAAATCGCAGCATTTGTCAGTTTGAAAAGCATGTCAAGCGACTAAATTACCGTTGTATTCCCGTTTGTCTATTTCACTCGCACACACATTTGCTCCCGCTCCTGCTCTTGCTTATTGATTTCGCCATTTTTCAAAAAGTTTCCTTGGCTTTCCTATGCTCTACATAGTCGCTTTTTGCATTGCCATGTCGCTGACTTTGCTTTGTTATAAAACTCAACCGCAATTCATTTGAATTCAATTGTAACAACAAAGCGTGTGTGTGTATGTGTGCGTGTGTTTGTGTGTATTGCACTTCCGGCATGGCTGCTAGCACACACAAAAAGCCAAAGCAGCTGTGTCAACTGTCGGCGCCCCGGCTAAAAGTCTTGCATTATGCATTTTGCTAGCAAAATTTAATGTGATTTAGACGTTCAGACAGAGACGCAGCTAGTGTGGGGCGTAGAAAGAGATGCCACCAAAATGCTCGAGGGGTCATGAGCTAAGTTTATTGTGCACATTTAAATGAAATTGCTGCGCTCAATTTATGCGCTAAACGCCACAAGGCATTCACACACAGCCACACGGCCATTCACAGAGACTCTCACAGATATACACTGGCAAAAAACTTCACCACAAAAGTGGAAGCAGCCAGCACATTTCACTGCACTCGCTGCTCATTCATTTCAATTCGTCCTTTTTTGTTTTCTTTTTTTTTTTTTTGCTGTTTTGTTAGGCGCAATAGTTTTATGAATATCGTTTTGCTTTTTCACTTGTTATTATTTGTGGTGTTGTTTTTGCTGTTGCTTGTTAGTCTGTTTGGCTGCAATGTGTGCATATTGTTGGCATAATTGAATGCTTTTTGTTGCCACCAAGTTGGCCACGTTTTTTGCTCGCATGTGCAAAAGTCTAATGTGACATTTGTTGACTCTTTTACAGGCGATTTTAGTGCATGTGTCTAAGTAACTAAGCGAGTGGCTTTAATTTATGCAGAAATATGTTTTTTGCCTTTAAGGGTAAGCACTCTTAGCTACATACGAGGGTTTTTAATCCTAAAAGAATCTATAAGAATATTCTTTCTGAAGCTCACACCATAATATAAAATAGCATCAAAGGCCACATTTTCTTTAAAAGAGTGTAAATTAACTCTGCTTAATTAACTCCTGGTTTTGAAGTGAAAAGCAGCTGCTAATCGCGCCAGTACTTCAACTTATCTTTTAATCATTATATTTTGCGGCTTTGGCTGTACTTTGACTATGAAAGTTCCCACTAGTTGCAAATAAGTAGCACTAGTTTGACACTAGTTAGCAACTAACAACTACTTAGCCGCAAGTTCGCAGCTCCTCGCAGTCTCTCTCTCAATAAACACTTGCACAGCTCTTAATAACCCAATGCAAACTTAGTCAAGGCAGCACAACTTGGCAAATGGGGGAACTAGCTGTGTGTGTGCGTGTAAGTGTGGGTGTATGTGAGTCCACCTTTCGATGCTTGATGCTAGCAGAAAGTTGGGCTCTCTGAACTTGGGGTTGCGACGTGGCAGTCACCGGAATGTCATGCAAGTTTATCAGCTTGTTCGAGCTGCGTGTTAAACAAAAAACGTGGCGAAACTTTCAAGTCAAAGTTTTCATGACTCCTTTGTCAATTACCTATAGTTGGCAAGAAGAGGCTGTCAGCTAGAAAGGCCTGGCGCAAACAGAGAAAGATATACATATACATGTATAAGCAAACAAGAGAGATAGAGAGACAGAAAGTACATACATATGAGCATGTGTCTGAGTACCTGAGCACAATTTGAACCTATTGACATTTCGATTGCGTATAACTGGGATGACTTCATCTGGCATGTTTACATGGCACGTGCGGCACACAGCCACACAGGCACGGGCCCGGGCTCCTGTGTCCTACTCAATTAATGCGCTGTGCAAAAAGTTTCTTGTATTTGGGGTTCTTTTTTTTGGGCTATTCATTTGTTTAGGCGAGACTGGTCTTGTATATAATTTACGAGCCTAGTGTGTGATGGTCGGACGGGGCTAATCTATCATTATTGATTGGCATTGAGTTTTCCCTCTATATTTCCAGGCATTATGTAATGGCCGGCAAATGGTTGGTCATTTATTTATAGCTGAATTCCCGAATGGAACTAGCTGATATTTCTTCTATGTTAACCACATAATTCAACGATTTCTTTTTTCTCTTTCTAATTGCAGTTGTGGACTGTTGTACAACGCTTGCAGGCACTGTGGGGAGCACATAATTTCAGTGTCAGCATGCTGTAAGGATATCAAATACAATTTCAAGCAGCAGAGAGAGAGAGTGAGAGAGAGAGAGAGAGAGAGAGAGAGGAAGCGCAACCCAAAATGTGCAACACGTGCGCGCTTTATTTTAAATATTTATAAACGCACACACACCCCGTCTGCGGGAGAGTGTGCGTGAGTGTGTGTGTGTGTGTAGGAGTGGAGGGAGGCGTGCCACTAAAGTTGCTTCGTCGCCTCGTCAAATTCTATTAAAAATTCATCTTAACGGTTATGTGTTTTGACAAAAACACAACAAAAAATTAACAAAAGCAACAAAAGCAAACACTGTGTAAAGAACAAACAACAACATCAGCTGGAAAAGGGCGACTGTTTGTAAATATTTAAATGAATTTATGTGCAGCGCAAAAGTTTTTAATTAAGTGAAAAAATTGAAGCAACAACAAAAAGGATTGAAGCAAAAGAAAAAATAACATAAAAAAACATCAAAACATTTTAAAACCAGCACGAACAACAACAACGAGTACGAAAATTGTCACCGACACACACGCAAAAAGCCAGCAAATCATTTGGCCCCATATGTGTGTGTGAGTGTGAGTGTGTGCATATTTGAAATGATGTTTGCATAAAGCGAAGCAAATTTATTTGCATTTTTTATGCCCATGTAGCCGCTCTCCACCTGTACAGTACATACCACATACACAGAGAATTTACGTGTTACATTTACATTTTGCCATTTCGCACAGTGAGTGAGAAAAACGAAAAGAGCAGCCGAAATAAAATGGGGTCCACCATGAAATGCACACCGTTCATTTTGTGCCTCATCATTGGCACCCTGCGCCTCACCGGAACCGAGACACACGAGCATGCCGATGGCTATAAGCCAGGTAAGCATACAAAATTCCCATAATACCTATAATAAAATACATATTATATAGAGAAAATGTGAATACTATATGTATTAAAGATATATTACAAAAAACATTGGTAAAAACAATTATTATTTATATATGGTATATGAGAATTTATTTTCCTTGATTTCTTTGGTGGAAAAAAAATGTAATTAAATTTTTTTAAATTTAATAATAGTTTATATTAATTAACAACACTTTCAATTGTCATCAAAAAAGTATCTGAATATATAAATAATATTATAAAAATTTTGATATATTTTTATATATAAAGAATACTTATAGTCTATATTAATTATGTAGGCTAATTCATTCATAATGCGATAAAAACGATGGAAGATGTATATTTATATTTAAAATAAAATTTTACTTACACATTAGTCGAGGCTTATTAAAATCATTTAAATTTATATATATAAATATGGGTACGCTTAGATTGCTGAAATTATGTGCATAATCCTAGTCAATTTTCATATTCTACTTTAAACGAATTCAGTTCATAGCTGTATTGATATAGAAATTGATTGGAAGCCTCTGAATACTTTGAATTTAAATTTAAGTTACAAGAAAAAACAATACAAAGTCTCCTTAACAATCGAATAAAACTTCTATGTATACGTCGGGGAGTTAATGAGATTTCAGGGTTGTGTTGTATTTTCTTCCATCTTGTCACTAATATTTGTGCAGCGAGTCTCAGCGTGCTTCTCTGTCGACATTTTGTTTCTAACTGTACTATTTCATAGACACTCATCTTAATACAACCACATTTATCTTCATTGTTGTCTCTCTCACACTGAGCCACACTCGACGACAGCAGTCTTTTAGTGTACAACTTCACTCAGGTAATGTATTACACAATACAAGAGGCATACTTCAAGGAGTATAAACCGACATTTCCGACATATACATATATATTTGTGTTTACATGAACTCAAAGGGTATCTGCTGGTTAGGCACTCTCGATTCACTGCAGTCTTACTTCATGGCTTTAGCACGCTTTCAGGTTTACATTTTAATTAAAATTATTTATTTAAGCACTTCCACATTTGATTGTTTTTAAATATTTGTGTACATTTTGCGCCGAGAACCATATTTAATTGATTTTTTTGTACTATTCACGAGTCGTATTTACATTGCTTATAATTCCATTGAGTTTCGTTTGAAAAGAGTATGAATGTGTTCTCCTTCGGCTGACAGTAAAAGCTGTGAGCACTTAACATATTAAGTTTAATTATCCAGCTGAAATATAAAATTTTAATTGCTCGCTTAAAACTTTGTTTGAGGCCTTTTTGTTTAGCCAAATTCAAGAAGCTGTTAGGAGAGAAGTTTGCCGTGCTGTTAGTATAGCAAAATGTTGATATGCATAAGTGGGCGTCATGCGTTTAAAAGACTATAAAAAGCAAACTTTTAAAATTACCAGACAGTAAAACACAAATATAGCATACAGAAAGCTGCTAGAACTTTTTATTTAAACTCGTTTAAGAGTTAAGTTTTTTATCTGATTTTTCTGAGCGATTTGATGAAGTGAGATTATGTACTTCTAGCTCATCAGATAATTTCGAATTATATCAAGTTGCTTCATCATTTCAAGCTCTCAAAAATAGAAGGCCTTTCGCAGTTGAAATAGTTCTCGTTCATTTATCTTTAATGGACGATTTCTCAATTAAAGAATGGCGTAAAAAAAATTATATTTATATTTAAATATATATAATTATAATTAAAATGCGTTAAATTATTGTTGGTTTTTATTAAATGAAGCATTTAACTGCATTTTGCAGTCTAGTGAAGTAGAACGTTTTTTTATGGCCAATATTTAAAAATGCGGTCATAATTTTTGCTCTTCTCTTTTGTTTGAATGTGTGTATATGTGAGTGTGCAAATGAACAAAAGTTGTCCTGGGCGAAAATGTTAAATTAATAAATATGAAATTATGCAATTTATACAACTTCATTATTAACTTTTTTCAGTATCCAGGAGGCGACATGTGCGCCACTTTTGTTTATGGGTCTTGTTGTTGTTGTTTAATTTTATTTAATTTTATTTTTTTTATAAATGTTCTTGTTGTTATTTCATAGTCACAAATGCAAAGCGTCACCTGCGTCACCTGCTTCATTGAGCGCCCACTGAGTCGGGGCAAGCCACGTCTGGCTTTATCCCTGCGGTGGCTACTTCGACAATGTTGCATAAATTCTCGTTTTTATGTGTCTGCGTTGGACTTTACATTAGCTTCTACTGCTGCTGTTGCCTGTTGTTGTTGTTGTTGTTGTCGTTGTTGCTACTGCTGCTGATTATCCCCAGAGTGCTATATAAAAATTTGTGCGCTCGCATTTTGTTGTTGATCTCTTATTTTCGTTGCATGTATAAATTTATTGCGCTGTTCACATTTTCGAGCGCCCAGGGAGCTTACATGAAATGAAATGAAGTAAAGTAAAATTGAGTTAACCAAATAATTTTGTAGAGACCGCATGCATAAATAAACTGAACATTCGCTTTAAGCTTTTGCAGAGCATTTGGTTGGGTCTGATTAAAGCAACTGCGCATTTTATACTTTTTGAGGGAAAACGCTTTAATTCCATTACACAACTCTCGTCGCTCGATGGTCGTCGCTATAGCGCTTACATAATAATTAGTAAAATAAATTTCACCTAAACACACAGAAGCGCAGCGCGGCGCAGAGCACAGTGAGACTCGGAAGGTAGTGAGGTTGTGGGAGACAAAAGCAAAGAGTAAACACAAGCAATTCCGGAACCAGAGACTAGGCAGGTAACCAACGTCGAGGGCTTCCCTGGGCAAAAAGGTGCAGCAAATGGCCACGTCAAACGCACGTTCGGGCTTCACTTAGAGTTTGCTATAAGTCCTCAACGTTTGCAAATTATTTTCCATCATTTTTCACGCAAAAAGCGCACAAATTTTAACGTTTGTCGGATACCGGAACCAGCGCAGCGGGGGCCTAACGAGAGCAAGACGTAAACGTCGACAGAGACATAGCGCTCTTGTCAACAGGCCACGTTCGTGCCTGTGTCCATGTCCGTGCTAGTGTCCTTGTCGGTGTCGGTGTCAGTGCTAGCTTTGCTTGGCATGGCAGGCAAGCAGGCAGGCAGCAGCGGCATGGCTACCGGCTGGCCAGGACAGCAGCTGCTCCTCGGGACTGCCAGCACCAAGGAGATACGCTCTAAATGAAATCTAATTAAAGTCTGCACTAAATGTGCAGCCGGTTGCATGCCAGTTGAAGTTGCAAAATTAAATGCTGCGCATGCAAAGCATTTTTCATAGATTTTCTAAAGAGTCAACTTATATTTCTCTTTAAGTTGAAAAACTGTCAAAATTCAAACATTTCTCATATTTTAAACTGTGATGTTAAAACTTATAAATTAATTATGAGTAAGTGTCCGGGGAAACGCTGCAAAAGAAACTTAAGAAGCATTAATGATCTTTGAATTTTTCTGTTCTGATTGCTATTATTTCAATAGCTATATCGATTATTTATATCCAGCTTTGATTATAAAATATTTAAATTCTGATTAAAACTATTTATTAAAACTACTTCGGAATGTAGCTATAGAAACTTTAAAAATAGCTTTGGGCCATCTGGTTGTTTCTTCTTGAAAGATAAATAACATCATCAAATATTTGATGAACAATCAGAAATAAAATGATTTCATTTACACACAGTCTCTGTCTCACACACAAACAGAAAAGTGATGTACATTGAGTGTGTGGCTATATGCAGTGACCACATCAATGTCAAATGCTTTAGAGCTCCACAAGATAAACCCAATCCTACAGCTGGCGAAAGTAGATAGATAGAGATAGGGATAGAGATAGCGATAGCTATGGAAACTACCTGGGGCAGCTGGCATAACATGCGATTTCTAATTCAATTTAGGTGACAGCACATAAATAAAAGAAACATTTTGGAGTTGAAGCGGCAGCGGCTGCAGCAGCCAAAAGCAGAGCAAACGAACCAAAAACTGTAAAAGCAATTCCTTGACAAAATAAAAGGCGCACAAATGTCACATTTCCCAGGCCAAACACAACCACAACTGCAGAACGTTGTACAGCATGAAGGGCGGCAGCAAAGGAAGAGAATTGCGACGAATCGTTTACCAATTTTCTGACTGCTGCAAATCAAACAAAAAACCAAAAACGAAAAAGAAACGAATTGAAAATACAAAAAAGCAAGAAACAGAATCAGCAGCAGCAGAAGCAACCGAAAAAACTTTTTAAATTAACTAAAAAAACACACACACCGAAAGAGAGACAGAAGTGGAGCGGCAGAACAAGAGAGAGTTAGCGTGCGAGTAGGCCAAAATGAGAGAAAGAGAGAGAGAGAGAGAGCACGCGACACGTTGTCGCTGGTGTTGGCATTTGGTTTGAGTATTTTAGAGGAAAGTGGAAAACTTTTAGTGGCATGTTTACAAAATAAACTTCAACTTGCAAAACGACGAACACAAAATGAAAGAGAAGAAAGAGAAAACATAAATAAAGAAAAAGCTGATTGCTACGAAACAGAAAAATAAGAAGATGATTATATTGGGGCCTGGTGCCCATATAGTCAAGTCAGGCCCCATTATTATTGTATATGGCATAACGACTATGACGGCCATCAGCTGACACATATTTTTCGTTGCAAGGTAAGATACACACCCACACACACACCCACTAGCATACCCAGACGTTTCAAAAAAAGTTTTTTTTGGCAACTTTTGTTTGGTTTGTTGTCATTGTGGCCAAAAAAGTTGGTTTTTGTTTCGTTGCGCTGTCGCTGCTGCTTTTTGTGCTGACAGTTGGCAAACAAAGCATAATTTTTAATCTGAATCTGGCCACGCAAACATTGTTACATATGCCATACACATGCACACACACACACACACATACACACATAAATAAGCATACAGTGGCTGCCACACCTGCTACTGGCTTTTAGCCTGATTGTTGATAACCAAAAACAACAAAAAAATTATATTCGTATGGCATTGGACTCGATTCGCTAAAACAATTTTGCACCTCTCTGCAAATTGCGCATACGCAGCGTGTGCCACCTGCACGCTCCGTACCTGCCAACCCGATGAACTAGGTTTTTTTTTTGCTTCCTGCCTTGACCAGCTGAAACGTGACAATATCATCAACTGTGCGCCTTTTCATCGACGCTGAAGCTGCGTGTTTGTTGATTTTGCATTTCATAGTTTCCGTTGGGTTTGCACGTATTTTAACAGCTTGATACTCGCCACACATCATCAGACATGGACCATAAATACAGCTAAACCCAGCTATTGCCATTGCTTTCCAAACGTGATACTTGGCTTGTGTTTAGATATATAAATAGAAAAATTTTGTTATAACAGCTAATAAAACAAATATAGATAACTGTACAAACATAAATTGCAATCTTATTTGTAGATGAAAATACATAAGTGCTTATAATTATTTTATATTATAGCACACATAAAGCAAAGGGCCGTTTTTTTCACTTTAGTCGCGTGTCTGAGTGAGTTATAATTAATTATAATTAATTACTGTCTGTATGTATAAACGCAGCAGTCTCGTAAAATATGAAAGGGAAGAACACACTTCAAACTTAAAATATATATTCTTGTGTACCGTAAGCAGGGCAAATATGGATGTTCCTTATCATCTATAAGAATCAATTTGGTTTATAGAGCGCAATTTGAACAGCATACATTATAAGGGCAACAAATTTCATGTATTTCATGTGGTAATTGTAATGAGTTCATGTATTACGAATATTCAAGTAAACTTTCCACCAAAGTTTAAAAAAGCTGAAACACACTCTGAAACTCAGCTTCCAATAAGAGCTCTCACAAAGTAAGTTAACCAGTTCTATTGTTTCTTCTTCACACTTGAATCTTGAAATGCTCTCTCAAATATTTTATTTGTTTATTGAAAAATCTATATTTTAAAAAAATAATCTTTCGGCATATTTTGTAAAAAAAAGAAGTAATTTCACTTGAAATAAGCTTTAAAATTTGCTGCTCAACTTTGACAGTTAATGGCCGTGGGGCAGTCATCAAACTGACAGTTATGGGGTTGCCTTCGCATCGAGAACGCCTTTGGGTATATTAATATGTAGTTAGTGTGTTTGGGGCAACCGGGCATTGTTTTTGTTCAACTGGCATTTAATGACCACATACAACATGTTATTTGCGGTGCGGCAGCATTTAAAATTCAAGTTCATTGTGTGAGGGCTGCATATATAAATTGACAACAGCTGTTGCTGACAGCCAGTCAGACGACACAGAGGCTCAAAGCGCAAAAGGAAAAGCAAAACAGCACACCAAGCATACCCAAGCTAGACTTTAAATAGCGTTCAGGGGCATATCCGATATATATATCCGGCTGTGCAGCATTAATCAGCAAACAACGTGCTGGATAGACGTTGTCAAAGCTTTTGGTATTTGCAAATTTCTTAACACGAAATTAGTCGCAATAAACAAGGCTAACAAACAAGGTGTGTGGCAGCTGGCAGTTGGCAGTTGGCAGTTGGCAGCTGGCAGCTGGCTGGGGATGGCAGGGGTTGGCGTCTAATCGAAAGCAAATAAAATGCATTGCATACCTGCATACCATAAACTGTCACTTGCATTGTGTGGCAGACCCAGACCTGGCAGACGGCATACGGCATGCAATCCAGACGACACGCCTCCAGCCCCCGCCCAATCAACCAATGTCTGCCGTCCGTCTGTCTGTCTGCATGTCTATCTGTCTGTCTGCCTTACCCTGACAAGCTATAGCTCAGCGTGCGTGTGTTTGAGTGTCTGTGTATCTGTGTGTGTTAGTGTCGCATGCCAAGCCCTCGTTTTGTATGCACCATCGCCTACCAATGCCAGCTGCAGCCTTGCGGGAACCTGGGGCACGGCTATTAGCCAACGTCGCTGTATGTTTTACCATAATTTGCCAGCAGTTTCGGTTGGAGGCAAGTGACACTAGCATGCGCCATCGTTTGTCGTCTCTTATCGAACGGCATATAAGAGTGTGGTTTGCATGTCGCACTCGACTGGAACCCACAATGGCAGCACCCCAGCACCCAAGCCCCTGTCTGTGGCAATTATAAATGCAAAACTCTGCCCCTGAGCTGCATACAGAAATTAAAATTGTTTACCCAAGACATTAATGTGCCACCTATTTACACGTATATTGTTGAATGCACCTTCAAATAGTTACAACGAACTGCTTTTAGGCGACAACTGCCGCACTTTCCATGTAATTGACACAGCACAGGGAGCCAATTGTACGAATTGAAATACGACTGTGAGCAGGGACAACAAAAATGAATTGGTTTTACTTTTTAAAACTGATTTGAGGCCAAACAACTCATGAAATTTGATTGCAATCTGTTTAAAGGGAAAAGTAGTTTTGACATGCAAGTTGAAATATTTTATAAGGTAAAAAAAAAGTTTTTAAAAAGTATTTAAATTGAAAGTAGCAAGGGAATTAGTTATTGGAAGATTTAATCTAGATATGTCGATACTTACTTTTTATTTATTTGTGAATGTTTCATTTAAAGACTACTTTGCTTTTGATATTAAGTTTTATAAAGAATAAGAGCAGGTGTATATATATGCTTGGTCAATGTAAAAGGTTTTATAGGAATTGTCATGAAAGTTGGCAAGATTTCGTATTTAAATTGCAAACAATATATAAATGTCGTACTATCGACATGTGAGACCGCTTTGTGTATGTTATGGAGACTTAAAAGAGACTTTGTGCATTTCAAATTATGTTTGTATAATAAATGTGGATATATCTTAAGTATTGTATATGACTATCTCTACCTACAAGCACATAGACCAATCCATGTATAAGTAGCGTAAATGACATTTTTGGTTTTCAAGTTTGTATAATATACTGCTATAGGAAATAGTTAGAAGGTTAGACACATTACAAGGGAATTAAAATTAGTTGAATTTGAATTTTACTTTATTGTAATAGTAATGTTATAAATTGGATCAAATACTTCTTTATGAAGTAATTTTTGTTAAATTTCATATAAAATGTGTATGCGTAAGTTCTCAAGCTCATTGCCAACTTTATTAGCACACATCCTGTGTTACACCTTGAATGGATTGCTCTTGAGTTGCCATGTGCACACACGCTTTTCATAAAGGGGAAACGAGTATAATAGGGAGTTTGGTGCAAAACAAGCACACGGAAAACCCAAGGAACGCCAACAAAAATAATTGAAAAGGTTTCATTGTGCGCACATTTCCACGTGTGCTGCTTTTTGGATAGGGTCGGGTGGCGCAGCAGTTTCATTTGCTTTGTGTGTACCCACACATACACACACTCACACATAGACATGCATAGCACATAAATAACAAGGATCAAGCACTAATCCAATGGCAGCGCCAAAGAGCGCTGCCAAAGGGGTACGCGTTGTCACAGCCAGCATTCAATGTCAGCGAATGTGGCGCTTTAAATGCTTTGATTTCATTTTTCATTTCAGTTAACTGACACACACACACACACGCATATATATATGTGTGTGGGACCGACAATTGTCAGGTGTGTGTGTGTGAGCTAGCCAAATGAGATGTTGCTAGCTGAAGTGGCTCCTGGCTCTTAGCTCGATTCAATCACAAGCTACTTACAGACAAAGCCATTACTCGACACTGCTTGTATAATGAATTTGAGCGTGAGTGTATGTGTATGTATGTTTATGTAGCATACCTTTTTGGGATCGAGCGACAGCTTAGCAATACGAGCACACTTTAACTCACCTCATCCTCGCGTATATGGTGTTGCGGTAGAAATAAGCAGGATTAAGTGCGCTTAAACCCAACTCTATGAGATTTTCATACGCAAAAAAGTATATCCTAGAGATATGAGCGCAGCAGAGAAATGAAAAGGGGGAGCAGGGCTTGGCAAAGTCAAAGTGGAAAAACATAGCACCATATCTCGACTGTCGCTACGTGTCATTGTCCTGGCTGAGGCATGTGGCACACTCCTGATTACGGAAAATGAAATAAACTCTTGACTGAGGCTGCACAAGGAAAAAAATACCACATAAAAGCAGGTCAAAGCAAGCAAATAAAATCATTCGATTTATATATATGTAGTAAATGCAGAACTTCTTATGAGAGAAGCTCTCTTAAAGGAGCAAGAAAAAGGTAGAAATGAACAAAATTAACTAACAAAGAGTTTACATGCAACGCTTTAGTAAGTTTTTAGGTGTAAGAAGTTTACTAAATATGTATGTATATTCAAGTACGAAGATAGTTGCTACCTAGCCCACAATCTTGCAGAAGAAATTTCAGCTGAAATTAAATAACTTAACTAATTTAAAAAAGTATAAAATATTAATTTAAACAAGTAAGAACGTTCTAGTCGGGTCTGCCCGACTACGAGATCCCCTGAACCAAGTCCGAGGCGGTGTTTTAAACAATCTAGCTTACATCTTTTATCTGTAAATATTAGCCTCTGCGCGCACACACACACGCACACATATACATACACAACCACGCGCGCCGCTTACTTTTAGGGGCTGCGCTTGGGCTGCATTCTGGCCAGCATTATGAGAAATTGATTGTCAAATAACTTCGGTTCTAGATCTACTTTCTTAATGAAATTTTCAGAACATAATATCGACATCTAAACATATATATATGCGAAATCCAAATCCTCCCTAGTATTTGAAATACGTTTTTTCCACTTATGGGGCTAATGGGGGAGGTATCCAAAATTTAAAAAAGTTTATTATCTGTATTTGCATCACAGAAACCTACATGGTAAATTTGGTATCTCTAGCTATTATGGTCTTAAAGTTATAGCTTAAAAACAAAGTCAAAGTATGGTATACACGAATATATATCTAAAATTTCAAATCTCTAGCTTTTGTGGTTTACGAGATCGCTGCCTTCATAGGAACGGGCAGACGGACGGACGGACGGACAGACGGACATGATCGACTGAGCTCGTCGATCTGTCAAGAATATATACACTTTATGGGGTCTGCCACGCCTCCTTCTGCCTGTTACATACATTGTCACAAAACCATTATACCCTGAATTGCCATTTTCAATGGGTATAAAAATTTATAAGGCAATCGAACAGTAGAATCCCGATAACTCGTCACCCGGTAAAGTGAAAACATAAATAATTCATAAAAAAATATGTCCTCTTCAAGAAGCTTCGATCGAATTCGTGTTCAGTAAATCGAATTCCTGTGTAATTCGTAAAAATGTGTTCCGTTTGGCATTTCGAACTATCGGGATTCTACTGTTAAAATGGATTTAACAACTCATATAATATATTTCAAACACTCTATATTATACGTATTACTTACACATATTTTTCTGTGCGGAAACAACCAAAATAAAAATGAATAATCTTTTAGCCAAATTGGGTCTAACGTCAGAGAAATATATTTGAAGCTTTTAATTACAATCATAAAATATATGAAAATAATTATAAATATTTAAAAATTGGCTTAAAATATTTGTTGCTATTTTCTGTAATAAGTTGCTTAGGAAATTAATAATTTTTTCTTATTTATAATACTGTCCAAGCAAACTACTCGCCTTTCAACTTTGCTAAACACCGTATTCAGTTACTCAAAGCGTACATATTTACTTTGGTATGCCTGGTTGCACAATGGATTCTCAGATTTTGCGTTGTCTGCTTAGCGGTGCTAATGCGTGCGAATGGCCTGCGGTGGCCGCTGCGTACGGCAGCAGGCAACGAACACAAATTGCCGTTACGCGCTTCAGTTGAGCAGCTTAAAGCTTAAGTCAACATAACCAAGATGGGAGGAGCACAAATTCCTTGAAGCCTTTGTGCAAAGCCCAAAAATACAAAAAAATATAAAAATATATAAGTTGAGTACATTTTTTTCGTGCTTGGACTTGTAGGCATCTTAAGCATTTTTCTGCTGCTTCTTAAAGGTGCTTTTAAGGTGTGCATGCCTTGGTGTGTATGTGTGTGTGTGTGTGTGTGGGTGGGTGCCTACCAAAATTGCTTTCTGCCGCAATTGCTGCTGTTTTATTTTATTTATTTACTTGCCTCACACACACATACACCCATACGCACAGACACTTAGACACTGAGAGAGACTTTGAGTGTGGGCGTCTTTTGGCTGTGGAAAAGGTGAGCTTTGCTTTTGTTGTGGTCTGCTGAACGTTTGCTGATTGAATTTTCCAAGCGAGTAATTTTTAAATTGTGCCTTGGTCAGAAGATAATTCAATTTTAGTTTACAATTTCTATTACCCAGAAGTTGCCGAGCCGTTGCCACTGGCCTTAGAGTTTTTTCTTGCGGTTCGTGTGGGCTGGGTTTAAAGTCTATTTGTTTGCATATTTATACCACTGGCTGCTCAATTTACAGCCTGATTTATGAGCTAAAAATGAGGGCCAATTGTTGCTGCAGTTGAATAGCGCTGAATGTTGGCTAACTGCTTTGGCCTTGGGCCAATGAATGAAACAGGTGGCAGCAGTGGAGGCAGCAAAATATTCAAATTCTAAAAATACTTTAAAATATGAAACTGACTAAGCAGCTTAAGCTTGTTAAGTGCACGATGCTCAAACGTAAATTTAATATACCTGACTTTTCTTCTATAACCATGTTGAATCCCAGCTGGCTCGACTTACAGCATTTGCAACTACATAATCTGGCAATGCAGCAACATGCCCTTATCAATGACAATCGTTAAATGTCATGTTCAATTCTTAAATGCAGACCCACACACAGAAAACCCACAATTTGTATGCATTATGCTTGCCTGGCAATGGAGCCAGAAGCAGCAGCAGCAAAGATACGCTGGTTGCTTCGAGCGTCAGTTGAGAGCTGCAAACTAAGCCAAAAATGCCACAAAACATTTACCATATATCATGTATTTTTACGAACACTTTTGGCCACTCTTGGAGCGTGTATCTGTATGTATCTGTGTGCGCAAGGGCAACTGTTTGAATGCCATTCTGTCGTAGCTGTCCTTGTTCAACGTTCTTGTCGTTGCAACTTTTATGCGAAACTCGTAATTTACACATGTACTTGGCGCCACAGCAGCAGCAGCAACAGCAGCAGCAACAGCAGCAGCAACAGCAACAACAACTGCAACGGCAACTCTCTTGGCATAGCGCGCTTATCTGGCAAAAGCTGTGCAAGCTGAGCTTGGCCCTGAACTCGGTCTGGCTGCTTGCCCACACGGAGTATGCGTAATATGCACCTCAAGTTTCAGCTGCAGCACTCTGCCATTAGTCTCTGTTGGCGTACCATACTTTTGTGTGGCACTGTAATACGCTGACTTCGGCTCGTATATCATTTATGTGTTTACCTATTTCGAGCTGCTTTAACAATAGATTTAAGCTTAATCGATTTCTTTAGCAGCCTCAACAGCAAATTCCACTTTCAGGCACTTTTATTTGCTATATCAAACAACTTCCTGTTTCATTATGTCTGTGTTTGTGTGTGTGCATGTGTGTTAAGCTGTGTGTTTGTATTAGTTAAGCTGTTTATAGTCTCGCTGAGGTTTTTGTTGTTGCTACTGCTGCTGTGCTGTATTCTCCAAACAATTTACTTCTAAATTGATGAAATAAATTTTCCAACACACTTATTTCTGTGTACTACATTTGCTTTCGGCGTTTGTTTGTTTGCGTGTGTGCTTGTGTGTGTGAGCGTTTTTCTTGGAAAAATCTTCATTCTTTTTGTTGTGCCTCAATTACATCTTTTTTCCTTGGTTTTTCCTATGCTTTTGTATTTTGTTTAACGAGATCTTCTTTTGAAGTACTTGACCAAGTCGACAATCTACCGCTACGTTCCGTTTCTATTCTAAATTCTATTTTGAGCTAAGTGGCAGCTGTAATTGATGGTCAACCGAAAATAACCTTAGCCAACTATATATGACATATTTATCTAAAAATATTCATCTAGAGGTACTTTTAAATTTTTATAAATTTTTAGTGCTTGAGAAATCTTTTCTATTATTAACTTTTTCTAAGTATTTAGGGTTTGTAGAGTTACAGTTAAACCTTTATATATATATATTGAGATACTAAGGGTTTCATCTTTAAGCTATTCTTGAACTTCTTAAATTCAACAGCAATAAAAATAATATATAATATATATTTATCAATATAGCACCTGCTGCTTTTCAATAGTTGAGCAAGACAGAGTATTCTTAAAATGTACTTACGGTGATCACGGTTATTTAATTTTCCCTTTTTTAAGTGCAGTTTTGATGAACTTGCTTACTCTTACGAAGCACTTGCCGAGCTTTGAATTTTGCAAAAAATCTACTCATGTTGCGACATTATTAGACTCAGCTGTTGCATGCTGACGTGCTTGTCTGTTAGCTAGCAAATGCCACTTGAGCATTTTTAATTGCTGTCAGTATCAATTCTCTACATATATAGTGTATATGCTATATATATTTATGTATATATATGTGTGTATAAAAATGAACCTTGGTACACTTCATTAGCATCATGGTAAGAGTTTCGAGCACTTCACCCACTTAAGCTGTGCATGGGCAGCTGTTCATTGCCATTGCAGTGGCATCCTTGGCTGCTTGCAGTTTTTGTAGTGCTTGTAAATTACACTCGAGTGACATAAGTCGTCATCATCATCATCATCATCATCATCATCAGGTAACGGCAAGAGCAAAGGTAGAAGTAGAATGCTGGCTGGAAATATTAGCTCATCTTATGCTCTCACATTTCTCTCGTATCTTGACTTTACGGCTACGTCTTTTTTTTTGTAGCTACTTTAGTCCTGATGACTGCCTGCCATTCATCTTGACCAGAAGCTTGCTGTCTGGTCTAACTTCTTCTTTCTGCCTGTGTATCTGCAGACATATTAATTTAACCTGTACTAAATACCCGACATGTGCATAGTCTGGCATCACCTAGCTATTTATGTACGTCCGTCCCAGCTTTATCTGCAGAATTTTTAATGATTTCTCTCGCATTTGGCTTCAGCATCTTTTGCTGTCAGTTTCTTTGTTGGCAAACATTTTTCTTGTCCTACACTTTAAGCTGGCCATTATTAAAATACGAGCTGATAACAATTTAGCTGCAAGCTGAAAGTCAAACACAAGACAGCACACACACACACACATACACACACCCGCACACACAAATTTACTTATATGCTGGCATTTGCTTGGCTTTTGCTGTCTGGCCATGTCCTTTTGGTGCGTTGAACTTGTCTTCGTTCTATGCATAAGTTTTCGGGTCTACTTTTGCCGCGTTGGCAAATTTCAACTGCCTCTGGATATCTGTCTGAGTGCCTTTTGCAAGGTCAGCAAGAAAAACCCTCGCCATCTCTCCCTTTCAATGAAACGAACGCTTCCGTTCTCTTTTTCACTTAAAGTTACGTTCTTTGTGGGGCCCTTTAAATTGGCTTTTTTGGCCAACCGCGGAACGTGATTAAACCAATAACTAAACCAATTTTGGCAATTTGATAAACAAAAAATAATTGTGTAATAAAAGAAATCCCTATTGGTTTTATAACAACCATAAACAACACGCAAAATTGTCAATTAAAATGCCATGCTGATAGAAGGCCACGACTTACCTGTACCTCACTGCGTATACGTAATAGCGTAGTCTTTTTTAAATTTTTAATCAACTGCGGCACAGCGCATACTTTTATGCATGGCACGACCACAACAAAGTGTTAGACAGGTTAATTGATACGTAGGCACCGCGAACAAAATGCCAACCGCGCGAACAACCCCTTGCTGAATGACCCCCACCCTCTCATACATATGCATGTGTGTGTGAGGCCAACCTTTTGAAATATTAATGAAATCAATTTTGGGGCTAGCGTTGGAAGCTGCCACAGATTGCCGCAGGGCATTGCCACCGAAAGTGTGCGAGGTTGCGTGCGTGGATGTGAGAGTGTTGGTCGTGCGTGCGATTACATCAAAATACGATATGGCTATGGTTATGGCACTTTCAATGGCTTAAGTCGGGCAGCGGTCATACGTTGATAGATGATTATAGCCTACCCATGTATACCCTTTTGCAATGATATTGAATAACATATTTAAGTCGAGCTGTGGAGGAACACTAAATGTGCATATAGAATAACATTATGTAGCACAATCACACACAGAATCAGCTCCTACCTAAACCAAATAATCTTCAATCGAGAAACTATTTTTTATTAAATAAATTTTTTTATTTAAATAAAATATTAAATGCTTTATAAATATTTCTTAGAGTATTTATTTTCAACATCACATCAATTAAACAGAATAACAAGTTTGGCGAATGCCAAGAAAATGTCTTATTTACTACAAGAAATATAAGTAACTTTTAAGAGTCTTTTGAATGAGCTAAAACTTATAAAGAATAGAGTTTTGATGTATTTGTAAGCTTGAAACCATGATGTGAAATTCTAAATAAAAACTTTAAAATATACAATAATACTCACAGACTATTTTCTTATAAGAAAAGTGATTTTTAAGCAGCTTAAGTTGCGAGCGTATAACAAACTATAAGCCTTAAGTAAGGCGTGGTCCATTGTTGCCCTTGGCTTTGGGGCTCTTTGTGTCTATACACTGCACAGCCGTTGCCTGTCAGATTTGTGCTACTTTTATGTGCTGTCACCTGACGGTTGCAGGCTGCTTTATGTGCAGCTAAGAGGCTATTTTGGGTGTCTGTGTGTGCGTGCTACATTGCTTCTCTGGGATTGGACAAAGTTCAAGCACTTTAAAAAAGTGCGATTTTTCAGAAAGAAAAGGCAGACGTACGTTAACCCGCAAAATTCCATTTAAAAATGGTCATCAGCTGTTGCCAAATTAGCCACAGCCACCGATAGAGATAGACACACAACGAGAGAAAGTAAGAGAGAGAGAGAGAGAGTTGTGGTTGAGTAGGAGGCTGTGCGGCTTGAGCGGACCTTGATGAAAGCCTTTCACATCGAAATTGAAAAGGGCCTGCCAGTTGTGGCAAAGTGGCCGCCATCACAGCTGCTGCTTCTGCTGCTGCTGCTGCTGCTGCGGCTAAGCGCAAAATTAAGCAAATTAAAAGCCGCACACAGAGCACCAGCTGCATAAATCATGTGTGTGCGTGTGTGAGTAAGTGTCCTGCCTGACCTACGCATGTATAAGAGTGTCAGTGTGTGCCCTTTTTAGCCTGTGAGCTAAGTCTGTCTGTGTAAAGAACCGCAGCCCAGGGTCACCTATGGCCCACATAACGGAGCACACAAAAAATGCCATTGAAAAATGTTCGCTTTGCCGTCCATTTTCAGATTTTTATCAAGCCCCTCGACTCGTCGACGTCCCACTCCACAAAATTCCGTATAAAAATCAGCGCTTAAAAGCCGTTGACGTGCAACTTTTTCTTTTTTTTTGTGGTGAAAGCAACCAAAAGGCTGCCAAAAACATTTAAATTAAAACTCAGCGCAAAATAAAATGGTGCACAGGAATATCAACAAACAGGAAGGGCATTACAGATAACTAAACGAACCCTAAATGCTCTTCTACGTGATTTTCAAAGTTACCAGGAAAAGTTTAGATTGATGAAATGTTAAAGGAAAGAGAGAGAAAGAGGGGGAAAAAGTAAGTTTGAGGGAGAAAGCATATAGCTACTATTGACGTATATAAGAGAACAACAAAGAGATAAAGAAAATCAATTTTTTTAAATTTAAAAATAGGTCTTTGACATAAGTTTCTAGCTTATAATTATCCTGATAGTTGTTTCCAATTGCTTTGAAGTCGCGTAAATATTTGTTTCAAATAGCTGGAATCTGAAATGCATAAACGTCCCAATAGAGAACATTGGCAGCATTGATTTATAGAGCGCGTTACAAGCAGATTAACATCACAGACTTAACCCTGTGACCGAATAGGGTATATTAAAATGTTTCACAAAGTGAGTTGAGCGAATTTTCGATGGCCTCGGATGTGGCAATAGCAGCGGCAGCATTAACTGTTATTGTCGCGCGTGGGCGGGGCGGCCGCGCAGGATACGAGCATTTGGGCATTTGGGCATTGGCTGTGGGTTTTAGGCCAAAATATGGGCAAAATGTAAGCCGTTTAGCGCTCTTTGATGGCCTGCCAGCTGCAGTTGAAAATTTATAGCCCGTTCTTAGGCCGACTGTTTGGCAGGCGTCGGCAATAGCCAACAATTGGGCAATTTCCAAAGGCAACCGCCTAACAAATGACAGTTTAAAGTGCGTGACACACACACACACTCTCGCACACGCACACACACACACACAGTAGTCTCCTGTTCCTAGTCGCGTCAGCTGCAGGCAAAGCACTTTGGGTGCATGTTTAATGGCATTTGTTGCTAATCAATGAATAATTTATGGGCCAAGGTTTTGCTGCATGCTGGCAGAAAGCCAGCAACAATTACAACAACAACATTAACAAACCAACACACACACGCACAGCCCCGACTGCTGCTGGTGCATGCTGTACGTTGTGTAAAATCATGTTTTAAACTATTTGCCAGGACTTTTGACTTGCTTGTTGTTGTTCTGTAGTTTGTTGGTGTTGCATTGCCCAATGCTGTTCGTGTTAGTGTTTGGCGCCGGCTAACACATTCCCATCGCTTGTTTCTGCTAATGCCTTCAGGTTATTGTTGTTGTTTTTGCGTTTGTTGTGTCGCATTTAATATGCAATTTTTAATAGCGCAATTATAATTTGCATGTTGTAACAGTTTCTTTTTTTCTCATAGCATAGCATAACACTCTAAAACATTTATGCATATATATATATATATATATATATATGGATGGGGTGCATGATTTCTGGGAAGTGGGAAAACATTGGGCAAGTTTTTGAATGGGAGGTAAACTTTTTATGGATGGTTGCCTTGGTGATTGATGATTAAAGGAAGTAAGCGTAAATATAAACATACATTTAATACAAATTCTTACTGGAAAAAAATTGAATCCATAAGAATTTTTTATTGCAATTTTTTGCATACATATTATATTTAAATATCTAATACTAAAAAAAAGTCTGCATTTATATCAATATATTTTTTTTATTATTAATGTGATTTTATTTTTTTTTAAATTTGATTGATTGTATACTTAATTTATTTCATACTTATATTTTTTAATTAAATTTTGTAAATACGGGGTTTTTCACTAATTCATGTATCGTTGAAATAATTAATACAGTATATAAATTGGGAGTTGACATAAGTCAAAATATTATGCTATTTATTAAAAGTTGGTAAAAGTAAAATCAAATATTTTCTGATTTTTTAGCTTTAATTAAAAATTTGAATGAAATAAATTTTATTAAAAGTTTGACTTTATTTATGTACTTAAAATGGAATGCCTACTGTAAAGTTCAAAGCTCTTTGTAGTTGCCCATTTCCGTTAATATTTTATGAGCCAAGCATTTAAAAAATAAAACTTTCAAATAGCAAGCCCCATTAAAAGGCACACAGAACTTTTCATTTGAATAATGTAAATTATTTCGATCGATTTTGAGAGCCGGCAAGCGTGGCAAGTGATTCGATTAAGCTAGCCACAAATTGTATTTGGCTAATAGCGATGACATTGTCAGTTGGCAATTGGCATGGCACGAAAGTGTCACTTGTGGTGTGCATAAAAATTTTCCGCCAATTAATCTTGATAAGGGCTTTTCAGCAATAGCAATAAACACGGCAATAATCATAACTAACACAAAGACAACAACTGCCGGGCCAACTACAAAGCACAAATAATTTGGCCAAGTCGAAAACAAAAAACTTTTAGAAGGCATGTGAGGGAGAGAACACAGATACATTTGGGGCACACATAGGGCATTTAACCGTTAGATACATGTTGACGAGGTCAATGGGCGTAAAGCGGAAGTTATGGCCGGGAATCAGTCGGGCCCCAGCGACACGTACAAATAAAGTAGATGCCTGGGGCAACTTTTGGGCCATTAGCAAAGCGTTCTCAAAGGGGAGCCAGAAATACCGAGAAAGACAGAGAGATAAAGAGAGAGAGACAGATTGAGGGCTACACGGGCATTACGTGCCCAGCCAATAATCTCTGTCAACATCAATTTGGTGGGGGCCTGAGCAACTGAAACTAATTAAATGGTGTCCCATAAATTGCACATTAAACCAAATTTATTGCATGCCCAAAATCGAAATTATTGCCAAAGTCGCGAGACGTTTAATAAACTTGGCCAACAATTTGGCCCGCAACTTGGCGAACGTGTCGCGATCGTAGCATACTTTACAGCGCAACCAAATTGTGATTTATGCGCCAGCTTATCAGACTTGAGACAGAGTTGTTGGCAGAGTTGCCAGCTTGGCAGCGTTTAAGCCAACACATTGCCATAAAAACCAAATATGGGCCAGTTAGCAGCTTCTTTTTGTTACGTTTTTTCTTTCGTCTTTAGTTCACCTTTTCACTTTGATTTGTTGAAGTTTTGTTTTCGTCATTTGGCATTAGCACAGCTCTTGTTAACTCAACAACAATTTCTGCTAACGATGACCGTCAGCTAGGAATAAAAAAGGTATAGAACATGGCACGTGGCCACACTGATCCGTAAGCGTGTGTGTGGTCGGTCGATATTAGCTAAGCCCTTGGGTTGTCCACGTGTTTCAGAAATGTTAGCGCAATTGATTTTTCACCTCAACTTGGGTTATCGCTGTCCTTATTATTACTATGTTTCTTCTGAGTATCATTATGAGCTTGTTGTGTTGCACTCAACTTGATTTTTGGCTAGTTTCAAAGTTTGAGACGCTTAGCTAAGCTTCTAATGCAAAACTTTTGACGTTATCATCCAAATGCAGCCCTTAGTTGGCTCTGCTGCTGCTGCTGTTGTCTATGGTTGCTACTGCAGGATTCAACTGTCAATTGCGGTTAACTGACAGGCTGACTCCTTGATTTCCTGTAGTTCTGGCACTGCGATAATGTAAAATGTTAAAGCGGAGAGCAGTAAGATTAAATGGTAGATGCATTACCGTATTAAAGAACAATGTGGAATTGCATTTTCTCTTTTGGAAGTGTGCAATATTTGCTAGTTGATTTTTATATCAGTTCAATGTTTTCTGCACATGTCGTATACGCAATGTCAATGTGAAGCGAACAATAGAAGCTGCTTGCAACTAGCTATTAAAAATCGGAAGTCCTGAGGGCTGTGCAAATATTCTGTGCGATACTTAAAACTGATTTCATACACAGCATCGAAAAGTTGATTGAGTTTAGCTGATTGTTTGAACGTATGTTAGACAACTAGCAAATGTTTTGCATGCTTAAAGTTTTATCGTTGAAACGACTTGACAAAAATAAACAGAACATCTCTTATTCTTTTTCTTTATGAAGGAACCCGCAATCGATTGCACATTTCCTCATTCTATTGTAGCTGCTGAGTACGACCTTAAAGTATTTTGACTTTGTACAAAGCCAACTTATCACGCATTCGCCCAGTTATCCAATATCACTTGCTCGTGTTGCCTGTATTTATTTCTTTTATGGTCCGGCTAGTGCTTGTCCTGCTCCTGAGCACATTTGCACGGCTTGATGCAGGCCAATGCGGTTTCCATTCTGCCATGTGGCAAATGCGACACAAAGTTGCTGCTGCTCATTGCTTGCGTGCAACACCCGATAGACCATAGACAAGGCAACGCTTCCTTTTTCTTTTTTTCCCTATATTTTGTTATTTTATACTAGTGAATCCCATTTGAGGTGCAGCTCCTCCACCCGTTTCTGCTGCTCTAAAAACATTGTCACGTGGTTTTTGTATTTAGCTGCATCGTTTCTTCAGCAGGGACTCAGAGCTGCCAAGGGCATGAGGATGAGGATGAGGATGAGGAGATGCCATGGCCAGATTGCTTACCTGACAGTTGTTGCAGTAGGGAGGCGTGGGAGGCAGCTACGTTCCCACGAAGAAGCCCTCGCAGAGCCAATGCAATAAATTCCATGCTACGTTTCGTGTTTCGCATTGTCAGACAGAGCCATTGTGCTACAACTTTATTTTGTTTGTATTTGTATGCGTGTTGGCAATCTCTGCTGTTGTTGCTGTTGAAGTCTTTTCAGTGGTTGTTGTTGGGGTAGCTGCTGCTGCTTTGTTGTTAGGGAAATTGAAATAAATGTGTGTGTAAATGCGTCAAAATGAAGTTCTGAAAATGTTTTTGCCAGTGACAAGTGTCAATTAGAAAATGTTCAATTACATTAAAGCAGACAACAACAATAATAGTGCACAGCTATAATGACAAACTACAACAACAGCAACTTCAACAATAGGCAGAGCAAGTGGTTCTTTGTAGCAGGCAGCCACTACTTGAAGCCATTGTCGTTAGAATTTTCATTGTTGTATCCTGCACAGCATGAAGATAAACTAAAGCAAACGGAGGCAGCGAAAGGGAGAGAGCGATATGCAGATACAGCGCAAGACACGGACAAGTTGCCAGATAAATGTAATTAGTCGCACTCTGAATTAGCTAGAACAAAAGTTGGGCTTCTGCAAAATGAGAGACTTGGCTTTGACTATTAATTAACATATTTACGTAAGAGCTTTTAAAGTTCCTCTTAAAATATGAACACGAAGTGACAAGCTGAATTTTAGAACACAAAACAGTTTATCGGTTTTCTTTTATCTTTCTTATATATAGATATATATATATAAATATTTTTATATTTTTTTCAAGCATGTTTGAAGCTTAGTTATAACAGTTTATACTTGCAAGGTATTTAGATACAGTCTTTAGATTTTCATTTATTTCCACTGATGTGGATATTAAATATTAAAAACTAAAGTCTACTTTTAATTTCTATATTGCCATAAACAGTCTGCTAAACAGTTTGCTCAACAATATTTGTCTTATTCGGTGGCCAACACGACGTATGGTTTATATGCCGCACCTACACGTCACAAACTGTCTGCTAATTAAATAAAATATTAATTAACAAATTTAGGCGTCTGCTTGGCGAGCTGGAACAACAGCAGCATCAGCCTTTAAGCTGTCACATTCCCGTTGCAAGCCGTGCAATTAAGCAAATGATAAATCTATCATTATGTGGGCCGTGTGCCTGTGCGTGTGTGTGTGTGTGAGCGATACGGAGGGGCAAATGTAATTGCTGCGTGCGGTCAGTGGGGCACAAGTTATTTGCCGTTGTAGTTGGCTGCGTGGGCGTCAAGTGTGTGTCCAACTACGTTCAACACGGCGTATGCGCGATAATTCCATTTACATTCCCCACGCACTATTGAGCTGCCTGCAACGGGGCTGCAACATATTCCCTGGTATTTATAATCTGCTCATTATTTGTATTTAAATGGGCACCGCCCAGTCCCCCTCTACAGAGACCGGATTCCCTAACAACAACAATTCCATCTAATGCCCATCTGTTATGTGTTTGGTTGGCGTAGTTTTTGTTGTTGTTGTTGACTGGCTGCTTGGTTGGCTAACAACAAATTGAAGGGAAATGATTCCATTTCATGCTAGATTAAACATGTGTCCACATAATTTATCGATTATTTATCATGTGGTCGACCGTTTGTTTGTGGACAAAGTGACGCAGCGCCTGCCGGGCGCTGCCGAAAGTACTATAAGTGTGTGTTTATCTGAGTGTGTGAGAGTGCTTGTCTGCGTGTCTGTGTGCCTGGGTGTGGGCGTAGGCCTTTGCCATGATATTGCGCAAACAAGTGCAAAATTAGAAACAAAAGCCTAGCCCAAGGCGTTTTCTGGCAGTTCGCTTCATGCGATTCCCAGCGCAGTTGCCAACTCGCAACACACAGCTCTCAGTTCTCAGTTCGCATTTCTTGTGGTTGCTGTCGCTTTTGCACAATTTTTCTACGCCATACGCATTGCATTTTTAACACGGTCACATTCACGCACACACACACACACTGCAGAAAAACATGAAAATGGCAGCCATTTTGCAATCCGCATGCGGCTGGGTAATCACCTCATCCAGCTTCCCTCACGTGCGGCGGCTGTGGCCGGGGTTTTGCGGCACATTGGCGCATTATGTGGCCGGCTCTATGGATGTTGTGATTTTGTTGCTGTTGTTATTTCCTTCATTTTTTGTATACAATTTTTCTGCCTCTTCTTTTTTGTGCTGGTCAGTCGATCGATTTTTTAAAGCTTAGCCAAATGGTGTGGCTGCATTAAGCGCATGAAACTATTCCAGCGCGAGGACCGCAATTGCCAGCTTTGGCTGCTCTAAACGTATTATGGCACAGCCAGAGCCACAGCTGTCATGGTTTTATCTAATTTGCCAAAAAATTGTTTGAATTGTCAAAAAAGTGGTGCATCCTTTTGATTCTTTTTAGCTATAAGATTGCAGTCATATTTATTTAATACATTCTTAATTTTTCTTATAATTAACATATATTTTGGTCTGTTTTTATTTTACAGATGGTGAAATTCTGCGCGTGCTGGTCAATAACTCGGCACAAATCAAATGCGATGTGGGCTCCAGCTTGCCGGAGGACAAAGTGCTGCTTGTTGTTTGGTATAAGAACAATTTGCCCATCTACAGGTAGGTTCAATAGGTACAGCCATGATGTAAGCCTCAGCTTATGTGATTAATATTTTGGACAGTTATGACACACGTGGCGCCCACGCAGGCACACCATCGCATTGGCGCGATGAGGAGGTCCTCGAAGATCGTGCCGTTTTCCGAACGCACAAAGAACCAGCGGAATTGATTATAAATCCGGTTAAGGTAAGCACAAGCCGAATAACAGCAAAAGCTAAAGTGACAGCAATGCAACTTTTCCCAATTGCATTCTTCTGGTTGTCACATAACAGGAAAAGGATGCGGGCAATTTTCGCTGTCGCGTGGACTTTAAGCTTTCACAAACCAGGAACAGCAATGTCAACTTGGAAGTTGTGGGTGCGTATTCAAGAAATTGACTTCTCAAAATTGTCATATTCGAGGAAAGAATATTTAAAGCGGGCTGACATAATATATATTATTTAAGATGTACATATTTGAATGAAAATATTTCAAAGTTTTAAATATAGCTTCTTTGAAAACTAATAATTTTACCTATCTATTCATTTACATCTAAAGATAACAGAAAATTAAACCTTTTTAATTTCATCATGGAAAAATTAAAAATTTACCTAAAAATAATTATTAATTCCTGATTCGTTTTTAATACTGCATACATATATTTATTCTTTATGAATAATTATTGTTGAAATAAATATTATTTTATGGCCTTCTGTACTTATAAATAAATTTATTATTATGTGTGCTCAAAAAATTAAGTTTATTTTAATTTAAAATCAAAATTTATTAGCTTAAATTAAAAAAGAACCAGGCCAAAAAATAATTAAAGCATGATACAGAAATTTAATATGTAATTTAAAAATTTATGTATATACACATATTGAAAATGGCAACATTTTTACAACAAAAAGTTTTCTTTGTACTTCAAAATAAGGGCATGAAAATTTAATGAAAAAACAAAATTGTTCAGTTTTCAGCTTTGAATTCAGACAATTTACTTATTTGTGTTTATTTTATCATATTTATGTTATGTAAATTATTTACCTGTTGGCACGTCAAAATGTGAAAAAAAAATAATTAACATTTATTGGCCTTTTTTCCGCTAAGGGCCGCACACATAAATTAGCTGAAATGATTTTTCGGTTAGCCGCAATGCAAACAATTTAATATGCAAATCTATATGCATGCGTAAATATGGCATGTACGTATGTGGATATATATGAATAGACTAGTGGAAAAAGTTAGTGCATTCCGTTTGATGTTGGCAATGAACAAATTGTATGCGATTTGTGGCTGGCGAATGTTTCCAAAATGTCAATTAGGGTCTTTGGCTTAGTCTTAATTGATTGGGCAGATGGATCCAACATACGACTAATTGCACTATTCCCATTCTCCATTAATAGTACCGCCGCAGCAACCGAATATTTACAATGAACGTCGCATGCGGATCGATTCCCGTGCGGGTCCCTACGAGGAGGGCGGCAGCCTGGAGGTAACCTGCGTCGTCTACGGCGGTAAGTAACCAATTTTTTTATTGGCATTAAGATCCACATAGAACTTTTCCCCGGGCTTCATTTATGAATTGCAATAAGCAATTAAAGTTTACAAGCATCGTTAAAACATAAATTGTCGTGCCCGAAACTTATCAGAAATTAAAATCGCGCTTGAGAAATGAAAAACAATTCGCTGTAGGTGGGGCGGGTATCCTGCTGTTCCAAACAATGGGCGTCGGCATAAACAACAAATAATAAATAAGGTAAATAACATTGAAATTGTGAGAGGGAGCACAACAAAAGTCAACGAACATAAAAAGCCAATTGAAAGCAAATGGAAAATGGGCAAGGGAACCGCCAAAGTCAATTTCTCAAATTTATACAGGCGCACAAAAGGATTAAAAATTATCGAGCTGGTTGGCACAAAGAGAAGAAGAAAGAGTCAGAGAGAGGGATGTCGGCAGGAGGCAAACAAAGTCTAAAGAAAGAAAAAGCTGCCTTTGAGTATAGCTGAACAATTGTAAAGCAAATAAAAGGGGGGGGGCAACTCGCAGGCGGCAGTCAACAGGCATTTTCTAGCATTGAAAACATGGGCGAAAAGCTGACAACTGTTTCTACACACACACATACAAATATATGTATGTGGCATACAAGACTTAAGTCAATTGTTGATAACGAAAACCAACGAAAAAAAGAAAATACCAGCAGTGGAAAGGAAAACTCAACGCTGGTCATTGTGGGCCTTGTGTTTCAAGCCGGGCCAAACAACAATGGGTTACACTCACAGTAAGTATGTCACACTCAACACTAGCAACAACAACAAAAACAACAACAACAACAACAACATCGACAAGAAGAACAACAGCAATCGCGTGCTTTATCGCTGCGGACTGCGAACCACGAACTGGCGAAACTCTCTGGCCAAACGGAAGCGAAACCACTTTGAATGGTTTGACATGTCAACGTTGACATAAAATAAATCACCAGTAAGAAAACTGCACTCTAGACTGCCAACTGAAAACTGGTAACTGGTAACTGGCAACTGGGCTTAAGCGAACGGGTTGCCCCAACCACTCGAATCCCCACTACAGCCACAAAAAATTGGGCACTCAAACTGTTGTGTGTGTGCCAATTAAACGGGGCCAAGAAATTGTTGCTAAATGTACGACCATATAAAAGGACAAATGCGAATACATATGTACCCTTGTCCACCCATCTAGTTGGCCGACTGGAAGGATGTAATAGGAGGAGTATCCTGCTTTAAAGTTGGTAAAAACTGGCAGGCAAACAGTTGGTCAAGCCTGTTGACAGCTAACCGAAAAGCAATTTCTGTGAAAGTGAATAGCAAATGAACAGCGAATGGAGCATTATAAATATTAATGGATAGAAATTTTAGCTTTTTAAATTAAATATGAACGGATTGCCTTTTTAATAATATATATCTAAAACAGTTGGGAGTTAATTAGTTATTATTAATAATATATGGCAGCTTAGTTGTCAAAGGGTTTGGTATGGATGATGACAGGAGCCATAGTCCACTAAAAATAAATCAATATGAATTAATTTGATTTGAATCAATGCAAGTTGAAGAGACGCTTAAAGTTGTTGAGCAGAAAATATACAAATTTGAAGCTCTTTCTCCTTCATCAGACTTTTGTTGACTTAGAGTTATTAAAAATCAAGGTTAAATCAATAAATCCTTATCATGCATTGTGTACATCACAAATATATTATATGATATGTAAAATATAATTATATGCCAATATAATGTATCTTTGGTCACACCCATTGCTAAGGCTGTCAGATTCTCAGTTGACCCAATTTTTTTAATAATTTGAAGAAAAAAATAATGTGTCAATTTGAGAATCTAAGCAATTAAATGTTAAACAGAAACCGGAAATAAATTACTGGCAATATGCTCAGCTGGCAATCAGGAAAGACAGGACAAAGAGAACAAATTCGAAACCGGCGCTCAACATGCAAAGTCCATTACAAAAATTGCAATTGTGTGGGTAACACTTGGAGAAAGGGAAGCTAGAGAAGGGAAAGGCAGTTTCCACTTAAAGAAGTGCAATCAGCAGAAGTAAGTCGAAGCGGAGCAGTTGGTTGATGGGGTTGGCCTATGCCAAGTAATTGGGACTGCTCGGGCAGCTTAAGGGTGTGCGAAATCGACAAAGTAGCACTAAATTTTATTGCAGTTAGTAGTGGGTGGGCCACAAAACAGACCCGACCCTGGCAACAGTTGCAAATGAGCGCGACACGCCAACGGGGCCGCATGCTGGAGTGGAAATAAAGTTATAAAGCCGCACCGTCTGTGAGGGTTGTACAAATTTCCAACCCCCACCCCCACCCCCGACAAGCGTTAGCCATCATAGGGCATAAGCTCACAGCTCAGCATTGTGACTAGATGGCAACGCCACTAAAAAGGTCTCCGGCGGGGGCCCAACTACTAATGCATAATATTTCGCGTTGCCTACTTTTTGGCACGTCATGAATTTAACACGCGGCGGCTTTTGCTGGCTAAAACGTTGCCACACACAGTTCAGGTGTGTGTGTGTCTATGTGTGTGAATGTGTGTGTGTGTGGCAATCGGAAGTGCAGGCGTTTTCCGCTTTTGCCAAAGTGCGCCGCTGACATAGTAAAAATATTCTTTTCTTCTTTGTTGTTATTGCCCCAACTCCTGCTGCTTACCCTGTTTTGCAGGTGTTGTTGCTGTGGCCAGGTTGTTGGCTACGAAATTGTGTGCATTTTTATTAAAATTTTTCTTCTTTTTCGCCATATTTTGTGCACGGAAATGTAACAATACGGCGAACCCGGCAAGAAATTGTTTACCACAAAGCCAAGAGAAACTAAAAAGAGTAAGAGGAAGAGAGATCGAAGGATAGAGAGAGAGAAAGAGAGAGAGAAGGCGTAAAAAGACTTCGTTGTAAAATGCATGCCACAAATTTTGCAACTGCTTTGCATAATATTTTACTCATTTTGCACTTATTGCGACGGCCTTTAAATGTGGTATTTTTTATTAGCGAATTTTGTGGCTCTAACCGTACGTCAGTTGCATTAGGTAAAGTGGGAGTGGCATACTTTGAAAGCAGTCACAAAATGAAGTACAATTTACTGAGACTTGAGTGATATCAAGGTCTGTAAAATGGCTGTAATAATGGATCAGCACTTACTAGAATTAATTTATAGTTTTTTCATGGACAACCTTCTATCTTTTCGTTATGCAAATAACGTCCTTAAAATTAAGTAGGACGACTGAAACTTTACTAAGTCTACAAGAAAATTGATGAATAAAAAATAACGAAATTTTTCATTTCACTGAAATTTTAATTTCAATCAGATAAGATCAGATAAAGCATCCTTTCAACAGCTTAAGTTAAAGAGCTCTGATTCTTAATTTACACTTGCGTTAACGGGAAAATCGCATTTAGATTCATGCGCCGAGTTAGCAAAGTTTTCGACCCCATGCAGATGTCTGTTATTGTTCCAACTAAATGCGGTAACACTCGCTGAACAACAGGAGAGAAAGTTGCCACTCCCATGCCTCCCGTTGCCAGCCAACTCTGTGGAACAAATGACAACTTAGCAATTCAAGAAGAGATTGAATGCAAGTTGTTTCCTGTTTTTGTTTGCTCTTTGGCTCGCAGCTCTTAAAGCGAAGACAGCAGTCTTTAAATTTATTTTACGGCTTCCTCAATGGTCGTTGGCTGGGCACAAAAAGCCAAACGCCAAACACCAGACACACAAAAACAAATACAAACACACACAAACAGAGGAAGAACTGAAACTGTAGAAAAGACAACAGCATAAAAAATATTTATGTGGCAGTGCATTTTTGTAACTATCAGCAGCAGAAGTAGCAGTCCTTGGCAGTTGTTCCCGTTGTTGTTGTACTCCCTGTTTTATCTGAGACATACAGATAAGCAAATACATATATATATATATACTTTTTTGTTTGCATGCACTTTGTGCCTTCTGCTCTCTGCTGCTGCATGTATCACCCACACAGCAGATGCAAAAGATGCAAAGATATGCAAAACTGAACAAGCAAATATTTCAGCATTGCATAACTAAGGCAAGTCCAAACATACACACACATGTATAGTGCGACTCTATCTCCATCTCTCTTTCACTACCGCTGCTAACTCTTTTTCTTTTGCTCTTCGTGAGCAAATAGCACAATGAGCAGCGAGAACTCAGCCAGCAGACGCGTGCATTAGCGGCTATGACTTGCGCTCAAAAGTATGCAACGACTTTAAGTTCGCCCAAAGTCTGCATGAATAGTATAAAACGGGGAAAAAAAGCCAACTGGAACTCATTTGAATACTACCGCTCATTAGGGCCGGAAAGAGGGGCGGGTGGGCAACGGAGTTTGCACTGGGCGTGACAAAGCAATGTTAAAATGTCGCTGCTGGCACAAAAACCCGCTTTAATCTGCTCTAAAAATAACGCTGCACTTGTAAAAAAAAATGAAATGGAAATTAAGGCTAGCTAGAGGAGACTGTACAACTGCAATATGCTCTGTAAAAACTATAACATTTTGCAATATTTGAGCGATTAATGAATGCTCATTAGTTAAATAAAAAAGATAGTTTACTAAGATGAAATGGATTACGCACAGAATGTAGGATATTTACTTAAGAAAATTGAAAAGGAAAATCATAGTTGCATAACCTATTCGGCGTCCTCTCTATGAAAATTGTTATATTTAAAGGGTATATGTGGAAACGTAAAGCTGCAAAACTTTGTGTCTGTGTTTTTCATTGCAATGCATGTCAGCTGCTGTGCCTGGCATAAAAGGCGCATATAGAGCATATATTTGCAGAAACATGTGTGAGTGTGTGTGTGTGTGCATGTTAGCACCTTGTGCTGGAATTAGAAATGCTGAAAACAGCTGGCACGACTTTAAAGTGAAAGCGCAAGTTGAGCCATGCGATAAACACGACAAATGCTGGCCATAAAAGACAATGGCCAAGGGGTTTGGCTGTGGGCGGAGCCAAACAAACGTCTGGACGCTTATTAAATTTCTACTCGCTGAGCGGAGCCCGGCGCAGGCTATGAAACAAAAGCGAATGCGAGGTAAATTAGTTAAATTTATGTGCGAACTGCACGCACATTGCCCCAGCCAACAACAGAGAAGGGGCACGTGGCCGACCTGCAACACTCGCTACAATTGCTTCGGGCAGGAAAAAAGAAAAGATAGAAAAAAACTGCATTGCCAAATCAAATTTGGTCGTACGCCATTTTTTGTTTGTTTTATTGCGCTCTCTCCTATCTCTTTCTATCGCATGCTCTCTTTCTTTGTTGCTGTTTCTGTGAGGCTAATAAATCACTGGCGACCATTAAGCCGCATGCTACATATGCGCTAATCTACTAACACATACACATACACACACACAGAGGCAGACAAATGCTGCGACCTCAAAACACACATATGCTTGGCTGTATGTGTGCGTGTATTTGTGCATTGGACGCTGTTCGTTTGAGTGTGTGACATATTTTCATAAACAACATAAAACTCAACCAAATGGCAGTTATTAATCAAAGTAATGTGCGTTTATACGTATGTATGTGAGTGTGTGGGTGTACCGCATTTTTCATAGGTATCAAGTGCAGTTAGTTTTGCTGAATTTCCAGGTGGATTTAATGGCACTTGGCAACATAGGACACAAACACATTGAGCTGGTAATATTTGTGTATATAAAACAAATATACTTGTATAATATATAAAATATAATGATAGCCAAAGCAGCCTAGTTTAATATATGATCATGGATAACTACACGCCTCAAAATGAAGCTGAGACAACTGTCTGGGGAAATAATAATAAAGTATTTCATAATGAAGTTGATACATGGAGTAGAACTAGCCCTTTGGGCAAGAGCTGAACAGAAACCTTACACTACCTAGCCCAGTTAAGTAACTGCACAGCAAAAATCGCATGTAAGCGACGCCATCAAAATGGTTGCACAGTTAATTATAGAGATATTACACAACACAACAAGTGCTCACTCAGTAGGACTCTTTGGTGGCTAAGCTAACAAATTCTTGACTCAGCTACCTTATGCATAGTGTATATATATTTGTTTTTTTGCTCACCTTGTAGATCTGGCCTACCCGCAGCTATTAAATTAATGTGCGCTCATATACGCACACAAAAGCTAATTTCAGTGCTTGATTAAGTTGAAGTCGTTAAGAGCGGCCAAGTGCCACACGCTGCGTATGAGTAATGTGTGTTGACTTAAGTGCTATGGCAGCGACAATGTTGATAGCGACAAGTTAGCTGGCGTAACAAGACCAAATTAGAGACACAAATCAATGGGTAATTACTGTAAAAGTATAAGCAAAGTGAACAAGAAACAATTCTAAGAAATCATAAAAGTAATAACTCATGTATTCGGATGGACCTGAGGAGAGTGAGAAAAGCTTCGAATTGAAATAAAATTGAATTTCATGATATTTTAAAGATTATAGCAAACACTTTTCTATTCATATTACATTGACATTTGACCGTTCCTGGAAAGGTTCCTTTATCCTAAATTACTTATATTTGTAAAGCCAGACCCACATTTAGCCAATATTATTAGGTCCTAAGTATTACGTATACGCATAGTATGCCCATAGGCCCACATAAATTCATACGCAATAATATCACATCGCAAGCTCCAATTCCAATGAAAATGTCGACTATTTTAAAGTCTTCTCATTCGTGTGTGTATATTTTTTTTTTAATATCCCCACAGGTTCGCCGCCACCAACTGTCACCTGGCTGATGAATGGACAGCTGCAGAATAGCGTCGTCGATTACACATACGACGGCACCATCAACAGCAAATTGGTGGTGCGTAACTTGTCACGCATCCACCAGCATGCGGTCTACACGTGCCAGGCGAGCAATTTCCACAAGAAATATGTGGCCACCAACATAACGATTGAGCTTTATCGTGAGTATAACTACCGGCTATATAGTATGTAACCTTAAGTATAGGTAGAAATGTGTTTTGGCTCAAAGTGTGCTCAGATTTGATATGTTGAATTCGTGTTTGTGTTGTGCAAATTTCAACTATGCATTAAATTTAAAATTGTTAAATTGAGTTTCAAGCGCTTGCATACGCCAGCAACAACAACAACAACAACAAGAGCAAATCCAACTGTACGAAATATGGTGCTAAAAACGGTTTGGCAAACAGTTTATTTATATATATATATTTTTTTTTTTACCCGACCTGCAGCACGGTTTTAAGCGTTGCGATAAAACTTTTAACAAATAGCTGCGCAGATAAAACCCATTCACGGCCAACACAAAAAAAAGAAATAGTCAAATGGCACAAAAAAATATAATAGATAATAAAATGGCTTATGCAAATATGGAAAAAATCAACAGCAAAAACAACAACAAATTCAGTTTTCAACGTCTGTTCAATAGTCCGGCTCTGTACCCCTGTATGGTTGGCAGCTGCTTTTAGTTTGGACACATTTTGTTTTGGCAAAACATTCGTCGCATTTAACCCACACACACACATAGACACACACATGCATAAATTTGTTTTATCCAAGTGCATTTCCAAACGGATTTATTATTTCGCGAACATTTTTTTAATTGCACTTTCGCGCGAGACTGGATTGCATTGCAAATTGTAAAATTGAATTAAATTGCAGCCAATTTGTGCCTGCCAAAGTGTGTGTCTGTGTGTATGTGATGGAGGAAGAGTTGAGGACTTGATCCTGTAAGCCTTATTAGTATTTACTCACTTTGATGCAATCAGAACAGTGTAAAATGCTGATGTGCAATTTGCTTTTGCCATTTGCAAACTCAATTTTCCATTTTCTTATAATAGAACTTTGTGTGTTTGCATTTTACAATAGGATTACGTTTTACACGAGTCATCAATTGAATTTCCATTGCCCTCTTGACATGAGATTAATATATATTTATTGAGTAATCAATTTGCAGGTTATTAAAATTACTAATTAATTTAACTGATTGAAAATAATCTGGAAAAATATGTGCAAGCTTTCAAGTCTTTAATTTTAATGAAAGTCCAGCATTTATTTACTGACAAACAAACATATTTCAAGTGAATATGAATCTAAAAACTATGATAATAATATTTGTCATAAATCCAAGAGGGAATGTCTTGGAGTTTAAAGTTATTTGAACTTCAGCAACTTTGAGTACTTTGCATTATTTAGTCATTAACTTGGCTAACCGCCAACAAATGGCGTTTCTATATTTTTGAATGGCCCGCTATTAATAATACTTTCATGTAAAGTGCCAAATAAATAATGAAACTTTTGCAAGACAATACCCAGAGCTCTGACACAGCTCTTGTTGCATTGCGCCAGCTCCAGCTTCTTTTAGCCATAGTCATTGCCAAATATTATGCCCCAGGCATTGCGCTAACAGCCAAAGATTGGCCATTGAATTTTATGGCACTTTGGCGACCTTCTCACTCCACTCTCTCTCTCTCTCTCTGACTGCTCGCGTTGAGCCCAAACGGAAAAGCAATTGCTGTCAATTTTTACTTAGGCCTTGGCTAATAAAAGTAAAAATGTTTTGCGACAACAGATGGTGATGCGCATATTTGATATTATTGCGCCAACACCCACACATACACACACAAACGTGTACGTGCAACAAGAATGTCGCACTTATACAGCATAAAATTTAACACGTCAATAATAAAAGCGTTGAAATTATTCGGTAAACGCGTTCGAGAATGTGACCAACGACAACGACAATGTCAGGAATGTGATTGACTTCGAGGATTCGTGTTAATTAATAAGGCAGACAAATAACCTTATAATAAGCATTGATATGTACGTCCACACACAGCTAGCCATGTTAGTTTTATGTGCCAACAGCTGACCTTGGCAATCAGGATTTGGACTGAAAAGAGCAGTGCGTCGCCTTGTTGCGTGGCTCCAGAAATTTGTTTGGCTCTTGGCCCTGTGCGTGTCGCAGGCAGGCAAAAAGTTTTGAATAATAAGTATGACCTTAATTAGGTAATTTTATGGCCACTAACAATTAGATTACTAATGTCACGACTCTCACACGAGCAACGAGCCAAACAACAGGCGGCATATCCAGCTCATTAGCGCATATTTTAAGTAACTCGCACTTATACAATAAAAAAGAACAACCGTTGATGGGCTGCAAATAGCTTTGTTTGTAGTCTGAATTGAATATTTGCTTTATTTGCTAATTATTTGAATTATAAATTTGAATTCTTATCACTGAGTGAATAGCTTTAGAAGCGGAAACTGTATTTTTTTTTAAATTTGACTTTTTCTTTTTAAAATACATTAATAAGCTCTAGTTTGATTGGTGGAGTGTAATGGTTGTCTTGTGTTTTGCAGTTGAAAGCATTTAACAGTCTTTCACCATATGCTGATTAGAACGCAAAAGCTCTCGTCTCTCTACGATAAAAACTGACTTTCCAGCTGAGAGACTTTCAGCTAGATTAAAGATGGATAACAGAATATATTATAGGGTCTATTAGATTCAAGGGCATTTCGCTGCTGGTGCTATGTTTTATTTCTATAAAATGTAGTTAGTCAACACTTTAACAATTCGGCTAAAAACTCTGCATAATTTAAATGCTTAATTATTAAAAACGCTCGTTTGCATAAATAATCAAGCTCAGCTATTGGAGACGCTACTCGTTGCATGTTTAATTAAACATTTTAATGGTTTTCCAATGCAAATGGGCATAATTAATTTAATTACAATCAAGTGTAACAGCAAAAAAAACTATCAACCTCAAACATACGCAAAAGTGTTGCTCCAATAAAAACACAATAATAAGAATACAGCAAATACACACACAGACACACACATAATATATCATACACATAAAAATGCGGTTTCATATATAATTTTTTATTTCGATTTTTTGTTATTGCATTTTGGCTTAACTGAAATATCATGCCTTTAAATTAATGCATAAAATACGCGGCCAACCGCAGTAAATGAATAAAAAAAACAACACAAATTGCATAAAAAAATTGTTGACTATAAAAATGCATAGTTTATATGGCAAGTAAAGCAAATAGAATACAGAAAAGAATATGTTTGGTTGGTGAACAAATAAATACACTTACAACAAAAAGAGACTACAGAAAAAAGTCAGATGTAAACCTATGATGTTCATACTTATCTGAAATCGATCAAACTCTTCTAAAAAGATTGAGTTTCGCATTCAATTTTTTTATACTTACATAGTGTATAATATATTTACTTCATTGTTTTTTTTTAAGACATTTCTCAATGGAAACATAAGATTATTTATGTATAAAAATATATATAAATAATATATAAGCCGAAAATCGGCTTAATAAAAAATTATAAGAAAAATCTAGACTAATTATGCTACTGAAGACGCTTAGCAAACCTCAACCTTAAGCTTTTATGAGGCTCGCTCTTTGGGAGAGACGTATATTGAGAGAGTTTATCAACCATGATTTATGTGGTGGGAATAGCGATTCTGACAGTTATTTATAATAGGTAGAATAGTTTCGTGGGTAGCCAGAATTGTTATTGTGATCATTTAATTCTTGAATCATCTTTACTGCTATTGCTACTACTACTACTTCTATTACTGTGTGAAAAGAATATGTATCTTATGTGATATACTTGACATTCGCACGTTATAAGTAAGGTATGTCAATACATACATATGTCACTATATATATCTATGGCATTCAGCTCTGGGGCACGGCGTCAACTTCAAACGTTGAAATCCTGCAGCGTTCTCCCGTTAGTGCAGCTGCCGCACACTTTGTTAGACACATTGTAAATGTATATTTAAAATTTTGTATTTCATACTACCTTTTGTCAACAAATTTAAATTTCAATGCATATGGTGCACTATTAAATAATTTACTTAATGTCCCCTGTGGATAGATCGCAAATGAATACCATAAAAAGAATTTTAAAAAAAATTTATATATGTATGAATAATTGTAAAACAAATATGAATGAAAATGTCATATCCTAACAAATATTTGCAATGCTCCACATAAGGGTATTAATGCCAATCAGCCATTCGACCAGGCCTGGTAAACAGTAATATGTCGTTCAAATGATATTTTATAAATTACGCTGCAAAAATCGAAATTTCGTTATTTGTAATTTAAATTGAATTTACTAAAACATTTAATAAGCAGAGAGAAAAAAGGAAAAAAAACCGTAAATAAATTTGTTTTCTAGGCAATATTATGGCAACAATGTGCAAACGCGATAATGAACCTGGCCACATTACGTGACCGTGTTTACATTTATTTTATGAACGATTTTAGCAAATATGTTTCAACATACCCACATACACACACAAAACACAGCAATGTTTGAACGAAAGTGCGCTTTTTAATTTAGCATGTAAACCGTTTGAAGCCGCAATAAATATTAACAACATTTCACAGTAATCGAAATCTGTTTAGCTGTATATATATACACACATACAATTTTTGATATAAATCCTTTACTTTGATTGATAATAAAGCTGACAGGAAAATTATTAAATGTCATTTGACAACACAGTAAAATTAATTATTTTATTTCCATTAAATTGTTGCTACAAATTTCTGCTTGTTTATTTTTGCTTTGATTAGCAGATTTGATTGATTAGATTGGACCACAGCTTTCTGCTTTCATAAAAGAACTTAACGACTGTATGCAGCTACAAAGGCAATAAGGAATGTACTGTGGCTTAGTTTACAGCTCGAAACAACAGTCCGCTCCGACGTTCGGTTCCGGAAACTCACATCAATGAGCCCTGATGCTGTAGATATTTGAAAATATAAATCGAAGCTTCTTCTCTGGCATCTATTCAAATTCATATTCTATTTTTGTTTGATTAATATGTTTTTATAACACGTAAATATCTACTGAAGATATCAATTCAAGTCATGCTCAAACTTATCGACCATGTCAAGTTCATGAAACATCTTAAGCAAACACTATATATTCCATATATTGAAATACTACAAATTATCGATTTAAAAGAAAAAAATTGTGTCGAGTTTCATTATATTTGAAGCCTACATTTAATATATACATATAAATACGTGCGCTTACCTTGCTGTCATACATCTACATACATTGTTATTGTTACACTCACGACAATATTTGTTGTTGTTGTTGTTGTTATAAACCTGTATACAGCTGTTCAACGAGCGCTGCAATCGTAATTCGCTGCAATTAATTTTAATTGCATTGCTTGTCCCATTTTCATTGCGTTTTCGATTTTTCACACACAATTTGAATGAATAAACATAAATAGCAAAAAGAAGGATTTAAAATATACGAGTCTACATATATATATATATCTTTATATATATAAAATGCTTAAATGGCATTTAAACACATAAATTAACTATAAATATTAATGGATGTAAACACACACAAACACACACATACACAAATTCGTGTATTTGCAGTGCGTCCGCTTCTGGTGGAAATCAGCTTCAACAATCAGCCGATGTCGGCTGACCGTAAATACGAGATTGAATGCCAGGCAATTGGATCAAGGCCCCCTGCAAAGATAACCTGGTGGATGGGCAACCTGGAGATGCTCGCTCGCAGCCAGAAGGTGAGTGTTTATTACATGAACTGACCTAAATATAGTTGTCGAAATTCAACACTCTGCCCCTTGCAGGTCGCGGAGGATGGTAATGCAAGCACCTCCATACTATCCATAACCCCGACACGGGAGGATCATGGCAAGGCATTGTCCTGCCGAGCCACCAACGAGCTGGTACGCAATGGCATACGAGAGACGGCCATGAAACTGAATGTCTTCTGTGAGTATTCTATAAATATGCTGATTTTAATAATCATATATATTTAAGTTTCATGAGAGTTCTATCAGTTTCTTTGTTGCTCATTTTCACATAGCATATAAAAGTCAAAATAAAATAAATATTTAAAATATATATGTATACATATTCCTCACCTTATAGAAAACTAACAAAAGACAATATTAACATTATTTCTTGTGGCAGTCCTTTTAACTATATGTTGCCAATACAGCTAACTGATTAGTTTGCTAGTCGCTTGACCTGCTTTCAGTTGAATAATATTCAATTCAAACAAATGGGATAACCTGGCCCCAGTTCAACGCAAAGTCAATAAAACTTGAAAGCTTTCGAGGCATGGTGAAGAGGACGGAGCTACCCCTGTCAAATAATTACATGCATGTTGAACACGCGCTTTGTTTTATGGCTGTCAGTGGCACATAAACTAGCTGAGGTGGGGATCGAGCTGGGAAAACAATCGGCAGCACTGCCATAAAGTGTGCCAAGCGCTTATCACCCGTGTCTCCGGAATCGATACTGATTTGCATATAAATTTCGTAGACATGAGGGTTTTACGTTTTCTCTCGCGGTTTTCATCCCGAATGTCAAGCGCTTGTTTTATGGGCCAAGTCAACAATATGCGCTCAAAGTTTGTTAATAAAATTTCTATGTCAAGATATTAAAAATGGCAACTTGCTCTCTTCCAGATGGCTCTATATGAGTGCTCTTGGCATAGTGGCTGCTCAAAGACTTTGACCCAGGCACAAACACACATGCACATATAAATATATATAGTATATAGTATATGTAAGAGCTCTCTCCTTTATGTTTCAATAGTCTCAAGAATTTTGCCAACGTTGTCGTTGTCGTTGTAGTTAGGCAAACAGTTGCCACGTCTATTATCTAAGAGTTTTTGCGCATCGTTCCCCATTGCCAAGGAAACTTTTACTCCTTTCAGCAGGAGCAGTAACAGCAGCAACAGCAGCCTTTTCTGCCGCAGGAGCACTTCAAGCTGTCTGCGTGGGCGCCTTGGAGCA
Source organism: Drosophila gaucha (assembly GCA_035045545.1). NCBI lineage: Eukaryota > Metazoa > Arthropoda > Insecta > Diptera > Drosophilidae > Drosophila > Drosophila gaucha. The sequence goes on along the minus strand of JAWNOY010000176.1, from coordinate 854,793 downwards.
GACTCTCAATTTTACGCGCGTCGCTTGCTGATATAAAAAATTAGATAACAATTTCAATTTCCATGCTCATTTACATGTTTATAGCGTGCTTAAAATATTTTGGCCCTCTCTCCTCTCCACGTCCTTCTCCCTTCTCGCTTCCTGTGATTTCCTTTCTCTCGCAAAGATTTTGTGTCTTCTTTTAGCGTGCTCCTTGTTTGCACTGAGGAGTAAATTGAAAAGTTCCCCTTCAACTCGCTGCAAGTGAGCAGCCAATAATTGTGTCATTATTCCTCATTATATAAGAATTGTCATAAAACGAAGTTATCTAAAATTTAATGAAATCTCGCCGCTTCCACCTTGACCCAAAAAAAGGGAGAAAGCGTGAAGCTAAGCAAAAGATTTAATTTTCCGCACAATCAACTTGTATTAAAAAAGAAAATGAAATGAAACGGAAACCACTAAAAATTAAAGTCATATCCGCAATAAAAATAATGACGCAGCAGCTACCCCCAAAAATAAGTCCAAGCTGCCGAAATATTGACAATGTCCGTGCCACAACTAAGTGTGCTCAAACTGTGGACTTCCGAAGAGGGCAGTTCCGCCAAAGCTGACTGTAAACATATGCTGACAGGGTGAAAATTATGAAAGGTCATCGCGAAGGGTGGCCAATAATGTTATAAATAAAACATTGATTCAACTTTACAGCTGCGAAGGGGATTTTTAAGGAACCAAAAAGGCTTTTAAATTTTGTTTTTAGCTGCGTTACAAAGATGATTAGCATAATATCAGATTTCTAATTAAACTAGTAATAATTTCTGTAAATTGTAAAATTTAATAAATTGATTCAATTCAGACCTTGCTTGCTCTAGATCTTCTTTATAATGAGGCTTAACACTTAATGGCTAAGCTAAAAGCGAAATATACTGTATCACTTACCAGCTTAAGTATTATATACCCGTTTTTGATACAAAGATAATTCTTTACTTAGCCACTTAAAATATATTTTTATAAATGTATTCGCTGTCATAATATATTATACTCACCGCCAAAAGTTTCAAGCTAGCACAGATGCACATTATTTTCAAAACTAAAAACACTGCACATCTGCCATTTGCAATTAATTTTACTCTAAGCCAATTTTTCTCAGTTTCACTCGGCCGGGCCGGGACAGAAGTACTTTTCAGTTAATGTAATTTATATGGCCAGTGTTGAGGAGAATAAGGAGCAGCCGAAGTGAGTGGAATCAATTTAAGGGCTGCTAACGAGCAGTTGTTCAACTTTTTACACAACAGACAATGACAGGCCTCACACACTAGAAGCAAGCTGAGTAGCAGGAAGCAGGAGCAGGGGTAGGGACAGCGGCAGGAGCAGAAGGAGGCAACACATTGGCAATGTCTGCTACAAACTGTGGCAGCGGCATTCAAAAGTCGTTAGGTTAAGCTGCAGTTACGGGTTTCGGGTTTGCTTTGCTTTTGTGCCGTTGCAGTTGGACTGTGCGCCATAAAATGCATTAGCCAAGTAAAGTTGGCCAGTTTGGGCTGCTGTTGCTGCTGCTGACCAGCTTGGCCAGTGACAGTTATTACCACTTAAGCCCATCTAACCGCAACAGTGTGGCTGGCCAGTCAGCCAACCTCCTAAGCCAGTGCTCGAAGCGAGTATTGTGCTCTCTATTGGGCTGCTATTCGCTACAAACTGGGCTTAAAGTCAACGTTAATGAACTTGTTGAGCAGCAAGCAAAAAGGTCTTTAAATTATGCAAACAACTTTTGCCTTTGTCTCTGCCTCTGCCTCTGCCTCTGCCTTTGCCTCTGTCTTAGCCTTTGCTACTGTTTTTGCTCAAATTCTCTAGCTGACTGTCATTCGCTGGGCTTAGGCGAGCGATTTTCATTTTCATTAACAAGTCTTTGCAAAGAGCGAAATCGGCTTAAAGAAACTTGTTTATAAAACGTGGCAAAAGAAAACAGTAAGCACAGCCCAAGACCAAACTACAACAACAATGCGCCAAATAATAAGAAACCATTGCCAAGAAAGGTGATGGCAAAGACTGGGAGGGGGCGTGCCACGTACTCCTACGAAGCGACACTAATCACAGATAAGCGCAGATTAACCCCATTTCCCTTTTTTGTGTTTGTCCGTTTCTGAGTTTTTCTTTTGCGCATTTCTTGTTTTCTTTTCTTGACTATACTAAACTTGGCTCAAAGTAAAAACAGCAGCAAATTGCAGTTGATAGGCTGAGCCTTGACTAAGAATAAGACCAGGCAGCCCATAAGAAACTACACACATATAAACAAAATGCAAATGTACATGTATATATGCTTAAGAGTCAGTTGGTCGTGGTTGCTAACGTATTGTTATCTTCTGTTGCAGTTATACCCACCTTGCAACTGGACCTGGGCTCAAATCTAAATCCGGAGGATATCGAAGAAGGCGATGATGTTTATTTCGAGTGTAAAGTGCATGCAAATCCTGCTGCTTATAAAGTTGTCTGGAAGCATAATGTAAGTAACAAAAGTACTTTTCAAATCCAAAGACTTATCAAGACTATCGACTGATATGGTGTGAGAGGGAAAGCAGAAGAAAGGAGAGAAAAGGAACTATTGTAAATGTAGCTTATTTGAATTTTTCTTTAAAAACATATTTACATCAATTTTACTTAAAAGTTTGATGCATTAGTTAGTCTGCAGCATTATATATTCGAAGCCTTTGCTGGGCCTTTATAATTTATAAATGCTTAAGTTTGCAACTCGTTTGGACCAAAGAAAAATGTAGGCCGAAATAGAGTGACCTTCAAGTGCTCTTCAAATTTTGCCCAAGACAATTGTGGATACGGAAACGACGCTTGTACTTCCGGCAATTCCCCTGGCATTGGCGTGCCTTCAATATATGTTTGTGCACGTGTATATATGTGTGTGTAGGCGGTAAAGGGCAGAGCTCTACTAAATTATGATGAAACCAAAATTAAGTGGTCATTTTTAGTGAATTATTGGCCAATTATTTTAAGGCAATTGAGTCAAGTGCCTAAGTCGAGTGCACCTTAAGGCCCACTACAAGCGCCCCAAAATGTGCAAAAGTTTGCGTGGCAAATCATTTGTTTATTAGTTTTACAAGTAGCAAGCCAAAACTTAAGCAGACTTCTATAAGTAAAAACAATAGATTCCGAACAAGTACAACAACAACCCGAATAACAAGCAAACAAATGTTATTCAATGCGCCCGAGTCAAAACAAGTGAATCAAGTGTATGAATAATATGAATGCTAATTGAATTCATTAGAAGACGACGCAAGAACAAAAACCATCGACAACACAGCTGAGTACATGGCAAACAACATCGAGAGCAGCAAGAACAACAACAACAACAATCAGGCATAACTTTGGCAAATGATTATAATAAATAAACAACAACACGGCCAAAAAGTTTTCGAAGTCCCATAGGCAGCGCACAAAAGTAGGCAACACAAATGTTCCATGAACTTAAAGTTCAGCTAGCAAAAAGAGACAGCAAAGAAATGACGAATAGAGACGGAAAATATTGCTAAAAAGCAAAACAACAATAACAACAGCATCAAAGTTGTCAAACCAGAAATGGAAACGTGTCAAAAAATATATGATTGTCAATCTAATTTCAGACAAGGCAACAAATTTGAACTGTAAATGTAAATGTATGTATGAGTATATTTATAAATAGCCCGCAAATAGCTTGCGAATATATAAAATTCAATTTCCAAAATGGTAAGTTAGCAAACACTCAAATTTCTAATAGTTAAAATTTAAAATATGGTGACTGCCCAATTTGACCCAACTTATAAGTAAAATATTTAATTTATAACAAAGCAGATATACAAAGTGCAAACCCATTTTTGTAAATGAAATATATAAATGCTATATGCGAGCAGCTATACGAAAAATGGCATTCTTATTGCTTGTGATGAAAAGGCTTACATGCAATAACTGTTCCATACACACAGTGAAAAAGAGAGAGAGAGAGAGAGACAGAGATAGAGAGAGCGAGAGAACGAGTCACACGCACATGCAAATTGCAGCTCATGTGTCTGTTGACGAAGCTAACAAGAAAACTAAACAGTTAGTTAGTTAGTTGCCAGCCAATTGACTTGCTGAACGTCATAACAATAAAAGTTGAGTGCGAAGCAAAAAGCGCAAACGGAAATGAAATGGAAACGAGGGAGACAGTAAAAATAGAGAGCAGAGAGAGACAAGCAGAAAGGGGCTAGATACAATTGGCCATGCATTCATTTTCTCTATGTGTTCGTTTGCTTGTGTCTGGCTCACATGGCGTATGCGTAATGAGTTCAAGGCAAAACAGCGTTTAGTGCGTATTTCCACAAAGGAAGTGCAGAGAAGTCAATTGCTAAATTGGCAACAACATTTTGTGTGCAATTAAAATTCGTATATAATTAAATCAACTTGTGTGGCATCTTTTGTTTTCGTTGACCGACAGATTTACTTAGATATTATATATATCGTATTTGGCACTCAGTGCAATTTACTTTATCGAAGGCACTGTTATCAACTACATGTGATTTTATGCAACGTTAACTGTGGAATTGTTAAGGCTTTAAGGCCAACACGTTCACACATTTCATATGTGATTGTAATACGTGTGTATGTGTTTGTATTTGTGTGTAAACAATGAGGACAACTGTGTTAAACAACTGTATTGTTCTTTGCCAGTTATTATTCAATTATGCATGCCAGCAATTAACGACGAGCTGGAAAATTTAATTAACAATTAGTTTTATTAAATTTGCAGCAATATTGCTACAAAACTTTTACCTCTTTGAGCGTATGTATGCATGTGTGTGTGTGCGGTAAACTTTGGCATGCTCATTAAGACGCTGGCAGGAACTTTGATGGAAGACGACGTTGCCAGCGCAACAGCCAGAGGGTCAAACCGACTTCTGCTTGTGGCAGCAAAAGTTATATAGCCCATGCGCTTATATGAAAACGTCTTTGTGTGTATGTGTGAGTGCGTCTATATGTGTTAATGGAAGCATGAAATAGCAAACATAAACGGAAAATTTGATAAAAGTGAACACTTCAAATCATACTGACAATACAAACTATTTTTAACTTCTGCAACTATTTGATTTTGAATTACCGCTTAATGCGTGAGACGTCACAAAATCTAGTTAAAAGACCAATAAATGCATAGTTGATGTGCAGCCGAGGATAATGTTGCTGAGCTAGTTGAAGGCAACGCAATCAGCCAGGCCATTAAATAAATGGTCAACACTAATTGGGTATTTATTGAAGCCGGGTTCGCAGAGCAGCGAGTGCCAGGCAAACACAAACATGTCAAGGCGCTTGTCTCTGCAGACAGACAAACAAAATGGCAGCGCATAAAATGCGCCATTAGCACTGAGGTGGTGAAGGGCAGTTGGCAAAAAGGGTTGTGCGGCTGGCAACAAGCTGAGCAGAACGGAAAAGCCAGTGCGGAAAAGCTGCAGCGGATGTGCCTCCAACTATTGAAATAATCCTCAACTGAGACGGAACGTAGCAGAACCCACTTTTTTTTATTTGTTAACTTATTTACTTTTATACATATATATATATATGTATTTTCTCTTCGTTTTTTTTTCTGTGTGACAACCTTGAACTTTATTTACTTTTGTGTGCCTGGCGACATTTTTATTTGTTTTATGACAACAGCAACAGCAACAAGAATAGCGGTAGCTGATAAAACGCCCCAGCAAATGGCAGCCAACATCTTGCTGGCTATTTAAGTGAGCCCTGTGGGAATAGTGCGAATAGGGGTCAAGGGGGTATGAGTGCTAAGCAGGCTTGAAGGTCATGACTATTTGTATGAGTATTTGTCTGCTTAAGGCCCAAAGCTGCGCACTGTGTGCCTAGACTTTAAAACACGCTCATTTCATATAAATATCAGACAAGCAACCAGCTCGAACTATTATACACAAAGACAGCAATTATCTAAAGAGCAAATTGTTTAAGGCATTCGACAGGCTTCAATCACACAAGCATGCAACTATTTTGCATTAATATATAATAAATTGTGAAAACATTGTGTTGACTGACTAACTTAGCTTTCTGGCTGCCACACTTTGCTGCATTGTGACTCCACTGCCATTGTCATTGCCATTGTTTGGCCTGGGCCAAACAGTCAGACAAACGATCAGACAAAAGACGCGACCAGCACACACACACACACTGCAATCAAAGCTGTGGCCCAGTTCTCACAAAAGTAGGCAACACTATTATCAAAGTGTTGCCACATTGCATTGTTTGACCCGCTTATTGTATGCTATTTGCACATATTCTCAAATGTATTTGTGCCATATTCTACTTATGCTTACACATACCTACGAATTCTGTATGTCTGCGTGTGTGTGTGTGGTAAGGTCACACTGGCTTTGTTCGCCTTGCCGTTTGTTGTTCTGCCATTTTGACTTTTGTCGACAATTTATACACACATTTTTATTTATTTCAACATTGTTATTGCTTTTCTTGCTATTGTTCTTGTTATTCTTGTTGTTGCTGGTGCAAGCCAAAGTGCGAATTTGTTTTGCTGCTAAATGGCACAAGGCTCTGGGGAAATGCGTCAAAATCTTGCCGAGTGGCGGCGCATCGGGACCGCCGCGCCGACACCAGAAATAGGCGTGGCATGCCCCCAGCATTATATCCTTATATACGAACGTGCTGCTCATACAGGTCAAGTGACTGTGACTGTGTGTGTGTCAAATTTAAGTAAATATTGGTTGATTTTCAGCTTTTTGCAAATGCTAAACACGTTTCACACACTGACGCCCAATACTCTAATGAAGCTCCTCGCGTATGAGTGCGCGTTTATGAGCGACCAAATTTTTAGAGGGATAGCCTCTATAATAAATGAAGGCCCTGCTGACCTTGCGCCTAAAATGTAGGCTCGACCTGAATAGCAATTTTTTTTTATATTGCTTGAAAAATGTACCTAAAATTTATAGCAATATAACAAAAACGAAAGCAGAAATCTTGATTTATACTTTATTGTTGAAAACAATAACGAAATATATAAATATTTTAATAATTTAACTATTTGTACTCGTATAAACTATGAGTGAAAAAAAAAACGCTTTAGAAGAGACTTTTTTTTAAGCTAAGCAAATACAAAAATATTAGATTTTATTTAAATTCATAAAATATAAATCGTGGAATGTGTATTCATGGCTTAAAATAAACCAACACTGAAATTTTTTTATATTTAATGAGCAAAATTGAACGTTATTAATAAGCTTTACCTGAGTGTTTGCCCGATTGTGCGAGACGAGGGTCAAAAGACTAGAAATTAAGCTACTTGGACCCACTTCAGAACAATGGACCCCTGCGTATATGGCTCGTACGCAATACCACTAATTGACGCACCTTTTCCTGTTTGATAATCTCCTTTGAGAACCCTATTGTGTTTGCATGTGTGTGAATGACAGACCGGAACAATAGAAAGCGCTCATTAGAACAAAAAACAAAATAAAAATAGGGACGGACAACTTGTTGATGACTGACGACTAATGATATTATGGTATTTATATTTTGCAGCATCAAATAATACAGCACAATCAACGGGCCGGTGTCATTGTGAGCAGCGGGGATTTGGCACTGCAGGGCGTGACGCGTCACCAGGCTGGGAACTACACGTGCACCGCCTCCAACGTTGAGGGCGATGGCGACTCGAACATAGTCGAGCTGAAAGTGATGTGTAAGTACAAGTGTTCAATGGATTTGCTAGACTTTAAATTATATCGACGGCAAGGGTGGGGGCTTGGAATTGAGCTCTAACTGCGTTCCATTTATTTAGGATTTCGTTGAATTGATTGCGAGTATATAAAACGTTGTTGTTCTCGAGGATCGCATGTCAAGTTTTTATGGGGCACGTGTTGAGTTTTATTTAGCACTTTAAAACGGAAAAAGCGCTGCGAAGGGAAAACCAAGCAGAAAGTTATAGCTTTGTGCAACTCTGCGTATGCGCAACATTTTAAGCTTGGCCCACATTTGACATGTGTGTACGTCGATTTGCATGGCTCTATCGCCATTGTTATTGTGGCTGGGGTAATAAAAAATACGAGTTGAATGGTTGCGCTGTGCCATCATTCCTTCAGCGCATGGCCAAACGTACGGTTTGAGCCATTAACAAACATTCGCAGCTCTTAAATGCCAACTGGCTATTAAATCGAATCCCGTTTCGATGCTGCTGCTTCTACAATATTGGCAGAGGCAGCCTCCGTTTGCCGCAGCAGTAAGGGACGCTGCACTATTTAGGCTTTTGGTAAGAACCTTTGACACACAAAAAGGCAGCTTTATTGAGTGGTCGAGTGGTTAGGTGGTTGAGCGGTTGAGTGGGTGAGTGGCGAATTCTGCGCTCGTGTTGGCCTCTTGCATTTTTTTTTTTTGCGTATACGCCCCCGTTATTGTGTCCCACTCGAATGCCTTTTGTGTTGTTGGCCTTTTGTACTCGTAGATGCAAGTGCAGCTGCAGTCGAAACTGGAGCTGAAGCTGATTCGAGTTTGGTTTTGCGTTCAGCTTTACCATCTTAGCCTAGTGTAAAGCGTGCACACTTTTGCGGTTGCCAACTTTGATTTCTTTTAACTAAAACACAATACGCAAAACTTGGCCTACACCAACTAGCCAGCAAGCTAGCCAGCTGGAGAGTGTTTGCCAGGCATGTGCTTTGGCCAACAAAAAGAGTTTTGCTCGGCTTCCTGCCCTTTGTTGACACTTAGTTATTTTCGTATTGAATAGGCACATTTCCGTTTCCTTTCTATCGTCATTGCATGGAAACCGTTATATATTATTGTATTTTATTTAAAATTTTCAAATGGCTTCAAATTTCTTTTTGAGTTTAATATTGGAATATTGCTTGTGGTTGGTCAGAAAACTAAATTTGCTAAACATTTATTTATTTTCAATGGATAATATATTACACATGTTTCTTTTGCCTTTATTTTAAAACTTCATATTTCAGGGAAAATTGCATATTTTTTGTTCCAGGAAAAGACCGTTTTAATAACATACTGCTTTTATTGTAATGGCTTTCCACTTTTATTAAGAAAGATTCTTCATGTTACAAAGGCTTCGAGCACATACAGTCCACCCCTTAATCATCAGATTTAATCCTCAACTCGAATTTTCTGCTCAATTTGATTGTAAAAAGTGTTGGGCTTGCAATTAAAAAAAGGAGAAACAGCTCCTGTTAATTATTTTCGCCTTTTTTAAGCAATTTAGCAGAAGATCCTTATTCCCAGCTCAATTTTGTTGATGTTTAGTTTTTGTTGTTGCCTTATGCTTTTGTTTCCTGTTCCATTTCCTCTTACTGTGTTTTTGCACTGTGTATTTTTGTAAGCAGTTCTTTACTATATATACCCTTGCTTAAATTATTTCAATATTTTAACGAAGTTTATAAAGTAGACTTTTTCAATAATGTTCTACCTATATTATTTTTATTTCTTCCAAATATATGTAATAATTAAAATAAATCTATCTTCCAAAGCCCTGCCAGTCTGTTGTGCAATAGTTTCAACAGTTTTTTGCAAGGGTATTTAATCTGCGTCACTGTGTAGAAATCCAGTTTCTCTTTTTTAAGGATTTTTTCACAGCTTTTGTTTTTTTTTCTGTTCTTGCCTTTGTTTTAAGTTAAACATCCGCTCGCTGATTCCCTCGTCCACTTTTCAGCGATTGTCTCTGGTGGTGTTGGTACAACGTTTTTCGTCACTCACGTTGTGGCTGCCCACCACTTCTCTCCATTGTGGATGCGAATGGCCACAGCCAAAAATCCAATTTGTATCCCAATGCCTGTCGCTTGGACTTCTGCTTGGCACTGTTCAATGGAAATTTGTTTACAGCTTGCTTCTGCCTTTGGCTCTTACGACAACAACTGCAACTCGAACAGCATTGCGAGTTGTCAAATTGTACTATAAATTGTGAACTTGCAATGTTCAATTCAGTTGCAGCTAAAGCTTCGCTTGACCAAGGATTAGAAGAAATTGAATTTGCTTTTCTGTTTCGTTACGGGCTCAAAACTTTCGTTTCGGCCAAGTTTTTCTTTCAGTCAACGTTTGTCCAGCTTTTTTTTGCGCTTTGCCCTGCTTTGTTTCTGTTGCTGTTGCGGGCACTGTTTAGTTAGTTGCTCTAATGGCCAACAAGGCAGCTCGTATGCACAGGCTGCACGGGTTGCAAGGGACCCTCTATCCTTAGTGCTTTTTGTGCTTGCAAACTTTTCTACTTAGGATTTGAGTGCGGTTTTCGGGAATGGTTCGGGCGGTAAGGAGGAGGAGTGGCATGCAAAAACAAAAAGCCCAGCCAAGCTCTTCAGCTGGAGAATGTGCACTCGAACTGCTCAGGCTGTATTGCATTAAGTTTGGCCAAGCAATGCGATTATTGATTTGCAGCAGTTTCCGCCGATGAACAGCAAAATGCACTTGACAAACATCAAAGTTTCTAACTTTTGCTCTATCTTTTCTCTCCCCGTAGATAAACCAATTTGCCGGCCCGATCAGAAGAAAATCTATGGCGTGGCCCGCAACGAGGCGGCTGAAATCGTTTGCGAAGTAGATGCCTTTCCACCACCCGAGAACTTCAAGTGGTCCTTCAACAACACCGCGGAGACCTTCGATATGCCGCAAAGCGGCTTCCGGCCCCACTCGGCGCAGGGCTCCACGCTGACCTATACGCCGGTAAAGGTAAGTGCGCATTGATAGGAATAAGTGCCACTGCTACAGATATTTATGTGACCCATTTGTTGGCCCTAAACAGATGTCACGGGCAACGCCCTCTAAACCCTTGACCGATGTGACTGTTTCGTGTTCCGATTGCATTATGAAAATGACAAACTACATGGCGTTAAATGCTAAACATGGGAACAGCCACTTGTGTCAAGCGTGTGCGTGTGTGTGCGTTTTAATGGGCGGGCTAAGTGCTGGCTACACACACGGGTGTTTGCCCTGGACGAAGCTCGTCTTTCAGCTTTTGATTTTTCGCTGACTTTTCAATTTAATTTCATGTTTTCGATGTGAAATTGTTATTGACATATTTGACATTTGGCCGAATGGTAGACGAGGCAGCAAACGTGCGGTGTTCTATTAAATGCCAAAATTTTAATTAATAGGCAGCAGTCGCTTGCTGTTGCTGTTCTGGATCGTGTGCGTGTCACGTTGTCAAACAAAATATATAACCAACACGAGCACACAACGAGCGGTGGTATCTGGAGTTTGGCCATGGCGCCTGAACATTTTTTAATTAAAAATTCTATTAGCGCTGCTTTGTAATTAAAATCGATGCCAAAACCAGCACCAACAGCAGAGGCCACAGATTAGTTCATAACATTAAAGCTACTGCCATTTAAGCTTTAATGGCAATCAGCATTATAGCTGAGAGACAACAAAAGCCATTCGATCGACTTACTGCCTTGCAAATGCTTTTTGCTTTCACATGACTGACAATTGGCCAACATTTCCGTTCAAATGGCCAACGTTATCGTCATCGATATGGCCCATTGCAATGGCGATTGGCGATTGGCGATTGGCAACGGCGATTGCATTGGCGATTGCAGTTTGACGTTTTGCACTTGGCTGCCACCCTGCCAATTGAGCAGCCAAATTGGCTATCAATGAGCTGCCTTCCCATCAATGGCAACAAATTGTAACCGAAAGCGTCTGCTACCCAAGACACAAGACAAAACAAAACGAAATCTGTACTGCAATCAGAGCTCACACAATTAGATTAGCTCAAGGGTATCTTTGAAACAGAGTCCAGCATGTAGCTGGCTGGAAGAGGGATTTTTTTATCGAAATCATAAAGTTTTTAAATGCTATTAACGAGAATTTTAAGGAAAATGAGCCTATTGAAAAGGGAAATTCAGTTGAATTCAGTTTCATGGGAGTTGAAACCGTGCCCAATTCCGTAAGGTATATATACATATTTATACACCTAATCAGCATCAACAACTGAACCGATCTAGCCAAGTCCGTCTATCCATCTAAAAATATGTTAGCGTGTTTTAAACATTTTTGTTATTTTTCTTGAAAGTCTAGGTAAGCCATCAGAAGGATAATAATTGGATAGTCTTAGAAAATCAATATAAGGCGTTCTGCATTATGGTTCGATGCCCTTCAATTGCAGCTCACATTTCAGTTATTTTCAAGTCTTTTAACTACCTGGTTTGGTTGAGCACTATGCTTTTACTAGACTTGTAGTTACACCCAAACTAAATGTTATTGTTAAGCCTGGTCTCTTGCTTGGTTGCAAAGCTGACCCACTTTAAAGTGATTCCGCCCCCAAAACCGCCACTCTTACCATCAAAATATTCTGTAATTACAAGGCTGTTCATGGTAATGTGAATCGACTGAACTGGCTGATTCGCCATGCTCACATGTCAGTTGTCAAAAGAAGAATTTCGCTAGTCAAACGGCATTCAAATGAGTTCCGTTCACAAACAGTAGCCCGACGCTGATTGCACCAACACAGAGCAACGCACACACTCAGACACAAAGACACACACACATACACACACATAAATCATTTAGCTCAATTGAATATGAAAAATCCCTTCCGTTCTGTTGTCATATATGCTGTTTCCGGTTTCCGCAACCGCAGCTCAAGCGTCGTCGCCATCGTTGTCGTCCTTTGGGCTGATTTTCTTTCATTATTTTTTTTTTTATATGTTTCCTTTTTTGTCTGTGTGTGATTTGCTCAAACGAAGGCAACAGCCAACAGCTCATTAATTTTGCGCCATGCTCTGGCATTTCCCTCTCAGTCGCTCGGCCCGTCCCTGACTCTTGCTGTCTCGCTTTGTCTGTTTTGCATGTGTGAGCAGTTGAGCTTGACTCTTCCTAGACATTTTCCGCTGCACACACACATACTTTACTATATATGAAAAAAGCTCACAAAATTTGTCGAAAATTTCGCACACAGCATGGCTGGCCAGAAAACTCATTAAAATGTCACTGAAATGTTCAAATTTTAATTAAAATACATAAACAATAACATTTATTTTTTGGGCTGTCAGCACTAGACAAGAATGCAATAAAAATGCAGGCACGAGCCGGGGCCGAAGATAGGCGAAAATCACAGACTCTGCCTTAAAGCCAAATTGAATAGGCGTATTAATATGTGTGCGTGTACGTGTGTGTGTGTGTGTACAGATCCCAGCAACAATTTAGGCAATTGTGTGTGTCTGTTTGCTGTGCGCCGTACAGCTGTAATAATATTTGCGCTTAGTTGCGGCAACATTAAAATAATATAAACAACTGAGCATAATGATAATAAAATTATAAATTCATATAGTTGGGCATAAATTTACAACGCACTCACGGGGAAACAGAGTATATGAAATGTAGCCTAAGCTATCTTTTGCTCTGGCAACTGAAAAATTATTAAACGTATTCTTGGTTGACAATTCCAACAGCCCCAAAAAGTATGCTATGCTTTTTGCCATGCTTTATTCTCTCTTGAATTTTCCTACAATTTGTGTATGCATTTATAAATTGCAAAATTATTATTACGAAATATGCAGCATATGTGCTTGTCTCAGCCAGGGTATTGCCTGCAGTTACACACACACATTCACACACTCATTCACACACACACGCAGTGTAGCGAAGGTGTTGATGCGCAGTGTTGGCAGCTGCCTAGTAGCTGCCTTTGTGATAACACTTTTGCTAAATACAATGCAAGTGCATGCATATAAATAAATTGCATATATTTACTCGTTTATTTTCATAAATTTATCATTAATTTGCATAAATTCTCTGTTTGCACCTGACATAAACGTGCAAAGCAGCATCAAATATTTGATTTTAAATATGATTACTTATGAATTGCTTAAATATATATTCGTCTTTTAATAACAACTAATTGAGTTACAATTATATTTTTAATTAATAAGCTGCAAGCCAAATGCAGGGCTAAAAGCAAAGCTTAACATTTTTATTTTAAGGTTTAGTACACTCCGCTAATACATTTGCACTCTTGACCGCAATTAAGGAATCTATTTTAGTTTCTTAAAGTTTTCCACAAGTTTTCCAGTGGCTTTTCATTTTTGTTGAACATTTCTCTTTCATTTGCTGTGCTTAAATTAAAGAAAACTTTCAACGCTTCTTTTTATTTTTCTTCCCTTTTTCATTTTGCCCCAATTAAAATGACAAGAACGCCCGGTTCTGACATTTTCAGAGGGTCGAGGATTGGGGTATAAAAATAAGTGCACGCTCCGACTGATAAATAAGCTGCAATTTGCGTTGACATTTTGAAACGAACTGGGCTCTGTGGAAAGTGATTTTAATTTTTAATGAGTTCAAGACGCCTAGCGCTGATTAAGTGCGTTTATTTTTCCAGCTAACAATTCCCAAGGTAAATAGACACAGCCAAGGCAAGCTGCTATCTGTCGGGGGTGTGTGTCTATGTGTTTGTGTGTCTGTCTGTTTCCGTGCAAACAAATCAATCGTCTTGAATGTTGTTGTTCATTTGACCGTAATATAGTTGGAGGATTTCATTAGCACAACATTTGACACAACACAAACACACGCAAAGAATCAACAATGGGCCCGCAGGGCGTGGCCACTTAACAGGTTCAACATGCCCAAACACATGGCATACATTAAAGCCATGTTAACATAGTTTCCTTATGGGCCCCACCAATCACAGATTCAAAGAAATATGTGCCCAAATAGCCAGCCACAAAATGCTTCATTTGTTTTTACTGCCAAACTGGGAAAACTTTCTCTTCTTCTTGACCAGTAGATACTGCCTACACTCTCATCTGTGTAGGTGTGTGTGTGTATGTGTGTGCTTTTATTGACATGAAATTATATTAATGAAAGACTTATTGACAGCTGCGATCAATCAGGCGGTCTGACAAGCATATTACGCATACGCCACCCAGCCACAATGCTGTAGAGGTCGCAACTTTAACGGCTTTGTTGTGTATTTTATTTTTATATAATGCATTAAGTTTATATTACAATTACACAATGCACATTAACCTATATAACAATTAACTGTTAAAATCAGCTTGAAATAAATTGATTAATTAACTAAAAATAATGAAGATGGAGGGTAATAATTTAATTAATAACTTTAAAAGGAATATTATAAATGATTTTTTTTAAATCTGTGTTTTTACAATTTTTACAATTTTTCATTTGTTTTAATTGTTTCCTGCAGGAAATGGACTTTGGCACCATCATGTGCTGGGCGGACAACAATGTGGGCCAACAAAAGGAGCCCTGTGTATTCCATTTGATAGCAGCGGGAAAGCCGGAAGCGCCCACCAATTGTACCGTGGTCAATCAAACGTCCGATTCATTGGAGGTCTACTGCCTCGAAGGTGAGTACAGAGCCAGAACTCAAAGGCAGCCCGTAAAGGCCAGCCAATTTGTGAGCTTTTATAATTGCTGATGAGCCAATCAATAGTCGAAAAAAGGAAATACATATAGAATACATGTATATAAATATATATATATATATAGGTATGTATGTATGTTTATTTGTGTGTGTGGTAAAAATACGTTAGCCACAACTCAAGCAGTATAGTGACTGGACAGCTTAATAGGCAGAAGAGAGTTTTTGGGGAGAATGGCGAAAATCATAGAACATGTGCATGAGCATGTTGTTGTGTTTCCTGCAGCGCTTTTTAGACTCATTTAAAATACATGAGTAACTTAAGTGCACTTTGGCAGCAGCCAATGCGAATGAGAATGCGAGTGTCTGCTTCTGTGCTTCTGTGTGAGTGTGTGTGTGCAACTTCCTTCGAGATACAGCCGAATAATAAAAATGCAATGAAAGCATAAAACTAGAAAAGGCAACACGCTGAGAGATAGTCCATACACAAAATGCTTTAGCATGGAAGCAGATTGTAGTAGTTGCTGGAAAAGAGAATACTGTTGCTAAGTTCCAACAGGCAAACGGCTGAAATAAATAAAGCCCAAGCATAAAATGATGAAGTAGTTGCAACACATACTTCCAGCGGAGCCAGCAACAGAGAGACTGAGTCGAGTTAAGCACAAATTTGTACATACAAAATGTTTTGGCTTGTTATGCAACTTACTGGCAGTAAAAGTAAAAGCAAAAGCAGCATCAGCAGCAGCAGCAGCAAATGCAAAAGGCGAAAACTTTAAATACAAATTCAATTCGCATATTTTATGCGCTACGGAAATGCAAAAGTAAGTGAGAGATAGAGAGAGAGGAAGAGGAAAAATGCCAGCAAAGCGCAAAATAAGCAGCACAAATTGTTGCAGCCGAGTTCAAAGTTCAGTTCCATAGCGCTCCATATTAGCAGACTGAAGACGGCGGACGGCGAACGTCGCACAACTGATGCCAGACATAGGACAGCAGCCGAGAAATGTCCTCACAAATTGCGACTGTAAGAGTCGAGTTTATGATGCATTTATGCAGCCCTCGAAACGCTCTCAACTGCAAAGCAAAGCGAATACCAGAAGCACCAGCAAAAACACAACAACAGCAACAGAAGCATAACGAGGCGGCTGCTGAAAGTGCAACAAAAAGCGCATAATAACTGCATACTTAATGGCGCATTCCCCGTTGCTGTTTGCCTTCTTGACAGCCCCACTAGCCAAGCCTTACCAGCCTTGAGCTTAGCTACCTTGCCATACGCTGTCGAAGCTTCAATATATAATTCATTTATAAATAAAAGAGCTAAAATAGTCAACAAAATTATTGTTATTTAATAACTCTTAAATGTTTTATAACTTTTAAAGGATTTTCCTTTGGCTTCGAAATGTGTATTAAATTAAATTAAGTCTTAAACTATTTTAATTCTTTTTGCCAAAAATATTTCTCTAATTATTTTAACTATTTGAAAATATATTTATTACATTTATTGATTTTCAAATACGTTTTCTATAGTTTCTTAAAATTTAAGAAGCTTATCGTATTTTTCCTTTTAATTTAACAAATTTCTCACAAATATTCCAAATATTTTTGACAAGGGCTCCCTAAAATGACCTTCTCAATTTAGTGCCCAGTGTGAGATTTCCACAATACGTATACGCCCCATTATAGCTTAAGGCTTTAAGGTCGCCTCTTAAAGAATTTGATGTACATTTTGCAGCCACGTACACCCCGCAGCCCTGCTAATTTAGTGGCTGCACATTATTATCATAGTCATCAGCATCATTAAAACTTTAACGTAACTTGGTAAGCAGCAACACAAGCAACACAAGCAACAGCAGCAGCAGCAGCAGCAACAAAACACGATACTTTTTATATTGCACTTTACATTAAAGCAAATGACGTGGTGCCCCAGCACAAGTTAGAGCGAAACCGGGCCCCTACGTTGGCTTGTTTTTTATAATAACTCAACTTAAGCTGCGGTCGCTGCACGTTTCGACTTTAATAAGCCAGCACGCAAGTTGGCCAACTTGCCGCAGCAGAAGGCGACATGGCAGAGATGCCGACGCGCAGCCGAGGAAGCGAACTTGCCTCGAATTCAATTCAATGCGCGCTGCTGCGGCTCACAGACAACTTGAGGGCATGTTGCTGCCCCTGGGTGCCTCTTAGCCAACCGTTTCTCTCTCTCTGTCTCTCTCTCTCTCTCTCGCTCTTTCTTTCTTTCAGTTCCATGTCTTTTCTACTCTCTGGGCGAAACAAAGCAACGAGGAAACTAACCAAACTCATCAAGCGTCGGTTTAATATAATAAAATTTCAGTTTATAACATTTTGCCCGCTGCTGCTGCTGCTGCTGCCGTTGCTTTATTATTTTTACTCGACTTGCGCAATTTCCATTGTAGCTTGGTCCAAGTAAATAAAATTAACCCATTACAATGAAGTTTTTTGTTGTTGTTGCCTGGCTTGGCCTGGCCCGATGCTGCGGCAAATTTCATTAGCTAAACGTTTTAAAGTGCGCTCAAAATGCTTTGGATATGGCCATGGCCAAGCAACGAGCGACCCCTGGCCGCTAACAATGATGCCACACAAAGGCCTTTGAAGCGAAGGCGAAGCACATTCTTTTGACTCTATTTTCGTGCAGCCTTTGTGCTCACAACCACCGTCAGCACCACCACCACTGCCACCACCCCCAACTACAACAGCAGACGGCCAAAATAAGTACAACAATGCCGGCTAAATTCATACCAACATATAAAACATTTTACACAACAATTTCTCCTTGAGCTGCCACGCCTTCCCCTCACTCTGCACCGCCCCCGCTGACCAACTCAAGTTGTAGTTGAGGAGGAAGGAGCAGCAACCTTTTCAAGCGCCGCCTTTATTACCAAATATTTTAACATTTTTCGCAAGTGTTTTAAGCCGACTTTTGTGTCTAGAGCGAAGTACCATTTGAGCAGCAGCAACAACAACAACAACAAGAACGACAACAACTTTAGCCGCTTACTTTTCGGCAAAGGGTGCCACATTTGCAAAAGGTGGGCGGGGCAAGCAATCCTCATTCAAGTGGGCGGCCAGTTCTTTTGTGGTGTTATTAAATGGCATTTAAAATGAAGCTTTAGATTACTTTAAGTATTTTTGTTAACTTCACTTGTGTTCCACCCTCAAAGGGTTTGCGAGCAAGGGCGCGACCTGGGCTTGTCAGACAAAATGTTTGCATTGATAATAGGCAAAATAAAAGGGTATCTATTCAAATTTTAATCATTTAATTATGGTGTTTGGTTGTGAATACAATAGAACTGGCTTTGAGTAGGCAATGATTTGCCAGAACTAACAATTATTGCCAAGCAAAAGTATGTGGCTATAAATGAATACAAAAACCTATTGAGAATCAGTCAAAAGAATATCTTGGTTTTGGATAAAAAGTTTGTAACAGAGCGTAATTTTGCTCAATTATTTTGTGACTATAGTGGTATATATAAATATTTTCAAGGCAAGTCTGTATGTATTTAAGACTTTCTATTGTTAAACCTAAAGTATCATTGTAAGAATTATAATTATTATGCCAATGAACTTCTTATACCTATTTATATACGATTATTTCGACAGTGATTTATAAAAATTTAAGTCGTGTTTAGGCTTGTTTTTTTACAGATGGATCTATTTATAGATTAGTTCCTTAAGCAGCTGCAATTGTACAATAAGCTTCAAATTTTAACAATATTTTGGGTTCGTTGCAGGCTTTGATGGCGGCATGCGTCAATGGTTCCTTATGGAAATCTTTGATCAGCACAGCGGAATGCTGCAGGCCAATATCAGTGCCAAGTTTTCGGTGTTTAGTGTCAGCGGGTTGGATGCGGGTCGTCTGTTCCGCATCTATATCTATGCGGTGAACGGGCGTGGACGTAGTGAAGCCGTACCCGTGGATGGGTATACGCTGAAGGCGGCAGAGAAGCAAACAGGTAAGTGAAAGGCGCTGGGGACAGCGTTGCGAGCGGCAGTTGTCAAAGACTTTTGAATTCTTAATGCATTTTTATGAGGAGCGTGTATTTGGCATTTATGAATTCTTTATGCTAATGTTTTTCATACTCGCAAGTGCTTATCGACACAAAGTCCGAGAGTTGGAGCAGTTGCATAACTTTGCATGCGATATAAAAGTGGATCTCAAAGTCGGGCTGGAGATTTTACTCAGCTTTTTATTCTCAGGCCGTCTTGCAATTTAATTACGCTAAACTGCTCAATGAATTGTAAATTCGTCAGCGCTACAAAAAAACTTTTGCCTTGCAGTTGCCCTACCCAAAGGAAAAAGAAGCAGAACAGAAATTATGCAGGCGCCAAAGTAGCGAAAAAATGAGAAAAAGGAATTATATAAAATGATTAACATTAATGAATTGTCTTTAGGAGGTTTTCGCCTGGCATGAAATGAAACGCCGAGCAAAAGCAAATTGTAATACTAATTAGCTGAAGCAAAATGCCGTAAAGCAAAGTTTAGACGAGTTTTTTCCATCCACTGGGCCAAAGGAACCTGGGTCGTGGGGGCGTGGCGTGCTTGGCAGCGACAGACACATTTTTGGGTAAACAACTTGAGACGTCGTTTTAATTTTTCATAAAGTCACAACAAAAGTGTAAAAGAAAAATGAGGAAATATGACGAGGGCGTTAGCAGTAAGAATAACCCGTAACGAACATTGAATACCCTTTCAGCATGAAAAAAAATTCTTTTTTGGTTTTATGAATTATTTTTAATGTTTATTTATTTCATTTTCAATTGATAATGACTGAGAAGTTTAGTTTTCGTTTACCAAAAATATGTTTTCATAACTGAGCAGAAGATAATTTGGACATTAGAGTTTTGATGAGGATCATTAAAGGAAAAGAATAAATAAATTAGGAAAATATATGAATGTATTCAATTTGCTTGGGAATATTTAAAATTATTATTAATATTATAATTACGTTAGCTTTACAATTGCTTATTATATAGTCATCAGGCTACCTCTGCCAAATCAGAGAATGAAACTTAAG
The DNA here is from genome assembly GCA_035045545.1 of Drosophila gaucha. Lineage (NCBI taxonomy): Eukaryota > Metazoa > Arthropoda > Insecta > Diptera > Drosophilidae > Drosophila > Drosophila gaucha. The sequence goes on along the minus strand of JAWNOY010000176.1, from coordinate 834,447 downwards.
TGTCCATTTGCGCGTAGTGTAAAATAAAAAATTAGCATTTAGCCGTTTTATTAATGGGCAACTGTTTCGGGAGGCTGCTTAGCGACGCTTTGTCTAATTGGGCATTAAAACGAATCCGAATTAAACATGATTTGAATTTTTTTTCCCCACTTTAACTCTCTTACTCTTTCCTCTTTGCAGTTGCACTGACCTCGTACAAGGGCAGCGCCCAGGGCACAAACAGCTTTGAGCTGACACCCATACTATCCATTGGCATCTTTGTGGGCATTCTGGTGGCTCTGGTCTGCATTGGAATCGGCACCATCGCCGCTCTGAAGCTGCGCTCGCACAAGCATCAGCAGCAGCAAAAATTCGTACATTCGAATGCGAAATTCTCACGTCCGGGCAATTTGCAAATTAAGGATAAGATCTCATTGCCACTGAGCCACTCCGAGGAGATGTACGACGAGAAGAATCCCGATGTCGTGCCCTACAACGAGGGTAAGTGCAATTGCAATCCCGGCCAATCTCCTGTTTGCCTTAAGATAAATGCGACCGGGTGCTCCTCCGACTCTGTAATTTATGAGCGTTAGCAAAAAAAGGGGCTTATGTACAAACAGGCTGCCAGCCAGCCCAGCCAAACAAACACTCCTCAAAGCATATGTATGTGTGAGTGTGTGTGTGTGTGTGTGTGTGTGTGTGTGTGTGTGTGTGTGTGTGTGGGGCGGGGCTGCATTTTTGTGCGAGTGTTGAAATATTTAAATGACAGCTAATTGCTGGCAGGTTGGTCTGAGCTGCCTTTTCCATGTGTTTGTTTGCTCATATGTCTGCAGTCGAGTGTCTCCCCCACTTTTTCACTCCCTATCTCTCTGTTCCACCTGTGCCTTGAGCTATGCAATCTTTAAGTTGGTAGAGATTTTGGCCAGTGCACACGTCTTTGGCTTGATTAATGGCAATCAAGAAATCAGCGGCAGCTTCACCAGCTCAACAATTTAATCAATTTTCGGAACGTTCAGCAATTTGATGGCAAATGCCGAAAAGAAAATTGAACGTTGCTTCAACGAAAATCACCAACAGATTTCCTCAAAAAAAGGGCGGCACCCGCCAGTTAGCCAGCCAAAAAGTTTTGCCTTTTGCGCCACTTAACAACAACACCAACATTCCGAAACTTTTTAGTAAGCCAGCTTTCTCTCTCTCTCTCTCTCTCTCTATTTTGCTGGTCTCGCTCTGTCTCTCAATTTAGTTGATGGCGAATATAAACAAAAATCAGCAACACAAACGCCATCGGGACATCTTTCAACAACCAGCGAGGCGGAAATCAGTTGCAAGCCAGGAGCCACAGCTGGAGTCGGAGTGAACGTTGGCGCGGGCTGCTCAACGGACAGCGGCGCTTATCAGAGCAGCAAGGTAAGTTCAAGTTTCGAGTCAGCCAGAAATTTGTTACTGGCCATGTTTTACGCATAGAAAGCCTCTTCCAAACTTACATTTTATAAGAGCAGTAGTTTCAGTAGTTGCAAGATATTTAATTTTAAATTTACACACTCACACACAACCCCTTTAAAGGACGATGAGCTGCACTATGCGGAACTCTCGCTGAATAGCGCCAGCACCTCCAAGAAATGCCAACCCGTTTTGCCAGCCCAACAGCAGCAGCAGCAGCAGCATCAGCAACAACAGCAGCAGCCACAGCAATCCCAATCGCAGTCGCAGTCGCAGTCGCAACCAGTCATGGGTGGCACCCTGCCACATGGCTCGAGTATGCGCAAGCTTTTGCCCAACATACCGGCCACGGCGACGCTGCAGCGCCACAAGCCGAATGCGGGTGGACAGCAGCATCCGCATCAGCATGCACCACCGCATTCGTACGACTATTTCGAGGAGCCCACGATATATGCCCAGATTGATGCATATAAGACACGGGCTGGCGCTGCGGCTGCTATGCAGGTGGACACAGCGGCTGGATCGGCATTTGGGCCATGCGTCTCATCGCCAGGATCGCAAGGGACGCCCTCAACCGTATCGCCGGGCACGGTGCAAATGTATACGTTGCCCTCGCATCCCGGCGGCTATCACACGCTGCCGCATAATCACCATCAGCAGCAGCAGCAGCCGCACAACTCCGCCTCCATGATGCAAATGATGCATCAACAGTTGCAGCATCATCCAGCTGGCAACATGCCCATGCCGCCCTCCTACCAGCAACATCAACAGCAGCAGCAGCAACAACAGCAACAGCAGCAGCAGCTGGCACATGGCCAAATGCTCGTCTCGAGCAACAGCAGCGGACTGGCCTCGACGGCAGCAATAGCCAGTCCCAGCAGCTCCCTCTCCGGACTCTCGGGCGTCGGCAAGTCCTATTCACGCGAAATAGTTACAGTGCGCACTCCTCTGATGTACTCTCAGCAGGAGAGCTGCGTCTAAGCCCAGGTCCTGTGCAGTTGTGAGCTCCTTGAGGTTTGTGTCTAGTTTGTGTCTAAGCGTTGCCAAACAAAACGAATCGAATGCAAAATACTGAAAAGAATATATTGAACTGTAAATTAAATCTACAACCATTGCAAGAATTAAATACAAAACATTGAAGGGCTAAACGCCATTTGCCAGTTTCCCCATTTACAACTATAAATAGGCATAATAAATTCATGTAATTGTAAACATAAAATACTTAAGAGCAAGCCATAAATTTGATTGTGAAACAATATTGATAAAAGCAAAAATAATAGTTAAGCGCTGAGCTACAAAACGATACCAATGCACCAATTTATCAGAATTGTTTGCCATTATAACGAAAATTCGAAAGCAAAAACGTTGCAAATATTAAACCTAAACAAAGTAAATTGAAAGCTAACTCCAAAATATGCTAGCATAATTTACAACAAAAAAAATACCAAAAAGTTTATAATTAAATTAATGGCAGTGCAAAGTATTTCCCTAACTAATACTGACTGAGCTTCACAGCTTTCCTTTGCTTTTGTTTTATATAGAAAATGAACTCTGCAACAGCAGCAAAAACCAAGAATTCCAATTGAATGTGCATCACAAAAGGTTCCTTCCTTACAGTAAGTACTCACATATGACAGCCACAGACAGCAAGAAACATATTTTTATCTAAAAATATTGTACGAAAATGCAAATATTTTCCACATTCACTTTGTATATGTATGTAAATGTTAAACGAAATATATAAATATCAACTTCTACAGTAAGCCTAACAATTTATAGAAACTAAGCTCAATATGCATAAACATTTTAGCAGTAATTATTATATAAACTAACTTGAAGCTCACAAAACACAACAGAAACAGAAAAAATAAAAACTTTTTGGCAATTATGGAAATTCTAGAATATATATGATAAATCAAATATATAAGCAAATTAAAAGACACACATAGAAAAAGACAAAAACACACACACACACACCCACAAGTTAGCTGCAATTAGCTTAGCGTAAATTATTAGGTCATAATAACTGTAAATAGCGAAAAGTTAAAAGAATTTGATTGTTTTAATCAATGTGTCATAAATAAATGTAAATTAGTTGCATATTCAAATTTAAAAACTCAAAAGACTAAAACCTTAAAAAACATTTTGTTAAGAGCTCTAAAAACAATGTGTAAATTGCATTTTCTGAATATACATATAATAATTATTTATATATTAAATATATATATATATATATATATATCAGTGTATTTCAAGCACCCTGTAAATTTATTGTTGCAACTCGAAATTTACGATTAAAAAATTAAAACAAAAAATTCTTTAAACTTTTTAGGATAATTTGTATAAAAAAGAAACCGTTGCAAAAACTGTCTTGTCGAGCGAAACAGACGCGTAAAAAGTATAAAAAGAAAAAAAAATTATAGTTATATGAATGTATTTTAAAAGTGATGTCTCTTAAAAAAATAATTAAATTAAATAAATAATCAGAATTGGATCGTTGGCTAAGTGTATGTATGTAAGAATTCCAGGATGAAGTAAGTTTAGCTAATTGGATAATAAATTAATGAAAACTAAATGTGTAATTAAAAATTATGAAACGGAAAAGAAATAAGATATAAATGTATGTTATTTTAAGCACTCAAAGAGCAAATGAAATCCAAGATACATGTGAAAAAATAAGATGTCCCCCATACCAAAATACAAGGAATACAATAAACAAACTGAAAAACTAAATAAATTCAAAAATAAATTCGAAAAATTTCAAAAAATTCAGCCTAACGAATTTTTATTTAATTTCATTTTTATAATCTCTAAGTCTACACAAATTTTCAATCAGACGCTGGCTTAACTTAAGGACTCCAAGGACTGAGTAGAGACCAGCCTTGGCAGGCACAAGGCTGCTGGAATATTTTGTTGCAGCAATTTGGCCATTTAGGTTTGCTATTTGGCAACAATTTTAATGCACACACAAATTGACAATGCAACGTTGGCATCGTCGTGGGACCTGTCGCCTGCATCTTTGGTTCTGTCTTGCGACGCGGTTGCTGAATTTGCCTCAAGGGCAGCCAAAGCAAAATAGCCTTTTCAAATTGTGCACTCAAATGGACACAGCGAGGACGGCTGGCGACGACGAGGACAACCTCTTCGTGTCTGCGTCCCTGTCTGTGCAAACATGGTGTATGTGCTATATGTGTGCGTATGTGTAACGAGGAATGAGCGAGAGAGAGAGAGAGAGAGAGAGGAGAGAGAGAGAAAGAAATGTAGAGAGTCATGTTAAAATATTTCTTACATGGAGCTTTTTACATTTTGGTTATCTTTTTTAATTTTTGGGCAGAGGGAAGCCGTGGCAGACGAAACGTTTGCATGTGTACTGAAGCGTAGATCTAAAGAAATGAAAAAACAGCGCAGGCACAGACATCACTTAGATTTGTGGCTTGAAAAGCAGCTATGGCAATGACAATGCCAAATGGTCATGTTTGACAACTTTTCATGCCACCCCTCTTCTTCTTGCTGTATGTATCTTTCTCACTCTCTCTCTCTCTCTCTCTCTCTCTCTCTCTCTCTTTACAAGTTTCTAGCTGATGCGTTACTTTGTCACGCTAGTCGAAATTAAAAAGGAAACCCAAACTTGACATACTGTTAAAATGGGAAGGGCAGAAGTCCAATCAAATGAGGCAGCCCCAGAAATCATGGCTGAAAATACATTTCACAAGCTGCTGGCAGGAGCTCGCACTTGCAGACATGTTCGCTGTTGCACTTACTGCTCATATGTCACTGTTCAGACATTTTGTCCCAACTCCGTCCGCTGCTAAAGTATGAGAGTCTGTTGCAGCAATATTTTTGCTTACTTTGATGTTTTTGTTCCTCCTACAGGCGACTGCCTTCAAATTAAAATTTGAAATGTCCGCTCAATTAAGATCATTTGAAATTGCTGTTTAATGTCTACAATTTCCGCTGCAACATTTCTATTCCGACTGTATAGAAAATAAGAGAAACATTGCTTACTTTGTGAGCAACGAAATGTTATGTAATATAATTTCAGACAGTAATGTGTCCATGGTATTGAAATTCGCATTGGCAATTTTATCTGGTTTTCATTGCAATTAAATGCAAAGGAAATAGAAAATATGATAAAAATGCATTTCAGATATAATATAAAAATAGTATTGAAGGTTTTTTCCTAATTCATAGAATTTTGTTGGCCGAACTCAATTAAAAAATCTTGTTTGATATTTGCACAAAGTTGGAGATAACAATTGTTCGAATTTTAAATTATTTCCGTTGCAAGATAAAATATATAGCAGTATACGTTATATTAAATCCCATTTACTCTGTCGCTCTCATGTAAACCCATTCACCTGAGCTTAAGAAAATCATTATTTATATATTGATAAATCAGTTCCAGTTTCAGCTTAACCTGAAATATTGTTGCATATAACAATCGCTGCATTGTTGCAGCGGTCCATCACTGTCAGAACAAAAAAAAACAGACAACTGCAAAATCCTTCACTTATTCCTGTAGATTGGCGTTCAGTGTAACTCATCCATTGATATCTGCTCGCCATTTGTTAAGCAACGTATCCAACTCATTCGGGAAGAGCATGCATCAAACAGTGAACGCAAAATACGCTCGTATTTGTAATACTTGACAAGGCATAAACAAAAACTGAAACACGCGGCGTATGCGTAATATTCATATGTCAGATATGCGAGAGCTGGGTGAAATTGTGGATTATTGCAGCAGAAGATGCAGGTAAATGACATCTCAGCTGGATTGCGCTCGACTTTAGTGCTTGTCCCTGTGTTGTATCAGCATCTGAGGCAAAACAATCTCATTACCATTATTTTTTAGCAGCAGCAAACTTTCAATCAATTTCCGCTGCAATATCCGCCAGCCGCATAAGGCGCTCGGCACAATCTCAAGCAGCGGCTCATGTGCAGTGCCTGAAAATGCACTCAACACACTTTGCGTCAAAGCCATTGTCGTTGCTGTTCTTGTTGTTGTCGTTAGTCTTATTGTTATTATTGCCATCGCTGTTGTTGCTGCCGCTGCTGTGTTGTGTGTTTTGTGTCAGCGACGCCCAAGTGACAGCATTGTTTTGCGCCCTGACGCAGCTGATGCTACAAGAAATGCATGCTTTGAAGTAAACAAGCAATTTTGTAAAGCAGCAATAGCAGCAAAAAGCCTGCCAAGCCCTGGCAACCCCTAGCAACCCAGCACGCACGTATGCATAGAGTCTAACTTGCAATATAGCCTCCGTCGGCAACAGTCGGGCCCGTACTCCTCGCTGTCAACTGTCAATGCACTCTCGCCTCGTCGACTTGCTGCTCCTTTTTTGCTGCATTTTGTATGCTGCATCGCTCTTTGACTTTGCCGCTTTTGTTTGGCTGCTGGTGCTTCTGTTGCCTGTCTGCCTGCCTACCGCCCTATCAGCCATGAATTATTTTTTGCATTTGTGTTGCACGCTGACAATGATGGGGCACATCCCAGACGCTGACAACAATGTCATCAGCATAATCATCAGCCATCAAGTTAAGCAGCATTCTTATAAATATATATGTATATATTTATCAGCTTCCTATAAAAATGTATGCTTGAAGCCTCTGCCCCTCTCCAGCTTAAAAGCGACTTTTACTTGGGGGCATAATTAATATTACGCATACGACAGGAGATGCAAGGCAGCCTGTTGGCTTGGCTTTACAAAGCGTCAAGCTTTGCACAGGCTCCGGTGACAAATGCTTGCCCATAAATAACAGTTATGCATGCTATAAATATTCAAATAACATGACCAGCACCCAAATGCTCGCACAGCAACTGGCTAACTAATGATCTATTAGCCAAAACTGGAAGTTCCTGTTTGGTTTCGTTTCTCTTCTCTGTTCGCCTCTCATCTGCATATCCATTGCCTGTCTTATTAGTTCACAAAGGCGAGCACGTTTCAAGTTTTATGGCAGCCAGAGTTTGACAAGCAAGCATTTGTCTTACGGCTAACTCAGATTTCTGCTTAGCCGACAACGTAGCCAACAATTTGGTCAATCTGTACTACAAATATAATTGAAACAATTAGTTGACCCTTGTGACCAAAAATTACGCAATTAATGGTATTTATTAGTAGAAATGGGGGGAGAAATTTAGGTCAACAATTATAATCAAGTTATAGCCATTTAAATGCATATCTCGGAATCATCGGAATCTGACGACTATATCCTATAGCTATAATACAAATTTACACCTAGAGATAAAAGATTTTTCAAATTCGTCAATCTTGAACTCTTAATGCCAAAGCAGAGAAAACTATATCTCATGTATATCATCTACAATGGCAAGGGTATTTCACATCCTTCTTTTCATTTCATTCACATAGCAATACTTTTATTTAATAAAACAACTTTTTATGAATATTACAATTAACTTAATTAAAAAATTTATAAAATATATGATTTATAAAACGAAAATCGGATAAAATCAGCTTTCTATCTACATTTGAGACTCACAGTCTTTTAGTTTTTACTACAATGTTACCCACAATATTCTCTCCAATTCAGATATTTTAATTTCCTTCTATAATTTTGTTGTCAGCATCTAGTTTTGAGCAGTTTCGTAAAAACTTTTAATTAATGTTGACAAAATTGTTCTGAACAAAATATAGTTCAGTTCATATTTTTAATCTCAAACGTTTCTATAAATTTTCAGCAATAACTTGATCTATTTCGTGTCGAAACTTGCTTCTACTTTCATAGTTGCGTTAACTGGAGAAAATCCCCTGGAAAGTTCATCTGGCAGCTGGCAATCATTTATTGCCAGCGTTGCCGGAGTGTCTAATGGGGCGTGGGGCGACAGTTTTGGACAATGCCCGAATTACGAGTATCATGCCGCAGAAGCTGAGGCGAAACAAAAGTGCAAATCTAACTAAAAACTCGACAATAACAATGGGCAAAAGTATTTGAAAAACTTTGGCGATGCCGTAGCAGCAGAAAAGTTTCGCGCAAAACATTTTATTGCACTCTACAGAAAGTGCATATTACGTATACGCCACGGACGCAAGAGAGACAAAACGGGCTACGACTAGGCCAGGAATGGCCGGGGGCGGGTACGTGGGAAGCTGGGCGTGCCGCCTAGTGAGTGGCTCCCAAAGCAAACGTAAAATATGAAATATATTTCAACTTCTGCACAGCAAACAAAGTACAAAAATATGTGTGGCATCACGGGCGCAGCGCATGCTGTTGTAAATATGCGGTAAGACCCGCAACTGCAGCAGGCATCTTAAGCATGCAGCAAGCAGCAGCAGGAGCAGCAGGGAATCTGGGCCCACTAAATATGCAATGACATAAGTACGCGCCGCATGCCAATGAAAATATATGAAAAGGGACACATATTATATATCTTCTTAAAGACTCAAATAAATTATTAAATTATATATATCCAAGCACAAAAATATAACTATGAGTTAAACATAAGCCTTGGTTTCCCAATTTAAGGCCATTTGGATCAAATGAAAAGTTTTTTGCACTCTGTCATTAGTTTCGTTAGTTTCATTTCCTACTTCGATTTGGAGCTCGGTTTCTGAGTGCAAGGCGTGCGGATGACAGTCGCAAATACCAGCACTATTGGGGTTTACGGCATCTTAAATTCCAATGACGTTAATGCACGGCCTTCAGGACAACGGTGCTGGCATTTGGCAGGCTGTTGACAGCGCTCCCGCACAACAAATGGATAATGCCATCGCCAGGCCAAATGGCTCAAAGATATTTTCTTGAGAGTTGCGATTACGAATCGCTTGACACAAGTCAAAGTGCAACTATTAAGTGAAATATCAAATGAACTTACAATTGTCGTTGCGTAAGTTCAGTCAGAAGAAGAACAAGGTTGCGGACTGAAATTTGAGATTGGGTGAACGGCAATGGTAAAACATTTTATTAAATCACATTCAAGATAAATAAAAAAACATCTGAAATTCGTTTTACATCTATGAAATGTATTTTGAATTATTACCCACACTTTTTCATTGTTTAGATTTTAGATTATACATTGACTATTTCTGCTTGTAAAACAAAAAACATTTTCTCAAATTTTCATTTCTTGCATTCGATCTCTCTCTCTGTATCTCCTTCTTATTCCCCCTTTAACTGTAATACTCTTCATTTATCTAGCTTTCACTCTTAGGTTTTTTTGGTTTCCCACCTACAAATAGACGAAAAATATATAAACGAGCTTGCAAATATGCATTTTAGGGGACCAAAATATTTACATATTTTTTTTATTCTTAAACAGAATTAAAAAATAATATTGATGTATACATTTTTATGCAATTTATTCATATTTCTTTTATTGTTGCATTCATATTAGTATTAGACATACAGACATGTCTGTAAAAATGCATGTTTAAATGTTCAGGGGATCTCGTAGTCGGGCAGTTCCGAGCAGAGCGGTTTTACTTGTTTTTTTATTGAACTGATTTCTTATCGAATTTGTTTTGAATTCATTTGAAAAACATTTAAATAAAATACAAACAATTAAATTGGATATCAATTCTTTTAGGTTTTCAGCATATGAATTATTATTGCCTTTACTATTTGCCAATACTTGGGCGCCCTACCCATTCGGCCTGTACAAATTATTCGCTTATGTTGCAGGAAAACTATTTTCCCAGAGGCAATACAGTGCGTATGCGTAATTAAATTGATGATCAACATCCGCAGCTGGCTGTGCGCACTGTGCATTAAATGCACTGTTAGCCACAACTCTTGTAGCTTTGCGCAATGTTTAATTAATTATCAATTAATGTGTTACAAACCGCAGCATTAATTTTATACGCCGCGTTGCACAGCCGCAGACGTAGCTGTGGCAGCAGCAACAACAACAGCACCGCACGATTCGGTTGCATGTTAATATATCAGGGCATGTCGATTATCGATTTCTTATTAAGATTTAACTATCTGACCGCCAACATCTGTATGTTGTTGTTGCTGTTGTTTTTAGGCTTTGCAAATAGTAAATACACAACTTGGTGTGTTTGTGCATAAATAAATGGGTTAAGCAGTAATAACATTTGAGTTTGATTTTACTTGATTTGACAGTGCAGCAAATAGTATCTGCTAACTAACTAACTGCTAACTTAAGGAAATGCTGTTCCTAGCTTAGTTCATATACATTTTATTTATTTTCTTTTCACAATATCTCAGAAATTTATCTCACGTCTTTTTAAAAAGAAAAAATTAAATATAAAACATTTATGTTCCTAAATTGAAATATATATTATTCAAAATTAAAATTCAAGTCTTATTTTTAGTAATGACAAGTAAGAAAATTGCAGTCGGGCGCTTACTCGTTCAAGGTGAACAACGCCTTAGTTTAATCAAATATTATTATGTCGAGGGGATCAACAGTAATTTAAAATCAACATTTGGTTGAAGCTGTGGAAGATATAATAAGACGAATGGAATAATCAATCTAAGGAGGAAGAGAATAATAACATATATGTCTGTATGTAGGAGATACAGTTTTATCCGATTTGCCACGCCGTCAATGACCGTAACTAATAATCTATTCGCATATATATTCTAAATTGAAGTCTCTAATTCATATAGCGCCTAAAATATTATAGGAGATATACAAAGCTCTTTATAGAAATTCCCGATTTGCCAGTCCGCCAGGAGGCGTGGATATATAAGTTGAAAAATGGTCTGAAGGGGAGGTCAATACGAGATACCCATATGCCAATTTGGATGCTCAAGCTCTAAACCTGTAGAAGATACGGTTTTAACCGAATTGCCACCTGTGGGCGTATCGGAAAAACACTTGATATTGCGTGGATACACTCGAGTTTATATTCCAAACTTCAAGTCTCTAGCTTCAAAGCTGTCCAAATGCTGCGCGTTCATACAGACAGGCGGACAGACGGACGGACAGCCAGGCGGACATTGCACTAAACCAATCTATTCCTTTCACTTCTTCATCGAGTATAATTATTTAACATAATCTTAATGCATCTCAACTGCAAATAGCTCTGTCTTATTCGCTGTTAACTTCCCGTTGTCCAGTTATCTGATGTAGATTTAATATACATCTTCTTGGTTACTTTGCCGGATCTCGAGACAGATCCAGATATTTATGAGTTCCCCAAATGTCCAGAGCTGCGCCACAGACCAAATGTCTTTGGTCTCGCTCTCGCTCTGGCTCTTGTTGTTGTTGTGTGAAGCTAGCGCTGTGTGGCAGCATTATTTCTCAATGTTCTTGTTTTTGTTATTTTCACTCAAAGTCAACTCATTTTTTCTCATCTAATGCACGCCTGGGATCAATTTGCCATGTAAACAATTTATTGACTGTTTTGTTTAGTGCGCTTTTGGGAAAGTTACGCTAAAGTTTCGTTTGGCCAAGTAAACAAGTTGAAAGTCGACTAAATCGACCAAAATTGCGTTTATGCAGCGCTCTATGAATTTTAAGGAGTAAAAATTCATTAGTATACAATTTTTTTCTTGTTTCGTATCTGCATTAATTAAGCGCTACAGCGTCTCAGCTTGACCGCAAAAGAAGCCTCCAATTAATTTTAATTACAGTTTCGCATGGGGAGCAAAGGCAATAGCAACGGCAACGACAACGGCAAAGGCAAAGGCAGAGAGCGATAAACGCCAAAGATGCAGCAGCAGCAAAGAGAAGAAGCTAACTGTTTATATTTTCACACCTTTTGGACAGCAAATGCGCTGTGAAGATGCTGCTGAGCAGCAACAACAATGAGACATCTACTTCGACCTAACCGCAACTTTTTGCACAGTTTGAGTCTTGGGTTTCTGCTGGTTCTCTTCACGAGATTTTTTTCTGTTTTTCTTTGCTTTGGCTGTCTTTGGTCGGGTCTAAGACTTCTTTTCTACATTTGCTTACACTAATTATGACCCCAGGTAACTGCCGGCTGATTGTTTGCCATGGCAGCGGTGCATGTAATTAGTGATTAAATGGCCGCCCAGAGGTCAAGCCAAGCGGGAGGCGTGCCGTCCGTGCTAGGTATTATTGCGACATGCTCATTATCAAGTGGTTGGTTTGCTTTTACAAGGCTACCCAAGCACTTTGACACAAGTCCGAACGATATGACACCAATGCCCCGCAGCTTTGCCGCTGTCTGTCGAGTTCTGAGTGCTATGAAATAATCTCATCTTACACGAGTTATAAGTGTTCCTGGAATTAATTAAATAATAGAATTTCCAGAGATAGCTTCTAATCCATAATGGTTAAGTTGTAGCTTAGAACAAAGGACACGTTCAAGGAAGGAAGAAGCTCAATTGACATAATTTAATGATATAAATTTAGATACAATTAAAGTTTAGTGTTTGACATAAGTATTGAAAGGTGTTAATTAAGTGACAATCGTATGCATTTTCAGTTAACATAAGCACACTTAAAAAAATTTAAAGAATTTATGGACGGAGAAAACAGCAATAATTAAAAAATTATCATTTTGCTAGCGGGACGGGCATAAAGAAAGCTTAGATATGTCAAAATCGCAAGCAAATTACTCTGAGGCAAAATGCTAACCCCATTTGACAAAGCTACTTTGGGGATTCCCCTCAATCTACAGCTGACAATAAAGCACAGATCATGCACAATTACTAGTCATCAAAACACAACTCCAACAACAAGAAGAACAGCAAGAGTATCAACAAGAACAGATTGCTGATAGAAAAAAATGAGATGGTAAAGGAAAAAATCAGCATCGTAAGGCATTTTAATTCATAAGCTGACATTTGTCTCGGTCGCCGCCTGCTGCCTGGCTGACTAACTCGGAGTGAAATGAAAAAGATATTTTATGCTCATTTACATGAAATTTTCATTATGCGCCGCACACTAAAACTTATGCAATGGGGAAAAGGGAGAACGAGCACCGAAGGATGCGGATTTGGCCGCCAGATAAAAAGAGAAGGAGACAGAGAGAGAGAGAGAGAGACAGAGTGAGAAAGCCAACAACAAAATCACGTTCGTTTATCATCGCGGCGGAGTTGGCATCATGCTCGACTATGATGTTGATGTTGATGAGCAGGCAGCCTGATGGGGACGAGGACATGGATGAGACGGAGACTCAGAATGAGAACGGGAACAGGACGACTGACGACGACAAAGCGTGTGACAGCATTTTGCATACGCTGATGAATCCATCATCTTTACTCAACGTCACATCATCAAATCCGCGGCGCTTAGTTTTACTTTGTATGTGTGTGTGTGTGAAACGAGTGTGTGTGTGTGTGTCTCTGTGAGTGTATATGTACCTACTGTGTGTGCAGCTTTAAACCGCATTGCAGCTGACGCAGTGCATACTTTGAAGCGCAGCAAATGCCCGCATATATGCAAATAGAGAGCGCCATGCCATGTCAATGGCATGCGGGTCACATCAAGCATCGAGCCATCGGCCAGTTTGACTGGCTGTCTGTCTGCTGGCCACATGCATTGGTCCTAGTTCAGGCTATGGATGGATCCACGGGCAGTCCGTTTTGATTTGCAGCTCACAGCGCCTAACGTGTTGTTTACGCGGCGTATACGTGATGGCATTTCAAGTGCATGCCTTTAATTGTTAAACGCACCGTTCGCTCGGAGGGTCGGCACGACTCTCGGCAACAGGACTCACACAGCAGCTATTGTCCTTGTCTATGTTGACAAAGTGGCCGGCAGAGCGCCCCACGTACACGCCTTGGCACTTAAGGGGATTTGCTTAATTGAAACGAATGCCGGAGCAAGGGCCGCAAAGATGGTGGCAAAGAAAAACGACGTCGACCAATGCTAAAATGAAAATGTTAAGCTCACATAAACACTGCGAATGAGAGGCTGGGGATTGCGAAGGATACTAAAATAGAAAGTCTAACAAAAATGCACTTGGCCAGCCAATGAACAGCAACAACAGCCAAGTGAGCGCCAGGCCAATGCGAGCTTGGCCAATTGTTTCGATTGTTGCCTAATGCTAAAAGCGCTGTCAGAGCTGTCTAGGTCGTCTTCTCAACACCTTTCAACACCGACCTTCCTGCTATAGCAGTCATATGTGCGACAGACCTAACAAATTTGTTCCATTTGCTTAATTAGAAAGTGCTTATGAAATGTCAAGGTCTTATAAAGGAATGAATCTTTTCTCGTTATTGCGAGGCAGTTACACTTTATTAGCATTGACAGTGGTAGATAGGATTCCAATTGCGTACTGTTCTAAGTGAAAATAAAGCCAATTTGAACTGTATAAAATTGGTATTAATATTTAAAGTTCACAAATTATATAAAACAATATTTTTAAATAAAAAAGTCTTTAATAATCTAAAGCACGTCTTTTTACTATGGTAATAAATTAGGTTGACCTTTGATATTTTTTGGAGACTTAAGAGTAAAACGATGAGTTCTCAGAAAGCGACAAGCTCATGGTTTTTCATTTAAGGACCAGGTCTCAAATGTCACTTACCCAATCTCTAAAGCCAGCGAATTGACATTATGACTAATTCAATGTAAATTAAAATGTCCCAAAAGTCAACCAGCCCACTTAATATGATACAAATATCATGGCACAACAAAGTAAAGAAGCAAATAAAAAAACTCAACCCAACCGAGCAAACAAATAACTGAAAGACACCAGTGAAGAGTCGACTTGATGACTTAAAATTGAAATTGAAACTGTTAGACGAGGAGCGAAGGATAAAAAATCAAGCAGACAGACAGCCGAATGTAGGATGGTTCAATGTGGGTGGCTCTTAAGTGGGTTTGTCAGTCAGTTGGCATGTTAGCCTGGACAGCTGGCCAGTGGGTCGTGTGCGTGTGCGTGTGTGTATGTGTGTGTGTGTGTGTGTGTGTGCGTGAGAGTGAGCCAAAAGCAAAGGTCTTTAATTAAATTACGAGCAAACGGCAGGCAAAAGCAACTTTGATCCCTTTTAACGTATACTCTGTTCGTCTTGCTCCCTCAATTGCTCTCTTGCTCCGACGCTCGACGAGTATTTGGCGAACTTGTGCAAGACTTGCGTTTGTAATTTTGTTGCCTTTCACTTTTCAAGAAAAGTTGCTGTCCATATTTTCTTTTTTTTATATTTGCTTCTTGGTTTTGCTCAGCCTACAGTGGCTGGCTTTTCATTACTTTTGCCGCTCGTCTGTTTTGCAGTTTGTTGGTTTTTGTTTTTGTGTTTGTTTTTGTTTTTCACTTGCACCCAAGCAGGCTTTTCATTTATGACAAGCAAACTTTGAAAACTTCGACGAGTGACGTGTGGCCCAAGAAAAGTGCAAAGTGTAAGTGAAAATTCATTCATTCGCCAACTGAAAGTCAAACGGCATAAATAAACAGCGCAAATATTACCCCAGAGCCGGCTGCAAATGGTAATTGTCAATGGTAGTGAAAGAAATGAGCAGGGAATATGGAAAATGCAAAAGAAAATGAAAATGTTAATTTTATAATGTTACCTGTCAAACTTTTTGCCCTTAATTGCAACGCTAATTAATAAGCTGCAATCGTGTTCTACTCACAGTTTATAGCGGGAACACACACCGAACCCAAGTCATTTGCCTTCATTTAAATTTCTTTTGCTTACCATTGCAAATGTTGTGTTTTTTTTTTATGGCAGTTACATCAAAAAGTTTCTTAATGGACTTTAATAGCGACTCACACAACCATAAGATGCCCTGAGATGGCGCATCCATTGATTCTGTAAAGCCAATTGATGAGCTTTTTAGACTGCCTGCAGATCCGAATGGCAAGGAATGCAACAAGCTGTGCCATTGGCCACCAGGCGTATGATTTACATTAAGCCTGCAGCCGAAACAGACACTATAAAGTAGCAGAAGGCTCAAAAAGCAAAGCTGATTGCAGTATTAATTGGGATTGTAAGAAGCAGGCCAAGACCGACTGGCCCAGGCACTCTTTGTCGGTATCGCTGCTCCTCCATGCTCCGCCGAGGTCCCTTTGCCGTTGCTGTCTGACAAAGTGCAAATCGAAGAGCACATGGACCGGCAAAGGCAGCTGCCAAATGGGCTTTAACCACATGCACAGTTCTTTCAATTTGCTCCTTTTGCAACTCCTGGGTTTATCCGCCACAGGACCATCGCCTCTTTGTATATACATAAAGTGCACTCGGAGAATTTTGCAGAGTATTTGTGGTGATTCTTTAAGATATCGGAAATGAGCGTTTGAAGTCACTTAAATTTTATATATGTAAGTTGAATTAATACTAAAAAACGTCTTCATTGTAAAGTTAAAAAAATATATATATATACAAACTTAAATATTTTGTTTGTTCATATTATAATTCAAATAAGAATAAAATGTATTATAAATTACAAAAATAATATTAATTTCTGACTTTAAAGTTTCAAATTCTAAAACGAAAAGACTGAAATTGTGTTGGATTTCCATTTGAATATATAAATTAAATTTGTTGAAGCTCAACAATTTCGAAAGTGGCCGGCTTTTTCAATTGCAACTCATTAATTATGGCTGAGGAGGACTTCGGCCACAGTGTTCTCTCATTATGCGCTACATTTAAAGGATGTCCACTTAAAGCAGGGACAGAAATGTCGTCGCTGCTGCTGTAGCTGCAAGAGACAAAAGGAAATTTAAATAAAAAATGCTCATGCCAAACATATAAAAGGCACATAAATCGAAATCTGTCACAAAGAACATGCGCAGCCAATAAATTTTCTTATCTCAATAGCAGCGACAAGCGTTAAGGAGAAAGAACGCGCAGAGTGGGTCGCCGAGGGGGATAATTGGGGGCTGGTTTGTGGCAAGGGGCGTGGCCGTTGGCTGCAGTTGAACATGTTGCATATGCAATGCAGTCGAAGGCTCGCCATGTATATATCTATATATATATATGTGTGTGTGTGTGTGTGTGTGTGGTTTATGCTTTTCATCTGCTGCAGTGTTTGTTTGCTTTTGTTGTTGCTGTTGCCGCTGTCACATTGGCGCGTAAATTGAAATTATTGCGCTGGCATGCGCTGTGATTAATATTTCTTTTTATTCGCATTTATTTTTTGTTTTCTTCTCTTTTTTTATTAATTTCTTTATTGTGAACCTGCCAAATGTCAGTATTTTAAATACCATTTGCGCAAATACTTAAAGGATTTATTAGATTTGTGATTTCAAAACTTAGTTATATTATGAATTTCCTATTAATTCCCATTATCAAACTAGTAGATTTATTATTTGTTTTATTTATTAAAAATTTATTTTTGTTGCTTTTTCTGCTTTTTGACAATTTTAAGCTGCATTTCTAATTACAACATTCAATAAAACGATTAGCAATTATCTCTTATTTTCTTGAACTGGTTTTGTTTGCCAGTAAAAAATAAATAATATTGTTATTATTAAGTATTAAGTGAGTAGTAATTTTAAGGATTAGCATTAAAATATAATGCATTACACATATGATTTGATAGCTTATTTATTTAGGTAAAGATAAGATAGTTTCTCTTAACACCATAAGCTGAAAACTTTACCTTTCCAATTTAAACGCCAAAATGTGTGAGAAAAACAATAACTTTCTAATAAATTAGGCACACGGTTTGTAGTTACACAACTTGAAAAGCATAAATCACACATATAATTATGTAAATCTGAAAAAATATATGGCCAGGCCAAGTTGTAGGCTTCATCATTGCCATAGACTCTCCCTGATCCCCATTCCTCTAGCACACACTCAAACCCCTCTCATCACACTCAAACCCCTGTGCATGGTAGACATAACTGCAAAACTGAAACTCAACGAAAAATTCAGGCACGTGTTTGGTTTGCAGAAATCTACATAAGCTGGCTGGCAGCCAATTTGGTAGAGGGCTAACTAGCCAGTAAGTCAGACAGTTTGGCCATCGTCCTGCCAAGAAATGTGTGGCTAAACGTTTGGCTCGCTCGCATTAAAAAAGGAGCACGTCGAAAAAAATCCGAAAAATAGCCGGTTAAAAAATCTGTTTTGCCAGCATTTGCATGGCATGCGTCGTCGTATTCCTAGTTTTTTGCGGCCATTTTGCATAACTTGCCAGCACACACACACACTTACACACACGAGCATTTAGTTATTGGGCATAGGATAGAAATATGTATATATATATGTCTATATATGTATTTTCAAAGTTTTTGGTTCGTTGAGTTTCTGTGATTTTGACAGCCAGCCACAAGTGCGAGCTACCAACTAAAAAGCACTCAAAAAAAGAATATATGTGCATAAATTCTGAAATATTCCTGATATAGGTGGCACACAAAAAAAAGGAATAGTAGCTGAATTTGTGAGGTTGGGGAATGCCACTCGACTGTCAGAAAATATTTAAGCATTTTTCAATGCATTAAAAGCTTTATGTTAGGCACAGTAATATGGTCAAGAGTGCGTGGAAATTCCTTCAGCAAGTATTATTTATGTTGTTTGTTGTAGTGTTGTTGTTGTTATTTGTCTTCTTCGTCGCTTTGTTTATTACATTTGCATATTATTTATTATTTATTTACACTCGCATATATATTTTTATGACTTCCTTTTGCGGCTACGAAGCGCTCGCACTTCAGCTTGATGATTTCTGGCTGTGTGTGTATATGTATGTGTGTGCGTGTGGTGCCACGCCTAGCGGCAGCCCAGGCAAAAAACCCACCGTCGCCTTGCAGTGCTTATTTCATTAGCTATTCTCTTGAATTTTCCTTTTTAGAAAGGACAACAGGACTCACAAGAAAATATGCTGTAGCTGAGAAAAAAAAAGAAGCTGGCGCAGCGGAGGCAACGCTTTAACTACCGGAAATTTCTTTGTACTGCTTTTCAGGCTCATTTGTAGGCTACCACGCCCCCAGCCCCTGCACAAGAGCTCAACCTGGAGCAAAGCCAGGCAGCCAAAACACGCGCGCCCACACTCACGCCCGCTCAATTTTTCGCTGTTGACAATTTTGGCGGTTGTTGTGGCAACACGTGACTGGGATGCGTAACGCCAGCAAAAACACTAACAGCAACAGCAAAAGCAACACCAACAACAACAATTGCGACAACAGTAAAAAAGTTGCTCCAAGTCGAATTGAGGCTGCGACTCCGACTGCGACTGGGTTACTTTTCAGCGACTCAAATCATTTTGTCTCGTCCGTGCCTCGTTTTCATTTTCATTCTCATTCATGTCCCGGAGCTCCTCCGTACTTTAAACTGACTGCCATGGACCGTTGATCACATTGAAATCAGTTTCGAAAATAATTCTCCGCTGAAATTCAATTTGTTATTTGTACATGGAGCCATTAACGCTTCGATGGCTTTGTTTGTGATTCTGTTTCGTCTTCCTTTTGTTGTTCCACCAAAAGGAGACATTTTTATTTAGTCGTAAGTAAATTATATCATTAGAGCTTATTATGCCTATCAATGCGGCCAATGCTGCCACCTCTAAGTGTTCGAAGATATGAAAATATGCATTAAATATATAATTGTTTCGAGTGGCACTTAGCTTTGTACGAATTGTATTTTCCATAAGAGAAATTCAGTGGCAAAAACATTGAACGAGATTTTTAATAACATTTTGCCATTAGATTTGTCCATTCACTTAACTACACCTTGAAGCGTAGATCTTCTGTCTTTCTTCTTTCACGCCCCTAATAGGCGTAGCTATGTACATTATATCTTATTGTATTGGGGTGCGATAACTAAATCATTTCTTAAGGCCCATCTGAAGCTTTAAGATATGGTCGCCCGATCCGTATAATTTCGAAATATATATTGCCTGCAGCAGAATGCTGCATAATGTTGCATGTGGCTTTAATATTATACAGGACAGACGGACAGTGCTATACCAACTTAGCTCGTCAGCTGATCGAGAATTTATATACTTTATAAATTCGGAGATGCCCCAATATACCCCTTTTGGGGCAAAAACGCAATATGCAGTGTTAGCTGACTTATTTTAATTTACTAAATATATTATTATAATAGAAAGTAGTTGTAAGTGTTAAAACTAAGTTTAGCTTAGACAACATTTCATGGCTTGATAATTTCAGCACTTCAACTTCAAGAACTTCTTCTTTCACTTGTAATAAGCCATTTCAACTTTATTATAAAGCTTATGCATTTCAGTTAGTCTGTCAATTTTTGGTTGCCCTTTATTCTTTTTTTTAAGCATCCTATAAGTAGGTCGCAGCTCATAAGCAGTTTTTTGGCATGCCTTTGGATTTGCAGTATCAATATTTTTCGCTTAAGCATATTGGCCATATTTCTTGATGGCTGGTAAATTCTTACCACCTGCTGCGTTTGGCAATATTCGGTGCGTCTAGACAGGAGTTAGCCTCTTTGTGAGATTGTTCAATTTGCATTTTATCAGCCAGGTCGAAACTGTGCATTGAACCACAAAGCTGAAGTTCAAATTCAAAACGTGTTGCCCCGTGGCAATCAACAAGCTCGAATGAGATCCTCCTAGTCAAGTGTTAACTGTAGTAGTTGGCGGTAGAAAACTGGGCCAAGCAGTTTGTTAAACATGGCCAAAGCAATTGCTGCTGAGACAACGCCATTGCACGCATAATTTATGACTTGAATTGTCTAGTTCTTCTTCCCCAGTCGGTCGCTAACTAGCTCAAGGGGCCGCCGCTCGGGCCCACAGATAACGAGACACGTCAATTCTCGCTAATAAACTCAAGAAGGATTATTTTGTGATTTATGAGCAGCGGCGAAGACGTTGCTCCAGGCGGACGACACGAATGACCACTGCAAAGTCCAGACTTTGCTCTCCACAAAAGTTGCTTGGCAACGCGACCAAGAAGAGGAATGTTGCATATTTTTCAACTGACAGTTTTACATTAATTTGGCAGGCATATTAATTAATGTAGCCATAAATCTTGCGCGCTACAATTTAATTGCGAATTCAACTTAGCTGAACAAAAAAAAAAGTTACTCGCAATTTCTTTTTAAACAAAACATTAAGAAACAATTAGGTAGGAAAGTAACTTAAAGTATAACTAAATAAGCTTTAGACTGGAAATTTATAAAACTAGATAAGTAACGTATACAACAGAGCTTTATATCAGAATATTGCACTTAAAAATAATAATGATCTGGGATCACCATACTCTGAACTTTGTAAAAATCAATATAAATTGTATTTTATATATTTTGTTCAGGAAAATATGAATTTACTTGTGTTGCTCAGCTTCGACTTTTCAGAAAATCTAGTGCAATTGCCTTGGCAGAAAAGTTGCGCAGGTTCTTTGAAATAGCCGCTCACATGCACAAACTATACAAAACCAAATACATGCATATATATATATATATAGAGCAAGTACGCGAGAGTATTCTAAAGACGGGTAGAAAACAAGCTGTTAAAACAGCTGCCAGCTGCTCGACTCGGTAAGCTTACAGACTTCACTGAAAGTGAGGCAGAGCAGCCATCAGAGTATGTATGTGTGTGTGACCTTTTCCCCGTGCCCAACTGACAGTTTCTTGCCTTGACTATAAAAATTGTTTGCTGAGGCATTAAATTGAATGAAAATTTATGATCTTTTCATATTTACTTATGTGCTGCGGCCGGGCCCGAGCTTGAAAGGAGCTGCGTGTGGCGCCACTCGCAAAAAACCTGTGTGTGGCCTGTGCTACTTAATGCGCACATGTGTGTGAGTGTGTGAGTGGTTATGCGTATTCTTACTTCTTGTATAGAACATTGTCATTTTGAATTGAAATACGATGCTGCATTAAAGCTAC
The DNA here is from genome assembly GCA_035045545.1 of Drosophila gaucha. Taxonomy (NCBI): domain Eukaryota; kingdom Metazoa; phylum Arthropoda; class Insecta; order Diptera; family Drosophilidae; genus Drosophila; species Drosophila gaucha. The sequence continues at coordinate 812,391 of JAWNOY010000176.1, read as the reverse complement.
ACAACAAATCAAACAAATTTGCCAAAGTCCACAAGCCATCAATCAAATCGAACAACTTATATGCTTGCTACATATACAAAAATAGCTATATCCAATAACGCACCTACTATAGCTGATGTCAAAGTGCAGTCTGTTGCCATTTATCATAGCTAGTGGCAAACAAAGTTGTCCCCGCTAACAATTGGAGCCATGGAGACGAACTGAGTCGTAATCTGGTCAGCAGTTAGCCCGACTGCTAATCATTGCCATGATTTTCTTGCTTTCCATTTTCTTTTATTTGTTCTCATTGTTTTTACAGGTGACAACATTCAAGAAATTCAAGGAATTTACAGAATTGAACGGTGGTGCCTAAGGAACTGTAAGTACGTGCTAGCTGCGTTCCTTCTTGACAAGTCCAGGGCCAGGACTTGGCCTTGGTCTGCTTTTAAGAAAGATTAATGATCTCTAGTGTTGTGGCAAAGCGAAGAGCATTAATTTTGCCGCAATATGCAAAATACTACGTGTACTTGTACAGTCGGTGTGTACATAATTTGTAGTTTGTCAGCGACTAAGCACAAGACAATGTCTATAAAGTGGCCTTGAATCAAGGCTGTTCGCTGATATTTATAAAACGGACACAAATGGTAGATATATAATAGTTGAATGATTTTTACTTTTCTTTAACATTAAACTAAAGTCTAAAGATGTTGAATTGTGGTTGACAATAGGGCTGCGAATTGCGGCAGCCTAATTGATTTTCTATATAAGTATGTAATACTTGTTCCTCTGCTTGTTCATTTTGTGCGTGGGCGAACCCTCTCAAGCAGTTCAACCCGACGAGATGTTACTTATCTACATAGCACACACATGGACAGAGATAGATAGAGAGAGAGAGAAAGAGAGAGAGCTGGGAAGAGTGAGATAGACAATCGCATATGGCAAGTGGGTCCATAACTCTCGGTGTTGTCATGTTGGACATGAAAGAACCTGCCTGCCTGCCCGCATATTGTTTGACTCGAGCTCGAGCTCGAGTTGGAGTCGTAGCTAGAGCTTTAGGTTCAGTTTCAGCTTGGATTTCGGCTTGGCCTGTGCATGTTCACTTGTCAAAATACGTTTGTTGCATGTAACTCAATGTCGGTTTAGAGCGGCAACCAAGCTGAGCTGCAGGCAGCTGCGGCAGCTGCTTTATGCGCGCCCCAACACAAATACATTGCGACGCCCCATGCAACATGAAAGACAAGCGCAATGTCAAGCGAAATAATAGCAGAAGACATGAGCAATGACAGCGACGACGACGACAACTAGGACGAGCCGAAGGTGGTACAGCTAGTAGCTAGGAGCCAGCAACCACCAACCCGCACCAGTAACCAGCTGCAGCTAAAGAAAATGCCCCACAGTGATTTATCGCAGCACTCAGCGTGCTGGCGAGAAAGCTGCCACTTCAAACGGAAAACTGCAGCCGCTTGCAACTGCATCATCATCATCGTCCTCGTCATCGTCATCGGCTACCGCTGCTACCTCTGTCACCACCGCCATCATCTTCATCAGCATAATCAAGGAGCTGATGATGAGCCGCATACATTTGGCGAATCGATAGCTTGTTGTCAACACACAAATAAATGTTAGAGCCAGAGACGTGCCAACATGCCGTGAGGTGCACACTGACACGCAGAAATGCCTTGTGATTTCAGAACAATGGGAAAATCATTTTGACATTAAAGATTAGGTTCACACAGACGGACATACATAAACAATATATGTGTTATTAGATTACATACTGTCAAAAATGGAACAATGCAATGCAATTAGTGTCATAATGCAATGTAATTTCACATATTTACAACTACAATTTAAGCATAAATACTATTTCGTGAATTGCTGTAATTTTAATTTAAGAACACCTTCTTATCGGGGACCGTAAAACATGATAATTTTTTGTTTCGCTCAAAATAAAACTCAACAGCAACCGACTGCTTTTTTGTTAGACTTTTCACCAAAACTTTTTTTTTTTAAATACATAGTTTTTTTTTTAGTTATTAATAATAAAAGGCTTTTCTAACAATACTTTCCGAATATAAACGACAAAATAAAAACATTAAAAATTATTGTTTTTTAGTTTAATTTTCTATGATCAAAAATAGTTATTTTGGTCTAAGCTGTATTTCTTAAAGATACTGATTATCATTAAAGAAAAATAATAAAAAATGTAACTTATGATGATTACATTTATATGATTCTTATATTTTCATTTTATTATACTCTCCAAATATTAATCAAAGAGATAACTTAAAATGTTTAGTCAAAATTCTATAAATAATTTAATTTTTATATTAATTGGCATTAAATTGTCGGTGTATGCTAAATATGTTTATAGTGTTATTCAAAGTTGGTCAAAGTTATGCAAAGATTTCTCGTTCTCTGCAAGCCACAAAAGCACCGTCATTTTCTCTCTTCAATTGACTATTTTGTTTTTGCTTTTGTAATATTTCTTTAGGACAATGGCAAAAGTAATGGCCATTTCAGTTGGCGCTTTATTGATTGGCTGCCAGAGCAACAATAAATAAAAGGCAAGTGCACTGGCTTATTTCAGTCATAGCAATGGGCAAAACTGTTTTTTTTCATTTGCTTCATCCTGGCAATCAATTCATTTTTTTTTTGTTTTCTTTTTTGTGCTTTGTTGCCTGTTGTTGTTTTTTTTTTTTTTTTTTGCTGTCTCTATGCAGTCCTTTGTGTGCGCACGTCTTTCAAGTCTAATCAACAGCATTTCATCAGCGCAAAAGTTTAATTAAAATAAATTACAACATACCGAAAATTTCGCCTTTCTTCGTCCCCCGAAAAGGGTTTTTTGTACGCCCAGGACAAGCTAAATACCAGCTAATCATATTTTAGGACTTCAGCTCATGCTGGGCGCTTAGCTAGGGGAATGGGCGTGGCATAAAGAAGACATCTTTAAGCTGCAGTCCGTTGGAATACTCTGTTATTAGCAGTGTCATAATTTCATTACTGTCAACGGTCGCTTGTTGTCGCGACGTCCTCGTTCTGAAGCTCCCCCCTGATGCTGGTCGGAGTCCCCTCTAAATTACACACGCGTGGCAGGTCTATTTATTACCGTTAGCGGTAATCCAAAGCCACGCCGGCGCCAGCTGAAACAAAGGCAAAAAGCGAGCAGTGGAGAAGACTCAGTGTAGCAGGCCAGTAGATACCCTAGCAGAAGTTCAGAATGAGATAACGCAGTAATAAGAATTATTTATAGGCATGCATATTGTTCAAGGTAATTTTTGATGCTCTGTTATCGATTTTAAGTTAAAGACCTCAAATTTCATGTTTTCATTGGCATGATGTGTAGATCACCTCCGTCTGACTTTCATCAAACTCTCACACACATATTCCAGCCATCCATCTCTAGTGTCTGGTGAGCAGAGCCGCCATTAGGCGAACGGCAAAATTTGTTGCCGCTTTCCTCTTTCAGTGGCGGCTGTCGCGCATTTTTTTCACAGCCAATATATCATTATAATTTGCATTTCCGGCGTGGTCGGAAAATTGAGTAAGCAGCTAACAGAAGCCAGCCGGAACGGCCGGAAAAGTGACAGAGCTCGAGCAAAGGCGAGAGAATACATACAGAAAAAAGAAGAATTCTCTTTTGCTGGCAGCTGTTGCCTCACAAATGTCTCAAGTGGCAATCACGGCGCTTTCATTCAAATTTACGTCGCAACAAATTACCGCGTATTTGTCAAGTTGTCACGCCCTCTGCGCCCTCTTCAACACTAGCCCCTTGAAAAGGGGAGCTAATCCACTAGTGTGAAAAATCTATGCTCGCTGCAAATGTGCCGCGAAATGTGTCCAGGAATGCCAGCAGAAAATAAAAAAGGGCACAACTCACGCACTTTGATAAATTTTTATGAAATGCTTAAGCCAAAAAGTGTTGACAGTCGACTAATGTGCTTATTTACGTTAGCGAACAGTGAACTTTATCACTTGCGACCCAAATTAAGAAAATCATGCCTAATTAAATGAGTCGACTTTTGTTAAAGCACATAGGAAGCCTAATTGAATCCGTTCTCTTCGGTGTTTGCCTTACTATAACATTGGATTTATATTCTCAAGTTGGCCTTCTACAATATCTCTATGAATTTCTTTTCAATGGACATTGAACTTTAATAAAACTGTTTTCCGTTATATTTGGGGTGCATACATGCAAAAGCATCGGACTGAGAAGCTGCTGCAAAAGTTGGTTGATCGTTTTCGGCTCATTAATTTCGTATGGGTTTCTGGCTTTAGTTGCTCAGGCCTTGAGGCCAGCTGCCAGCGTTGCCTTTGTTCATGAAAATTCAATTAATTTGACTGCCCGACGCAACTTTGTTGGCCGCTGAGTATAAGCAAATTTTAATTGCAAATATTTTCGAAAAAGGAAAAACTGCATAAGAGCGAAGCCAGCAGCAACAAAGTTGCCAATTCTGTGGTCGTGGCAAAAACTATTTGGCGAACAGCACTTGGTTGGCACTTGGTACATTTGAGCGTCTCACCTCTGACGTGGCCGACAACAGAACCGCAAGAAATTATCAAGAAGAAGCAGCAGCAGCTGAAATGCCAAGACGTGGGCAACAATATTGCTGGAGCGAGCTGCTTACTGGCCAAACAAACGGTAATTTCTCACCTATTTATGGGCGTAATAAACGTTTATGATGATGCCTGAAACCTCCCTCAGGTGTACGCACCGTCCAGTCCTTTCATTCGCTGCCCTGACAGCTAGACAGAAGTGGGCCAATGTTAGATTATGCATGTGTGTGTGTGTGTAACAACAATGTTGGCAATCACTAAACTTTAAACATTTCAGCACAGCTACTGAAAATACCCTGCAGCACAAACATTTTTCGGTTTCCCGGTTGATATAAGGTCAATGCTGGCAGCTAGTGCTCATATGTACTTTGGCAACTTTCCACTTGAACTTTGGGTATTGAGTGTTTGCCATAAACCAACAAATATGAGCATGAGCACAGGTCCCTAGAGAGTGCCGTTTCAAAGTAGGCAAAAGATGTGCGAAAAGTAACTAAACATAATTACAAGATCTTGTAAATGACCGTACTTGAATGACTTGGGCTAACATTAAAATGGGACTGTTTTGAACATCTTCATCTTAAAGCTCTTTATTCTCTGAAGTTCATTGTCATAGAATAAAATTAGCCTCCTTCTCAGCATATTACAATAAATCATTTAAACCAAAATCAATACAAGTTGATGTTTTTTTTCTTCTCCAGCCTTATGTGCCTTTATAAAAGTTCAGTGCTTATTGATCGTTAAAAAAAAATATTATGAAAATCTGTGAATATGACCCAAAGCGCAAATAACTCCAGCGTTTGAAACGTACACGATGTGCTCAAAAAGATGAATCTCCATTTGTAACTTGATCTATTTCATTGATATAAGAAAAGTAAAATATGACTTCAACTCAACTGCTTCGGTGTGGTCTATAGTTTGAAGTATCTAGTTTTTATAGGTTACAAGGACAATCGGTCGGACTGACTTTTGATCCTGAATTTCCAAATGTATTAAAGGTAAAGAGTATTAAAATGGTCATAGAAAATGTTATTTTAGCTCAGAGCAATTTGTAAAATATGTAATAAATACAACAAACATCAACGAATTGAGCTAGATAAACAATGGAACACAATATCGAAAAACATACACAAATAGAAATTCAATTGAATTAAAATATTTATATTTAATTAATGCAAATCAAATTTAAATGCAATCGAATGCAATGCATCAACATTTCTGTATACTCAACGAACACAATATCAGTTATAACAAACAGTTACATCATGTTCAAGCAACACTTCGTGCAATGAACATAAATAAATATATATATATACATATATATAATATATATATATATATATATATATATACAAATAAGTTGAATTGCATTTAGAGCTGCAATTAATTAGTAATATTCTATATGTGACTGGAAATGTATTGAAAATTGCTTAACCACTATCTGATAAAGAGTTGACTTTGACTCGGTCAGCAGCAGGAATAACAACAAGCAACAGCAATAGAAATCATCAGCAAAGATCATATTTAATAAAGAATATTATCTGCATAGTCGCAGCTCACATTGTGCATGATTTGTAGCCAGAACACAGACAAGCTTTAATTAATTAAAATTCATTGTTGTGCAAAGGGCGGGGGGAGTTTGGTTTTAAGGGCAGACAAGTCAAATCACAACATTCAAATGGCATATTAACTTACTTAGATAAGCAATAGCAGAGTGGCCAGAATATACGCAGGATAGTCGACTATCTCTCTCCGTCCGTCTCAGTCTCTGGGTGGGCAACAGCTTTTAGTGTTTATGTGCTGCCATGCAGTTGTTGGTTTATGCATTGATGGCTCTCATATTGTCTTGCTGGCCGGCCTACGTAAAATCCACAGCCGACTGGCCAACCGACTGCCTAACTAATGTTTATGCATGCCATATTTGCCCAATTGCCGACTGGACGACAGCACTAGCTGACCAAGGCAACTGAAGCAGAGCAAGATTTGAGCTCACCACATAGTGGCAGTGCCTCCAGCTACCTGATTATTTGCTATGTATTAACTTGCAACAACTTGCCACGATTCACCCACATCCAGCTAGACATAGGCCTGGCCAAAACATTTTTCATTGACTGCCTTTTAATTATGCAACTGATGATAATTACAGTACTAGATCATAGAACATCTATGTTTTAGTTATCCTCTCTGTTTTGTTAATCAATTACTAAATCAGCAACATGTGAGTACAGAATATCGATGAACTTCCAAATTTTGAGTTTAATTCACAAAATTGATATATACAATATCGGAGTGAAGGGGCATTCAAAATTAATTTGTAGAGCTTGGCAATCCTGTAATTTTCAATTGGCATTTATTTATTTATTGGCTGAACCGTAAATTGACCCAAAAAAAGAGAAACCCCACAGCCAGTTAACAGTTTTATTTCAACACTAATTTGGGCAAAATTTTAATGATGATTTTGACCGGACGCCCTTTTCATAGTTGTTGTTATTGTTGTTGAAAGGCAAACAAAAACGATTTGCGAGGGTGTTTGTGATTTTTGGTAAAAATTTTAATTATTCATGCAGCTGCTGTCCCGTTGCCCACACCATTAATCACATGCTAAGCAAATCGTTAGGCCCCATAACCACAATAGTTGCCAACTCGAATATACTTGTACTCAACATCCATACCCTAACAGCAGCTCTAAGCTGAACTTTGTGCTGCCTTGAAACATAAATTGTGACAGGCGAAGGTTTTCGGTAGGGCTGTGGTGAGCCTCATTGAAGTGGGCGAGGGCAAGGAGAAAGGCAGCTACATTTATGAGCCATGTGCGACAACTGTCGAAAAAGCCAACAGGCGACGTGCCTCGCACCCGAGTCAACTCTACGCTTGACATGTGATTGAAAACTTTGACTTTGCTGCATGTAGTTAAAAGGCAGCACTAAAGAAGGCCACAACTTGAAAAAAAAGTACTACAAAAAATACATATGTGTCGGCAGGTTGCGAGGCAACCAAGCTGCCAGCTTGCCAGAAAACAAGTATACAAAATCTCTCTGCGGTTGTGTGAGAAAACTTGTCAAAGTCTTGAGCTGTGTGTGGCAGGTGTGTGTGCAGCAAGTTTTTATTAAAAATGCTTGTTTTATGGCAAATTCCAAGAAAAAATATTAACTGCAAATGTATGAACAGAAAATGTACAATTTAGCGTAAGTTTTTGATGAAGTTAATAAATTGCGGAAAGCTTTCTTAAATGTAATATTGAAAATAAGTGAAGATTGAACGACTAAAAATGAAATGAGAAAATGGACTATAATAGCAAAAAGCTGTTGAACAAAGAAAACAAGTTTTTCCTCAAGCTCAGTTCACGAAAGAGCAGAATAATTTCGAGATTTAACAACTTTTTTTTGTATTTATTTTACTATTGGCCTCTCTTTTTGTATACTTCTGTTAAGTTAGGCAGATACAAGATCATATATTAGTTGATTATTTTCAATCGACAATATCAAGGATTAAACACACACAGAAGTGAACGGGTTGCTTGTATAGACACTCTCTATCATCAGCAGACTTTGCTATCGAATACTGTGTTGCCTTCTCAATATTATTACTCCTCATAAGTCTAACTAGTTGAGAATTGTATTCTGCATATGTTTACATATAAATATCTATTTATATATATATTTACTGCAAACTTAAGTATTTACGTATATAACTATGCAGAAACTGCATTTTTTCTATAATACATATATACACATTTATACGAGTATGTATATATATACATATATATACATTTATATATTAAAAATAATATGCTTTTTCTTGTATTAATGTTAAAAATAATAAAATTTTAATTGTATGTAATTGAAGTCTTTTATTTAATTTAAAAAGTGAATATCATTATAAAATTAATATAATATGTATTTTACCGCTTAAGAACTCAAACAATAATTGGCAATTAATACAAGGCCATAAATTTTTTATTGCCTGACAATTTGTCTGAGCCGATGTGTATGTGTGTGTATTTATTAAACAAAAGAAGAGCAACAATAATATAATAAATATTGGGTAGCATAAAAGACGTGCACAAATTCGTGTCAGCTACTTTAATCAAGTTGATTAAGGCAAACAAAAGAAGATACAGATGTGTGTGTGTGTGTGCATATTAAAAATGATTACAACAAAATTATGCAATTACAATAAATGCGACATTTAACTGCAATGTTTATCGAGGCGCAATTACAATGACAACGATGTGTCCAACAGTCACAACAAAGCCAACAAACAATACCAACAGCAACAGCAACAAAATGAGAGACGACATTGGCCGGGCAAGCGATTCGCAGTAATGCGCATAAATATGAAATCATGCGTTAAGATCAACAATTCAACAATTAAAACTTAATTGCATTAACATGAAATGTGCATCATCAACAATGGAGCCGCAGCCCAAATCGTTGAACGTTGCCATTCCCTCACATATAGTATCAGAGTATGCTGTTCGTCCTGGCTCTCGTCCTCGTTCTGTGGAAGGCAATCACTTGCAAAAAAATTATGCGATAAGCTCGCGGCCAGACGCTCGGAAAAGAAATTTTCAATTATGCAGCAAATGGAATAAATTGCGAGTCCATCTGTGTTGTTGCAGCCTGGGCTGCTCGCCGTGTCATAAAGGTGGGCCATAGATATGGGTTGGCCAACACTTTTGCTCTATTAGTTTAATTTATATAAAATTGTTTTGTGCGGCATTAAAGCCATAAAAAAGTTTGGCTCAAAAGGTAACACACACTCGAGTATATATTAAAAGGGATCAGGGATATAACACATACTGCCACACACACATACACACACACTTGGATGCTCACATGGAGTGTGCGCCATAAAATTGTGAGGTTATACTCGTAAAACCAAACACACGCCCACATCCCGCCATCCGCCCCCAAAGGTAAGTTAAGAAAAGCAGCAGCACAGCTCGTCGCAGCTGGCGTCGCTGTCGCTGTCGCTGGCGGCGTAGCCAACCTCAAAATGCTTAAATGGCTTTTTTGTTACACGTAGCAAAATACTTTGTTGTCTCTATGTATGTGTGTGTGTGTGTGTGGGTGTGTGTGTGTGTGAGTGGGTGGTCGGGTGGTGCCCCACTGCGTTGCGTTTGGCATTGGCGTGCTGGTGTGAATTTATATTACAAACTATTACTGTCAAAAAACACGTTTACATAGCACAAATACACACACACTCGCATACTCTCACATTTACACCCACACTGTCTTACATGGCAGACAGTCAAGCGCGCCCTCTCATTGCCCCCTGGGACAGTCTCGAACCGAAGACCTCAACTCCAGACCGATGGCATGGCAGTGTGTGCCTGGGATTTGCTGTACTTGTAGAAGGTTGTAGTATCTTTGGCGGTGGCATATACAACAACAAGTATAATGGTGACGGGAAGCAGATGTGATAGACTAGCAAATACCTTTTGCTTAATTATATTAACATATATAAGCATTTGTTAGAAATATGTATTGCACTAAACTATTATTGATTTTAAAAGTATTTTTTCGTTATTAATTTGGAGCCTATATCCGAAGTTATAGTCGAGCATACCCTTTGACACCCATTGCCTGATTGCTGGGCATAAAAATTGCTTTGCTGACACAGTTTGTGGCAATGGCTCTGAGCTTTGGCATTAGGCAACGTGGACGTGGCTGCTACAAGGTGTTAACGGGCGGCCTTATGGACTTGTCCATAAGCTCCCGTCTAAGACTGTTTGTCACTCACACTGCCAAACTTCCGACACTCTTCCCTCTCTCTCGCCCTCTCTGTCGACCACTCTCTTTCTCTTTCTCTCTAGCTGTTTGCTGTTTGCCTGGCCTCATCTAGCGCTCTCTTAGACGTCGCATCAGCATTAGTTTTAATGCGTCTTCTCGCTGGGGGCAAGAAACTGCGCAGCAGATGCACACGTTGCTCCTCCCTCCAAACAACCCACTCGCATTGGCTCCTCTTTAAGCCTACACTTATGCCACGCCCACGCCCAGTTCGGTTTGCTGTAATAATTTACATAAATTTCATTAGCACAGCTGGCAATCTGCAATGCCTTCAGTCTCAGCATTCCATTCATAGGCATGTGTGTGCCCGTGTGTATGTATGTGTGTGTGAATATAAAATTTCATTTAATTTGCAAGTTATTTAATTTATTGCATGTTTAAAATTTGCAATTTGTACAATTCGATTTAAAACAAAGGGAAAATAAAAAGCGGACGCACGACAAAGTTGCCAAATGAAATTAAATGTGAAACACAACTCGTCCTGGCCAAAAAACATGGCAGGCTCAACTGTATCTTGTTATTGCTTAACAGTTGTTGTGGTGGTGGTTGTTGTTGTTGTTGTTCTTGTTGTTGTTCTTGGTGTATTGCGTGTCAACGCTCAACGCTTTCACTTAACTGTCTGTGTCATTTGGGGTCACGCCCCCATTTGAAGCATTTCGCATCGGGTATGCCTCTGTTTGGCACTTGACTCGCCGCTGCCTTTGGCTTTGCCGTTGCCTGCGGCATGTCTGCCAAACAAACCATATGCCCCCTGTCCCCAAAGCCCTGGGCCCCACATTTATACACTTTAACTAGTTTGTCTGTTTGCTCCGCTTGTTTGCAACCCCCCTCCCCCTCCCAAACCAACTGCCGCTTTCGTGCCTGTCTGTGTCGCATGCAATTTTTGTGCATGTCCTCTTTATGGTAGCCGGCAAATGTATTTACCTCATATTTAATTAAATTGCCAACGCAACTGAAATTTCAATGCTTTATTTGCATAGTTTAGCATTTGAGTGCGCATTTCGTGCGTCGTGCACGCTACAGGCACATCAAATAAAGACTCTAATAAAGAATTTTCAATAACAGTCCGAATTTAAGGGTAGAGTACAAAAAATTAATGCAAATAAAATTATATATACTTATATATTAAATATATATTAAACTACATATTTTTAGAACGAGATTTCTTATTTTAAAATTTAATATTATCTTATTTTGGCTATCTTGAATAAGTTTATAATATTTATACCAAAAATTGACTAATTATTATAAAATCAGGCACATCGTAATGTAGTTCATCTGCAGTTTCCTTAAAGCCGAACTGTTTCACTTTCACATTTTACATTTTCCCTTAAAATGTTGGTTTATTTGCCTCTTTTGCGTAGCACAGAGTTTTAGATTGTGCCTGGTTATTTGTTATTATTTGGCCTGGTCGTAAATTAAATATGTTGCTTTAGTGGGCGTGTGTAGGCCAAAAGTAAAATAGCTGAAAGAAAATGAAACAGAAATAATGGGCGTGGCAGAGTTTGGGCGTTTAGCTGCGTACAAGCAAAAGTGACACATTGAAAAATTCGTTGCATACTTTTCGGCGCCGCCGCAAACTTGGCAAATAAGCCAAGAATTTCTATCTCCTCGTAATTTGGCTAATTTAACGGCACATTCAGCTCACAAATAGCTGACAATCAGAAAGGCCCCGCGCATCGCTGCGAGCTCTCTCTTAATTTACCCCTGACCCGGCCTTGTTTTTGTTGCTTTATGCAGCCTGAACTTTGGCCCAAACAACAATTTATGTGCACGTATAAGTAATTTATTTATTAACCCCTTGAACGCTGAGTCTATGGCCATATTATACAGTTGATGGAGGAGGGGCATGGCAAACATGCGAGAGAGACCCGAAAAATGTTTTTGTGCCTGCCACAGCGTCTTGGCAAATTTACACGAATGAAATAAATTTAAATTAGTTTTAACACATTAAGCGTAAAAAGGCAGGCCCCGAAAGTCAGAAATCGACAGTGTTGTTTTACTGCTTGTTGTTATCTGTCTCTATCACACACACATGCACACACACACACACACACAAAGTTTAGTGTAGAGGTATATGTGAGGGCGGGTTACTGTAAAGCTGTTGAAACATACGCAAACATAAACTTTAATGAATTTCACCAAAATCCAAACCCACGCACACAGCCTACACATGCACGTGTGTGTGTGTGTATTTGTATAGCTTTTGTTGCGCTCACGCGGCGCGTATGAAGTTATTTTGCTAACCTTTTGCCACCATTCGGTTGCCATAGAGCTAAATATTTGCATGAAACGCGAAGGAAAAAAACTCGCTTTTAGCTGCTGCCACCAAAAATATTTTAGTTTGGCGAGAAAATTAAACGCGTACACACACATATACACACTCTCACATACACACTGAGGCTAGACAGTTATATTTTTGGGCTGCCGTTGACTGCAACTTTTTGGCACTTTGCTGCTGACGGCGGCAGCGACGGCGACTGCGACGTCCCTGTTGCCAGGCCTCTTCAAACTTATAAGCCACAGCCGCAACTTTCGCAGGGGGCGTGGCCGTTCAAAGGGGTGGCAAACGGAGGTGCTGGACGTGGCGGCGGTGCTTAGGGTGCTTGGGTGACGCCCTCACATTACGCATAAATTTTGCACTTTACAAATTTGCCACGCACACGTTTGCGGCATTTTATGTTACATTTACACAACGTGGGTACGGGAGGGGGTAGGCGACGAAGAGAAGGCGGTGAGGATTGGAACAAGGGTTGGGGCCGGTAGCAGGAGGCAAGTATACATATGTAAAACGTGCGCCATTTGTCAGAATACAAACGAACAAGGTGACAGCGTGCATACTTAGTTGTTGTAAGTTTGCTGTTCTAAGTAAGTGTGTGTGTGTATGTATGTGTGTGTGTGCGAGTCTTAAATACTAATTGTAAAAGGTAAGCACATGGCACCAAAAATTATATTTTCATTTCAACTATTGCCAACTACATGGCTAAGATAATTACGGCTTTTTAGCTAGTCTTAAAGTATAGTCTAGCTTGAAATTAATAAGCTAGAGTCAATAATTGATGTAGATGAACTAAATAGGGAATTTAGGTTTTGCTTTGTGATATATAGAAAATATTATTTAGATTTTACCTAGTTTCCAGACAGGCTTTTATCACAAACCTTTTATAGTTTCCGAAAATATAGCAATGCCTGAGTGTTTTCAAAAACAATATACACCTTAGATTTGTTTGTTACCAAATTATTCAATGACTTTAATTCGGTTCTGTTTATGCTCAAGCAATTCCCATGATTAAAGAATTAGATTAATGCAAGAAGATCTACCCAATTATTATTATTTATTAGCTAATCTATTGCTTGACTATCCTTTGCAGGCTCTATATATAAAATATGTATTTTTAATTTGGAAGAAATACATTTTATTCTATTTAAATACAATTTTTATATTTAACATGTATGCTAAATCACCAACTAGAGCTTGACTGTATCTTCAAAAGTGAGCACACGTGTTCTAACTAATTTCGGTTCCATACTACACACATATAGCATATGTAAATTGCAAACATCGGTTAGCTGAACCTATTTTAAACAGGCACAAGGTGCCCCTAATAAACCCTTCAAACGCCGCACTTTGCCAACAGCTCTAACAGAGTTTTCTATCTATTTGAAAAGTGACTCTAGCCAAAGACACACACACATGTATACACTCACAGTCACACACACGCCTCACCTCAGTTTTAGTGTTTTTTTGGGAGGGGGAGCAGCGCAGTTAAAATTTTGGCCTAATGCCCGTAAACAAATTAGAATCCGGGTGCCCCAATGCGGCGTATGCGTAATGCGTGTTTTTGCTTGTTGTTGTTTCTGGTTGTTGTTGGTTGTTGTTGGGTGTTATTGGTGCTTGTAAACTTGCCGCGCTGTCAAAATGTCAAATTTCGTATGGGCACCAGGGGTTGGCGCTGACACCGACGCGCACGAGGAGCTAAAAAATTAAGCGAAAGTGTAATTGGGCGTCGCTGGGTTAATAGAGGTTGGAACGCGTTTTTCAACGCCCGCCACTTAGTTTTAATTAGTGGGTTAGCTGGCAAAACCTGTGGGACGAAACCCTACCCAGCCCCCATTTCTGCCAAAGATATGACGAAAATTGGTAACGTGGCAAGTTAAGGCAGCGGGCACTGATTGGATTCGTGAAGGGCAGCCAGTCAGAGGAGTAGAAAAACCAGTAGGAAAGCAAAGGGGGCTTACTAGTGCCATCATCCATAAATTATAAGTGCAAGCCCGCAACGCGACGCCAAAAGTAATCAATTGCCCAATAACCCCGAAATGCAATTGCACAATTAATTTATTATTAGCTGCGATTGTGTTAGAGGGAGCGACCCGTACCAGTCGACCCCTTACGCTCCCCTCATTTCGTCTGGCTCCATGGTGAATTATGGGGCTTTGCCGTTTGGCCCGTTGCATTTTAGCGCTGCGAACTAATTGGCAAAATTCCCGCAGCATTCCCAGGCTTCCAAGCGTGCAGGCGGCACTTCATCAATTTTTGGGTGCATTGGACTATTCATGGATGGTTTGAGCGTTCTCGTGTGGTCGGTCATTAAGCAAAGCATTCAAGGGATTCCATATTTGTATTTATATATAAAGTACAAAGATGCTTTGATTTGATTATTTAAGAAAAGGAATATTATGATAAGACGTTTTGTATGCTAGATGGAGAATAAGTTATGAATGAGAAAATCACACTGAAAAGAGTATGTATTTGTATAAAATTGTTCTGCTTTGATTGAAGTAAAGTGTTGATAAGAATGCAAGTGTCCTTTGCTTTCAAAATAAAACTTGAAATATATTTTTGCAACAATAATTACTTTCTATCAAGGCATACAATCATCTTCTATTGCTGAAGTTAGAAATTATGAAAGTTCAGAAAGTCTGCATGCAAAACATCACACAGTAAGCCACTTAAATCAGCATTTGCTGTTGAGTTTCAATTAAAGACACAAGCTGGATGCGCCTTTCAATATAGTGCCATAAAATGCTCTCTCAAATAATTTAATTGTCAAGCTTTTAGTTTCATATGCTCATAGCAAAAACTTTGATAGTCTGTTGAAAAAAGTAGAAAATCTCTTTTTGGCATTTCGTTTGGAATTTGAAGCCGAGTTGTATAAATTGGCAGTCGCTTGAAAATTTCATTAAATTCCTTTGAAGACTTGCGCAAGGACGCTTTCACTGGGTCCCATTGCCGCCCCTTGTTCAGGTCTAATGAAAGCTCTTAAAGACATATATTTACAGTTATTCTGTTCTTTCAGTCACCAGGTTGG
The DNA here is from genome assembly GCA_035045545.1 of Drosophila gaucha. Classification (NCBI taxonomy): domain Eukaryota; kingdom Metazoa; phylum Arthropoda; class Insecta; order Diptera; family Drosophilidae; genus Drosophila; species Drosophila gaucha. Next base: position 796,757 of record JAWNOY010000176.1, on the reverse strand, counting down.
TGGCTACAGGCAGGCAATCAGAGCACTAGAGCCTGTTCTATATGATCTCTTACAAACCCCAGGTACATATGTAATTACATGCATTTCAAACAAATTATAAATACGCAGAAGTATGTATGTGTTGCAGCAATATGGTTTATTAAGAGCGAGAGCCAGCAGGAGACTGGCGACCGCACTCTGGCAGCAAATGGCAGCTATTACTTATCTGTGGCAGATACGCCTACGACGCCCACGTAGACAGCAAGCATTTAAATTGTCATGGCAGACAGCTCGACAAGGAGAGCACCGCAAGGACAACAGCGAACAGCGCCAGACGGTGCTAAGAAAAGGACTCGCCAAAGGAGTTGTTGCGGTCTTTTTTATTTGCGCTTTGGCGGGCATAAAAAATATTAAGGAACAAAACGTATTTACACCTTGTTTTGCAGGCACACAGTCATATGTTTAATGAGAGGCCCGGATGTGGCAGGGCAGACGCTGCGTGTGGCACATAATTTGTTGTTGCTGCTGAATTAACACGTTGCCAACTGTTGCTAGTTGTTAGCTGTTGTCTATACGGACTGTCGCAGGAAGTTGTCAACTCGGCGCCGTGGCATAAATTCAATTAGCAAAGTGTCCTCAAGCTGCAGCCACAGGAAAGGCAATCGGAGATGCCAGCGCTGACCCGAAACGGGGCTCCATAGATGGCCCAGACATAGGCCACGGCTATGTGGCCGCATGTATTGGTATTTGTATTTTGTTAGCCTTTTCGAATCACAATCAGCGCACTGAAGCGCACATCCTGTCAGCCTGAATGATTGTCGAGAGCTCACAGCAGGCACCAAGAGAGGTGGGCAGTGTATATATATATATATATATATGTATATAGCGCTTGATTTAAACAGAAACTGAAATGCACACAAATGGAATTCGAGTTTGAGCGACGAGAAACGAGCACTCTGTCTCTCTTCTGGCTGCTTCTATTATTACGCCAGCTTATTTATATGCGATACCGTACATCAACTGCTAACTTGATACATACCCTAGTAGTGTCAATGCTAAGGGCATGTCAGAACATTATATTAATATTGTAAAAAATCATTAATAAATTTAGCTGAGATTTATATCATTTACTTTTTAATTATCAAGTAAAATAAATAAGGTTTATAAAACTGCCTATGTTGTACAGGGTATTTCATGGTTACATGTTCCGCTTGCTTTAAGTATGCTCTCTTTTTTTGCTATTCATATTGTGCAAGTCAATTTCGGTTTAGTTTGAAATGATTATGATTCGATGCGTGGCACTGCCAGCTAATGGACTCTCGCAGTGCTCCAAATTGTATTTTCTCTATATAGCTGTTACTTACGTTGTTGTTATTGTTGCTGTTGTTGCTCTAAGAGCGACAACATCTTTCGATTAGCACCTGCATTTCGCTGCAGGCCCCTACTAAAATGTGTCACTAAATGTTCCGCATGCAAAACGCAATCCCAAGCATTTTGCATAGAGCCAACAATCAGGGCGACCAAACACGACACAGTTCAAAGTTTGGGCTGGCTGGTTGGACTATGAATATGCAGTGGAGAAGTTAAGGTTGGGAATTATAAAGTAAAGATAAATTATATTTGATATATCATAGTAGACGTTTACGTATTAAGCATCTCTTTTTATAAATACCTCATAACTTTTCATTAATTCTTTAATAAAATTCGATAATAATTTAATATATTCTTCCTCTATACTAACAGGAGTTATCTGAAACTCTGCACATATACATATTTAAAACTATCAACTCTTCTGAGACTCAAACTCTCAACTATTCAACTCAACTAATAAGTATCTAAAGCTGCGCATTCTTTGGATAAAAAGCGTCCTATTATGTTTTTTATTAGCATTAGCTATGTTAACTGTTAGTTAGAGTATTTAAAGTTCGTCTTTGCCCCATTTGCTTGTGCTCCCATTCGCGAGTGTTATGCATTTGTTAAACGCACATAAGAAAGTGCAACTCGCGGAGTTCTCGCAGTTATGGCACAGTCGAGTACGCGTTGGTTGTCGTGGCTTGTGGTACTGCTGATGGTGGCCTTGTCTTGGAGTGCGACTACTTTGCTGTAATTGCCAACATTGTTGTTGCTGTTGTTGCTGCTGCTGCTGTTCCAGTTGTCGTTCAGTTGTTGCAGCCACCCTCGAACCGCTGCTGAGCTACTAAAAACAACCGCAACACAAAACTATTTTGTTCACGCAATGCGAAAATGTTTCGCTATTGTTTTTGCCGTTGTTGCTGTTGGCGCTCTTGGCTCTGGCATTTGGCGTTACGTATACGCAACGTATGCCGGCAAGCAATTTGCATTTGTATGCACATTGTTGTTACAAGAGCGAGGGGCCAGAAGTGACTGCGGGTGGCTGTTGCATTCATTTGGTATCGTGTAATTGCTTTAAACGTCATCATCACTGGCTCTGGCTCTGGCTCTGGCTCTGGCTTTGACTTGTGTAATCGTTTTTGTTGTCGCCCACTGTTAGAGCTGTGTGAGTTTATTAAATTTTTGAATATATATCAGTTCCCCGGGCGCTGATTTTTAAATCAAAACTCTATTGAATTAGTGCTGCCCAGAAATTTGCCGTAGTTGTTATAATGTTCGATCCGTGGCTTGAATATGGCGTATTGTGCAAGCACAAGCATTCCAAGCATCGCAAAATCGTCAAGTTAAAGACACGCATTTCGAAGTTTCAGACGAAGTTTATGGAACAGAAAATGGAAATAACATTACTGAAGGGTCGGATTTACATAAAGCGATTGATGATTAAAAAACTCGAAAAACACTTGAAGATTGGAAAGCGCAAATATTCAATCAAATTTAATAAAAAGAAGTAGGGTTTTTAATAACCACATAGTCAATAGTTCCATTCTGAAAAAGATTTTACAAAAACTGGAAACAGCCGGCGACACTTATAGGGATAACGTAGTGTTTGTTAGGACTTTCCCAGCATTACATTATCATCTTATAAGTACAAAGGCGATTTAAAGTTAAGAGAGTAAGTCTTGAGTTAATAAATATAATGCGGAACTGTTATCCCATGCGGGCTTTCTCCCTTTTTATTGATCTCTTTTCATTCGCTTGGCCATAAAAATCAGAGCAGCTTTCCTGCCATCGGGCCCCAGCAACAAATCGCATCTACTTAAACCCGACAAAAAACTTTCACGGCATTAATAAATATTTACAGGCACATCGCGTTCTCAGTGCTGTGCTGCGGGGCGTGGCTGGCAATGAAATCAAATCAAATATGCACGCTTACGCTTTCTATATATACATTTATATGTATATCTAAAGCAACTGCCCCAGTGTCCCACTGTTCTCACCATTTCCACTGTCCATTTGGCGTGCTCACAAGAATTTAAATCATGTGCTCTCTGAGCTGACTTACATGCTACTTACAAGCCAAAGCGCCTATATGTATGCCCATAAAAGGGCGGCCGAAGGGGGCGCGGCTGCCCGAAAACGAAATGGAATGGTCTCTGGTGGGCAGTTTCGGACGCAGGCTAGCATGGAATAGATAGATAGCCCTTGTCTGCTGCTACTGCTGCTGCCGTTGCCTTGGCTGCTGCAACAACAACAAAGTTATTATTCGGACTGTTCCCCGCTTTTATGCACACGGAATTTTTATGAGTTAATTTAATTTATAGTTTTATTATTATGTTCAGCACATAATACGGCCGTCGCATCGTGACTTGAGCTATACGAAAATTGACTGTCTTTGAAAAACACTCTTTCACCCTTACATTTCTTTGTTCATGCATTTCTCTCTTGAGCCTGCATTCACGCTGTTTTAGCCCGCCTTTATGGCCCGCCAGCAATTGCATTAGGTTGACTGCTGCGCTCAAGTGCTGCCAACTTGTAAACAACTTGAAATGACGCATAAATTTAATTTAAACAGTCCGCGAGCGATGGAGAGTGGGCTTTAAGGAGGCGTTGGAGGTGGCGCTGGAAAGTATGCTACGATTTTTGCACTGTTGATTTATACGCTAATAAAAGCAATTTCACTGAATACCAAACGAAAGCAACTTCCCAGCGGCAGACATCAAGCACAACATAAGCAGGATTGGGCAAATGGGGCGTGCCAGCGAGACAGTGGTGGGGCAGCGTGAGCCAAGTGCCAGGCTACTGCCTTTGACATAGTAGACAATCGGTTCGAGTGATGTTCTTGCTGCTGCTGCTGTTGTTGTTGTTGTTGTTGTTGTTGTTGTTGTTGTTGCTGCTGTTGCTATTGCCTGTCAGGATGAGCAGACACGCAGTTGAGTAGCGGACATTTGAGCTGTGCCAAGTCGGCCACTTGAACTTTTATTTACGCAGCAAATTTAATTATTTACTTTGGGTTTTGGCCTCTGACGGGCGCAGGGATTGGAGTTGAGCTCCGGTTTTGGAGGAGCGTTGTTTCACTTTGCTGTTGGCTCTTTAAAGCTGTTAACTTTAGCTTTCGTTTTAACAGCTTTGCATTTACAAAAATTATTGTAGAAATGTGCTTAATTACATAAAAATATTTTGAAATCATTTTCATGCAGAAGAATGCAATGAAAATCAAATAATCTAAAAGTTTATCAGAGTTAGTGTATTAACACGCATTTATCATGCAAATCTCACACGCTCTACTTTTCGTTCTCCTTGTCACTTTATCTCCTCTCATTCGCTCCCTTCTTCCTGTCTCTCTCGCTCTCTTTGAACTGATGCATAATGCAATTAACTTTACAATAAATTTTACATTTCACTGGCAATTTTGCATAATTCAATTGCAATTTATGCCATGCTTAGGCCTGAAAAGTGTTTAAATAATATACATTTTACAATTTGTAACAATAAACCGCGCAACAACAACAACAAAAACAACAGCAACAATTAGAACAACAAATAGTTTGATAACAATACGAACAACACCTGCGCACCACATATATAAGTATATTTAATATTCAATAATAGAATTTCTCATTTGCGGGCTAGCTCGAAATGTGTTTTAAATGAATTGGTCAGTGCTTTAAGCCGCAAATGAGAACAATAGCAATAACAACAACAACAGCAGAAAAAAACAAGTAAAAGCACTCTAGTCGGGACTTCCCGACTACGAGATCCCCTGAACCTTTTTCAGAGTTGCAGTATTTGATTATATTTATGCAACAAAAAAAAGTTCTACTTGAATGTAGCAGGATCCTAACCTGCGACTCCTCGCTAGCAATCCAACGCGTCTACCACGAGGCCACTCTCTCATAGCAAAAAATGTACGCTTTTCAATGTATGTGTGCACACGTATAGAGAAAAGGAATATGCTATATGATTGACAAAATATTTTCTTTAATAACGTCTGTGTTACTTAACGGATATTGATGAAACTTTCATCAATGAATCTTATTTTATTTGAAATACGGTTTTACTTAAAAAGTTTAAAAAAATTAAGTTTTGGCTTACTTTGCAGGTAAACATAAATAAAATTAATTTTGTGAAATGTTGAGCCGGAATCTAAGGTTAAGAAAAAAAGAAAATGTATTTTATATACAAAAAGATATATACAAAATTTGGTAACCTTAGCTTAAAAGAAGTTGTTAAAAAAAACTAAATCTCGATAACGATTTTATTCGATATCATTGAAACGCGATACGCGCGCTGTATACAAGACCTTCGAGTTAAATTTAAAGTTTGTAAGTTTATGTGTTCTGAAGTCGATTCAGCTCTTCGCCCTGATGAAGAATATATATACTTTGTGGGGTCTGCCACACCTTCTTCTAATTGTTACATACTTTTTACAGAACCAGTATACCCTGATTGCCCATTTTCAATGGGTTCAGGGTATAAACAACAAATGCAAATAAGCGGCAGAAAACGAGAAAAACAACTAAAAACAGTGACGTCCAAACAATGAAAAAATGAAAGGCCAGCTCGTTAATATTTTACCTGATACTCACATACACCACACACACACAAATGCACACAAGCCTTTGGGTATTAAGCTTTAATGAAGCAATAAATTTAAAATACGCACTTTTTTATTTCCAAGTAACAACAAATAAATAAACGCAAGTGAGATTTTAGCGAGCATTAAAATGATTCAAGGGCAGATACCCTATAGAAGTTATTAAGCTAATTATAAATCAAGGATATTTTCAATCGTTTGGGGAAGTACCTTAAAAACCTAATTATAGAGAAATTATCTAAAAATATCTTTTAGTTTTGAATATGCTTACTAAGATTTGCTTCAATATTTAATTTATATTTTGAATATTTTTGAAAATAATTGCTTTAGAAAAGCGCATTCTTATAAATTCTCCATACATAAATATATCAAAATTCCATTTTTTTAAGTCACTTATATTTAGTATACTAACAGATGAGCATATATGCTTTATTTAGCTCTTATTAGTGTTCGAAAAGTATTGCCTGGTCATTAAATAAATAAGTTTTATCAACATTCACACTGCCAGTTTTTTCATCGTGTTTGGTCTTATGTTTACAGAGTATTGCCAACCAGTCTCTCTATTGCTTTCTGCTCTCTATATAGCTGTCCTTGTCTCTGCCTTTTCGCTGAAGTCTCGCCGTGCTGATCCCATCTCGCTCTACATACACACACACACACAATCTGATACACATATAGACCCACAGGCACACATGTTTCGCCTGTTCGTTTGTATAAATACATAAACCTTTTTAAGCTGTCAAGTGATATGTCAAAATTGATATCCGAGTCATTTAAAATGCATGCAAATATGGCGCATCGACAACAAAAAAGCAACGCCAACAACGCCAGCCCGGAGTTGGCCCAAAAAAAAATGGGCAGCGAGTCGCTCAGCCAGTCAGTTAGTGGGCAACAAGCACAACAGCGACAACAACAACTCGTGGGAAGCAAAGTTCACAGCGCATTTGCATAAATACGTTTATGTAATGTAAAATGTCAACGACAGCGTCAAGAACTCAATGTCGCCATGCACACACACTGTCACACTCACAGTCACACACACACACGCACACGCGCTCACATATTGTAGTAGTTGTTGCTGTTGTTACAGTTGCTGCTGCCTTTGCAACTTTTGCAGCAATGGAAAACGCATTCAATACGGCATCGTCAGCGTTGCTCTTTTTTTTTTGGTTATTTGTTTTATTTTTGCTGCTCTTTTGTTATACTTTTTGCTTTTTATTGTAGCTGAAATTGCATTGAAATTCATAACACATCTGATGCATGAAACGCCTGCAGGCAGGCTATGCAAATTTCACGCATTTCATTGCAGCCACAGGGTGCCAAGGCCAGCTACAGGCAGTCAGGCAGACAATATGATAATGAATTTATTAATTATAATTTCACTTTCATGCGGTCAAGTGTTACTTTATATATATTTCCATTTGTTTACCCTTTTGACTTTTAACATCAAGGAAGCTGCTATACAGCAGAAATACAATACTTTGATGTCTGCACTAGCAGCAGGGAAGTCTTTGTTATCTGTGTGTACCTTTCTATGTTGAGCTATAACAATAAAAGCTAACTGTTTCGGGCAAGATACATGCTGAGCAAAATAAATTAATACAGCACACTTTATTATGCATCTGCCTTATATACTATATAGTTTTTTATTATAAAAAAAATTTGTTTGCTATTAAGATCAAATTGAATTGAAAAATACATGTGCTTACATCGAAGCACTATACAATTTAGTATATGCTAAGGTAATATCAGCAAAGCTCTACAACAATCTTACACTGTTTTCTGGTTTATTGATTTGATGGAAATTTTTGAAAATTCGATATTCACATATGACTGCTTATAACCTGAACTCATGGAAAACAAGAACTCAGACTTAAATTCTTTTATTAATGTATGTAACAAGTAGTTGGAATTTACATCAACTGCTGAGTTGAATGCAGCCTGTTCTGGCATCGTTCCTCCGCCTGTTCTTATGGATGCAGCTCAGCAAGAATTTAAGGGTATCTGCCAGCTGGTCCTATTTCTTACTTAGTCATTGATAATTTTCTAAGCGCTTTTGTTGTTAATAAAAGTGAGCCTTTCAGCAACTTCTTTATAGTAGTTTATTAAAGTGCTTTGCTTTATTTTTCGGACTTGCCTAAAGCTTAATTGTAAACTTAGAATACTGCATATGCATAATATTTTTATAAACTACTTTAACTAGTTATTGCCAAAGAATGTAGATTTGACTTGCGCTTTCCTTAAGTTTCTCTTCGCTGCAGTCTTAAGTTTCCCGCTGTACTCCATCTGTGTCAGGTTCTTTTTTCTTTTTTGCAACAGACTTTCGGGAGTTGCTTCCAAATTGTGTTGTTGTTATTGTCTGTGCTGCTGCTTGGCTGACTAGCTGCACACAATTTTGATGCATTACTTTCAACTTAACGCGTTGATTGTGAAATACATAATGTGCTACACACACACACACACACACACAATGGCACACCCGCTGCCATTGCAAAATGTTGCTTATGAATTATTATGAGCCACGCACGCATTTTGCAACATTAAATGGCACTAAATTTGTTGTTGTCTGTTGCGTCTATTTGCAAATTGCCAGCACAAAACTTTCTAAGCCCCACGTCGGGGTTTGAGAAAAAGAAGAGCGGTTGCAGCGGGCTCAGCGGCCAAATATGTTGGCCCACTGGCCATATGCTTCGCTTGCCATTTATGAGTGATTTGCTGGCTGGTTTTGGTTATGGCTGCCGGTTTTAGCTTCCTCTCTCTCTCTCTCTCTCTCCATCTCTGTTTCTCTCTCTCTCTGTCTGGTAGCCACGTCGCTCCAATTTCGCATGGCCAAACTTATTACCAAGTGCATAATTCATTGTTTCGCCCACATTATTTTCCCTGTCATAAGTTGAAAAGCAGATCCCGCGGCAGCTAACTCCCTCCTGCTGCTGCTGCTCCCGCTGCTGCAGCTCAAATTGGCTACAAGGCATATGAAATTAGTTCTGTTTGCCGACTTTAGACGCAACTTTGCGATTTGTCGCAACAGCTTGTCAACAGGAAGCCAGCGCAACTGCACTTTTACTGCATATTTAATTGAATTTGTAGCTGCAAGCACTAAGCGAAATAAAAGAACTGATATGAATGCGAGAAACATGATACACGCTAAAAAATAGTAAAGTAAAAGAAAGTAGACTAGACCGCATAGTATATTCCAATATTATTATTAAATTACGCTTCAGGATATCAAAAGTTTGTACCTGTGAATCCTTTTTTAATTTAACCATCTGGTTATCTGTCTACAAAGGTGTTTGTATTTTTCTCTGTGTGTAGTCAGCTACAAAACCACAATTTGCGGCATGCAGTGCATTTAAAAGTTATGCCACTTGCCTGACATAACTTGAGATAAGACAAGCTCTGACAAGAAGCTTTGCCGTTAGACATTAAAGCAGTGGACATTGCTGTGAGCTCTTTCTCTCTCTTTCTCTCTCTCGCACTCCAACTGTCTGTCTGTTTCGCAGCTTTAAGCGAATTCAAACTCGATTTGCACTCAAAACTAAATGTGTTTGCTTTTCACTTGCAGGCAAAAACTATTTACCAAAACGACTGCGATGGAACCTTCTTGGCAGCCAGAGGCTTTGTTAGTTATTTACATTTCGCAGGTAGCCACCTTATGGACTGGTTTGTGGGCGTGCCACCCCCAACTCGATGCTCCGCTTGCCTCGGGCCAACTATGCAATCCACTCAATTATCTACAATGTGCAGCATTTTGTGCACTTTTCAGCGCTTCGGGCCAGGTTGCTTTACTCGTAGCAATAACAGAGGCAGCTTCAGCTGCTCCTCGCCTGGCATCAATCACACATTCACACAAATAACTTGCAGCTGATTGTTTCGAAAGCATCCTCTTGCACCTGCCTGCGAATTTCAATTGTAAACAAACTAAAAATAAGTTTGGCCCAATCGAAACTTTCGCCTTGACTGTCGCTTCCGTTGGGCAGCCTTCAATTGAATCGATTAATTTGAGAGCAACAAAGTTCCTTATAAATAGCAGACGCTTCGGTTTGTTCATTAGCTATATCAATGGAGCTTCAGGGAAATTGCAAGCTAAGTTCGCAATTTTAAATATTACTTTTCGCTGTGTTTCTCGATTTGTTGTTTGTCTATTTGACTGACAGTTTCGTCTTTACGTTGGCAGTCTTCCGGAAACCTTCAATGAAATTGATTAAAATAATGCGTATAAAGTGCATTTCAATAAATCAAACTCAACTCTTATTTCTGTAAACATGAATCCCGACTCAAAATGGTTTGATTCGAAACACTGCTTTTACAAACAATAAAATATATCTAAATACTATAATAACTAACATGTGAAGATTGGTTTGTAGCATTTCTCTAAACTGTAAATTCTCTTAACTTAAAATAAGATTTATTAATTTTACTAATTTATTTATTACTTATTTTATTTTCAATTACGAGCAATTAAACTTCCAACGTATAGCAAAAAAAATGATGATTCTTTATAAAAATTGTAATCATAGCTACTCACTGTAAATAAGCATTTTCACTTTTTACTAAACTTTTTAAGTGAATTCCATTGACTATTGTGAATTTTTGTTTGTTTTATGGCCATAATTAATTTCATATATTAATCAATATTATTTTAATAGTTTTTTATTACATTTTTATATATTGTTTTTTTCAATTTCCAACTCTTTCCGCTTTTTCAGAGCTATTTACTTATTTATTTTACACCTTGAGGTATGCAATAGTTTTTGTCATTGCTTATAATTCTTTGAGTAAACCATAAATATTTGAAATATTCAAAGTTTTTTTTAACAGTAGTAGACACACACACGCGTTGTTGTTGTTTTATACATTGCTGTTGTTATTTTTGGCATGCAAATAAATTAAATGCATTTGACGTTGCAATGCATTGTTTCGTGCGATTTGTTGTTGCTGTTGCGCACGTCAGTTGAATTGTGTAACAAATGACATTGGGGCAATTTGTATAAGCAGAAGCCAGAGATTCAGTTAAAGTGAGACAGAAATAGAGAGAGAAATAAAGAGAGAGCAAGAGAGAGACAGACAGACCATTATTAAATGCCTGCATGTGCTTTACCAATACAATTAGGCATCTGTGTGTGCCACGTACACGTTTTAATTGACGTTCGTTGATCGCATTACTATTGAAGGCAGTCTCTGATAGTAAATTTGCTAACCTTTTGAATTTATAATGCCGGAAAATTGGGCATTTGCAAATTGCATAAAATTTTCAAACAATTTTCAGAAATTACATAATATGTGGCAATTGCAATTGTTTTGATAAATCTATTCAAAAGAAAGGGAAAGAATTAGAAAAATCGGATAAATATTTTTCGGTATAGCTGACGGCCATTCGCTTCACCCACACGTTGGCATCTCCCTTCATTTTAATTAAAATCTAGACATTGCCAAAAAAAAGAGGGCTTCTAATTAAAATGATTTTATAAGATAAAAGCAGAGCGGCCTGACCAAAATACACACACACCCAAATACGCCCACGCATACATTTCAATTTACTTGAATGGCAAAAACATTTGAACAACAAATGTGGAACCCAGCTGGGGAAAAAAAATGAAAAATGAAAACTTGTAGCGTATGTGAAACCCAAAAACGAAAAAAATCAAGCAAGAAGCAACAGAAAATCATGTAGCCAAACATAATTTCACTACAAGGACGAAATGCTGTTGTTGCTTTTGCTATGCGTACAAGCACTAATCTCATATTTAACTGACAAATGAAAAAGAAATTGAGTTGTTGTTTGCTTTTTTTCCATCGTTAAGGGGTGGCGTCGGCTCGAGGCGAATCGGATATGCGCTACGAGTTTTGCTGAAAATATGTTATAAAGAAGAAAATGATATTTATGTGTATGCGATATATTAATTATGTTTGAGTTTCTATTAAATTAATATCTTTTCACATAAATTCATTAATTAAAATCGCATTGATATTCAACAATGAAAATAACATAATACAAAGACTATAAATTGCATTTATAGAAAATTATATTTCAAAAGCAGATAACAACAGCTTTACTTAGCACAGTCTTAAGAAATGCAGACAAATGCTTTCAGAATCTATTAAGCGATAATTGTAATTATTTGTAGGATAAAATATTATTCCTTATTAATTAATGGTTAAGTAGATATTTTCAAATGTAAGTATTTGGTAATGCCGAATGTAAGAGAAAAGATCCGATTAGTCTCTTTTAAGCCCTCTACAGAAACCAAAGAGCTCAACAGTTGCAAAGCTTTTGGGCCATGTGCAAAGAGTCGAAGCAGGAGCCATTAAATCACCTCAGTCGAAATAACAACAGCTAACAAATACAGAAGACTCCCAGCAAATACGCATATTTATTTATGTGTGTTTCTGTGTTTGTGTGTGTGTGTGTGCATATACGTATTTATTTATGTATATGCATATGTTTATGCTTTTGGGCGCCTTGCGAAGCACAAACAACGAACTGGGCTAGGGGCAGGGCAAGGGCAAAGCCGAAAAGAGTCAACAAGAAATCAGCAAAACATACATGAAAGCATAACCCAACGCACATAACGAAGAAAAGGAGCGCAACAAAAAATCAGTTGCTACACATGTGGCCAGACGTAAAGAGCAGAAGAGAGGGATCAGGAGCGGGGGTGCGGAAATAAAAGTAAAAACGAAAATCTTGCCACACACTACAAACTAACTTGACCCAAAACTACAAGAACAAATAGCAGAGCACCAGAAGGAGGAGCAGCAGGAGAAAAGGCAACGGTCAGTTAGCTAACAGGAGAAGGACTTTAAGTACAGAGGCTGGAGCGGTGCGAGATATTTAAGGGCTGGGGCGGGGCGGGGCAGACGTTCATATTTTATGCGCATAGCGGCACATGTTTAAATTAACATAAAGCGAAATTGAGCCGCTGCCGGGGCGTGCCTTACGTTGACATTAGGCAGCATAAAATTCACACTCCCTCACATACACACACAGACGCACAGATGGACTCAAAAATTCAGCACAAAAGTTGAATTTTATATGAGGTGAAGGGAAGGCGGTTGGATTTCGGTTGGCCAAAAAGGATTTTTACGCGGCCTTTTTACATATTTTTGGGTCAGGCACATAACTGTGCATCGCATAATAATGATGCGTGCCCAGTTAGAAAGTGGGCGTGCCCCAGAAAGCAGACAGCCGTCGCGACCACAGCACAGGCGGTCAAATATAAAATAAAATATAAGAAAAAAAAATATATGTATAAAACCAAATCAAGTCGTAAGTTCAAATCAAGCTGAATTACAACGAGTCAAAGGAAATCCGATTGGTAGCGCATAGAACGCATAAATTCTAGGCTTGACCCCCAGTTGACTTTATAAGTAGTCATCATTGGTGGGCTACGTGATATTTTTTGTTACAGTTTTTATTATATATTAAAAGTTAGCAGTCGAAAATCAATATTCATTTGAATTTAGCCTGTAAAAAAATGTAACTGCTTAACTATGTATAAGCTTTGTATATATAAAGCTGAAAACAATATATATGGTCTTTAAGTATATTTTAGAGTTCATCAAAAGATTAGGGAAGTTAGTTCTATAAGCTAATTTTTGAATCATTTAAATAGAAATAAATCTTTGTAAGTTTCCGATTCAGTACTTCAAAGACAATGGTTTTATTCAATTTATTTAAAATATACAGTATTATTTTATATGTTTACAATGTATTTCAAGTTATATAAAATGTTGGTTGAAATAAAATAATTTTAATTATGATAAATAATATTCTTACAAATATTTTTTTAATGCATTCTCTCAATTATTACTATGCCTTGAGCTTTATTTGATGAATGCGGCTTTTATATGATACTTTTTTGAAAATCTTTCATACTGTAACTACCCATGTTTAAGCCGAGCATTAAGTATATGTCTTTGGGCATTTATCTTTTGATTAGGCGCGCTTGAGCGAAGCCCGAATTGTGTGGCCAACAATTTCCTGGTGCTCGGCTAAAAAGGACAGCGCATCAAATTTATGTGCCGCCCTTTTGGCCTCAATAATGAGCACAAAATTTCTGTCGATAATTCGGGTTTTCAGCATTTTCTGCTGCGTCCCCTTTTTTGTGGTTGCGCATCGACGAGCAGCCGGGCCCTACTCATCTGTAATTCACTTCAACTGTCTATTTGTGTATCAGTATATAGTAAATGTATAAATATATATACGATTTATCAATAGGCGCCGCAAAAAATGAAATGCGAGCTCATTGGATTACCGATGTGACTTTGATTTGCTTTAAGCAGTGAGCGGAACGACAACTTAGTCCGTACCGAGCAAGGAGAAAAAACGAAGAGAAATGCCATAAATGTTAATTGCAATGGCACGCACCACACCAAACCACATCAGGCCACACAGCACCACAGCTTAGGCTGACTGCCCACGGCTGACAGCTGTGCAGAATGAGTTTGACAATTATGTGTGCTCACACACACACACACACACACACGCACACACTCGTTCACACAAACATGACAATAACTGCCCCGAAGCCAAGGCCAAAGAATTTTTGGCATCAAATTCATTAGAGCCCGCTTCAAAGTGCCAACGTGCAGAATGTTTTGGAATGGAGTAGGAGCAGCTCCTCGATGACTGCTTCTCACTGACTGCTGACTTCTGCTCCTGCATGCAAAACGATGTTTTAATATGAAATTAGTTAAGTCCTTTGGTTTTTGGCTACGGTGCGTGTCGAGTCTCGATTCTTGACTCTCGACGCTCCACTGTGTGTTGGCTTTGCAGAACTAAAACAAATACAAATTGCTTGCCATGTACTTCTTTGGTCAACAAATGACAGGACATTCACACACACATGCACACTCACACACAACCATGCCGCGCAGAGATAGAGCCACAGTACACTCGCAGGGACACACTGAGAAAACATATAGACAACATTAACACAACATTGCGACTGTTGACTTACGCAACAAGAAACAGTTACGACTGCCCGCAAAATACCGTTATTCACACCACTCTCTCTCTCTCTCTCTGTCTCACTCGTCTTGCAAACGACAGACCTGCTCAATATGGCCAAGGCAGTCAATGAGTCTCTACTCCTTACCTCTATTTTCCACAACTTGCATATTTTTCTCTGTTCAGCGCAATTAAGGCAAAGTGCAAGTAATGCGTGTTTCATTGATTTTTTAACTGAACCGTGCTTTAAAAGAGATGTCATAGAGGAGCCGTTCGTAGCATTTCAATTTAACAGCTTCGTGGACATATTTTAGGGAGTACTAGTTTCGATAAACTGTATAAAAGGTAAAAGGGGCGGGAGCAACAGTCAACTTGACTTGGCCAATTTTTCCAATTTCTCAACTTTCCAACTCTGTTTACTAGTCTGTGTCAAGAGACCGATTTCGTAGCTGTAGGCTTTACATATAATGTCAACTCTGAAGATTCTGTTGAGTTCTTTCTAGGCTCTTGAAGAGTATAAACCTTTTTAATGTATTGTATCCTTATTTATAAGCATAATTTGTAATATTAAAAATATATGATTCCTCTTTTAAAGTTACTAAATTTCTAATTGACACCTATCATCCAGAGTATTTTTCTGTACTCTACCGAAAAGAAGAAAGGTATTCACTGAAAGTTTTCTTATATATTTTTATATATATTTTATTCAAAATAATCAATAAAATGCATTTGCATGACTGCTAATATGCTATAGTATGAAAGAGTTTAAGTTTCATAGTCGTTTCTTCTTTAGTATAAAAATATAGAGTAATATTTATGGGTATTACACGGAATATATATGTATGTATATCATTTTTGAAAAAAAATATTATATTAAAATATTAAATATTAAATTCAATTCAGTAGTAACAGACCAGGCATGCGAATGCTAACGGTATTGCATTTATTTATGATATTTAAAGCAATCTGAATGGATAAAATTGCAAAATCTGTATATAAAGACATTCAACGTTAAATTTTCCTGTCTGTTTAGTGTATCTAAAATGCTGCAGGATGATGAGAAGTGCACTTACATAAGAATGCAAATCATTTCTGAGTTTGATTGACCTGACCTAATTTATAGTTCAAAATGTTAAAGTTTCATTTTTGACCACACAGCTTGAATATATTTCAAGTCTGAATATATTATGTGCATTGTTTATGTATATCTGACTGACCCATTGCCATTTTAGTGCTCGAAATAGAAATGCGTACTGCAAACATAGATAAATTAATTGAAATAAATATGTAAAAATATCTTCTTTCATATGCTCTACCAAAGTATTTCCCGCTAACAAAAGCATTGACGTAAGACCACACAGGGCACATGTCAAATGCCAGCCTGACTGAAGTTTTTCAACTGTCAATTAAAAGCGAAACTAATTAAACTTTGCGAAAGAGCAAAGACGTGTAATTAATCGACACATAAGAGAGCGAGACGGCAAAGACGAGTAAGAAAGGGAAAGAGTAACTGTAACGCGAAACGCGCGCTCGCTTAAAGTTTAATTAAACTTTTGTGTAAGCAGAAAGTGTTGGCGGCCAATGACGCTGATGATGACGACAATTATTAATCAATTTCTGATTGAATGCAATATAAAAAGTGGGTTAAAGAACTTGCAGTAGCAAGATCCAATCAAGAAATACCGCTAAATGTGTGTCCAAATGTTGTGCCCGTCTGTTCAGTTTTTTTTATGGCTAGTAACAAACGCGATGTCATCGCAGCAGCCACTAAATGGCAAAAGCGCTAAAAACAATATGGCGTCACTTCCGGGTCGCATTAGCGCCGTGGCATAAGCCATTGTTACGGCCTGGGCGTTGCAATCTCATGCTGTTTTCGAGGCAGCTTAACGTGTCATTGTCAATGTGCCGCATTGTTGTTGCTTTGTTTTGCGTTGGCCATTGGGGCAGTTGGGTATCATCATCATTAACAGGCTGCGGGAGCTGAATAATTTGATCGATGTACTTACACCTTGCAGTCTGGCATCCATTTTAAATTCGGATGCCTGGTAGCTAGTAGCTAGTAGCTGGGTGGCCACAAATTAGATTAATGACCTGGGTGTTGCCCGGGAATCGGAGCAAGCCCACACAAAAACTCGAACACTCATTATGCGCCGCACGAGTTCGATTTGATGCTCATTTAGTTGTTTGTCTGCCACGGATTCTTTTCTGTTCACTCCTCTTTTTTCTTCTTTTTTCTGCTGCTTTCCTTTGGTCAGTTTTCTCTCCAGGCTCACCGCAATAATTGGAAAAGTTTTCATTTGAACGCCCATCAACGACACCAACAAGAACAATGGGGCGTGTGACTACTACGAAAACAAAAACAACATGCGCTATCGTCCTGTTCGTCGTCGGCGAAAAGTCATCAAAAGGCTACTAAAGGTTGACGCAGCTCGTCCAGGCCATTCTGCCCAGGACAACTTTTTGCGGCCATTGCACGCTCATGGATTTGGCACGCAACGGACCACGAAAACGAAACGAAACGAAAACACTTTGCAGTTCCCACAGAGACAGCGAGCTAGATATAAAGGGGCAGAGCGAGAAAGAGAGAGAGAGGAAGGGAGCAGGGGAAAACGCAAGTCTGAGCAGCTGCCTCAACTGCATTTACCTTGCACTATCCACAAGATGGGTATTATGCGTATTATGCCACCAGGTGCAGCTGCCCAATGAATCCACTCTGTCATCGGCTGGTTGGAAACTAAAAGAGCTTAAGATCGAACGAGATACGAAATGCAGCGAGGTGCTACATTTAATAGAGGACTAACCTTTCACGTAAATAAAATATCAATCCAGAAGATATGCATACCATTTGTCTTTTTCTGCATTTGGTAGAAAATTAAAAGTTGTCAACCTAGTAAAGAATCCTTTGAGTATTAGGAAGTAGCACAACTGCAATTTTAATTGTTTATGTACAGATATTATTTTTACTTTATCAAATTTAGAAAAATTTGCAATACTACATCTAATAATATCACTTTCAAACTGAACACAAAATAAATCTTAGAGGAGATTTAAAATATTAGTTAACAATCTTATTTTTACTCTGGTTTGGAGTATTGATATTCTTGAAGCAATTTGAAGAAACTAAATATTACATCGTATAGTTGTCATGACATTTAATATGTTTTTTTTTAAATATTTTCGACTTATTGTGATAAATTATAATTATTCTATTATTATTAATTCTGTGTAGGTGTTTTGGTGTTCATCATGCATTTTTCTGAAAGCTTCACTATTAGCTCACTTCACAGACTCAAAGACTTAATTTTTTATTTATAATAATATAATATATATATATATAATAAAAAAAAGAGCATAACTCAGTCTGTGCACCATCCTGAAGCATGCAGTTTGCGTACAATGATTTAAGTTTTCATTATCGAAGCAGAGTCGGGACAGCATCCACATTTCCTCCCATAGTTCAGGCAATTCTCTGCTCTTCCACGCTCCCTGCATGTGTGCAGTTAAATGTGAAAAGTTCCATTTCAACTGGATTACATCGTTTATCCAAGCAAACAGGCCGAAGCATGCACACATACACACTTATACCTACACATGCGAACATACAGACAGACGCAGATAATGAAATAGCATGGGAAACGCTTGCGATCGCCGACGACGCCGTGAACCGCGCAATAAGTGCATTTTCGACGCGCATCAAAAGCGTTGCTAGCAACCGAGCGATACTCGACCAAGAAACCCAATAAAAATGTTTTTCGGTGCTCCACATCGGACAGGTTGCACTTGCCTGTCGCCACTTACAACCTGGTGTGGGAGCCATGCGGCGGGTGGCCAGCTATGTGGCACATTTGTTAGAACCAATGCTAATGAAAAGTTGCCCCGTTGCCAGTTGTTGCCAGGCTGTGGCTTTCCGTTGTCAAAAAAAAAGTAGAAAGTTTGCCATTTGAATTTGTGTCTCTGGTGCCACATGCAGTGGGCTATGTGCTGGCCCGCACTGCTGGCCCATAGCTAATTTGAGCAGCAGTCGTGCCCAAATGGTTCCGAGCCATTCAGCAGCTTCTGATTAGCACCTTCACTAACTGGCCGGGGTGTGAGTGCTCCTAGCAACAAGCTTTTGTGCGTGCGATAGCTGAGCGCAATCTATAACGAGGTGTGCCCAGGCACCTGGACGATTGACTGTCGGGTCAAATCTTTAAATTAAAGCCTGTTCTTTGAAAGAGCAAAGATCTAGAACTTTTACTTAACATACGTTTATTGTTAAAACAAGATTAAATGCATTTTTATACATTTTTAAGCCTTACTTATCCATTACTCGTTATTTAAAGAATAGGATAGGTCTTAACTGTTAATCTGATGATTGACACAGTTTCCTTGAAAAATCTTGATCAGACTGTTAGTAACTTAAAGATTCTTGAATGTAGTTTAAAAGAGGAGATCTGTACAAAGCTGAATCTCTAAAAAATCGACAGGCAAACAACCGAGTTCCAGTCCTTTGAAAACTTGTGATTTATTTTTCAAATTTGTTGAAATTTTACAATTGGAAGGTTTGTATGCCAATAGATAGTAAATATCCGTATGAATAAAAAAGGTATATAATTTGAAAATCGGACTTTATATATCCGAACTTCAGTACTAAAAAGGTCAAAACAGTTGATCTGAAGTTTCTTTGAAACTGTTCGTAACTTATTAAATATTCAAAATGTTGATCGAAAGACCTTTACCTATTCGGAATGAACTGGTTCTTATAATAGATATATAATTGGCTTTTATTAGTATTATTTGGATACCTTTTAGTTGCAGAAGGAAAAGCTTTATTTGAGCTGAGACTTGTGTCGGATAGAGTTAAGTTAGAAATAGTCTCTGAGTTATTCAATTCTGTTTTATTTAACATTAAATAAATGTTGAAAAGTGGTTTGTAAATGATGTGAGAAAATTACTTGTACAAACTTTCATTTGAGGCTTACTCTTTCTACAATGTGATTGTGTATTATTTTGCTTCCTAGTAATACGCTTTTATTTCCTCTGGCTCCGTCAGGTTAGCCAGCTAGCCAGCTTTCGAGCTGCTGGTTACCTTTAAGCACCTACAATAGCCAAACACTGGAGCAAATGTCGAATGCTGCACTTCGGCCGCCCCCACAAGCAACCTTACACCATGTCCATGGTGTACATTTTGTGGCAATAAAGCAGCTCAACTCCTGAACTCCAGGGAACTGATGCGGATTTGCTTATGCACTGCAACTGCAACTGCAACAGTAGCGGTAACGGCAACGGCAACTGCTGCAGCAACGCCATGCAATTTAGTTGAATTACCAAGTGAAACAATGGCGTCTGTTAATTGGTTTCCTTTGTCCTCAGAAGGGTACCGGATCCCTTAGTTGGTGATGTTACTGTTACTGTTACTGTTACTATTGCAGTTACAGCAGCTGGCAATTGCTGGCCAGGGGCCTCGAGCTATGGTTGTGGCTGCTGCTGCTTGCCAATTGCTGGAAGAATTTGAAATTGTCTTTGCCCGAGCAAATTTATTAAACAAACAAAGCTAAAGCCAAGACTTAAACTCAGCCAAGATTGTGAGACCATGAGCCTTCAAGCCACTGAAGTGCAGCTCTTGCTTCAGCTAAGGCTACAGCAATTTGCATACTGCACTAACTAAGCGAAGAACATCTCTCGCACAAGCGACAGGATAGCTGACAGCTAAATGCTTGCCCAGTGCTAATGAATGACGCACAAGACAAGACCAGACCAGACCAAGTCCAACTGAAACACAGCAAGTTGCTTATCTTTATGACGTCGCATAACTAAATGGCCAATCAGTGCATCTGCAGCTGGCAAATGAATTGCTTGCCTTTTGTCCACTCCTGGCTTATGCCCATTCAGCTGCACCCACATATTCGAGCTGCAAATTGGCTTGTGGCATCCATGTCCATCAAAATTACCAATCAATATCGTGTACATTTCTGTAAAGCTGCTTAATTCATAGTTGTTGTAAGCTCAATCAGGTTATATTCTAACTTTGTTCTCGCATCTCGCTTAGTTTTTCTTAACTTATTTTTACATATGCTACATCTGTGATTCAATCAATTCTTGCTTTCCGCAATCCAACTGAAGTTGTTGCCCCAATTTTGTTTTTGTTTGTTTCTCTTTTTAATCAACATTTAACGTCAATCTCTTTTTATACCCTGAACCCATAGAACATGGAAAATCAGGGTATAATGGTTTTGTTTAAAAAAAATATATATATATGTAAAAACCTAAACGGCAGCTTGCAGAAGGGCGTGGCAGACCCAAAAAAGTATATATATTCTTGATTAGGACGACGAGCTGAGTCGAATTGGCCCTATTCGTCAGTCAGTCTGTCCGATCTGAGGATCTCTGTCCGATCTCAGGACCTATAAGAGCTACAGATTTTAAATTTTACGATTTGTTTCAGATAATTGATAACTTTCCCCGTTTCCATGATATCGAATAAGAACGTTATCGAGAAAAAGATTTTTAGGCACATCTTTTTAGCATTTTTCTATTTACCGTTTATCTATACGTATAAGTGTGCACACATACATTGAAGCACGTTCACTCATTGCAATGACAGAGTGTGTCGTGACAGTAAAGACGGTGGCTTGCACGCGAGGAGACTCAGGTTTAAATCACGCTGCGGTCAACATATTTTTGTAGATAAGCAATTTTTTTTTCTATTGCAATAATTTTTAAAACTGTTCGCATGTATATAAAAATGAAAGCTCAAACAAGTATTCAGGGAATCACGTAGTCGGACAGTCCCGCCTAGAGAGTTTTTACTTGTTTTATTCCACTTTCGTATTTGAAATCAATTTTATTCTGTCGCTCGATATAATATTCGCTCAACTCCTTTTTCACATTTTGTATTTACCTTTATATATTTTTATATGAACATTTTATTCAGGGAATCACGTAGTCCGACAGTCCCGCCTAGAGAGTTTTTACTTGTTTTATTCCACTTTCGTATTTGAAATCAATTTTATTCTGTCGCTCGATATAATATTCGCTCAACTCCTTTTTCACATTTTGTATTTAGCTTTCATATTTTTATATGTACATTTTATTCGTTATTCTTCTGCTTTTAAGGCTGACTTAACATTTTGTTAGTTTGATTCTTCTCAATAGTTTTTCCACAAATAAAGTTTATTTTGTTCACTTTAATTCTTATTTTGCGTCTCTCTCCAATGTTACTTTCCTTCTCGGTTCCAAATGTCATTTTGTAAGACTTTAGCTTATGCATGGACAAATCCTGGCAAGTTCATCTAGGACATATCAATAATGCAATTGATTTTAAACTGTTGTTAAGCTCAGAGGAGGACAAGTGGCAACAGACTCGAATAAGTTACAATTGTTAAAAGTTTTTGGGCTGTTGAAAATATTTGCATATTCCCGCATTGCTCGTGGCCTACTACAGCTCTACAGCCGGCTGGGCCGGGACAGGAAACTTTTGGTTTTGTGCGAAAGCCATTTGTTCTTTGCCGACTGCCAGCCACGGCTATAAGTCAATAACCGAGTGTTGAGTTGCAAAGCGGCACAAGTTTTGCATCGCATTCACTTTGTTTTTTTTTCTTTTTCCTCTCATCGCTTATTTTCGGGTGGTGCTAGTGGGACAAGGTGGTTTTTGAAAAATGAACTCGGCCGTCAAGGCTGCGCGCGATGGCATAATTTGTCTGGCGAAAGTTTATTGCAGCGCATAAATCGGTTTTGCGGTTTAAGTGATGGATATTGGTCTTGGAATTGGGAGCCCTGCTCTGAATAGCATTGATGACAGTCAGCCCCAACCCTCGATCCCCAATTCAGCGATGCAGGCAGAGCAGTAAATCAATTATGATTAAAGCTCATTACTGTTGCAATGCACGCGCCCAATACTTGTACTAAATACAAACTTATTGCCATCCAGCCAGGCCACAAACTTGTGCGGAAATTGCTTTAGTCTTGCTCCCGTTTCCTCGCTATGCATCCCACTCTAACTTCATATACCTCTGTGTGTGTGTGTGTGTGTGTGTGTATTTATAGGGTGTGCGTGCGGTTACGCCCACGTAATGACAATGATTTGCTCTGCCATCGATTGTAAACGCTTACAGTTCAGTTTGTAATGATGCTGCCTGCTGCCTGTTTGCAATTTCAATGCGTTGTATCCACATACTAAGCCATAGAGACGCACACACGCTCACACACACATATATACCAACTGGTGAACACATACAAAAACAATACTTGAAGCGCTTTGCCACGGAATGATGGACAGAGGGGGAAAGTTAGGAGGATTTATAATTGAGAGAATAATTAGATGAGTGTTGCGACTTCTCTATTTATATGTGTGTCTGTGTATGTGTGCGTGTGTGTATGTGCGTTGAGCCTTATTCGTATGCGTTTGCTAAATGTAATTGGGTTGAACTTAATGAAGAACTAAAGTCTTAAAAGTGCCATATAAATTGTCTTAATACTTCGGAGCAGCAGCTGCAGCTGGGTTGAAAATTATTTCAGAAGTCTATGGTTATCATTTAAAGTATTAAGCAGCATTTGAAGAGAACTGAATGAATATTATATTATAATATATTCAGAAATATGAAATATTCGGACTTGATTTATAAATATATGACGGAATATTTGTGCAACCAATGTTTGGGACTTTACTTATAAGAGTTTCCATTCGGCAACCTTAGTAAGGCTCTTTGGATGCATATTGATTTGGAACATGGATGTTCAATCAAAGGTTTTCAATAATATTTTAACTCTTGACTCCAAAACCAACCTTCTTACTTTACTTACTTCTATGCACTTTCGCTTGGCAGTCTGAATTATACCAATATTTAAAAGTTAATAGATATATCAGTTTTTTTTTATAAGTTTCGCTTGTACAAAGTTAAGAGCTCATTTTATTTATCAGAGAACTTTTTTCATGACAAATACCGGTAAACTGTGATAGACCCATTAAATCAAGAAATTTCAAAGAAAAACTTTATTGAACAGGCTCGTATTTTTCTCATCTTTTTGTTCTTTATTTTCTTTTGCATTATTTGGCTTTCGTTTTATTTCTTTTTTCAATATTTGTTTTGTGTGGCAAAAGACAAACTTCGGGCACAAACAAAACGCGACTCCGAATGTGACTGAGACCCTGAGCCTGAGCCTAACTTGCTGACTGTCAACAATCGACTGGGTAAATGAATATGTGCCACATACGTAGTTATATAAATGTGTATGTGTGTGTGTATGTGTGTGTGTATGGGCACTGTCTTGCGCTGTATATAAATGCCTACTTATAACGACATTTAATTTCAAGGCACGCACACATAGGACGAGCTGAGGCCCATTCTGTTGTGTCTGCAATACTGAATATTGTACATCCACCCACATACACACACATACACACGCATGTGCACATGCTCACATACCGTGGCACATTTGCACCTACACATAGTCTGCTTATTTAGTGTCAGGTTGTGAGGCCGCATTGTTTGCTCTGCGCTCGCCACCTCAGACAGTCAATTTGTTTGCAGCACATGCAGCCGAGTCAATGCCATCAAGCGAAAAGTCCTGTCTTTTCGCCTTAATCCTGGCTGACACTCAGACAGCACCACACGCGGACCAGCCGTTCATAAATCTCACACGCACCACATAATTATCCAGTCAACAAACGCTAAATAGCCATCGAATAGATGGACACTCGCATTAGCCAGTGGCCAGTGCTTAGTGGTCCGAGCCATGTGTGAAGTTTAGCAACGTCTAAAAGCGCAGGCGTTAACTTGGCCCAGAAGTGCAAAGAAAAGTCTATTGACAGTGGCTTTAGCATATGCTTCTTAAATTCCAAAACCTAAACACTACAACATTTTTCTTCATTTATTATAAATATTGTTTTAAAAATATATATTTTTTGTGGCTAAGCATACCCTGCAAAGGCACCTCTAGTTAAATTTATTAGAGCGGAAAATCACATAAACGCAAATGAAGTAAGTTTCATGCTTGCCAAATGCTTAAAAGCCTGCAAAAAGCAGCCAAACAACGACTGTGCAAAGTGCAGCAGCAACAACAAAAACAACAAACCGGAGCTCAAAATAAAACAAAATAACAAAAGTAAAACTACGAAAAACACAACAATGCAACTATGGACTCAGCACAAACAACTACAACTATTGCAAAAAAAAACATACTGGCATAGCAATTGAAAACTCATGACTAAGCGATACACTGTTTTTAGCTTAAAAATTAAGATTTATGCAATAAAATATGTAAATCAAATGATAAATAATAAGCAAAATATATGCTGCAACGGCAAAATCTTGCTACTGTATCCTAAAAGACAAATTATTTAGTGGCCTATAAATATTTTTTATTCTTAATCATAATTAAACTATGTATATTCAAACTGCATGTCATGGGCATATATAAATAGGAAGAGTCAATGAAGCTGAGCTCCCATAGATATACTTCTGATTTTATTCATATTTTTGGAAAGAGACTGCTTAAAGGATTGTTATAAAAATGCCTAAAAGATTTTATTTATAGTATTTACATTAAACTAAAAAAATTGGAATTTTGCTTGTATAAATAGATTTTGATTTATAATGTTGCATGTCACGAGATTCACCCATTTCTATGAATTAGTTTTTAATTTCTATAATTAATATAAATACACATATATACCCTTCTAGATAGAGAGTGTATTTAAATACATCAGCAAAAAATACCAAAAAAAAAACAATGTGCGCAAGGTGAAGGCGGCAGAGTTTTTGCCATTGCTAAAGCAAATATGCAAATTGTTGATTACAAACTTTTGTTGCAGTTGCTGCTGCTGCTGCTGAAGCTGCTGCTGTTGTTTTTGTTGCTGCTGCTGCTGTTCTTCATATAAATATTTAAGTATCTGCGCATTGTAGCTGCTGGTTTTTGCAACAAAATGGCTGTTGCGAGGCAAAGCGATTCGCCCGAATGGGTGGCTGTCTAAATTAGACTTTGAGTATTTTGCATATTTAATTGAAATTGCATTTCTTAAATAACTCACTGTCATTTACACACACACACACACACAGAGAGAAAGAAAGAGAGATAGATTGAAGGAGATACAGAGAGACACGCCTTGCCGTCAGCACTTGCTTTTTATTTGTGCGTTTGACTACAGCTCTCTTCTTTTGTGTGTGTGTGTGTGTGTGCGTGTTTATTTATTTAGTTTTATAAGAGTTTATTCAAGTGCATGTCTTACCCAAAGCATTGTTTGTTTATTTACAGCAACAACAACAATAGCTACAACAAAAAAAGCCCAAACTCATTTGCAATTTGTTTAATCAACACTCAACTCAGAAGCACACAAACACACACACACACTGACATACATACAGCACATCACACATACGCACAGAAATTACACATACGCCCTGTACGCCTCGGGACTGTACGCCTCTG
Organism: Drosophila gaucha; assembly: GCA_035045545.1. NCBI lineage: Eukaryota > Metazoa > Arthropoda > Insecta > Diptera > Drosophilidae > Drosophila > Drosophila gaucha. The sequence goes on along the minus strand of JAWNOY010000176.1, from coordinate 770,478 downwards.
AGTGGCGCAAACTTTGCGCTCTCTCACTCGTACAGTCAAAGTCAAATAAACATGCTAATTAAAAGGCAAGCATTCCCAAAAACAAAACAAAAACCCAAGCCCAAAATTTTGACCCAATTTTTAGACACAGCCCAATGGGCGTGGCACAAAGAGCGTTATATGCGAATTCTAATTAAATTCTTTTAGTTGTTATATGTATATATATTGATCCTGGACATAAGAGTGTTGCACGAACAGCGAACAGAGTATGTAACTGCAAGCTTCACTCAAAAAAAGATTCAACTTTTTTATGTCCTTAGTCCCTAATCGACTGGCCACACTTTAGGTGCGAGCACTGTGATTATTTAGAGTCTTAGATATAATATATAGATATCATATATATAATAGCTTTTCCTTAAAACTGTACTTAATTTTTTTTTAGATATATATCAGAAAATCATAAAACGCACACCCCATATTTGAAGAAAGAAATTAAAGAAATAGAGCAAGACTTCCCAATACCCTTTAATTTCTTAGTATGCCAAAATAAATACATATTTAACATAAACGTTTACAAAAGCTTTTATAATAAATTTAAAAGTTTTTTAAGCCAAGCTCTACATAGTATAAACAAAGTAACCTAAATGCTGATATTCCCTTTCGCCACTGTTTGCAAAATGTAAGTCAACTGCGAACGAATGGGCTGCTTTCGTTTTCATTTTCGTTTTCAGTTTCAGCGATGGCAATCTAAATGCGGCTAATGAATGTCATTAATTCGGCGGGAAATGCAATGCTACACCTGGGACTTGCAAGTCGATTGAAATCGGATTAATAAATGGGCGAGGCGCTGAAAAATTCAATTAGGCACTGGCCATCGGGGCTAGCAGGTTAACTACCTGCAATTTTTCCTGCTTTAATGCAATTACTTATTTTGGCCCGTTTGGGGGCTGGCTACTGACGGACAACGGACACTTGGCTTAATGAGCAGCGGAAGCAGCTGCAGCAGCAGCAGCAGCAGCTCATTTTTAAGGCTGACATGTTGTGGCTTTGCAGTTGGCATTGCCGGACGAGAGCAATTGATTTATGTCTGCAGCAGTTCAATTGACATGTGCGCAGGGCTTCAATTCCAGCCACGACAAAAGTGGCCCAATGCAGTCCTTCAACCAACTGGCCAAGTGCAAAACGAGTGCGCTGCTGCCTCTCACAAGGAGCACATCGTTTGTAAGTTCTTGAAATGAATTTACAGAAAATTGGTGATTTTAACGCCAGAGACAGCCAAGCATTCTCGAGACGGCTGCTTGAAAAGTACATTTAATGTAAAAGGAAGCACTTGACTGGATATTATTGATGACAACGAACTGTCACTGAAGAGTTAATGGCGTTTGGAATCATAAAAACAGCTAATATAAATATATTGTCCTGAATAGCTTTGAAATAATTGAAATAATTAGAGTTTTTTTTTTATTACTTAGTCTTGAGATCACGTTCCAAAGACTGCTAAATCTGATTAAATATTGATATTTTCAAAGATGATCAACAGGCAACTACTTAACAGATTCTGGTGACCCTAAATGGCTCCCACGAATATTTACTAACAAGTTGAAGCATAGTTCGTCGCATACTACCAATGACTTGTTCAGCCAAATTGGCTAAATATAAAACTTTTCAAATCATAAGCAATTGCTACTATCAATTCTAAATCAGTTGGCTAATGAAGCTGCTGCTTTCAAGTTCAAAAACTGCTCGGCTCTATGCAGCTGCCTTGGGCCAGCAGTGCAATCAACGGAGTTCGGTATTAAGAAATTATCAGGCCAAAAAGTTGTACGTGCACGCTAGGCCAAAAGGTAATTAGAGGCCATGCAGAACTAGGTCTGATGGCAAAAATATGAAATAAAATTGCTCACACAGGCAGATTGTGCAAATATATAGAGCTAGCCACGCCCCCAACCATTTTTCCACTTGACTGGGGCTGTGCGTGCAACAATTGTGGCTGCAACTTGGCCATGCTGCCAGCCGCCACACGCATGCAGCCGAAGGCAAAGCCGCAAGCACAACCACTGCAACAGCAAGGGAACGAGTTCAAGGCTTCTCTGTAGTATTTTATTTTTTTTTATGTTCGCCTTTAATTATGAAACACTCAGCGCCAGTCAAGTGTGCGGCAATTGTTGTGCCAATGTTGAGAATGCTACTGCTGCCGCTGCTGCTGCTGCCACAGCCAATCAAAAGCTGGCGGCAAAAGTTTTTGGCCACAGCCAAGACATTGCTTTATTGCCCAGGCATTTGAGTTAATGCGCCACGTGGCCAAGGCAAAAGGTAAGCCAGGGAGCCAAAGCACAAAATCTATGCCAGACAGGCCCATTATGCAGCAAATGCGTGTTAATAGCCAAGTTAAAACTTTTGTAGCTAATTATCGACAGTTGCCAGAAGACCAGCTTGCCTGTTGGCTTAGTTTTCGCTTTGTATGTATGTATGCAGCGGTCGGGTTACCATTTGTGTTGAGCACTCAAAAAGTTAAGCGTCGAATTTCGAGTTCAGCAAAATTAAAGGTAAGCGTTCACTTACACACACACACATACACACTCAGTCACACATATGTATGTATAACAAGTAAGAACGTTGCATTCGGGTAATACCGACTGCATATATATTCGTTTAAGGGATCAACAGGGGATCTAACTGCAAAATTTTGTTACCCCCGTTAAAGCTGTCGAAAATATAGCTTCTTCCGATTTTCACAGTCCTAGGAGACGAATGTGAATGGTTCTTTGTCAATCTAAGGAGGAGGAGATCAGTAACTTATAACCTACATTTTTAAAAGATACAGTTTAACCTGATTTTCTACGCCTCCTCTTGGCGTAGCTATATATGTTTACTATATATTTTTCATTCGGAATGATCTATTCGCATATATATAAAGTCTGTAGCTCTTATAGCACCAAAAATATTATTGGATTTATACAAATCGCTTTAAAGAAACTTTAGATTTGACACGACCGCAAAGGGCGAGGATATATCTTAAGAGGAGGTGAGCAGTAACCCACATGTCAAATAACTGCGTTTTAATTTTAATATATATAGTATTTCCCAATATCGGAAAAAACTTCAACCTGAATTGACGCTGGTACATACGAGTATATATTCCAAATTCCAATGTCTTTAGACATACAGAAAGACGGACGGACAGAATGAAGGACATTGCACAAAACCAACTCTTTTCACTTCGTGAACGAGTATAAAAAGCATACGAAAAGTTTCAGGTAATTAAGCCATATGGGTGCAGCGTGTGCTGCAAATAGATTTACGTAGAATTTGCTGTAAGTAGCTTTAAATTAAAGCCCTCAACGTATTATTACTTATACATTGCAATTATTTTACTAATAAGTGAAATTAAATATTTTAGATATTTAATAATAAATTACTAATCATATTTATCACCTTAAAAAAAAAATTTTATTTTTTTTAATCAACATTATTATTGCCATATGGGTGCAGCGTGTGCTGCAAATAGATTTACGTAGAATTTGCTGTAAGTAGCTTTAAATTAAAGCCCTCAACGGATTATTACTTATACATTGCAATTATTTTACTAATAAGTGAAATTAAATATTTTAGAGATTTAATAATATGTTACTAATCATATTTATCATCTTCTTAAAAAAAATAACTTAATTTTTTTTAATCAACATTATTATTGCTGATTATCTCAAATAACTAAAACCACAATAAAATACTAAATAAAAATATATATTTGTACCTTACTTATTGACTTTTGAAAAGATAATATAATTTAATTGATTCTTAATACGCCCAAAGCTAAGTCTATTAACCATTCCACAGCATTCAAGTTTCTCGTTTATTCAATTTATTTTTTCAATTTTAATTCAATTTCATTTAGATACACCTTGATTACCTTCTCGGAAAGGTGGGGCGGAGTAATATCTTGCAAATGCTCATCGTGCTACTTCTTCGATCTATCGCCCTTCGTTGCGTGGGGTCCAACTATGAGACCACTAAATTTTTATGCAAGCCGCTAAAGTGCAGAGCAAATAGCCGAGTAGCAAATTTTAATTGAAAAATATTTGCCCCACCCTGAAAAGTTTGCCTCGTGTTTGACAATTTGACACGAATGCTGATGCTGCCAGCGTTTTGCGCTACACTGCGCAACTTTGTATGCTACAAAAGCGTGGCAAACTCTATTTAATTATTGGCACATCGGCCTGTGTTTGTAGCTGTGTAGACTTCAATTAATATGCGAATGAAATCCGCTTAGACAAAAGGCGGACGCATCTGAGGAAAACAGGGCCAGGGCAAGAAGCAAGACTGCCAATCAAACGTGGAGTAAAAGACAGACCGCCCAGCTCCCACAGGGCAAGCCTCTCGGTGATTTGCGACATTTTGTTATTTTCGCTGATGCTGCTGCTGCTGCTGAAGCTGATGCAAAGCCGACACTCGATTGAATGGGCGAACATTCAAGTACACTAATTAAGATCAAACGTTTCGCAGCCAAATGAGATTTTATCGACTGGCGGCATTGTTGTACCCAATATACATATACATATTATACATATATACATATATATTCATATTAAAATCGCATAATGAAGTGTCAGCAAAACTGACACCGCCAGCGCTGTTTCTTGAATGAAAGATTAACGTCAAAACTTAAGAAGCGAGTGTTCAATCAAAACCCTTGGCTCTCTATTGGAGTACCTCCCCCGTCCCACTCAGGCCCTATTCCCATCCCATTTCATCGTTGCCTGTTTCGGGATGGGGCCATCAAAAGGTAAGCAGCGTCTTAAAGTGGTCGCTGGTTGCCCTGACAGCACGGTAATTAATGAAATGTAGACACGTTCTTCTTTTCGTCCCAGCTCTGTATAAACTAATTAAAGGTTCTTAATAAACTTAATGGCTTTCTCCGACCTTCTCTCCTGACGAGCACTTCAATGTTCAAGCCCAATGAACTGTAGATTATGCACTACAAATGCCAACATTTCAGTGTCTCATGCCATCGAAAGCATTTTTGTGATTGTTTCATTAAATTAAATGATACATTTGAAAGTTGTCTTTGATGACGTACTGAAAAGTAGGTAATGTGTTTCCATTTCGGTAACTTGATGCCTGTTTCCTTTTGGCTGTGCCTTAATTAATTTGTATTTTTAGCTTTTTACTTGCTTGTTTTTATTTGTTTTTTATTAAATTACGAGGTCTTTTAAAACTAAATTTGTATTTTGAAATATGAATTTGAAAAAACAAGAATCACAATTTGTTTCACATGAAAAAAGAATATATAAAGTAGCTTTATAGCTTTAGTTTTCGTACTAGGAGTTATCCTTAATCCTGTGAATTGTCATTGGCATTGTCGGCCTGTATACATACATACGCAAAAACCCATCCACACACAAACATACACAACATTCGCACAAACGTGATAATTTGAGCATTGTAATCACATCTAAGAAAATACATTTGAAAAGACGAAATTTTCATTAGCAGTAAATTTATTACAAGAACATGTATAAATTTGGGATCTCTTGCTAGTATGTTGTCATAGTTCAAAAATGAAAATAAATGATATGGACTTGCTATCGAAAATTGTAAAATTGGATGAGTTCCATGTGAAACCCAGTTCCAACTGGTTCAGGTCTAAAAAATGTATACAACTTGATCCACGAAGGTACGAAGCGTAGTAGAAGAACATTTTCAATCACAATCCCTCACATCTTTACACATACAATTTTCGTCCTCATATTTATCGTCCTGGCTTGGGTCGCACTCTTCGTCGGGATTCTTATTATCGTCCGTCAGCAGATCATCAATTATGCGTTCGTGGAAGACCTCAGTAGGCTTAGTCTCAATATGAAAGTCGACGAGGGCCAAACACGCTGCCAGAAGTAAAGTCAGCACGATGGCTACATAGCCAGTTGTATAAATCTCACTCTTGCTGAGGAAAACGTTCAGTTGCCAGATCATGTGACGTGTGCCAACCACCACATGATAAGCAAAGGGTAAGATTAAAAAGAACTTGAGCGCCTTGAAGAAATTCGCACTGCACTCGAACGACTCAATCTTCTCAGCCATGGCATTGAAGTCCATGTCGCATAGCAGGCCAGAACAGCCCACCAGCCAAACTGCGATGCCCATAAAAAATCCACTCAGCCGCAGAAATATGGACAACACGGAGGTCAACTGTTTCCTATAGATAGTCAAATGGGGAGACATAACTCGACCAAGCTTCAGATTTCGCTCTTCATACTCCAATTTCTGATAAGTAACTGGCTTAATACGAAGCTCAATCTTGTGTGGATTAACAGGTGCGTTTTTCTTGTTGTTACCACCGTCTTCTTTGGACTTGGAGAAGTGCGCAGTTAGTAGTACTGAGGGCCATCCAGGGCTGCGTGAGTTGCCGAACACATTAATCTGAGTTAAATGAGCGTTTCGTCTTAGTGGAGCAAAATACTTGCGGTATCTGAAAGAAATCAACGGTAAGTGCCAATGAAATCTGATTAATTCTTGCAAAGCTACTTACGCGGAGAACATTATGAAAAGCAATATAAATATTTTTAAAGAAAAAAATAGATTTTATATTTTTATGGATTAGTTTTCAAGGATAATGTGATGGGAATGTCATACTAAAATTAAAATTTCCTTTGCTAGCACCCTTCGCCTCAAACTGAAATATGTTTGCGTATACTGTCAGAAAATTACTAATGAGAAAAAGTTAGTTGGATATTTATCTCTCTCTAATCTATCTAATACTAACATATGTTGACCTATTTGAAATGCCTGCTGCAATTATCATGCAATGAACGGTCAATTAATAAAAAATTCCAAGTTCGTTTTAATGTTGGCCTTATTTACAGGTTCAATTTCAGTTACAAGTTTGCAACTGGATGCTGACAGCGTTGATATTCATCCCATGAAGATAGACTAGATAATTAAACCAGTTTTTTTGGAGTTTATAAATTCTCTTAATTGCTATAAGTTACCAAATGCTAGGAAACATGCAAGCCAAACTTTTGCCACATGCCAAGCGCATTATCAAATATTTATAGCACAAATTTTGTTAAGCGTTTCAAAAATGCATGAGGGACAGCAGCAAAAATGCCAACACTAACTAACTAAAAAATTGGGTGAAAACACAATGTTGACTTTTCGCAACGCACAAATGTCAGCTTGAGTTTACTTTTTCACCACATATTTTCTACTGACAGCTAGAAACCATACGCAAAAATGTGTGTTATTAGATTCACGTTCCGCTCTTTTCTGCGATACCCTATATATCTCAAAAAGTTGTTGGAAGGCTCAAGATTATGTGGAATAAAGTGACATTGATCTTGTGTATATATATAATATACATAATTTTATAATTTTTAGTCAATTACAGCAGCCTATCAAATCTGAATATATACATCTGAAATATCCTTGTATAAAAAGTTTATATATTTGCGAAATATTTTCCAACTGTTCAGCTCATAGGTAATTAATTTGAATACACCCAATGTAAGAATTCTTTTACATATTCAACAACAAAAGTTTAGAAAAGTTTGCAACTGTCGTAAGAGGAAATCAAGCGAATTAGTTGATAATTAATCGTATTATATACGAAGTCAGTAGGGTTCGAACCCTATTTCTGATAACTTATGTGCCTACGCTTACCCCACTGGTCTACTAAGTTGACTTGAACATTTTGATAACCGGGACAGCTGGCAACAGGGTATTATATTTTCGAACACTTTCAACTCGTGTATGCTTGTTTTTATGCATTTGAATATTTATTTTGTTGTGGTTTTTTTTTATTTTGTGTTTGCAGTTGAAACGTTTATGACACATTCATTCAGGCGCCAGAAGGCTTCGCCAGAGAAATAACAAATTGAAGAACATGCTGGGAAGCCAACACTACTTTACGCACACATACACATACACGAACATACATTAAAGTATGTAAGATGGTTATATATAAGGCTATATATGGATGCGTGTGTGTGTGTATGATGTGTTGCTGCAAAACTGACAAAAAGGTTGAGCTCAAATTTAAACATACATAAATATATGAAAAGTTAATTTGAAAAAATCTCTTTTGACAGAGCTTGGTGGGCGGGGCAAGAGTTGTGGCAAAAGGCGCGGATGTATATGTTGTTGTTGCTTTAGTTACTCCACTTGTTGTTGGTGTTGTTGCCACCAAGTCGCAGTCAGTCACTTGCACGATGCTGTCGAGCTGCAGCTACAGCATAGCCGTCCACAGTAAACGATGAAAAATGTGAAAAAATGAAACACACACTCACATACACACACAATTGCGCAAGCAATGGGGTGTGTGAGCAGCGGATAGGGGGCCTGCTGCTACCTGCTGTTTATATAGCCTGGCTACGTGTATAAATAACGGTAACATTTTAAATCAGTCGAGTGACTGCAGGAAACGCCAAAACTGGTGCCAACGCAGCGACGCTCCTGCCAACCCCTATTCCCAGTTACCCGTTACCATTTTCCATTTTCCAGCGCTCAGTTACCCAGCTCCCAATTCCCATGCCCTGCCAGCGTTTGGCTGCCCTGTTATTCGCCCTGACATTGATGTCCCCGTGCGTGAGTGTGCATGTGTGTGTATATTGTGTGTTGTGTGCTGCCGTCGCCGCAAAATGTTCATTCCTCATACATTTCAGGGTAAAACGGTGTCTTGTCTCTTGTTCCACATGCACCAATTCCATCGCTTTTTTTGCGTTTTCTTTTTCCTGTCCAGCAGTGCTTCATATTTTCTGCGAAATTTATGAAATTTTAACCCATTTTCTCGGCTAGTCGCTGGTTGCGGTCATTAAATCTAGTCTCTCCTATGATTGCTTTTTAAAATTTTAATTAAAATCAAAACCAAATTTGACAAGTGGTTTTAACTTTTATTGTTGTTGCTGACTTCAATCAAAAAGAAGAAAAAAAAATTGAATAGACTGACCTACCCATAGGGAGATATTTCGATATTTTGAAAATTAGTATGGAGTACATAGAAACCAACTTTAGTTGCTCTGACGGTGTTACGAATGAGTCTGTGAATAAGACTTCATACAAACTTGATTTAAGCAAATTTTAAGTAACAATAAGAGATGAAATATATTATCACATGCCATCGCAAAACCATAGCAGTATCTAAGGAATATTTTTGACCTTTCGCATAAGTATGTAAAGCTGATTGAGAGCTTCTTTGCGTATCGGATTAAAAAAGACGCATTATATTCTCCTAGACCAGTAGCATGTCAAAAATTAAAAGTATTTTTAAAATATATTTTTGGTAGAACATTTAGAAGCTTAAACTTGAGAAGAAATTTAAAGCTAACTAATGCAGCTGCACATGCTCTGCATCTGTTGGGATTTGGGCGAAAGTCTTCGAGCTTGAATTTAAAGCACCAGATAGTTGATTGGCTTAAATTGTGCTGCAAGGTGGAAAATTAGTTTCAGTTTTTGCTTCATCCAAGCGCTGCCAACTGAGACTGGACAGGGCCTTTGCATATTCTCCACATGCCATAAAATGTTAAATTCATGTTGTTGTTGCTGGTGTACTGGCCACATTTGAAATGCGATTGCTCCGTAATGGAATTACCTGACTGCGACGACGACAGAAGGCGACAGGACAGGGCAGTCCAGTTCAGTCCAGCAGAGGACAGAACAGGACTGTACTCCAGCACATTTGCTTTTTGCATATGTCATAAATTTATGCGACGATTGGCTGAGCTTATTTGATTTGGTAGCCAGCATTACTTGCGGCTTCATTATTAGATTTCCACTTAAGATTTCTTTTTGCCTCACGGCAGCTAATTTAAATATGCATCGCTAAAAGCATACCAAAATGTCTATGTGTCTGTGGGTTTTGCCAGCAGTATTTGGTGTAGTCGAAATTTGATTTGTAGCTTCGTCTTTGCGTTCATTTGCCTAAATAAATACGCACAAAATAACAGAACCACAAAATCACATAGTACATACCTACAAAGGCAAAGAAAAAGAGCAAAAGACTACGCATTCATTTCAATTTAATAAAATTCATTTCGGTTGAGCTTCTGTGGCTTTTATTTAAACAACTTTTGACTAAAGCCTGTCAACCTCATCCTCTGAAATATGCTTTTATTTTACAATTTCCCAAAATGTGTCTATGCGCAGTATATTTATTTTATTTTATGTGACAGCATAATTGAAACCACTTTTGACTTTTTTTGGCTGCATACTTTACGCTCAATTAGCATCTGAATCGTCAGGCACATCAAAGACAAACAATTAATCAATCAATATCTAAACAGTTCATAAATCATTCACACTTCAAAAAATTAAATAAATAATAGAAATGGTAAGCACTTTGAAATACAGTTCGATGTGGACAGTTCAGCTTTCTTTAACTACATGAGCTTTAATGGTATTGTAAATTTATGTGGATGAAAATATATATAAATATATATTCATAAATCTTTTTCTACCCATAATTGATAGAAAAACAAAATTCATATATTCATGGCAAAAATGAAAACATAATATTTGTATTAAAAATGTGAAAATTTTATACTAGTATTACAGTACGTTGTGTTTGATACTTTATGCAGCATAAATATAATTATTACTTTCTCTTTAAACTTTTTTTATAAATGAGACCTTGTAATAATTTGATAGCAACCGAGAACAATGTGAATATTATACAAGGCACGTCTTCAAATAAGTGTTAAGTTGTAAAAGAAAATTGTGAGAACTGTCATGCATGACCACCCACCCAGCCCGCCCCACCAATTACATAGTGAGTCATAGTCAAACGATTGCTTTTTCCTTTCAAGGAACTCAATATGCGTGTCTGTGTTTAATTAAGATTGAGTCGATGTGTGTACGAATCCGGAGGGGTCTGAGTGTGTGTGCATGCTTATTGAGATCTGTGCGCTGCCATATACACACACACACACACAGAGAGAGAGAGAGAGAGAGAGAGAGAAAGAGAAAGACGAGTATGAATAAATGTATAAGCGCATGCATTTAATTTAATTTTCATTTCAATTGATTCAATGGCTTTACGTTTCATTTCACGTCTCGATGCGATTTCAATTACAATACTCACACACACAGGCAGAGAGACACATACGTGGAAGGACAAATACGCACCTAGCTGCGATTCAGGTTGTTTGCCAGTGGGCCAAGTTGATTCCCAACTTGATTCACGGATTTGCATACGTATTTATTTGCTCATCATGCAAACTCAGAGACGACAATCGAAAAAGCGGACAGGCCACCAGACAGACACACCCAACCATACCGAAACAATCTTATTAAATGGCTGTCAACTCGTCGACAGAATATGTTGGCCAGTCACATAATGACAATGAGTCCTTTAAAGATTAAGCCACAAACGAATCAGCTTAATAATTTAAATATGCATATTTATGTTATGTAATCTTAGAATACGATTTGTACCCCAAAATATGAAATTTATGATTAACGGATCAACTGAAAGCTATACAATAAATAAGGCTCTTGTCCAATATAACATTTTTAAACCCATTTATTAAATAAGATATAAATAGATAATTGCATCTATTCTTGAAAAGTATCCACCTCTTCATTAATACCTGCATATTTATAGATTTAGCCTTAATCCATTAACATATCTTTCCATCATTTAAGTGTTCATCCATTTTAATTGCTAGTTAAAAATCTAGCTCATTATCTATGGTCATTTTGCCACGCTATGGTAAATTATCCTGCAGCTGCAGCTATTACTTCTACACCTTTTTCGTTGTTTTTGTTGGTTTCCACTCAGTGCCAGGCTTGAAACTTTATCCACAGCTTTTTGTGGTAAGTCTACGGCCAACCACAAAAAACCAAACCACACTGAACGCCTCCCTATGCCGTATAGCCGCTAACCAAGGCAATAAGTGCATTTGGTATTGCATACTTTAAGGCTTGCATTTAACTTTGTTGCAATTGTTACGCATTTTTTGCAACTCTTGATTTGGCAGGACTTCGTTGCCAGCTAGGTTGTTTCTTTATTTTTACTAGTTTCTTCCCTTGGCAAGGACACCGTTGCCTGCTCTGGCCCCCGTATGTACCTTTTTTCTTGTCACATGTGCAACGGAAAACCTATTTCCTTTGTTGGATATGAGTAGGAAAATGCTTGTTAGCACCGAACGAGTATTCGCCACTGACTCATGTGTGTGTAAAGCTGCATGTGTATGTGTGTTTACGAAACGGTATTTGCATGGCAATATTTGCGTAACCTTGAACTTGCTGCTGCTGGCGTAACAGCTGACTGAGGGTTAGGTGCGACGAAATCACTCCAACTCGGTGTCACGTTAAGCTAACATGGCTAATTTCTGCTGCAGCTGCAGCTGACACAAATGAGTACAGGGCCAACATTTCACATTCTACAGCTGCTGTCAAATGACAATTACATAGAAAAGTGGGTAAAACTTTTAATTGCGCTTACGACAGGTGGCGCACATCAAAATAACTTGGGGCAAAATAAAAATAAGTAAAATGTTACCACAAACATTTCGTCTTGGCAATTAGTGCTCGAAAATAAATTTCAAGCTAGTCAAAGAGATGGCAAAAAACAAAGCGTTTGTGCAATTGACAAGTTGTGTTTTACGCTGTTAATTATAAATATTTTGTTTGTTCAAGCCGCACAATTACGGTCGAGTGTGTGGCCAGCGCCTTGTCTCGGCTGTCAGTTGTAAAATTGAATTTAAGCTCCGTTCTGTTTGGCTTGTGAAAGATTTATAACATGGCTCACATGGCATTGGCCCCATATCGATAAGCACAATGCCTGTTGGCCCTCCACTTGGCTGCGGGTGTCACTGACAGTAGCCAATACACTCACACGCACACACATAGAGAAGTGTATATATGAACACACACACAAGGCTGGCGACAAACTTTTTAATCAAATTTTTTTAACACATTTTCTTTTGCATGGTTTTTGCTAGCTTGCTCGCATACTGAGACACACTGCTGTTGCATATGCATGCTCAATTGTGTTTGTATTGGCAAAGGACATGCTTTGTGATTTATACACACATCAAACACACACACACAGTGGCACACTCCACGCATAGAGTGGGTGCGCCTGTAAGCAAACAACAGCTTTTTTGATTTATGAGCGCTTTGGGTGCCGCCAACGACAACAACAGCAGCAGCAGCAGCAGCAGCAGCAACAACAACACCAACGAGACGAATAAAAATAAAAGAAAGTCGAAAGAATCGAATCGAATCGACAGCAAAATATATTGAACTCTCAAGTTTTAAGCAAGTTCAAACCTGAAAATTATTAGCAGAAATAAGTTCAATATGATTCCAGAAAGCGTTAAAGACAAACAGATTTAAAAAGGCTCAGCTCTAAAAAGAATTTCAAATAAACTCATTTATTGTTAATGTCAATCGATAATAACAATTAAGTCGAAGATTCAATATCATGAGAATCCAAAAACAAAAACGAAGTTTAATATGAAAATAAATATAGATGTTATGGTCTACGATACAATTTAAGTTAAAACATGTCACTTCAAGACATAAACGAAATTAAATAAAGGAAATTGAAATGTAATAAGCCCCGTTGTAAAGCGAAAACAATTTGAATTATATGAAATGTTTTTTCAAAGTAAATATTTGTAGATATTTAAGTTTTTGTCTCAGCATGATGTCCACTGGCGATGGCCTCGAACTATCGGCTATCGATTTTATTAATCCCCCGCTGACAGTGGCAAAAATGTTATTTATAAATACCGAGCGCATGAATTTTAATTAAGCAAACCCGCAATTGCTGGCGCAGCTTACGCCAGGCCTGGAATGGGCTGGCTTTGGCTCTGGCATGCCATTGGACATATGAAATTTTGATTGATGGCTCCCCGAACACCGAGTGCACTATGGCTTTATCTGACTATCGATTGTCGCTGTCAGAAAAACGCTAAAAAAGAGGGATTCCGGAGCCGGGGCTTATGCAAATCAAGACATGCCGCACACATCACTTTGATTCCCTGACTCCCTCTGCCCTCTGAACTTGTCAAAACTTGTTGTGCGCGAGCGGGTCTATTTTCTCTTTCTGTTATATTTTAGTTTTCGTTGAAGAAAGTAGTAGTGAAAAAAATTGCCAGTGCATATTGCTTTCCATTGTTTGGCAGCCCAGCACTTGCGGCACTTGCGGCACTTCCAACAGCCGAGTTGATTTTTGCATATTTCTGATAGCGCCCCGGCATTAGTCTCCAGTGAGCTGGCACATAAAAGCGCAGTTATGGACTGATTGTCGGCGCGCCAGACACGCACACACACACACACACATAACATATACAGGATCTCTTACACTCTGGCGCACAAATTTACCCAATTTCTATATGTGAGCGGCGGAAAGTGTTTGAATTTCAAACTTTTACTCAATAAGATTTATATGACTGACAGTTTTGGGGATTCTAAACAACAAGCAACAAGGTTTGATTTCTGCTCATTTTGTTGTTGTTGCTTTCAGTCCATTGTTGAGCTGGCTTTATCACTATTGTTTTCCTCCATTTTGTGGGCTTATTCAAAGTCCAAAATCGCAGGCAGCCGCATGAATGGCAAATGTTCAGAACTTTTTGTGGAACCATTTTATTATTTTATTTTTCCAAGACTGACGGCTTCGTCATTTGGATTATTATGAAATATTTTACTTTAAAAACAGACAGTGGATGCAAATACGAGAGCTTTATTATAAATTAAATATCAAGGTTTTGATCCCACTTTTGATCCCGCTTTAAATGAATGAAAATACATTTTTAAGGGAAATAAAGCAAATAAAAAACAAAAAAAAAAAAAACAAATTATAAATTAAATCATATTTTTTAGTTAAGATGTTTTTGTTTTTATTTGCTTATATTCTTTTTACAAGTCAAGGAGTATTAACTATTGAAGCTGATAATTGCATAGAAGATCCTATTTGGCATGCAGTAGGTGCACTAATACAACTACTTAGAAGCCTTCGAATAATCCTCCCGATAGGCAGGTGCCCGCATTGTGTTGCGGGGAGGTTATTGAAGCCACTCGAGCGGCAGATTTGAGTGTCAGGAGAGCAGAGCGCACATTGTAATGCCTGTGCATTGGTGTAGGTGTGGCTGTAGCTATAGGTATAGGTCTAAAATAATTGCCTGCACTTTAAGTGCGCCATTAGTACTAAATTACAGACAACCAACCAGCCAACCAGCCAACCAGCAGCTGCAGCGGCAGCGGCTGCTAACGGCGCGGTCTAATTACGCGCCCATGCTGCAAAGCGGGCGGCTAGGAA
This sequence comes from Drosophila gaucha, assembly GCA_035045545.1. Taxonomy (NCBI): domain Eukaryota; kingdom Metazoa; phylum Arthropoda; class Insecta; order Diptera; family Drosophilidae; genus Drosophila; species Drosophila gaucha. The sequence goes on along the minus strand of JAWNOY010000176.1, from coordinate 755,240 downwards.
TTCACCTGCCACCCACTCGGCACTTCGCACCACTTCACACTTCACGCCCAGACCACGCCCAGGGGGCGTGCTTGGTGGCAGCTGGGAAAAAGTAAAGTGCGCTAATGGCAATTAGAAGTTTACCGAGTGCAGTCAAAAATTGTAACGGCTGCCTGCCATAGCAGCTATGCAGCATTATTGAACATTTTGCTAATTGCCGTATAATTATTGCAGTTAAAAAATTCAGCACAATTGTCGGCCGAGAGTCGACGGCAGACAACGACGATGCCAGCAGCAGTTGCTGCTATCCTTGACCGTACAAGCAGCTATTGCGCACAATTTGCAAAAGCAACACAAACACAAAAAGACAGACAGACAGACAATCAGACAGAGAGAGAGGAATGCAGAATATATTGCAGAGACGTTACGTATACGCAACGTATGAGCAATGCCACAAACATTTGCATTGAACATGGATTAGGCCAGATAGTTCCAGTGCAGACGCAGCCAAGTGGTTCAGCTCAATGAAAGCATTATGCACTCGCACTGGCTACAACTAATGTAAATATTATGGCAAAATCTTATAATTAAGATAAGCAGTTCGGTTGAGTGGTTTTAATGAAAATCAAACATTTGCCAAGCGAAACACAAACCGAACTCTAACACAAACACAAACTCAAATGTCTGGCGAGTCCATTGATATGCCACTTTGTCCATGTGCCTGAACTCTGGCACATTCGATTGCCACTGTCTGTGGCATAGACTCTGCGTACTATTTTAATATTTAATTAATGCTCGACCTAATGATTCCCATCGCACTGTGCTCTGTGGGCAACGCTTTGAGCAGTTCCATGAAGCGTTTGTCATTCAATCGATTACAATATTGCGAATATTGTTGCTGCAGCAATTAAAGCGAGAGAATTTGACATGTTATGTGGCTGACTGACTGTCTATAATTGTTATATGTGCAAGCAAATATATATTCATATAGTGGATATGTACACCTACTAATTGTGTGGTCAAGTGACAAATGTATTGAGTTTGTCGATAATACATTAATAGTTACTGAAAATCTATTTTTGAAAAAGGTGCCAAAATACATATAAGATATACAATCCACTATTTATACATATAAATATTGAAAACAGAAATTCGACTTCCAACAGTTGCTGTCTTGCAGTTCGTATCCCTGTTGTAACTAAATATAAAATCTGTGTTAGTGAAACAGAAGTCTATGAGCAAAGTGTCCGACATTTTGAATGTGCTTTGCATCTGATTTCAAAATTTATATATAAAGTTATTTCTATACAAACCGATTTATGTGTTTGAATACAGCTTCAAAGTTGCGAGCTGACAAAATAAAGCTTTTGTTAGTCATTAAGTCTATTTGCCAACTTTTTAAGCCTAATTTCTCAAATATTGTCAAAATTTAATTGCAACAATTAAATTTGTAATTCACAATATGGTGCAAGTTTTGTTAACCCAGTAATGCCCACAGCTTAATGTCTCTGATTGGGGTCGTTTTTGAAATATTATGCGTAGCATGAACGTGTTGAAAGAGTCGCTTAGCACGTGGCTGTGTTGCAATAATTGAGTAACTGCATCCAGCTCAAACCTCCCGCCCCTCACATCCTTCTACGCTACCCTTCAAAACTGTGTCACGGCGGAAAGTACGCGACGCGGTTGACTCTCGGTTGCTTATAATTAAGCCTTAATTGAACGTTGCCTTCGTCCTTGTCGTCCTCGTCTCAGCTCACGTAAGCAAGTTAATGATGCAATCGTTTACAAGCCTTTGACACGGCATACTGAAGTCATGCGCTACCGCAAAACTCAATTTGCAATCAGTTAAAGTTTTGGGCTCATTTTTTAGCGCGCTTAGTCTTACAGTTGGCCTGGGATTAACAGCGTGTTCATTAATATATGTATTTGGAGTAATTTTAATTCAGAAGCTATCACACAAATTGTATTATATATGATATATATACTTTGTGACAAAATTCGAAAAGTTGAATATGCAATTTAGTGTGCATATTAACCCGATGGTCCCTGGCCGCTCCCAGTTTGGCAAACTTACCTTTTCGCCAACTATTTAGCATAACGACGGGCGCTCATTATGAGGCCAACTTGTATAGATGGTGGAGGTGGGGCCACCTCATGGCCATGACAGCCGGCAACTTTATTTGCGTAGTGTATTTGGCCCGTCCGCTGCTGGAAGCCTGCCCAGAAACTGGACCCGAATGTCGACCGAGCGCCCAGTCGCCAGGCACGTAAAATATGCGCAGCAGTACACGCTCGGTATATGCCAGAGATCACTTGACTATAAACGAGATTAAAAATTCAATTACGTTGGAGTTGGAAGCTGAACCTGAAGCTGCATCGAGCAAAAAAAAAGGAATGCAAAAAAAAAGAAACTAAAGTTGACCGAACAAAAAAGTCAAACCTGGCCAGCCAAGCGGCCCTCAAGTCAAAGCGCGCCACGCGAGCATTGGGTGCTGGATGCTCGGACACAGGAGGAGCATCAGGATAAGGTGGGAGGCCGGTAGCAGTAGTAGAAGTGGTCAGTGCCGGCGACGTTGTCGCAGCCAACGGAAGTTGACAACAATTTATGTGCCTGAAACGGATACAATTTACAAGCCAGGCGCGGCGTACGTGTAGCTAGAAAGTCAAATCAGGGGAGGGGAACAGCCAGCAATATACACATACATACAAGTGTTTGTGTATGTGTGCAGGTGTGGCCAGTGCAAAACTTCAAACGGAATTCGGTATGAGTACTTAGTGCAAAGTGGCCAGTGCCACTTTTTTGGGGCACCCGGCTGTTAGGGGCAACACACACACAGATACACAGGGGGTAGTGTACTAAAAAATACGAGCGAAACATTTGAATTTCGCTTCAAGCTGAAGTTGATAACATGGCAGAGCTTTAGGGCGTATCCTGGCAGCAGCCAGGGACATCTGTAGCATTGGCATCCCAAATTCAACAAATGTTACAAAATAGAAACAGAAAGAAAACCTAGTCTTCAATTAAGACATCGTTTTGATTCTTTTATCTTGCTTGTACGTTGACCTAAACTTTTTGGTTTGATCTTTAGAGGTGCTCAAAATGGATTGAATAGCGAAAGTGCTTGGCGTACCTAAATAGTATTTTTAATTAACGAGGGAATGCGAAAGTATATATATATATCATATTTTACGTAATAATAACATTAATACAATATTTGTATATATCAAATATTTTTTTTCTTCTCCAATATAAAACAAGTGAGAACGCTCTAGTCGGGTCTGCCCGACTACGAGATCCCCTGAACCAAGTACGATGTGATGTTTTAAACAACCTAGCTTACATTTTTTATCTATACATATTACCCTGTGCGCGCATATACACACGCACACATAAACACATGCATACACAAGTACGTGCGCCGATTACTGCGTAGTTGATTTGAATGTATGTGTGCACACGTACAGTGCTTTTGCCAATTGACAACCTGTTTTCTTAAATAGCTTCTGTATTACTTAACGTATTTTAATAAAATTCTCTGTAATGAATGCTTTTATTAAATTAAAAATAAGGTTTTGCATTAAAAATTTAAAAAAAAGTAGACTGTGGCTTCAATATATGTTTTTTTTAAAAAAAATGGTTTTATAAAATGTAGAGCCGGTATCCGAAATATAAAAAAATAGAAAATGTATTTTATCTACAAAAAGCATAGTGCACAAAAACGTAACCGTAACTTAAAAGATGTTTAAGGTATGTTTAAAAAACTGAATCTCGATAACGTTTTAAATCGATATCATTGAAACGGTAAAATTTATCGAATATCTAAAACAAACTCGATATGCTGTATACACAGACAATCGTGCAAAATTTGAAGTCTCTAACTCTTATATGTTCTGAAATCGACGCGTTCATACATACGGACATATGGACAGACAGACGGACAGTGCCAAATCGACTCAGCTCGTCGAATATATATACTTTATGGGGCCTGCCACGCCTCCTTCTGCCTGTTACATACTTTTTGCAAAACCATTATACCCAGATTTCCCATTTTCAATGCGTTCAGGGCATAACTAGATTAAGTTGCCACCAAAGGTAGTAGAAAATTTGAACTGAAACTAGAAAAAGAACAAAAATTAAAAAATAAAATAATAAAAAAAATGTGTTTTCACCTTGTGTTTGAATTTAATTATTAAAATATTTACAGAAAATTTATATCTTTTTCAGGGCAACTTTAATAACCGTATAAAACGTATACGTCATGTGCAACAAACCAAATCAGCGCCTAAATTGCTTTCGCCCCGGTTCTCTTAATGTTACATAACTATGAGCGCACTGTTATTATACATTTACTATATCTTTCTTGATAATCATATATTGTATAAACAATAAACTATTAAAAATTTCTCTATCAATTATTATTTACTAAATCAAAACAAATACATATTTAGTTAACAACAATAAAAATTATTAAACTCACTTGACAAGTATAAATTATTGAGCTGATAACAGAGAACAATCTATGTAAAGTAACCAGTTAAGTTACTTTACAGCCCACAATTGTAACAATATATACAAATTTAATTTTAGTAATACATAACAGTAGAATTATTTAACCTGATTGTTAACCTGACATAAAAACAACATTATCATATAACTATTATAAAAGCTAACATGATGAAATAGGGGTCTAGTGCCTCTTCTGCTTATCGATTCGTTTTCGTTTATCAGCAAAGACCAATCGCAGTAGATAACGAGTTAACCTTAAGAGCAGATACAACACAATTAAAGGCAAGCCTATAATAACCGCCAAGGTGTCCAGGCTGTGGAGCTGTATAAAATCCATGTCCCGCGAGAGCGCACGCAGGTGCGAGAGGTCCTTGTGTCGGGTCAAGTACTCAGTCCACCAAATGGCACGATCCATTGCCGATTCGGGCTGATCGAGAAAGCGCTCAGAGAGAACTGAAGCGGCCTTTGCATAACTTGGTGAAGTCAAAAGCGTATTTATTGTTTTCTCTAGCTCTGTCTCCTTCAGGTTCATCAGATCCAAGCCGAGGCCAAAACCCATGCTTGTGGCTCGATTTACATTCATAACCTGATCGAAGATGACGGGCAAGCCCAGCACCGGCTTGGCGAAGTAGATGCTCTCCATGGTGCTCAGCAGGCCACCGTGTGTGATAAAGAGCTTCACATTGGGATGCGCCAAAATGTCTGCTTGGGGAAACCATTTGCTGATAAATACATTATTCGGCCTGCCAGGCAACTGATCATCCTCAAACTTCCAGAGCACACGTTGCTTGAGGCCTCCAAAAACTTTGAGTAGAGTATCGCGAACCTCCACTGGTAAATCCTTGCTCCTGATATTGGAGCCCAGTGAGAAGTAGACGACGCCATCGACGGAAGTTTCAATAAACTCTTTGATATCCTCAGGTAATGGTTTCGGCTTGTGCGAAATGTGAAGTCCACCCACTTCAATCATGTTGGGCATATAGGGCCTGGGGTAGCTGACTGTGAAATGTTGACCTAGCAGCATTAGAGTAAAGCTGTCCACAACCTCAGCCAGTGATTTCTTGGCGTCGGGAAAGTATTTAACATACTGTTTCTTCATCTTCGGATAATGCAAGAACATGTGCACTAGTTTCTCCACCCACACCTCCAAGTGGTTCTCCACACGCTCGAAGAAGTTCATGGGATTGGATCTTGGCGCGCTGATAACTGGATTATAGGCCATCGGCGATATGTTGCCCATCAGCTCGTCGATATAATAATCGTTACCATAGGTAGAGAAGCCCATGAGCGTCGCGTTGAAATGTTGGGCAAATCCAAATAATGATTCCGTGTGCAGCACCTCAGCAATAACCAAATCGAAAGTTTCACCCGATTTCATCAACTTCTGAACATCCTCGTTCTCCAATAAGCACTCGCTGATGACTTCGAGAAACCAACTGAAGTTCTTATGTTTTTGCACAAATGTAGTCTCAGCCATCATCATTTGAATCATTTCTGAAATAACCAAAGTTTTCGTATATAAAACCGAAAAGCAAGTTTAAGTTAGGATTGTTCTTTTACTTTGATAATGTTCGTGTATTTTTGGTGCCGTTATAAATCTCATATTGGGCACCGGCTTGTTTTCGAAGGTATTGATCACAGTAACTTCATGGCCACGCGCTGCCAGAGTCTTCAAGTACGACTCGCCAAAGATGTATTGAGAGCGGCCCGGAAAAGCAAATGTGGCCAAGATCTTCGCGCCCTCAGTCTGCGGCGATCGACTGATAAGCGTTATCACAGCAAACAAAAGCAGCGTAAACCATTTCATATTGCTCTACTACAATAGTTACTCGTTCGATCTCTCAACATCAACTGAGCTCTCGTTTTTGATGAAATTCGTTTTTTAAACACTTTTTCGCTCTTCGCTATTCTCTAGTGCTTGCTGATAGCAAAGCTTTGGCTTGTTTTGGCAAAAAGTGCGTCGTCATCATGATGAGCTTCGGCACTACTAAAAATTGTATATCAGGTTTGCTATTGTAAATGTGAAATCAGCTATTTTTGTTGCACTGTTAAAACGACTTGCTGATTTGCAATGCTATAAATCTATTAACCTTATTTTATTAGGAGAGCATGAAATTAAATAGCCAACATGTGAAATATTCATATCATAGTTATATTCTTATATTTAGTAAACTTAAGAAAATGCTCAATAATTCGGCTGACGATCGCATATTGAATATCTATAACTGGATATAAAAATTTTTTTTTTATAAAGTCTAGCTGGGTTCTCATTTGAAATTTTGTATTTTCCCAACCATTCCGATTTTGAGAAACAATTTTCCGATCTCGTTTATTTTTGCTTAATTTGGTTTCTAGCCAGTTTTTGCTTGTCACATTTATCAGTGCAAAGTTGTTGTCCATAAGTGTAAAATATATACTATCTTGATTATTATGATATTGTGATAATAATATAAACATTTCCTAATTGTACCGAACGCTTATCGCGTTTCGGGTGACCCCCAAAACCTGACAAATGCTTAATCTTATCAGCGGGCATAAGAATAGCATCGAATAGAATGAAGCCCGCTAGACTGTAATTTGGTAGGGTATATGGCATATTTGTATAAACATAGAACCTTTAGCTCTATCTGGCCAATTAGTGACTTTATTTGAAGCCTGTGGATATATATAGAATATAAGATTGATATACTATCTACAAATAATTTAAGATTGTGCCGTAGCAGGAGTTCTTTAAATATGTAAGTCCTGTGCTTTAAAACACTGGCGAGGAGCTTGGACAGAGTGCTAGGCAAATTCCCAAAAGTGAATGCGTGAGAAGTGCAGCCCAAACAAACGAAGGCGGGCAGCTAAAAACAAAACGCACAACAGGAAACGGAGCGAAAATAAGACAGAAATAGAGATAGGGAGAACAGCGGGGGAGAGATAGAAAGGGCAGAGTCTCACTCAACAAGGAACAGTACAGTGGGCGGTGGCCAGTGGGCGTGAAGCTGCGCAAGCATAAAAGCTGTGGCGCTTCGGCGTTGCCTAAGAAAAGAAATTATTTGCTTAAGCGACGGTAAAGGACCTTGTCCGGGTTTCCTTTCGCCGCCAACGCAACCAGCTACCAAAAAAAAAACGAATTATATATGTATATATATATTTATATATATTTATATCTGCCATATACTATATTAAACTTTTATGGCTGCAAAATTTTTAAGTGTATGTCCGGCGGGAAAAATTGTTACTGTTAATTTATAAATAAGGTCGAGCTGCCGTGGGTCGCTCAAGGGAAAAGCCGGAACCCAACCTTCCCGCCTCCGCCCCCCTCTCAACCTTGGAGCTGCTGCTTTGCGGCTCTATTTGTCCATTTGTTTGCACTTCAATTGTATTTGCCTTCTTGCGCGCATTTTCACTCCTTTTTCACAAATTTTTGTTTGCGCCTTGTTGCTGGCCATGTTTTCCCGTTGTTGCGGCGCTCGTCCTGTGTCCTCTTCGTTTGTCGCCTTTTATGCCTGTCCATGCTTATGCTTCATACCCGCAACTTGATTCAATTAAGTTGCGTGATTATTTTCACCACAGAAAAATAAAGTACACATATAAATAAATACTGAAAAAGTGCGCCCACCCTTTTGTGTTTATTTGTTGTCTCTGTTCGGTTAACAATTTATATAACCTTTTTTTCGCCGTTCAACATAAAGAAAGGAGGAAGTGCTCAAAATGTTAGCGAAAATATTGCTTTCAGCCATTCTTTTGTGCACAGCTGCTGCTCGTGGTAGATAGTCCTCTGTGTTGCTTTACAGAGGAGCTGAGCAACTTAACAATGTGTCTAAAACCGTTTATCTAGATGAAGTTGAAGCTTGAGAATATCTGCATCTACGCTGTTATTAGATGATCAGTGTATATATATTTATAAAATATAATAATAATAGTAACTAATGAAAAATTTGAATTAAATTAAGAAACATATTTTTATAACTTGAACTAAAGTTTTCATTCAAGAAACGTTTCTTTGATTTCGTTGAGTTGGATTACCATTAAATGACATTCTTTTGATATTTATAGAAACTTATCCTCAATACCAATTGTGAGAAATCCTCTTTGTTTATCACATATTCTTCAATAAAATCGATTCAAAGCATTTTAAACACTGTGGTAGAAGCGCTCCAGGCTCTGTTCTTATGATTATTCCAGTTTGCATTCACGTTCGCTACTTCCCTTCTTGTAAGCGACATGAAGCTAAAGGTGTGGCAGGAACAGCTGGCACCTTGACAACGCTTTAAGCTCAAATGCAATTTGTTTTCAACAAGCATTTGCTGCAAATGTCCAACCAACAACAACAGCAATAACGACAGCAGCTGTAGGAAAAATGAACCTGGCTGTGGTGCTGGGATTGGGAGTGGAACAATTTGCGCATAAGTAAAAATCATTTTTCATTTGTTTTCATTTCCGTTTTATGATGCATTTTGATTTCTGCAGAGCTGCCACACTATTGCCAGCTCTCTCGCACTCCTTGCAAGTGTTCAAGCCAAGTGTGTGTGTGTGTGTGCTCAGTTGACGCTTGACAAAATGTTAAGTGACAGCTGGATGTTGCATGGTCTTCAGGTGCAGCTGCTAGTCCAGGTGAAGAGCTGCATGCCAGCAAATCGTTCAGGCAAGGCGGACGCAGCCAGCTGCAGATGCAATGTTGGAAATTTCTAGTAACTCGCAAAAAAAGCAACAACAACAAATACGAGAAACGAAAGGCAATGTCAGACACTGACAATTGACTTTTATTGCTGTTGACAAGGCGGGCGAGAATGGAATTTGGCCAACAAGTTCAGATCCAGATTCAGATTCAGATTCCCCAAAGCGACTTTGTCAATTCCCAGCTATTGCTTTTTACTTAACATCTCAGCAAATTACGCACCATTGTCTGAAGTCCGAGCATAGAATTTGACTTCTTCCAGTTGGTATTTTTCAACATTTCTATTTTTTCCTTTTTTGTTTTTGGAATGAATTGACATTTTTTGAAGCAGCATTGCTGCATTGCCCGGATATGGACGGGGGCCCGTGCACTTACGCCAATGGCAATTGCATAAGCACAATTTCCGGTTTTCACAAAAATATCAAAAAGCAAGCAAATGACTTTTGGAGTTGACTGCCACAGACTCAAGGCTGTCGAAAAGATTGCAGCAATATATTCATTTTAAGGCAACACGAATACCTTTTGCCAATGGCTAAGGGAATTCCCACTATCAGATCCTACTGAATACAACTATGTAGGGATCCCCAGTCTTAGTCTTGTTTGTAGGTGTAGTTAGACAAAAGTTCATATCTCTTCGATTCTCCATATACAAGACTTATACCCTACTATTAATTTCCAGGGTAAAATAAGTACACTCTTAGGTATCTAAGAATATTTTTGCAACTTATATTGCAGCATGAACAGGAAATTAAACTGTTTGCAGAGACGTCTACGTCAATATCTCTTTGGATGTGTGAGTGTGAGTGTGAATGTGTATGATTGTGTAATGAGCGCATTCCCACACAGCCCATAAGTATGCAACAGACTTACGCGTGCGCCTTAATCAAGTGCGGAAAGAAGGTGAAGCGAGAAAAGGAATGAAACAATGGTCGAGTAGCCAGCCGTAGCAATAACAGACATTTACTTGGCTTTGAGCAAGTATTTGCCAAAGCTCAATTTCCAAGCCACGGCCTCTTACTCTTTGTTTCAAGTCCATTTTGTTGCGGTCGAGTGGGTTCTCGTCTTGCTCATGGCAGTAGTCCTGCTCTTGTATTGGCCTCAGCTGAGGGAGTTCAACGGCACAGTTCGAGCATTTTTTACGCTCTTTCGTTCTGTGTGGCATTTCCACTGCGCCAAGTTCACGTTATAATCCATCCGGGTAATAATTATTGTGTACATATTATGATAGTGGCATAAAAACCAAGAGTTTATCGTTGCCTCGATGGACAGAACTCGTCGTTTCATCAGCTGCCCAGAGACGAAGCCAAATGAAAGATGAGCGATAAATTTGCGTATTTTTAAGTGCTGCTCACTGAAAGGTTATTTACGTTGGAAAGTAAGTAACGAAATGGAGGAGCATTCGACTTGGGTATCTGCAGCTCAATAAACAGGAGAAAATCGCTAGCTAAAGTACCCAAAGAACTCTTAACTTACCACTTTACAACGTGCTTTAATGCGCATAGATCAGCGTGGAAGAGCGCATAATTTCCATGCAGCTGCAGTGCCACTAAATTGAGCCATTTTACAACAAAGTTAATTTCGAGCATTAAACGTGCATACAGAGTCCCTGTGGCCCAAAACGGAGTAGGTATTATGGAAACTGCAAATTAAATCTAATTATGTGCGGCCAACAGAGTTCAGTCACAACAGCTACAACAGGCAATGCCTGTGTCCGGGGCACAGGCACAGGTCGGGCCTGCTAGTTGGCCCGGACCTGGTCCAATTTCTGCTTTCTTTGTGCCCAACTGACCCGCACAAATGCGTCTATTGACGGAAACAATGCGCACAAAAGCGGAGTTGCCTAGCTGCCCGGCAGTCCAGCGGCCCGTCAGGTAGATATGGTCCAGGTGCACCAGGCAGCCCCCCAACTGGCTTTAATGCAACGTCATCGGAGCGCAGCGATTGCAGTAAGTGAGAATAAAAAGAGCTTAGTGAATACAAAACAAAAAGAAAATGTAAAATAAAACATAAATGTAAGCGGCTGAATCGAGTGCGAAGCCCAGGTTCAAGCTATGCCCGAGTTATGGCCTCTAGTTAGAAGCACTGGCAAAAAAAATCCATATTTATACACACACACACACACACACACACACGCACACTCAGAAAAACAGTTGGGGCGGCTCAGTTTCATTATGGTGATGCAGCTGGCTGGGCGTGGCCGGCGGCTCAGTTACTTACGCCTCAATGAAGCTAGAACTCATGTGCCGCAATTGCGGTAAAATATGTTTGCACAAAAGGAAATCGCCAAAGCCACGTGTGCGGGAAATGCTGAATTTGTCTGCCGGGCGCACTAAAACAAAGCTGCACTCGTGGGTGGATATGCCATCACCTCCATCCGGGTCCCGGACTGGCTCCTAGTTGATTCCATAAGTTCCACAAATCGGAATCAACAAAAATGTGGTTAGCGTATTGAGAAACATTTACATAATAAATACTAAAATACTTTGCATTTTAATTAAATACTATAATTAAATCATTATAAAAATATATTAAAAAAATATTGTAAATTATCAAATAGCTTCTTTTGAAATTTTGAGGTCCCTTTCTTGAATTTTCATATGTATTTACTTTTACATACATTATTCTTATAATACAAACAAATTTTGAAAAGTAAAAGCTTAAAAATATACAAATGTAAACTTTTCGAGGAATAAAACTTGTTTTTCTTTTACAATGAAAAAACTTAAGACAAAGAAACTCTTAGTCTAAAAAAAGCAACAAAAATTAATATCTTTTAAAATATCGTTGAAGACATATGTTAATGTTTTAAATGGTAGTAAAACTTTCCAAATTTTTGCAACTGTTGTCTGTGTTGTTGTGCATAAATAACTAGAAGCAAGTTTACCTGCACACACTAAAAACTTTTAATTCATTTTATCCTCTAAAAATACTTAGCTTCTCTCGTTTCTCTTCACTGTTTCGCTCGTTTATGCATTGGCTGCTTGTTCTTAATACTACTTAGTTTCAAACAGAATTTAATTAGCTGGGAATTGTGCGAGAAATCGGCTTTCGGAATACATATAAATGTGTATTCATTCTGCTCTGGCTGGCTATTGTTGCAATATGGCTGCCCCAGCTCCGAAAACTATGCTATATGTCCAACTGTGGCGGCACTTCCGTTGCCGTTCGCTGTCTCTCGTTGTCCTGCTCAACCTTTTCGTCGTCGACGACGTTGTCGTCGTTGTCGACGTCTGGGCTGGACTTTTGGGAATATTATTGAAAAGTTTTACCGCAAGCTGTGCCGAGGCTGCAGCCCTGGTGCACTGGCAGCAAAAACAAACGTATTGTTCGCTGCCTGCTGCAAAAGCGAGGATTAACAATTTCTTCTTCCTTTTTTTGCAGTTTAAAGTTTCAGTTCTGTTGCAACTTTGGCCACAGACACCGACACCACACGGCCACAATGCCACACCCCAGCTCAATACAGCTGCCCACACTCAACTAGAGGGGTAGTACATAAATTTTCCTAACCATTTTCAGGCATTTTGCTACTGCAGCTGCATTTACTTTGCGCCCAATCAGACAACAAGCCGACCAACTAGAAACTATCAATGAAAAACTCCGACGACATCCTAATGCGCTTCACATCAAAAATAAATGCAGAGCTAAATGTTTGTATCTAATTAAATATTGTGAGTTACCGACAGGAAATACTTACCCATTTGTTCTTCTTCTTTATCATTGTGATAAATAAAATCATGTTATATGTACTAATATGATCGGCTTATTTTCTGTAGGGCAGCTTTCAAGTAATACTAACGCATAGGTGTTTGTTACTGCTCCTAACTTTTACTGTTTTCTTTTTGTTTTTTTAGTTAGTTCAATCGCTGGCAATAAGTTTTCCATTATTTATTGCAAAAGTTCTTAAGCGCAATAATTTAAGCGCATGAGATGCGCGCAGAATTGCACGTTTTATGCTTCCTTAATGGGACGGCTATCGATGACTGAAAAAGGGCAGTAAATATATTTAAAATAATTATACAATTTAAAGGAAGATGTTCGTTATATCTTAGTTAAGTACATCTTTCACTTTATTGCAATATTCAAGATAGAGTATTTGGCACTCCATCACATAAATTCAAGGGAGAATTGTGATTGTTTTTCGGGGAACAGAAGCGAACAACTCAATTGTTCAATGCCCAGCATTGCAATTGGAAGCGTTCAGGTTTTGGGCACAAAATGAAATCCATCAATTATAGAAAATCATAGTCAACGTAGTGCCAAGTTCGAAGCTTAGTAGGCCACATGGAAGGGCTTTGTGGGCGAGCTTGTGTCAAGTAGTTGCCAATCAATTTTTGGCATTGTTACGGCCACTGCATACTTATGCCCCCGCCCCCGCCCCTGCAGTGACCCAGTAACCGACCGAGCCATCATCAACGGTTTTGTGGCAAACAGGCACGTCGATTTCAATTGAATGTGGTGCAGCCAACTACCGCTCTGGTCCGGCTGACCATTGTCCAGTTTGTCCAGTGTAGCCAGTGTAGCCAGTGTAGCCAGTGTCTGCGTTGTCGCAGTATGTCCCGCTAACATCCACTGTGACACTCGGCACACTGTGGCAAACACAATCACAGGATGCAGCCACGTTGCTCGTCGTCCACCTCACTTGCAGTTGACACTTTGGTCTCTGCAGCTACCCCCGTGTCGCACTCAAGTAAATGACGTGTTGTCCATCTGTTTGCCAAGTGCATTGTAGTTGCCCGTCAGATAGTCTATGGCAGGAATGACTCCTCTCGTCAGCTTTCGATTCGACTGTGTGGCGCATGGTTTAATGTGCATCGCCTCACTCACTTTATAGCAACATCAAGTCCGTTGACATGTGTGCCTCACGCTTGCACTCATGCTTTCTACTTTCTGCCTTGTGTTTCACATCAAATATGCACAGAATACCGAATAGCTCTCCACATAAGTTGCCTGCCTACATATATAACCGCATATGCCTTTGTATTCAAATGTCGCTTAGCTCAGAACTATAGGAAATGAGTCTTCGATTAATTCCACTTGACTTTGAATCACCTTGTTTCCATATGCAATTTGACTGCTAGTTAGTTAGTAATACATATGTGATTAGCTATAAATGCATTTACTATATATTATGTATATGAAACTTGATACAAATTTGCTTGGCTTAAAGTATTGAAAGTAAATCAATTTCCAGCACAACAAATGTTTAGAGTTAATCTTTTGAAAAACCTGTCTGAAAGTAAACATCAAAATATATAAATACTTACAAATATACAAAAGCTAAATATTCATACATTTTATTGTTGCGACAAAATTATACGAAGTTTTAGTTACATATTGGCCATTATATTGCGGAAGGATCTATCATGTCTAGTCGAATGCTTGCCAAGACAGCAGAGAGGATGCGCAGAATTTGCAGAATGGCGATCAACCCTTTAAAATATCAATGGAACGTTTCTATGCGCTCCAAGTCCTCTACTGTGGCCATGTCCAAGTTCGAGCCGAAGCCCCTGCCATACAAGTTGCTAAGCGAGAAGTTGGACTGCGTATCGAGTCGCTTAAAACGTCCGTTAACATTATCGGAGAAGGTGCTTTACTCTCATTTATATAATGCTGCCGATCAGGACATCAAGCGCGGCGAATCTTACCTGTTGCTGAGTCCGGATCGTGTGGCCATGCAGGATGCCACAGCTCAAATGGCACTCCTGCAGTTCATTTCATCGGGCTTGAGCAAGGTCGCCGTGCCATCGACTGTGCATTGCGATCATCTGATCGAGGCACAGCGTTGTGGCGAGGAGGATCTGAAGCGCGCCAAAGATCTGAACAAGGAGGTATATGATTTTCTAGCCTCCGCCAGCGCCAAGTACGGCCTGGGTTTCTGGAAGCCAGGCAGTGGGATCATTCATCAAATCATACTGGAGAACTACGCCTTTCCCGGTCTGCTCATGATTGGCACCGACTCCCACACGCCCAACGGCGGCGGTCTGGGCTGCCTCTGCATCGGTGTGGGCGGGGCTGATGCTGTTGACGTTATGGCAAACATGCCCTGGGAGCTCAAGTGTCCCAATGTGATTGGGGTCCATCTAACTGGAAAAATTAAAGGCTGGACCACGCCCAAAGATGTTATTCTGAAAGTGGCCGACATCCTCACCGTCAAGGGTGGTACTGGGGCTATCATCGAGTACCATGGCCCTGGTGTCGACTCCATTTCCTGCACAGGTCAGGCAACCATTTGCAACATGGGGGCAGAGATCGGGGCAACTACTTCGCTCTTTCCCCTCAACGAGCGAATGGTCTCATACCTGTGCGCCACGGGACGAGGTGACATTGCTGCAGAGGCCCAGAAGTATAAGAAGAAGCTGCTGACACCCGACAAGGACTGCAAGTATGATAAGCTAATTGAGATCAACCTGGACGAGTTGGAGCCGCTGGTGAATGGCCCTTACACGCCCGACCTGGCGCACCCCATAAGCAAGTTGGGTGAGAATTCCAAGAAGAACGGCTACCCCATGGATATCAAGGTGGGTTTGATAGGCTCTTGCACCAACTCCTCGTACGAGGACATGGGCCGATGTGTCAGTATTGCCAAGGATGCTCTCAAGCATGGTCTCACGGCCAAAATACCATTCAATGTAACGCCCGGATCGGAGCAAATCCGCGCTACCATTGAGCGTGACGGCATGATCGACACATTCAATGAATTCGGTGCCACGGTACTGGCGAATGCTTGCGGGCCCTGCATCGGCCAGTGGGATCGCAAGGATGTTAAGAAGGGCGAGAAAAATACCATCGTCACCTCGTATAATCGCAACTTCACAGGACGGAACGATGCCAACCCGGCAACCCACTGCTTTGTGACCAGCCCAGAGATGGTGACTGCGCTGTCCATTGCGGGCCGCCTGGACTTCAATCCATTGAAAGATGATCTCAAGGACTCCAAAGGAAAACCCTTCAAGCTCAAAGAACCCGTGGGCGAAGAGCTGCCCTCGAAGGGCTTCGATCCCGGCCAAGACACCTACGCTGCTCCTCCGGCTGATGGCAGTAAAGTGAAGGTGGCCGTTGACCCCAAGTCGAAACGTCTGCAGATTCTGGAGCCGTTCACAAAATGGGACGGCAAAGATCTCACAGATCTCACCGTCCTCATCAAGGTCAAGGGCAAATGTACCACCGATCACATCTCCGCTGCCGGGCCCTGGCTCAAGTATCGTGGCCACTTGGACAACATTTCAAACAACATGTTCATTGGCGCCACCAATGCCGAGAACAACGAGATGAACAAGATCAAGAACCAGCGCAGCAACGAATTTGGCGCCGTTCCAGATGTGGCTCGTGACTACAAGGCCAACAAGGTAAAGTGGGTGGCCGTTGGCGAGGACAACTATGGCGAAGGCTCCTCCCGCGAGCATGCCGCCCTTGAACCACGCCATCTCGGCGGAGTTGCCATCATAGTCAAGTCCTTTGCCCGAATCCACGAGACAAATCTAAAGAAGCAGGGTCTGTTGGCGCTAACCTTTGCCAATCCCGGCGACTACGACAAGATTCAGCCCACCAGCAAAATATCGCTGCTCAATCTTAAAGATATGGCTCCCGGCAAGCCCATCGATTGCGAAATCAAGAACGGTGGCAGTTCCGACAAGATCCAGCTCAATCACACATTCAATGCGGACCAAATCGAGTGGTTCAAGGCTGGCAGCGCTCTGAACCGAATGAAGGAGATATTGAAATAGATCAAATCAGCTGCATCAAAAATATTCTGACTTAAGCATTTGCTTGTCCCAAATTGTACAATGTTTTTGTATACCCCATTTTTAACGCTTCGATACGATGTCATTAAACAATGTGTTATATGTATGTATGCATGTATACTCTTTATCCTTAAAGTTTAGAAACTTAAATTATTAGAGAAGCTTTTTAGATCGCTTTTACCAGTAAAGTTTCATGACTTTAGTGGAACCCTATGCATATAACAACTAATTAAAACCCATTTAATATGCAAGCTGGCTGCATTGCAGATAACTAATAAAATAATTATATATTATATTAGCTTAGCCAAAGCTCGGCGAATGCCTGTTGAGCCGCATAGAGCACGAACCTGACTCGAATCCCATCCTGGCAAGTAGACAATAAGCAATGCTTATCAACGCAGCTAACCAAAACTGTCACACTCACATGCATAGAGACAGAGAGACAGAGAGAGAGAGAGAGAAAGAGAGAGAGAGAGAAAGGGATGGCCAGATTGCAGCAAATTTGCATTTGCGACACTGTATATGAGTTGGCATAGAAAATTATTTGCTACTTTTAATTAGTGCCAAAAAGTCATTCAGAAAGTCCAGAGAGCCAACAAAAAAGCCATTGCCATGGGGCACCGACTCCACTGCACAAGTTCAACGAGCATGTCTATGTCTATACGTATACATATATACCATATATATGTATATATATGTACATCTGTATTACCCAAATGTTGGAGCTGCTCCTCTGTTGCAGCTGATGCCTTTTGTGGGAATATTTGTACAAAGTCAAACGCCCAATGTCCGACATTCAGCTCATGGGCTATATTTCGGATATGTGAGGAGGCCTGTGCTAAATCATTGCATTTGTGCTGCCTATACCGAAAATGTTCAATTATTAACTCACAATAAGGGAATGTGGGGCATGTGGAGACAGCCACAACAGCAAAAGCAGCTGCTTCGCAACCAACAGAGATGATCCCGTGTCGAATAGTAAAGGGCATCGGCACGAAAATCGTAAGCGCAACTGATGGAAGTCAGCAAAGTATTTGAAATATTATTTACAAATATTAAAAAAAAAGTTACAAGTATCAGAATACAAATTGTTCATTAATGGAAATCTAATATGTGATTTGAATTTTTGATTTATATTAATAGAAGATTTAGTTTCCTTGCAATAAAGTTTAGCCTCACGCCCATCTCTGGTAAACAGTTTGTTAAACTGCTTGTTGGACTGCATAGCTGCCAAAATTATAGAGCATGATTTTTCTGAAATAGCTTTCAGTTTTGTCACAGAGACTCACACACACATACAAACGGCTCTATGCAGCAAATGTCACACATGAATTTCAATTTGACTAAACCATATTTACGAATATTTCTCAGCTACAGGCAGTTCCATCTTGGACCAAATATGTGAATTTGTCATTTGCATAGCTTGCACTTAAGTGAATTTCAACTTTATGCTTCTCTCTCTATATATTTAAATAGAATTGAAAGAAGAATGGTTTTTTAAATTGGTATCTGCCAAATTCTTTTGAAAATTGTTAATTGTTGTTTTTATTACATTGCACTACAATTCTGATTGCTACAGAAGCTTTATCATTAAATATTTCGTAATTTTTGTAATTACTCTCGATACAATTTACAAATGAATGAATGTATATTAGACAGTTTTTGTTTAATAAAAAATACAGTGGAACATCAATGAGTAGCCACCTCAACTGTGGTCAGCAGTGCGCAATTATCCAACTGAGAGATCCTTGCTGGTGGTGTGACTAGGTGGCAAGTTCAGAGTAAGGGATATTTGTGCTGATGTTCCTTAGGGCTCGACTCTTTATAAGGATTTAACATATGAATCCTTATAAAGAGTCGAGGCCAACACACCAACATACCTTCTGTTCCATAACTTTTTAAACACTACTTTAGGAAAATGTGAAGCTTTAATATTGAAATGGACCTAAAGGTCATTAAAATTGGGGACGTCATTAACAAGCAAGCAGCGGATTACATCGAGCGACTGAAGAACCATACAAAACATTTAAGCCAAGCTGCTTTTGGAGCGTGGCTGCAGGAGAAGATCTGAGATGACTGGAAAACAGAACTTTTTAAAGGCAAAAAACCAAATTTATCCCTACTAATTATAATACAATTTGAAATAATGTAAGTTTGTAGCTACATTTATAAGATCAATTGAAGTTGTTCTTGTAAATATCAGAAAAAATACAAAAGAAATCTATATATATATAAATGAATGTCTGGCTGTATGTCATCGATGAACTCAAAAACTACTTTACCAATTATTATGAAAATAGGTAAATATATATGTATTTTTCCACGGAGAAAGTTTGTGTGATATGCTCATTGATGCCACTCGCCACCAGGTGGCACTGCACAGTAGCAATGTCTGTCCCATTCAACCGGTTGTCATAAAAATTAGTATGCCCTGTATTTTTAAAAATCAATAATTTTGAATAAAACTCAAATCGGAAGAAAACTCCACAATCACAGCATCACAAATATTCTTTAGTTTATATGCGCTGGCAATGAATATAAATTATTATTTTTATCATAATTGTTAATTTGTCTAAATTATGATGAAAATATGATCAAATTAACGAGTTTAAACATTACAGTTCGCAATAAGAAATGGATTAAATACATTTTTGTAAATCACAAAATTGTTTGTAATCGATAGACAATCGATCAGGATAACATCCTTCATATCGATATCGACATATATTGATATTTGCTTTTATTTGTGGTATAGAATATCCCAACAGTTTTGTGTGAAGCAGCTGCTATATAAGGGCTTTCTCATCGAGTATCAACAATAATTTCGATAAGCTGACAAGCAACGCAAATTACACACTTGGCTCCAGCGATAAGCGTAAATCACGCAAATGACAAGTGGCAATAACATCGAAGAAGCATAAAATGAAATCCGAACCCAAGTATAAAAACAAAAAACAATTCTGAACAAAAACAAAAATCCAAGCGCTCAACACTTGGCCAACGCACATAAATTGCATTTTGGCCGCTGGCGAGGTAAACAGCCGCAAATGCCACAAAATGAGCGAAGAAGAGAAAATAAGCCAAAACTCAACAATAATCGAAAAATTTTATCCACACACACACATAAACAGTCTGTGTGTGTGGGTGTGTGCGTGTTTCTGTGTGGGGGTAAATCAAAGAAACAAATAAAATGGGCAAATACAAGCGGAAAATCCATAGCACACATGCTGACAAAGGGAGCTTGGGGGTGAAATAAGAGAACATTTTGAACAGCTCGAATTAAGTTAAGCACTTTTATTTATTATTAAAAAAGTTTCAAGCTGCCAGTGTGCAGAAATCTGTGTGGGTAGAGAAATCAGCAAAATCTGCGCATAATGCAAAGAAAATCCCAAATTTATCGTATCACTTAGATGGA
This sequence comes from Drosophila gaucha, assembly GCA_035045545.1. Classification (NCBI taxonomy): domain Eukaryota; kingdom Metazoa; phylum Arthropoda; class Insecta; order Diptera; family Drosophilidae; genus Drosophila; species Drosophila gaucha. The sequence continues at coordinate 734,931 of JAWNOY010000176.1, read as the reverse complement.
GTGTCATATGGGGGAATGGCATACAGAGCCCCTTGCCTTAAACCAAAAGGGGTTAAAATGCGCATTATGAACACATCGCATGTGCGACTGTGTCTGTATGTGTGTGCGTTTGCTTGTGTGTGTGTGCATTCATAATATAACTGTTGATTATTGCGCCAACACGCACTCAGTGTAAGTGAAGCAGCAGCAGCAACGGCATCATCCATACAGCTTGTGTGCGCGGCGCACAGCGCGTATGCGCAATATTATTAGATATTGAAAGCAGCCATCGATGGCAACGTCGAGAACGTCCTGTGCCAAGAGCAATTGAAAGCAGCAGCAATACCAACATATGAATTTTTTCTTTCAAGAGCGTCTGTGTCACAGCTTCAGCAGCACAAACATCTATAAAATGAATGTTATAAGCATGAGTGCTTTGGACGAAGGATACCCTGTAATATATTAAATATATCTTAAAGACTTTCAGAAACTGATTTACTTTTGCCATGGTATCATAAGTTTTTATATGCAAGATTTCCCTACCAAAAGCTGTATAGTCTTAGAGATCAGCTCAGCAGTCAAATTCAGAACTATACAGAATTGTTGCTGCCATTTACCTCGCGAGTACGGGGTATAAGGAGCATTTGAAGGCGTGGCTTGACGTGCCTGAAGAAAAGTTAGGTACTGGCTCAAAGTGGGCACATCTCTTGCCTGGATGCAGGGGCGATGTGTTAAATCGATGGCAACGTGCTGAATTTCGTCGAGTTATTTATTAGTGTAATGGCTTTAAATTGCAAATGCTTGCAACTGGTCGAATTTGGGTTGAATATGGAATTAAGTATTTAGGTATAGAAGTTGTATTATTCAGTTAGTAAATTGTACATGTCTAGCAATGGATGCGAATAGCACATGAAAATTGAATGAGATATTAAACAGAAGTGTGTGCTTAACCGATTGAGTATAATTTGAGACTACATACATACATATATACGAATACTGAAAATCATCTGTGTATATATGAGATTGTTGACTTAGAATACCACAACAATTTTTTGACTTGTTAAAGCTTGGCATGCAAGATATGTAGTTAGATAAATGCTCTACTAAACCCCTTTTCTCGCCATGATATCTCACGAAGTCCATCTGTAGTGACAGCAGTCTCCGCTATCCTCCGCTTGCAACTTAGCATCTTGGCCCTTTGCCTCCGCGTCTTTTGCTACCATTCACTTATCGTCCGGCCAATTTCAAAATCAAATCTCACAAATTCACAACTGGCAACAACCAACGCTGGGAAAAAAAGAAAAAATTGCTGAAAAAGAAGAAGATGAAAATGCAACGAAATTGCCAGCACCAAGCGAAAATCTAATAAAAGAATAGCTCAAAATCGGTGTGTAAAATCAAATAAACGCTGCAACTGCAATGCCAACTGGGTTTTTCTTCTTCTTAAAAGTTTGTTTGTTTTCCTCTTCTCTTTTTTTATTTGTTCGTCGACGCCAACTTTTGTGCGTTTTTAAATGGCAGAGCCCTTGGCGCAAAAACCATTGGAAACACATGTCCAGCAAACACAGAATGAGCATTGAGCCGGAGCTGGAGCCGGAGCCGGGGCAGGAGCAGTGGCAGGAGTGGGCAATGGGATCTGAAAGGATGGCAAGGAGTAGCACAAATGTTTGTGCGCGTTTGTTTGTTGGTTCTTGGTATTTTTGGCCATTACATTAAGCTTGCTATCTCGCAGTCTTTCAGAGTGTGAGAAGTTGCCTTTCCCTCCATCGTTTTTTTTTCTTTTTTGCCTTCCCCTTGCCACATTCCTACATATCAGCATTAAGTGGTGGCTCTTACTCGTATCTGTCTGTGTGTATCCGTATCCTTAACTGTGTTTGCGCTTGTGCTTGTTCTTGTTAGTTGGCAGCTTGGCAGCAGAGCCTGGGCAACGGCTGCCTCTAATGGCCGGCGATTCGTAATATTTTTAATATTTGCTCAATAAAATGTCTGACAATTTCTGTCGTTGGCACTTAAACTCATTACATTTATTTGTTTGTTCGCCTCTTTGGCTTGACCAGATAATCCGATTTGGTCAGTGCGCGAAGCCAGGCGAAAGAAGTAATTTCGCTTTGCATAAATCTGTATCACGCTGAATAGATACTCTGTAAAAAGGTATGTGTTGTAAAAATTCAAATTAGTTTCTATTATTATATAATATAAGAATAGTAACTTTTAAATGTAAATTTTAATAATAATAAAATTATATAAAACTGAATAAAGTCATTATAAACATGACTGCTTCGCCAATAAGTTTTTGCTCTAAGTACTTAAGATAAAAATGATGTAAACATATGGAAAATATATACAGGCGTTCAGCTGCCAACAATAGTTAAGGTCTAGATATAAATGCGCTACAGAGTCTTAGACAGAAGCATCAATAAAAGAAAACAAAAAACAAAAAAAAAAAAATGGTTATTGCTTTAAAGGTTTACATGTATTCATAATCAGTTTTCTTTTCTTTTCATTTTCTGGGACCTAATATGCTCTGTTGTGAGTGGTGCGCGGTGTAACAAAGTAGTTGGGTATAACAATAACGTGAATCCTCACATTATTCTTCATATGGCATGTGGTAATCCTTTTTGTAGTTGCCGCAAATCCTGTTGCTCTGGCTGTTTGGCTCTGTGGCAAGTCATAAAGTTTAATTTAGTTTTAAGCTTTTGAACTGGAAAATTGCATAACCGAGCTGAGATCTGCGCAGAGTGGAGCTCACTTACTTTTTAGCACACACACATACATTGTCCCGCACACATGCATACATACTGCGTAGTGTGTGTACTTGAGGAAAACACGACAACAGCAACAACAACAATGATGACCACAAATGTCAGTCATGGCCGTCTCAGAATGACGTTTCATGCGCCATTTGAACGGGACGCGTCGGACACCAGCCCGTGCAATGAAAATTGACAGCGCCTTTGTGAGAACGCACAGCTATAGCCGCAGAATGCCAGCGAAATGCAGAGAGCGAAAGGGAGAGAGAGAGAGAGAGAGAGATAGTGAGAAGGCAGCATAGCTGCTGGCTCCTCTAAAATTAACACACGTTTAATATGCAAGTCGTGCATAAATTTTCGTGCTGCCATTTTGTGCTCAGTGCATGCAGTTTGCTTGTCCGAGAGCTTTATGCTTTTTAATTTACCGTCAGACGTCAGGCCAACAAGGACGACAAGGACCACGACATTGCGGGCGACATGTCAGCGCCACAGAAGCGCCCGCGTAGCTGCAGTCAGCGCCAGAGTCCGAGGCAATCATGGACATTGGCTGTATTCCCTTCCTCTCTCAGCCTCCTTCTCTCTGTCTCTCTCTCTCTCTTTTTGCTGGATTTTTTTCTGCGCAGCCTGCTTTCCCTGCCCCCGCAGTCTGTGTCTGCGGTTTTGTTGTTGCTGGCATACGTGCAATGGCCGGCAGCGGCTCGTTATCGTCATTATCATGGGCAGCATTAATGTTGATGCGCTTTAATTGGCAATTAAGTTGATGCAAGTCTCCGACCCAGGACCAAGTCAAAGCCCCAAGACCAACGCCGCATCCTGCGCAACCAATAGCCTGACAAGTGCACGCTGCCACAGCCACCGAGCGTAAATTTTATAATTTCATTATAAATGACCGTTATGCCCAACAGGCAATCACTGCATGCATTTATTAAAGCCAGCAACACTGTTATTTCAGATATAACTTAAGACCGGTCGTAGCTCCAAGCGTTTTCTAATCGACTTATGCAATTGTCAAACTATCATCTATCTAACGCAAACAACCAGTGCAAAGACATAACTTGAATGCAAAATATAATGCTTCACATACGGTTAATCGGAAAACAATATCTTTTATATGATATTTTATATGATATGCGACAAATTGGGTTGCTGAAGAACATACAGGGTTAAGATGGAGTTATTATCTTAGGAGTCTCATCTATAAGGAACCCAGCCGAATTAGGAAAATCAACTGCTGTAATGATAGGGCCATCTTATGTTTTTCTTTTTTTTATTGATACTTTTTTTGTCATTTGACTCTATAGCGCATGTCTAATTAAACCTTGACTTTTAAGGATGGCTAATTTGCCTTTGTGACTATAACACTTTGTTTTGGTTCTTTATACTCTAAATTCCAAACTCCTGAAGACAAACACAATACAACCATGCCCATTGCCTGGGATTCGAGACCGCCTTAAGTTCTGAAAACTTTAAGTTCTTGCGTTTACTATTAATTCAAATATCGTCATGTCGTCAAACTACCGGCTTGTCTTCGCTTTTTTTCCATTTAATTTATTAATTACAAAATTAATATTATTTGATGTAGATGTGATTAAATCAATTACTCCGGAAAAAGAACCAAGAGAAAAAAATATTTATTAAAAGTATCTATGCACTTCAAATATCGATGCTATTCTTAAGTTATTACTAAACTATTTACATTTATTCATCAACGAATTATAACACCAATTTTTATTTTATTTTATATGATTATTAACAGTTACCAGCAAGTTGAACTGGCTTAATGACAATTTGAATATAGCAAACATGACAATTTGAAATATTAAACATAATCTGTAAGATATTTAGAAAAAAGTTTTTCTTGATTATATTTTGAATACTTTTCTATTTTTTCTATGTTTTTATTTTGTGTTCCTTAAAACTTCAATGTATTTATTATTTTGTGAGGGATAAAACTACAGCATAATTTCAATTATTTCTAATTCGTTTATTAACTTTTCTCATAACTTTTCACATTCAAAACTTTTTATTTAATTACTAATCTTCCGTTTTATTTTTGTACAATCGTCGTAAACATCTAAATTTATGTGTTTTGCACAATTATGCATATAGGCTAAAACTATTAGCCAAGACTTGCATTTTGTGGAAGCCAATTTTCTGAGAAGCCCAAAAACTTACACCCACTCCATTTTGCCCGCTGAGCCATTTGTCTCCCCTTTCTGTGACTGGTTGGGCTGCCAAAATTCTCTTTTTGGCATCCATAAACGACAACTGTTGCCAAGGCAAGTGGCATAAAGCAAATCGGCATTGGCATCATCGTCAGCATCAGCACCAGCGTCTGCCTCTGTCCAGCTTCAGCTCCAGCTGCAGCTCATGGCAGCATCTAATTAGATTGTTCTGGCAGCCGTACAAATATTCCGTTTGCCGGGTTGGCGCCAGCAGTGGCTGCCAGTTCAAAATTGTTAAATAATTTAAAAATAAATTAGCGGCAATTTTTATCCATGTGTCTGTCAGTGCATAAGACAGACACTCAAACATAAAAATGCCATGAAAATCGTAACCAATTTCATGCATAACAGTTAAATAAAATTTAATTTGGCAGAAAAGCGAAATGAATGAGAGTAAAAATGCCAAAGAGAATGCGAGAAAAGCAAACGCTAAATGCACAAATGACCAAACAATATAAAAATCTCACTAACAGATAGAGACGGCTATAGAAAATGCGATGGAGACAGAGACAGCGAATGGAAAGTCGGTAAATGCATTAGGGCTGGTCTCCAAAGCACATTTCGGTGGAACACAACACATTTGTATAATAGCAACAAAAACAGGCACTAAAACAAATGAAGTCCGTCAACATTAATAATTAATTTTAATACAGCAAAGTGGGCCAAAGAAAATATTAAAAAATATATAGCAGAACGAAACAAAAGCACAAACAAAGGCCACTTGGCACGCGCCTAATGCGGACACAATTTTAAAACTTTGGCAAGAGGCCCAAAGACTAATTTGATGTTTAATTTTTGGACGAGTCGTAGCTGTTAAAAACCTAATATGTCATTGGCCTATTGGCCTCACTGGATTTTGACTGAAATCATATTTGATACTTCTGCAACCTTTAAAAAGACTAAATAAATTTCTTATAAAATGGTTGTTAATTAGAATGCTCTTAGTAATCTATAAAAGTTTGGATGCTAGAATTGGCAGAAACCGAGTGGCCACAAAGCACTTGTTTTTAATCCATTAACATTTCACCAATCTGATTTCCATCTAAAATAATTATATTGCAAGTTATCAAATTTTTTGGAGCAAAAGTATTTGATGAGATTTTATGCATTTCATATTTATGCATTTTGATATAGCAACAATTCAAGACTTCTTGAAGATAATAACGAAGTTTTTTCATTGCGTTTTCATTTACAAATTCAAACAAATTTTGTTTGCGCAGTGCGTTCTGCAGCAGTTGCAACTTAATTGCAAGTTTATAACGAATTTCATGTTTCTATCTAGATTAAATATTTGTGTGAAGTTCTACGTACAATTAAGTGAGCTAATTCTTCTTTGCGCTCACAGTCAAATTTAGCTCAAACGAAAATCCATGTATGTATTGTCTCGTAAATTGCTCGTGTTAAAAATCACTCCGAAAAAATAAAAGAATTCAACAAGTACCAAAAAAAGATAAAACGAACTTAATTTAAACGACAAGCAAAAATAAATGGCTGAAAACATTTTACAACGGGCAGCAGCAAACAGAATAAAAAAGGATAACAATGAAAACCACAAAGCGCCGTTTTTGTTTATAAGTGTCGCATACAGGCATGCTGTGCATGTGTGTGTGCATGTCTGAGTGTGTGTGTGTATATGTGTATATACATATTTCGCCTGCCAATCAACTCAACAATCGCAATCAATTTGCACGCTGCTGCTGCAGTCAGAGAGCCCTGTGGTTGAGCTCCACCCAGTTGAAGGATACTGTCATAGTGCAGCTGCAACTGTCATTTTGACGTGTGAGTGTGCGTGTGCTTGTGAGTGTGTGTGATATATCAGCAAAACCAAAATAAAAAGTGTTGTCGCCGCAATGCCTTTTTTAATTACGTTACTGCGCCATTAAGGACCGCAGTGTCTGGCCATGAATCAACACAATGAATATCGAATGCGCTTAAGATTTGCGGCAAACGCTCCAAATGCCATGGGGGAAATCAACTCACACTGATGACTGCGCACAATACTTAAAAGTTGGCCAAATTTATGGCCATTATATTGAAATCATAAGCGGAATACGTATACGCCGCGTTGACGCCTGCTTATGTACAAATTGCCAAGTATTGTTATGCTAAATTTATTTGTGCTCACCCATAAGCTCGGTGTGTATGTGTGTGTGCTGCTGGTAACTTCATCAGGCGCACGATTGAAACGCAGCTTCCGCTTCCGCTACAAAATGGCTGCCGCTGCTGTGACTTTGGCTGCAAACAAATCAGATTGAACTTCCGTTTCATTTCGCATTTTTTGTCATTTCATATTCTTTGCAAGTTAACCCCTATACCAGACACCCTCAGGAATATCTCAACATTTCTCACTGTGCATTTTAGAGACTTTTGCGTAAATTTACTTTTCACTTTCAGCGCCCGACGTCAGAAAAGTTTTGTGCATAGCTAACTTTTGGCTCACATAACGTATATTTTCATACTTTTTTCGTTTTACACCACCCAACTGCTTTTCAATGTCAATGCACAGAGACACACACACACACACACGCCCACGTATAGTCCTAGGTACGAGGAAACGGAAACTTTGTCTGTTTGGCATTTCATTTCCTTCATTTCGGTTTTTTGCACCTCGAAGCGTTGAACATGTGTGTAGATTTCAATGGGACCGTGATTCTGTTTAATTTGATGCTCGGTTGCTTATTTAAATTCTTTCCCTCGTCTGTATTTAAATTCTGTTTGTTTTTTGTTGACATTCTATTTCGAAATCAATCAGCGGGCACGTGTTCTGTTTGGGGCTGATAGCTTTCAGCCATAACAATGCCAATAACAATGTTTGCGGGCGTCAGCAGTCTGCGTTCGCCAATAGGGCTCCATAATGGAGATTCCCATTTAAATTAGCATCTATTTTTGGGCTGGCAAGCCATGCGTAGCGAAAAAAGAATTAAACTGAATCTCTGAATGTTATCAAAGTCTATTTAAATTAACGATTCTTACGCTCAAAGAGTTTTGCAAGCAAACTCGCTAAATATTTTAAAAAAAAAAATAAAGAGAGCTCTTTCCACATTTAAAGAGAGCATTTCCAGTGTGGCGGCTCTCTTGTGTGGGCTTATTGTATTTCCAGTCATAACATTGTAATTGTTTTTTCAGATAACATGTAATCTAAACAGAAGTCCAATCAGAACTAGAATAAAATGCCGCACATTTCGAAAAATATTTAGTGCTCAGTTGGAACTCGGAAGGTAACATACATATTAAATATCAGGATGCAGTTGCTTCGTCTGTTCCTGTTGCTTTTGGCCAGCCTAAGTCAAGTATGGGGCTATTCCTATCTTTTGATATCACACACGGCCGCCCAGTCACATTTCTATGTGGGCCAGGCGTTGGCAAAGGGTCTGGTTGCCGCAGGACATGACGTCACGGTGATCTCGCCGTTTCCCCAAAAGAAACCCCTCAAGAATTATGTGGATGTGACAACGCCGAACACGATTCCAACCATGGCTGGTAGGTTTCAATGGGTCACGTCTCTGTTATCAATTTTTTACCGAAAGATAATTATAGACGTGCAAAGAGTCAAATTTCCTAATTTCGCAATGCTGAAAATTAATAAATCGCTTAACATTTCAGTAAATAAAGCCAACCTACTGCAAATAGCCAAAATACCTATTGTGTTCCGCCTGCCCTTGATGCATGCAATGGGCCTCAAGTTGACGCAATGCTTGATGGAAGAGCCTGCGGTGCAGACGCTAATCGCAGAGAATCGCACCTTCGACGCGGTCATTTCTGAAACCTTCATGAATGAGGCGCACTTCGGTTTTGCGGAACACTTCCAGGCTCCGCTGATAACCTTTAGCACCTCTGGCGCCTCCACTTGGACCACCCCGCTCGTTGGCACGCCATCGCCGCCCTCCTATGTGCCGAACATTCTGCTTCACTTTGGCGATCACATGAACTTTTTTGAGAGAGCACACAACCTGATGTTCTCGGGCTTCGAGCTGATTTACCAGAACTTTTTCTATTTGCCGCAGCAGGAGCAACTCTATAAAAAATACTTTCCCCACAACAAGCAGAGCTTTGAGGAAATGCGGAAGAACACGGCCCTTGTGCTGCTCAACAATCACATTTCCCTGAGCTTTCCACGACCCTATGCACCAAACATGATCGAAGTGGGCGGCATGCACATCAATCGCAAGCGCCAGGCGCTACCTCAAGACATTGAGGAGTTCATCAAAGGCGCCAAGCATGGCGTCATCTATTTCTCTATGGGATCCAACTTGAAGAGCAAGGATTTGCCCCAGGAGAAACGACAGGCTCTGATCGAAACCTTTGGCAAGTTGAAGCAGCGCGTGCTGTGGAAGTTTGAGGAACCGAATATGCCTGGAAAACCAAAAAATGTCTTCATCTCAGACTGGTTCCCCCAAGACGATATATTGGCTCACGAGAATGTTGTACTGTTCATCACCCATGGCGGTCTGCTGAGCACCACAGAATCCATTTACCACGGCAAGCCGTTTGTGGGCATTCCCGTCTTTGGCGATCAATTCCTGAACATGGCCCGTGCAGAACAGGCTGGATATGGAGTTACGCTTAAATTTTCTGATCTGACAGCTGAGACGTTCCAGAATGCCATTGACAAGATAATCACCGATCCGCGATATGCACAGCAGGTGCGTGAGATGTCCGCCAGATTTCGGGATCAGCATGAAACGCCATTGGAGCGGGCCGTCTACTGGGTTGAGCACGTGACCAGGCAGAAGGGCGCAAAGTACCTAAGAAGCGCTTGTCAGGATCTGAGCTTTATACAATACCATAACTTGGATGTTTTAGCTATGATCCTTGGAGGATTGGGCTTTATTTTGTTTGCTGTTGTTTATTTATTGGCGTCACTCGTAAGATTGATTCGCAGAATACTGCAAAGAAAATCAAGCAAAGTAAAACAAAACTAAATTGTCTATATAGGCAATGTATTTTGGGAAATATTGTTAAAGGTAGACTGTTATGGGTACATAGTCTTGGATAATGAACATAGAGTCTTGAAGTCTGTTATTTTGAAATGCTAGTAGCTTAAAATAGTTTCAATAAACAATAAAATACTCAAAGAATGGATTTTGGTAGGTTTTTTTTTAAACAATATCAATACTTGTAGGAACACCTTATAAAATAAAAACTTGTGCTGAAAAGAAAACTATATCAATTCCATATCTCATAGACAAAAGCTGTTTAAGTATTGCTTAATATCTTTATCTATTCAGATATAAAAAAAATTGTTTTTAGTTTTAACATTTAACTCGATAAGGAATGCTTCTATAGCAGTATATTTATGTGGAAGTATATGCATTCGTCGAACTATGCTTATATAGTAATGACATATTGTGTGTATTCCTAACACTTGTGCATTCAAAATGCGTAGACATTTCAATACCAACAGATTGCGCTCTTCCTAAAGAGCCCATACAAAGAGACAAAGCTAAGAGAAAATATGCAAAGCAGAAAAGCTCTTTAAACTTGAAAGCCTACATATTTGAGTATAAGTATACATAAAGTCCAGAAAATATTTAATATTTCATAAAATAAAAACCTATTTCGTTTCAGTGAATACATATGTAAGCATACATACAAACATACATATGTTGATATCATTTATAATGATCAGACGAAAACAAGTGGGTTGTTATGCGAGTTGATTTGTTGTTTTTTGAGCATTAGTTTTTCTAAAAGCTCATAAAACCGGCGACGCATCGAGTCGCGAATAACAGAGCAAAGCAAACGCTGAAAAATGAAAAAGACAAGTAGACATACGAATACTGTACAATCATGCTTAAGCATAGAAAATACCAAACCACATTTAAGTTTATAAGTATCGGTTCCATCTATTCGATTAGAATTTTGAGAGCTTCGATAGGAATTGAAATTTGCTCGAGTCACGCTGACGAAATAATCTGTTCTCACCCTGCAATTCGCACAGCGTAGCGTACTCTGACTGTCACCATAACTTGATTGCCGCACTCTAAGGCCAGCCAGTCGCTATATTTACCGAAATGGTGTGAGAATTTCGTTAGTTTGAAACGAGGTGGCAACGCGTGTGGATCGCGCTTGGAATCGATCGAATAGCTGGTGCTAAATGTGAATTTCACAAAGCAATAAATAATTGCTACTATTATTTATTTTACAATACTGTGATTAAGAACATTAATAACCATAATGTCCCCCTCGAGTTACAAAACGAGTTTCATGGGCCTCGCTCTGTTCTGCCTGCTGAGCAGCGTGGCGGCCTATAATTATCTGGTGGTGCTACCTACTGGCGCGCGTTCCCACTACAATGTAGGTTCAGCACTGGCCAAGGGCCTGGCGGCAGCTGGTCATCAGGTCACCCTCGTGTCGCCCTTTGCCCTAAAGAAACCTATCAAGAATATCCACGATGTGGCAGTACCCAATGTTCTAAAAGCCATGGGCGGTAAGTAATTTAAAATTGATAATAATTAACACTCGTAATGTCACTCTAACGTGTTGTTAATAAAACAACAGGTGTTATACAGAGTTGCGTAAGCAAGCTTATAAAAACTGACCAATGACATTATCTATTGGTATTACGTTAGCGAAAAATGTAAGCTATATGTTTGTAAATTGACAAAATGTTCATAGAAGCAAATATGAACTATCAGATACCCAGTACTCAATACCCAGACATAATAAATTTTACTTAAAGTCAACATATAATAAAATAGATAGCTCGAAATAAGAAACAGTAACAAAATAAATCGCATATAGTAGGTATACTCATAAAGCTGCTATATAAATAAAATAAAAAAAAAAAACAGATTATCGCAGTTTAAAAGATAAAATGAAGAATATATAAAAATTAATTGGCTAACGTCATTTATGTGTTATCTTTAACATATTTTATAAATCTTTTAAATGAATAGAAATATATACTACTTAAAATATGTATTTAATATCTTAAAAGTAAGAAGTAATAATTCTGCCTTTCATTACTTTCCAGGCGATATAGACAACCTGCTGGAAAAGTCCTCGAAGCCGATAATACAACAAATTGTTGGATTCTATGACATGGGTAATATAACATTAAATAGTTACAGATCATTATTCATATACTCAATTGTTGTATATACATTTATTTTAAGGCATACGCATAACTGAAGCATTGCTGAAGGAACCGCAAATCCAGCAGTTGCGAAAATCCAATCAGACTTTCGATGCTGTCATCAACGAAGTGTTCCTTAATGAAGCCCAATTCGGTCTGGCGGAACATTTCAATGCGCCGCTGATTGGCCTAGGTACCTTTGGTGCCATTAGCTGGAACACTGACCTGGTAGGTGGCTCAGCAAATACATACAAATATGAAGTCTACTCACACTTTATCTGCTTGCAGGTTGGCTCGCCTTCGCCGCCCTCCTATGTGCCGCACGCGCTGCTCAAGTTCTCGGATCACATGTCGCTGGTCGAGCGCGTCATCAACTTGGCCTTCCTTAGCTACGAGTATGTGTTCATGAAGCTGTACTATTTGCCGCAGCAGGAGCAACTCTATGTCAAGTACTTCCCCGACAACAAACAGAACTTTTACGACATGCGCAAAAACACGGCCTTGGTGCTGCTCAATCAGCACGTCTCGCTGAGCTTCCCGCGTCCCTACTCGCCCAACATGATCGAAGTGGGCGGCATGCACATCAATCGCAAGCGCCAATCGCTGCCTCAGGACATTGAGGAGTTCATCAAAGGCGCCAAGCATGGCGTCATCTATTTCTCCATGGGATCTAACTTGAAGAGCACGAATTTGCCCCAGGAGAAACGACAGGCTCTGATCGAAACCTTTGGCAAGTTGAAGCAGCGCGTGCTGTGGAAGTTTGAGGAGCCGAATATGCCCGGAAAGCCAGAAAATGTCTTTATCTCGGACTGGTTCCCCCAAGACGATATATTGGCTCATGAGAATGTTGTACTGTTCATCACCCATGGGGGTCTGCTGAGCACCACAGAATCCATTTACCACGGAAAACCGTTCGTAGGCATACCTATCTTCGGCGATCAGTTCCTGAACATGGCTCGTGCCGAGCAGAATGGCTATGGCAGGACTGTGCACTATGAGCAGCTGACAGCCGAGCGGCTGTCAACAGCTATTCAGCAGCTCCTGGACGATCCGCACGCACAGGATCTGGTCAAGGACATGTCCGCACGCTACAAGGATCAGCCGCAATTGCCGCTGGAGCGTGCCGTCTACTGGGTGGAGCATGTGAGCAGACATAAGGGTGCAAGGTACTTGCGCAGTGCCTCGCAGGACCTCGACTTTGTGCAGTACCACAATTTGGATGCCATGCTGATACTTTATGGCGGCATTCTGTTTGTGCTCTACTGCCTGCTATTGGTCATACGCCGAGTGTGGCGTGCCCTGCAGCAGCTGTTCATGGGACGCCAGGCGTCACAGGCCAAACAAAAACATCACTAAGTTAAAATGAAAATTTAGTCTTATGATTTCTTAATATGTACGTAAAATTGTATCTGTGTCTGTTTTGGGTCGAATTTCTCGCTTCAGCTTTGGCTGCTGCTCATACAAATTTCAGTTCGAGGCTGCGGTTTAGTTTGGCTGTCGGCGCCGAACTTGTAAAATAAAATGGCAAATATTTTGTATAGCTTTCGAAGATTTTCACTCAGCACACTTTGCAATTTTTCGCCGTCTCTGTTATTTCGCTTTTTGGGCTGTGCTTTTCCGTCTGTTTTCTTTGTTTCTTTCTTTGGCTAGTTGCACATAGTTAACGCTTCAATTGTAAAAATGCCCATCAGCGCGTTCAAATTTTTAACAGTGAACCCAGCAGAGCTAGTGCCTTGGCCATGACGTCCACGCCTCTCTGCTCAACTGTCCGTCCCACGCTCACCGCTCAACGCTTTTTTTTCTTTGCCGCTCGGTTTTTTCGACAGTTCTTTGCCGGTTGAATATGGACGGCGGTGGGGTGACTGGGCTACTGTGAGGATGTTTGGGTATGTGGGGGGTTGGGGGTTGGGGTCGGCGCGCAAAAAGCGTGTAAAAGTTTTAGCGCAACTTATTGAAACTGTTTTGGGCCATGGCCGTGCTGGAAAATCAGCGTCCGCGCCGGAAATGTTGGCGGCTGTAATGGCGGCGGCCGCATTAAAACTGCAAGGCAAGAAATATACAAAAACAAAGTAACCAGGAAAATAAAAAACAAAAGAGTAAAAACGGCTGGAAAAACTATGGGAAAAGTACCGGCCAAAAACAACCAACTGCTCTTGTTGCTGTTGTTTCAGTTCTTCTTTTTGTTTTTGTGGTAGCTGTTGTTAGAGGGCTTCCTGTTGATGCGCTTAAGCGTTGAGTTCTCAAAATTAGAATACTTCAAATATTCATTAACTGTTCTAGCAAATGCCTTAATATACTACTCTCTATGCATGTATTTTCATTGGTACAGCCTGCTGCTTAATAGCATTTGCTGTAAGTCTTTCAAAAGAACTATTTACTAAGAAATTGGAGTAGACAAACCTGACAATTAAATATGATAAACTTGAGCTTAGCTTGAACTTTACAAATTATTTATATATAAGCTCTATAGTATTATAATTTAAACTCTCCTTAGTTATTTCTTTTCCATATTATTAAGCAAAATTCATAATAATCCTTGCTTATTTAAAAATTGGGGTGTATTGCTTGGCCTTTTTCCAAGTATTTAGTTTAGCGTTTATTTGCAGTGCTCATTAATATGCACATGGGCTACAAAACTAACGTGTTACCTTAATATTGATCTCATCCCATTTACATATGTTAATTTTTGCAATATATTACCAATAGTCAATGCATGGTATTTTTACAAAACTTATTTTTTGTTAAACAGTGTTATATCACCACGTTGAATTCAAGTTTTTGCAATTCATTTTTTTTAAGAAACAATCTAAAGTAACACTAAAAATTATTTTGTAAAATATGTAATCGGTAGATGAGTCGCCTAAGTGGCCCAGCCATAAAGGCAGCTGAACGACGAAGATTCTGGGTCAAACCTTATTCTAGTGTAAATATGTAGTATTGTATATGGCTAAAAATATACTAGTTACAGAGACGGGCAGACAGCAAAACAGACACAAAACCTCATTAATTTCATCAACTTATAAACAATATAGTATATGTGGGTGATCGACAAAATAAATAATATAGTATATGTGGGTAATCGACATACAATAGTTGCCGTACGCATACAACTGAAACGCAGTGTGTATCAGCTGAGGAAATCTCTGTTGTTTAGTCGTTTATTTTGGATCACTTATTGAGTAACTGCCGGGTAAAGCCCCATACAGCGTTCTCCGAACCACAGGCATGTTCTATAAGTATAAAACTGTTCACTTGCTTTCAATCAGAATCAGTCGTTGCCAAACCGCAAGATGTTCAGGTTCGCTGTGTTTGCTTGGCTGGTGCTCTGTGGTGCTGTGCTGGGCGTTGAGGTTGACTTGGAGCTGGGTCGTATACGTGGAGCCAATCTGACATCCAGACTTGGGGTTCCGTTCCATGCTTTCCGTGGCATTCGGTATGCGCAGCCACCGCTGGCTGAGCTACGCTTCAAAAATCCCGAGCCAGTGAAAGCCTGGGCTCCGGCTACGTTTGACGCCAGCCAGGACGGACCCATGTGCCCGCAGCCGTGGGACAACATGACCGACGTGTCGGAGGACTGTCTACGGTTGAATGTCTATACAAAAAATCTGAACACAACTGCTCGCCTGCCAGTGATTGTGTTTCTGCATCCCGGGGGCTTCTATGTCTTCTCCGGACAGAGCAAATACTTTGCCGGCCCGGCGCATTTGATGGATCGCGATTGTGTGCTGGTCACCCTCAACTATCGTCTGGGCAGCTTGGGCTTTCTGGCCACTGGCACGGCAGATGCTCCCGGCAATTCTGGTCTTAAAGATCAGGTGTTGGCGCTACGCTGGATTCAAAAGCACATCCATCACTTTGGCGGTGATCCGCAGTCGGTGACGCTGTTGGGTTATAGCGCAGGCAGCCTCAGCATTGGCTTACATATGTTGTCTCCAATGTCTCGGGGTTTGTTTCATCGTGGCATCTGCATGAGTGCCTCGCCTTACGGCCAGTGGGGATATGACATATCGGATTTGCAACTGGCGCAGCGGCAAGCGCGTCTAATCCAGTGTCCGGAACATCCAGTCAAGGATTTGGTTAGCTGCCTGCGTAGAAAGCCCATGTTGGACTTTGTGAGCTCCTACAATGGCATGTTCGATATAGGCTGGAACCCAGTGCTCAACTGGCTTCCAGTCATTGAGCAGGACTTCGGACAGGAGCGCTTTCTGGTCGAGCATCCATACAAAACAGCTCAGAGTGGAAACTTCTACAAAGTGCCTCTCATCACGGGAATTACCGAGTTCGAGTTTCTCTCGGGAGCATTCTGTAAGTAGACGTAGTCATTCTCTCATTTATGCTAATCGGCTCCAGCTTACAGTTGATCTGCGTAATGCCAGCATACGCGACAAGCTAAATAAAAACTGGGAGCATTTTGCACCCATTGCGCTGCTTTACGAGCGGGACACAGCCCATTCGCGGGAGGCCAGCGCTGTGTTACGGAACGAATATCTGGGCAACGGTAGCATCGAAAATCCTGGATCTCTCCAAGGACTGGGCAGGCTCTATAGCGATGCCCTCATTGGTGTCGAGTATCATCGCTTTTTGCGGCTGATGGCCCCTCATACGCAAATATATACGTATTTTTTTCGCTACAAGGGACGTTATAGCTTCCTGAAGCATCCGAAAACAAACGAAACCTTTGGTATTTAGTGAATAACTATTAATGTTGGGGCAAGCCTTATACTATTTAATATTTCAGGCGCTGTGCACCACGATGAGCTCTTGTACCTGTTTCACGTTCCGATTCTAACTCCTCTCTTTAAGCAGAGCGACCCTGAGAATTTACTAATTGAGCGACTTACGCGCATGTGGATAGAGTTCGCCAGAAAGGGGTAAATATATACTAAAACAAATGAGTTTCAAGATATAAACATAATATTCATTTAGGGACCCCAACAATGCCACTGATGAATACTTGCGCCATCTTCACTGGCCTCCCTACAATTGCCAAGATCAAGCGTACTTAGAAATCGATACGAATCTATCCCCAAAAGCTGGTAATATTAATGAAAAACGATACAAAGTTTGGGACGAACTGTTTCCGTTTCCAAGTTTCTAAATGAGTTATTATGTGTTAATATTCCTACATACTTTAGCTCGTTCTCAATATATATATATATTGTAATTTTTTCCACTTAATTAATTTGAAAATTGAATAAAATTAAAATGCAGCAAATAAAACTCGTCCAGATTTATAAATTGCTGATTTGAAAACTTTTCGGTTTTGATCAAAATTAAAATAAAGACTGAATTATATATCATAACTTGTAGGATTTAATTGTTCCCCTTATTAAATGCTTGAAACTTCGTACTTTGGAGCTGGGTTACAAATATTTTAGGAAAAAATCGAATGGAGTTTTTTGTTTTATCATCAAAGGATTGAATCTGGGAGATCGTACTAAATTGGTTAATAACTAAAGGGATGGATGATTTTTGGGCAATATATTAAGCAGGGCAACAGTAACCTATATATCAAATTTTGAAGCTGTACCTATAAGACTTTGGAAGATATAGTTTTCTCCGATTTGCCACGCCCCCAAGAGGCGGATATATATAATTTTTCATAATTTTGTCGAAATGAGCAAGCCTAACGTCTGTGTCAATTTTTGGAACTCTAGGTGTAAAATTGTAGAATATATAGGTTTTTCCGATTTTCCACGCCCCTAATGGACGTAGATATATATTCTTTATGTTTTTTTCTAGGGGTGGTTGATACAAATATATGTTTTAAGTTTCAAGTCTCTTGCTTTAACAGCGTCCAAAATATTGAAGGATTTATGTTAAGCATTAGACTTTCCCGATTTGAAACGCCCCAAGTAGGCGTGGATATACAATTTTTTGATCAATCTGAAGGGGAGCCCAAAAGTATATTTCTTTTCGAATTTGGATGCACGCCCCCAAAGGGCGTAGATGTATAATCTATATCTTTTTGTATTGGGGTGCAACTCAGGAGTATATATTTCAAATTTCAAGTCTCTGACTTTAATAACGTTGAAGTTATCCGTTGATAAGACAGACGGACAGACAGACGGACAGACAGACAGACGGACAGATGGACAGATGGACAGACGGACATGGCTATATCAACTCAGCTCGTCTTGCTAATCAAGAATATATGTACTTTATATGGTCGGAGATGCTTCCTTCTCTGCGTTGCAAACTTCTGACCAAAATTAATATACCCTTTTTGCAAGCCTATAAAAAGCATATGCTGCAAATAGAATACAATTTAGTTTGAGCACTTTTGCAGTAAAGTAATTGAAAGGTTAGCAATTTTATTTAATACGACAGCTGGATTTTTTATAATTTCTAAAATACTTCAAATAAATTATAAGAAAACACTGAAAATTTCTTCTGTCTTTCTTTCGACATAATTTTTCACCTTCGTATTGTTTTGTACTCTTTTGATGGGTCAACATATACTAAATACAGCAGAGAATTTGCGTAGCTCAGTAACTGGCAAGTTACCAGAGAAATTTCTCTGCTTCCAGCAGAGAATTTGACAAATGAATCCTGGCAACACCGGCTGACAAAGCTATCCAGCATATTTTGCAAATTTCTAATGAAAATTTCTTGCAATTTACAGTACCAGCAAATCGCACAAACTCCCCCTCTTCCAGCACTTACCTACATTTTGAAAATTGTAAAAACAAACAAACCTGGCTTGACGTGCAAATGGAAACGCAAATGCCAAGCATTGGAGCTCTCCATCGTCAGACAAATAACGAGTTGACTGCGAGAAAACTCATAGATTTGACTCATTTTTTGCTGACACATACTTTACTGAGCTACTAACATTCAGATTCCCTGGCATAGACACAATTTTTGACATTATGGCCAACTGGAAAATGGACGATGATTAAATTGCTATACTATAGGTATCTTCTTATACCCTGAAATCCTATTTTCAATACGTTTTGTGACAATGTATGGAACAGGCAGAAGGAGTCGTGGCAGACCCCATAAAATATATATATTCTTGAGCAGTGCGACGAGCTGAGTCGATATGGCCATCTCCGTCTGTCCGTCCGTCTGTCTGTCCGTCTGTCTAGATCAACGCAATCTCCTCCGAGACTATAAGAGCTACAGAACTAAAATTTTGCACATAGGCTGGAATGTGCTGCAGGCATTGTATATCTCGGAATCATCCGGATCGGATGACCATATCCTATAGATCCCATAGGACATATCGGTTTTTAGAAATGTTTTAGTCGGATAACTTCGATGTTATTAAAGTCAGAGACTTGAAATTTTGAATATATACTCCTGAGTTACACCCAAATACAAAAAGATATAAATTATTTATCTACGCCCTTTGGGGGCGTGGCAAATCGGATAAAACTATATCTTCTACAGTTTTGAAGCTAGAATATCCAAATTTGGAAAGTAATATACTTGTGGCCTCCCCTTTAGATTGATCAAAAAGTTATATATCCACGCCTACTTGGGGCATGGCAAATCGGGAAAGTCTATATAGTTCTTTACATAAATCCTTCAATATTTTCGACGCTGTTAAAGCCAGAGACTTGAAACTTAAAACATATATTTGTATCAACCACCCCTAGAAAAAAACATAAAGAATATATATCTACGCCCATTAGGGGCGTGGCAAATCGGAAAAAACTTTATCTTCTACAATTTTACACCTAGAGTTCCAAAAATTGACACAGACGTTAGGCTTGCTCGTTTCGACAAAATTATGAAAAATTATATATATTCGCCTCTTGGGGGCGTGGCAAATCGGAGAAAACTATATCTTCCAAAGTCTTATAGGTATAGCTTCAAAATTGCATATATAGGTTACTGTTGCTCTGCTCAAAAATTATATGTATCCAATTGATGGGGGCGTAGCAAATCAGAAACAACTATATTTATATCCTTTGCAATTGCAAGGGTATTACCAAACTTCTTGCGATAACTCATACTTTCTTCCTTATTATCGATAATAATCGATATTTTGAAGTAGTTTTTAAGCCATAACCTAAAAACTAGATATCCAAAATTTAGTATGTAGGTTTCTGTGATGGAAATGCAGACTATAAATTTTTTAGATTTTGGATATCGCCATATATTAGCCCCAAAACTGAAAAAAACATAGTAGAAACTTGATATTTTGTATATAAATAGATTTGGACGTCAATATTATATCTTGAAAATTTCATTAAAAAAGTACATCTAGAACCGAAGTTTTGCAACAATTCGGTTTTCATAGTGCTGCCCAGAATACAGCCAAAGCGCAGCCGCTATGCGTGTGTATCTATGAATGTGTGTGTGCGCGAAAAGATTGCTGAAAACATCACGTCAGACTTGGTTCAGGGGATCTCCTAGGCGGGAAGTCCCGATTAGACCGTTCTTACTTGTTCCTTTAATGCTTCAGATTTGGTTCATTTGGTTGAAAGGAATCATTCGCATGTGTCTTAAAATCTAAAAAGTCCATAATAAATAATTTTTATAAGAGTACGCCAAAAATCCATTTTAAATCCAGATAGACTCAGATATTTTCATAACTTTCATTAAACTTTATTTAGTTTTAAATTTTTTGAATATATTATTGCAACAAATAAAAAGTGCATTGTAAGCACGTGTAGTAACTGCACAATTGATGATAATTAAGGATTAATTTAAGGTAAATTTTTACTGTATGCACCTCATGGGATTTTCAGTGGAATTCAGTGGTAGCTTTAATTCGATGAAATCATTTACATTTCCATGCCAACAACGCCAGCTGCAGCTTTTTATGCAAAATGCCAGTGCTAATAACAACTACAGCTGCACCGACAACAACAACAACCGATTGCACATGCAGCTCATGAATTTTTGATTACACATTTGGAGCTGCGGCCAAACATAAGCGTGGCGCATACAACGGAAGTTGCTCTGCAATTTAATATTACGCATACGCCGCGTATGCAACTGATTGGACAGCGGTTAATGCATATTCCTGGGTTACCCACACCATAATGAACTGCATAGCAATGAGTGATATTTATATGCAACCGCGCACAGCAGCTGACCAATGCCACACATAATATACCAATATAATCCAATTATTTTTTGGCATCTCCATGATACGGACAGGAACGAGCCGAAGTAAAAAAAATAAAATAATATCTATGGCAAATTTATATAATTAAAATTCTTCTATTATTATTCAATTGACAAGCTTCTACTGATGCTTCAATTTTTGTTTTGCTACACTCCCTTGACTGCACATCAGCTTCCATGAGAGACACGATATGGCTGCCAATATTAATACGGCCACACCCAGGAAAAAGCCAAACACGTCCAGACTATGATAGGCCACAAAGCTCAAGTCTTGGGCGGCTACTCGCATATGTGGAGCGCCCTTATGGCGTAGCACGTACTCCGTCCACCAGATGGCCGTCTCCTGGGGACTCATGGGCTGATCGCGATAGCGTGCTGAGATTATCCGTGCTGTTTCCCCAAATTCTGGCTCACTGATCAATCGTTTAATTGTCTGTATAAATTCAGTAGCTGTCATCTCCTGGTGGTTGAGGCCAAGTCCGAATCCCGCTCGCTTAGCGCGCTCCACATTTAGAAACTGATCGTAGAAGATTGGCAGTCCCAGCACAGGTTTGCCATGGTGAATACTCTCAATGGTGCTCAACAGACCGCCGTGCGTGATGAAAAGCTTCACATTGGGATGCGCGAGGATGTCGGGCTGGGGGAACCATTTGCTGAGAAACACATTATCTGGTTTATTGGGCAGCTGATCATCTTCAAACTTCCAGAGCACACGCTGCGGCAGACTAGCAAAAGCCTTAAGGAACATCTGTTTTCGCTCCTCGGGTAGATCCTTGCTCTTAATATTTGAACCCAGTGAAAAGTATATAACACCAGCCGAGCCGGCACCTTGAATGAACTCCTCCATCTCCTTGGGCAGCGGAGCGGGCTTGTGAGCAATATGCAACCCTCCTACCTCGATCATATTGGGCACATACGGTCGGGGAAAGCTCAATGAGAAATGCTGATTGAGCAACATCAACGAGAAGTTCTTGCCCACCTCCACCAAAGGCTTTTTATGGGCGACATGTGGAAAGTACTGCTCGTACAATTTCACCTGCATTGGCATATACACCAGCTTCCAGTTAAGCCAGGCGATGGCAGTCTCGACAAAGTTATGCACACGCTCCCAGTAGCTCATGCGATCGCTCAGGCCTGCCGTAACGAGTGGTATATAGGAAATGGGTGAAGTATTGCCCACCAGCTCATCGACATTCCAGTCCGTGCCGAATGTAGAGAGACCAATGATTGGCGCATTAAAGTGCGCCGCAAAGCCATAAAGCGCATCAGTACGCAAAGCCTCCACAATGATTAGATCGTACTGAGCCTTGCCTGGCACTAGCAGCTCCTGTTGAACTTTCGCATTTTGAAACACTGTTTTGGTAATGAATAGAAAGAAGTCGTTGATGAAATTGTTTTCCTGCCAGGAGTTTCTGGAAGTCTCAACGTCAGCAATGATATCTAAAGTTGAGAAAAGATAGACTGATTTAATATGGGTTCGAGCTATATAGAACTCAGACGCACCATCGTAAGACTGAAACACTTCAGGTACTTCAATGTCACGAAAATTAGGCACCGGCTTCTTTTGGGGAAAAGCATTCACTGATGTTACTTCATGACCGCGTGCAGCGAGGCCTTTCAAATAGGGCAGTACGTTGATGTACTGCGAAGGACCGGGATAGGGGAATATTGCAAGGATCCGTGCGCCATCGAGGAGATTTGGCAGCACTAAAAATAATAGCGTAAGGCAGCACACACGTAACGATAACATTTTGTAGGCCTTGTGGCTGGATCCGACTCAAGTATTCAACTGAATTACAGCAGCAGACTGCGTTTAATGGAAACATTGGTTGCCATAGATTAAACTGATGAACGTGCATGAGATAACAACTTTTACAGAGGCGATTACAGTCATTTATATGAGCTTCACAGCATGCCACCGCACCCGACCTCACCTAGATCGGCGCAAATGCCAGCGTTTTAGTTGGAGATTATTAAATTAGGCTCTGACTCAGTTGATAGATGTGTGTATTTGCTTTTTTCTCGGTTCGTTTGAAATCTCGTACCTAAGCCTCTGCTTGTGTGAAATTCGAAATTCGCCAGTCATGATCGTTAGCAAAAATGTTTACCGCTTACTTAAAAATAATTTGCAAAACTTACCGTAAATAAGACGATGAAGTACCCTGTAGTTGTTACTGATAGTGATATCTGGATTCTTATTAATGTCGAAAGTCTTGCGCAACTTTTAATAAAAACCACTTCGCCTGAGGGTGCTCTTGGCGTGCTTGACTACAAAAGTAGTGCCCTAAATAAGTAAATGTTTTTCAAGTTCTGGCTATATTATTCCCTTGTAAAAGGGTACAGAAGAAAGTATCTCCGACCATACAAAGTATATGACTCGATTTAGGCCGGCTGTCTGTCTGTTATGGGGTTTGCCACGCCTAGTTCTGCCTGTTACATACTTTTTACAAAATCATTATACCCTGATTTAATTAAATGATGCCATATTTTTTACTTTCAGCTTATATTTAAAAATGTCAGCTACAATATATTAAGTCTAATACAAATTTTTAACAGATATTAGAAATAAAATAATATTCAACAGTAGTTAGTATTAAATTGTAAATAAATCATAAAATCAGCAAGAAATACATCATGTCCTTAGCTGGAATTTCTTTATTAGTTTTTGCTACTGGTTCTTTTTTTTAGACTCCGTTTTAATACAACGTTTACCAAAAATATATCGAACTATTCTCAACAGAGTGGCGAGAATTAACATTAACACCAAAGCAATTAGCGAGGCAACTCCACAGAGCAAGCCCCAAGTGTCCAAGCCATGCAGCTGGGGCAAGCTCAGGTCTCGAGATGCGGAACGCAGATGCGGGGCGCCATTGTGGCGCAGTACATACTCCGTCCACCAGATGGCGCGTTCGAGCGGCGAATCTTTCTGATCGCGATACAGCGTCGACTTTAGCTGCGCTGCCTGCGTGTAGCTCTCGTTGCTGAGCAGCTCCACAATCTGATCGTGCAGCTGGCTGGATGTCATGGTCCACAGATCCAAGGCCAGGCCAAAGCCCGCCTGCTTAGCGCGCTCTACGTTCAAGTGTTGGTCGTAGAACACAGGCAGACCCAGAACCGGCTTGCCGAAGTAGATGCTCTCAATGGTGCTCAGCAGACCTCCGTGTGTGATGAAGAGTTTCACATTGGGATGCGCCAGAATATCCGGTTGTGGGAACCATTTGCTAATGAGTACATTTGGGGGCTGATCCTCCAGCTGTTCCTGTTCGAACTTCCATAGGACGCGGTGCTTGAGCTTTCCAAATGCCTGCAGAAGTACCTGACGCGTTGCCACGGGCAGATCTGCACTCTTGATGTTGGAGCCCATGGAGAAGTAGATGACACCATCCTCGGCATTCGTCACAAACTCGGCTATCTCGACGGGCAGTGGCTGGGGTTCTCTCGAGTGCTGCAGATGCAGTCCACCCACCTCGATCATGTTGGGCAGATAAGGACGCGGATAGCTAAGCGAAAAGTGCTGACCCAGCAGCATCAGAGCAAAGCTGTCTAGCACCTGCTCCAGCGTCCGGCTGGCCTGTGGAAAGTACTGCTTGTATAGTAGCTCTTGGCTGGGCATATGAACCAGACGCTTGTGCAGCCAGCTAAGGCTCGCATCCCACACGTTCCACAGACGCTGCTCGTAGTTCATGTGCTCGGTGCGTGAGGACAGGAGCATGGGATTGAAGGACAACGGCGAAATGTTGCCCATCAGCTCGTCTATGTGTCGATCTGTGCCATAGGAGGAGATACCCATAGTCAGGGCCTTGAAATGTTGCGCCAGACCAAACAGTGCCTCGGTCTGCACAGTTTCTAGCAGTACCAAATCGAAAGTCTCCTCACTTCGCAGCAACTCCTTCACTTTTTCATCCTCCAGCACGCTGGTCGTCAGCATATTCAGGAACGCAGTGGTCATGGTCAGCATTGTCCACTGGCTGGCCTGCTGATTGTAGTCCGCACTGCCAAAAGCTAGTCAACGATATCTTATCTCATGGCGTCAGATATGGAAAGTGAAGCCTTACCAGCCATTAGTTCGTGTATTTTGGTCGCACCAATTACCCTAAAGTTGGGCTCCATTTGACTGTCGCCGAAGGTGTTAATAACCGTCACATTGTGATCTCTTCTGCTCAGCTCTTTGAGGTACTGTTCGGTGAAAATGTACTGCGATTTGCCAGGAAATGGAAAGACCGCCAAGATCTTAGCACATTGCACACCAACTGATAGCTGATAGAGCAACCCTATAAGAATTCCCACGCGTAACAGCTCCATTTGAGTACGAAATCCAACCGAATGAGCTTGCGGTTCGTTCACCACTGAAAATTAACAGACGAAAAAGTTCTTAATTATCGCCAATTTTTCATGGGTTCAACTGCGATTACGATTCGTCGAATTTGAAGGTCGTTAGCTGGAATACGCCAAATTTCTTGAAGCGTAACATACATCGATTTTCTCTTTGTTTTATGTCAATTGTGAATGTATAAATTTTTATTTTTTTTTGCTTTTATTTATTTTTATTTATAGGACAGCTTAAATATAAGTACGAGCTGCGTCGTCATCGGCGCGCGTCTGACAAAAAAATCGTTTGTTTACGAGCTCTCTGTTGTTATGCAAGAGAGCGAGCCGTTGTTCTCTCTCTTTTACTCCATCTCTCTGTATTTGCCACACACTCTCTCTCTCTCAACTAAACAAATTATTCTGTAAATATATAGTATATAAAGCGTTGTCTAGACCGGTCTATCCATAAAATGAGCGTTTGAAAACAACTCTCTTCAATTGTGATTACATTTTTTACTCTCTGGGAATATTTTTATATGGGATCCAATACGAACTTTATTGACTGGGGGCCGTCTTATTTGTGTACTAAAAACTTTTGTTTTTGATAAAAAGATTTCCGTTCTTTGATACGTTAAGCCAAAAGATATACTAATAAACATTCTCAAAAAAAAATTTAAGAATTAGAAAATATAAATTTTGATTTTTATTAAAAATTTTATAAAAAAATTTAAGAATTAGAAAATATAAATTTTGATTTTTATTAAATCAATTTCAGTTGAATTTACAGTTGAAAATATTATTTTGTTTGTATGTAAAAGTAATATTAAATATATTATTTGTAGTATTACAAATAATTTTATAAATATGTGACTATATTAAGGAGATTAGAATATACTATATAGTTTACACAGATAAACAATTATGAAGTACAAAACCATATAAACAATTCTAGTGATTAAAAAACGTAATTGCTACTCGCAGATAAGATAATGATATATGTGACCGATATCGTTCTGTTGGCAAACTACAGTGAGTTATTTAGATTCTTAATTGGCAACTACTGCGACTTTTCAATCAGTTTGTAAAGCACGTATAGCAAAAGGCTGATGGGCAGGCCAATGCGTCCAACGATCAGCAACAGATTGTCCAGACAATAGTAGTCCATCAGCTTAATATCGGAGGTGGAGACGCGCATATAGGGCGCACCCTTGTGCCGCAGCACATACTCCGTCCAGTAGACTGCTATGTCCAGTGGATGCATGGGCTGATCCCGAATGCGTATTGCGAGCTCCATTGCATTGTGCTTATATTCGGGTTGTTCCAGTAATTGACTGATTGCTCTCATAAAATCCTGCCTGGTCATGGTGTTAATGTCCAGCCGCTCGGCCATGCCTTTCTCGCACATACTCTGAACGTTCCGAAACTGATCGAAGAATAGCGGCATACCCAACACGGGCTTGGCGTAGTGAGCGGCTTCTAGAGTGCTCAATATACCGCCATGGTTAATGAGCAGCCGTACATTGGGATGCGCGAGGATCGCTTGAAGTGGCAGCCATTTGCTGAAGTAGATGCTGCTGTTCACCGTGGGATGTGCATCGTCCTCGTATTTCCAAATGACACGCTGAGGCAGACCCTCAAGAGTTTCAGCTATCAAGGTCTTTGTCGCCGTCGGCAGATGTCTGCTCTGTTGCTCTATGCCCAGGCACATAACAATAACGCCATGTGGCGCCTCCTCAATGAACTGGGCCAGCTCCGGAGGCAGCGTTGGCAATTTTTTGGGAACATGCATGCCACCCACCTCCACCAAGCTGGGCACATTGGAGCGCGGCGGAAATAGGCTGAAGTGCTGGTTGAGCAAAATGACCGAGAAGCTCTGGCGTATCTCCATGAATGTCTTGTTGAGGTGGCCAAAGAAATGTTCATGTACTGCTTGAAGCGGTGGTAAAAAGACTAGATTATGCATCAGCCACTCCTCGGTGATGACTATCCAGTTATAGAAACGATCCAACAACGCAAAGTTCGACCTATAGCCACGGGGCAGAAGAGGCTCAAGTGAGGAGGATGGAATGTAACCCACTAAGGTGTCCATGTTCCAATCAGAGCCACACGTGGCCAGACCAATCAGACTGGCATTGAAATGTGGCGCCAGTCCAAACAGGGCATCAGTGTGAGAAGGCTCTATGAGCACCAGATCGTAAGTCGCATTGGAATGAATCAGCTGCTGAACCCCGGCAGTATGCAGAACATTGAGGGAAAGCTTGATGAAAACATTGCGCACGTTAGTGAGCTGTAGCCATTTGGACATAAAAGCTGATGCTTCGGTATTAAAGTCTATTTCGCAACAAACAAATAAAGAATTATAATTAGTGAGCTGCATATACACAATATTTTCAAAAAATCAACTCACCAAACTCTGACTCATAGCGATTGTTGATGGGTATCGAGTGCAAGTGCTCCACAATGTCACAGTTCTTAAAAGAGTGTATTAAGGTCAGCTGATGACCCCGCTCCAGCAGCGCATGCAAGTAGGGCGTCAACAGCATGCACTGCGATTGCAGTTCAAAGGGAAAAACAGCCAATATCCGGGCAGCCCGCGCGGGATATCCTGCCAACAGCAATGTTGTGAGGACGAGACTCCCAATAAGCAGCTGCTGCAGCCGCATTGTATGAGGTTCCCGTTCACAGTTCCAGCGAAAAGCACATGTGGAATCCAACTAAAGTGAATGGACGCTCTCCATACTCACTTCACCCAACTACCTATAGCATTTCAGTGATAAGATTAGCAACACTCTCCGCAACTGGCACCACAACCCAAGTCCGTCGATAATTTCAATAATACCCAGTACGAGAGAGTCCATTGAAATGTGCGGACCTCAAGGCGCAACATGCTAGGGCAAATGGGCGCTTCTCTGCTGATATTCGGCTTGTGCTTTCAGCTCGCTTTTGCCGCCAACATTTTAGCCGTATTTTCGTACACGTCTTTCTCGCCTTTTCTGCTTGTGGCGCCCTATATGAAAGCGCTTGTCCACAAAGGCCATCGGGTAACAATAATTTCAGCTAAAAATTACATGGCGGACATCGCAGGAGCTCGTCATATTCGAGTCGCAATGCTGAATCAGTTGATGGAGGGTAAGCAATGAGTCAGACAGCGAATAAAATTAATATCATACTAACTTAAAACACCTAGAAAAATACTAATAGATATTTCTTAGTGATAAAGATTTGTTCAAAAGAAATCAAAGCTATTTTTATATGTTTAAATTAAAATCATTATAGCCTTGTCCGAAAATCAGAAATACTGTTTAACATATGTAATACTCCATAGAAAATTAGCTCTTGTTTGAGAGTTCAGAGTTCAATAATAACTAATATTATATGGGTATTATATGAACTTAAAGCAAAACATATACAGTTAAATAGATTCTCGAGAAGTGACATGTCATTATCAAAGTCAGCTGCTGTGAGGTATATTCTCCAGTTTATTTATTTATTATACCCTGAACACATTGAAAATGGGAAATCAGGGTATAATGGTTTTGCAAAAAGTATGTAACAGCCAGAAGGAGGCGTGGCAGACCCCATAAAGTATATATATTCTTGTTTTTATTTATTATTTATTATAACTTCTATTCTATTATTATTAAATAGATTCTTACACAGCATTAATTTGTTAACTATCGACTCTTTAGATTTGCTGAACATTGATTATGAAAATGATTTTCCCAAGACCAAATGGCAGGAGAGTTTGTTAGTATCGAAGTACTTCTATAACTCCTCCAGGTACATACTGAGTGATGCTGGTGTTCAGTCATTAATGCAGGATAAGAGTGAACACTTCGACATGGTTATAGTACAGGCATCTCTCACAGATGCGCTCTATGGCTTTGCCGAGTATTACAACGCCTCTCTGGTGGGCATCTCAGTCTATGGAACCGCTTGGAATATCGACTATCTTGCAGGCAACAAGGCTCCCAGTGTATACGAGCCCATGTCGCCGGGTGGGCATTCCAATGGCCTTGGTTTGATCGGGAAACTTAACAGTTGGATATATATAACAGAGGAATGGCTTCTGCAGTGGCTAGTACACGTTCCAAGTCAAATGCAGCTGTACAAGCGGTTCTTTAACCAGTCAGCTGAAAGCCTACATAATATTCGTCGTAAATTCGATCTGATGCTAATCAATCAACACTTCAGTCTGGGACGTGCCAGATCGAATGTTCCCAATGTAATCGAGGTAGCGGGGATGCACTTGGATCAGCCCATCGTCCAGCTGGATGAAGAACTACAGCGCTTTACAGATGAGGCCGAGCATGGTGTCATCATTATGTCGATGGGCATGGAAATCACCAGCAAGTGGCTACCTCCGAGATGGGCGGAAATTCTGCAGGAAACGTTTGGCCAATTACCTCAGCGCGTCGTTTGGAAACATGACCAGCCACTGCCCAACAAGTCGAATAACATCTACATCAGCCCAATGTTGCCCCAGCGCGAATTGTTGGCACATCCCAATGTCAAACTGCTCATCACCCACGGAGGTGTTATGAGCATCATTGAGGCGGCCTCTTATGGTGTACCCATGCTCTGCCTGCCACTTTACTACGATCAATTCGGTAATTCGGATCGCATGAAGCATTCGGGCTTAGCTGAAATTCACGATATTTTTACAATGACCGTCGAATCAACAACAAACGCCATTAAGGAACTTATCAAAAATCCGCTTTATTCGCAAAATGCCCAACTAATGTCGACAAGGCTGCTGGACCAACCCATGAGTCCTCTAGACTCGGCCGTGTGGTGGACCGAGTATGTCCTTCGACACAACGGCGCACCACATATGCGCATCTCCGAAGAGGACATGTCCTTCATACAGTACTATAATCTGGACTTTATATCAGTATTCTTCTTCCGCTTCGGACTGGCCATAATAATCATAGCGTGTGTGAGTCTTAAGTTGGTTTGTTTCATGTTGCGGCGAACCCATTTAGATCTCACCGTTCAGCACTTGCATTAAACTGTGCTTATGAAAATTAAAACATAATATAATATAGTTTTTATACTCGATTCCGAAAAAAATAATTTTATTTAACAAAATCGAATTATTGAAATATACAAATGAGGAAAATTTTTTAATCTATAGGTAGAAGTCTTATTTTCAGAACTAACTTACTGTTGAATTCATCTATGGATACAGTTAAAATTATATATATATATATATATATCCATCTATTCAAAACTGTTGACCTCCACTACAAATAGACTTTTCAATTAACTCCTAACTCACTGCGAACGAAATGAGAGCCAATTGCCTGTGGCATTCCAATGATAAGATTAGCAAAGCTCTTCACATTATGCTCCACTCCGTTAAAAATTCGATAATTTCAATAACGCCCAGTACAGGAGAGAGCACTGAAATATACGGACGTGAAGGCGCAACATGGTAGGGTTCGTGGGTGGCGCTCTACTGGTATTTGGCTTGTGCTTTCAGCTCGCACTTGGCGCCAACATATTAGCCGTATTCTCATACAGTTTTTCTTCGCCCTATCTGTTTGTAACGCCCTATATGAAAGCGCTTGTCCACAAAGGCCATCAGGTAACCATTATTTCAGCTGAAAAGCACATGGCGGACATCGAAGGTGCTCGTCATATTCGCGTCCCAATGTTGGATCAGCTGATGGAGGGTAAGCAATGCATTCAAAAAGTTGTATTTAGTTTTAGTTTTTATCGCGAAATGCATATCACAGAGATAGTAAGCCCTACCAGATGATGTATATATATTTTAAGAGAACGGATCAATCCCTGATTCAATAAACCATCAATTATTTTGAAAGGCAGCTCTGGTTCGCCTTACAGTTACGACCCAGTTATTTTGAGGAAAAAATTTGGATTAAACCTTACGTCAAATAAATGACATATAAATGAAAGTTCAAGAAAAAGGTCTCAACAGTCTTATAATTCCCTTCTCAAGAGTTAAACCGAAACATATAAAATTTAGATAAAAACTTAACGATCTTTTTCTCCAATCTGTAGATTTGCTGGCCTATGATTATGACTATGATTTCCATAACAATAAATGGCGCAAGGCTGTGCTGATATCGCAGTTATTCTATAACTCTTCAAAGTACGTACTGAGTGATGCTGGTGTTCAGTCATTAATGCAGGATAAGAGTGAACACTTTGACATGGTTATAGTTCAGGCATCTCTCACAGATGCGCTCTATGGCTTTGCCGAGTACTACAACGCCTCTCTGGTGGGCATCTCAGTCTATGGAACCGCTTGGAATATCGACTACCTTGCAGGCAACAAGGCTCCCAGTGTATACGAGCCCATGTCGCCGGATGGGTATTCCAATGGCCTCGGCTTGATAAAAAAATTGAAGAATTGGATATATATAACAGAGGAATGGCTAGTGGAACAATTTGTGTATTTACCGGGTCAAGTGCCGCTGTATAAGCATTTCTTCAATCAAACTGCCGAAAGCCTATATAATCTTCGTCGTAAATTCGATCTGATGCTAATCAATCAACACTTCAGTCTGGGACGTGCCAGATCGAATGTTCCAAATGTAATCGAGGTAGCGGGGATGCACTTGGATCAGCCCATCGTCCAGCTGGATGAAGAACTACAGCGCTTTACAGATGAGGGCGAGCATGGTGTCATCATTATGTCGATGGGCATGGAAATCACCAGCAAGTGGCTACCTCCGAAATGGGCGGAAATTCTGCAGGAAACGTTTGCCCAATTACCTCAGCGCGTCGTTTGGAAACATGACCAGCCACTGCCCAATAAGTCTGATAAAATATTTATAAGACCAATGCTTCCATTGCGTGCATTGCTGTCCCATCCGAATGTTAAGCTGTTCATTACCCACGGCGGGATTATGAGTATCATTGAGGCGGCCTATTATGGTGTGCCCATGCTCTGCCTGCCGATGTATCACGATCAGTTTGGGAATGCGGAACTTTTGAAACATGCGAGAGTGGCAGTCAGTCTCGATATTACCTCGATGTCCGTGGAGTCTACAACGAAGGTCATTACAAAGTTGATTGACGATCCGCTCTATACTCAAAATGTCCAGCAGATGTCCAAGCGGCTGCGTGACCAGCCCATTAGTCCCCTGGACTCGGCTGTTTGGTGGACCGAGTATGTCCTTCGACACAACGGCGCACCACATATGCGTATCTGTGAGGAGGACATGTCGTTCATACAGTATTATAGTCTGCATTTCCTGTCAGTTTTCTTCATCCGCTTCGGAGTGGCCTCCTTTATTATAATTTGCGTGAGTTGTAAGTTGGCCAGTTTCTTGTTCGAGCGTTTACAAATTCGGCTCTCTGTTCCATGAGACTATTATCGTTTTGGTTTATTATCAATTGATAACTTGCTCAGCAACACATTAACACGCCAAATAAAAGTGATTCTTTATTTAGATACCAATTTATATGCATAGTTGAATAAAATATTAGATTGTAAAATTCTTAAATTTATTTAATTGTAAATAATTGGGCTATTGTTCTAAATAGTAACTTTTTTGAGAGATGCTTAGAATTAAAAAATTTTTATAGATGTTTATTGATCTTGTTACATTAAATGTATATAATCCTTGAAAAATTTTTATAGATGTTTATTGATCTTGTTACATTAAATGTATATAATCCTTGAAAATTGAAGGAAAATCGCTATCTTATCATTTAATTTTTTATCTGGAGCAATAATCAGATCTACTATCAATGAATTTTTATACCCTTGCAAAAAGGGTATATTTTGGTCAGAAGTTTGCAACGCAGAGAAGGAACCACCTCCGACTATATAAAGTAAATATATTTGTGATCAACACGACGAGCTGAATTGAGACCATCGAGACTATTAAAGCAACAGTGCTGAAATTTGGCACATAGGCTGAAATCTGCTGCAGTCGTTGTATATCTCAATATCTTTCGGATCGGATGACTATATCCTATAGCTCCCAGATCGGTTTTATGAAATCTTTTAGTAGGATAACGGTATTATTTAAGTGTAATACTTAAAATTTTGAAGATATACACGATTATCCCAATCTCATTCGGAAAGATATAGTGTTTCGAAGCTGGAATACCCGAATTCGACAAGTAGGCTTCTGTAAACCTCCCCTTAAGATCGATCATTAAGTTATATATAAACGTCCTCTAGGGGCAAATACCTTAAGCTCGACAAATATTATATATATCCGCCTCTTTGGGGCGTGGCAAATTGGAGAAAACTATATAACCAAAAGTTTAATAGATAGAGTCCCAAAATTTAACAATTAGATTATTGTTGCCTTACTCAACAGACAAATCGGTAAAATATATTCTATATTCTACAAAATTTACACCTAGAGATTCAAAATTGTTCACATATGTCTATCTTGAACCCTTGATGCTAAAACAGAGAAAACTATATCTATATCCTCTACAATTGCAAGGGTATTCGGCTAAGCCGAAGTTAGCCCATCCCTCTAGTTTTTTAAACTCTTGGTGATAAAATACGTATATTATACATTAGCTTAACTAATGAGTTCGCAGACAGAGAGCCCATAGCCCTGTTCTTACCAACATCGAAAGCCAACTGAACAGCCGTTAGCCTTACTCACTGTCGGGGACAACTATCAATGGCAATGTCAGCGATAAGATTAGCCGTTTTCGTAAGTGGCACCGCACTCACTGCGTACTCATTCGATAATTTCAATAGTGGTCAGTATGGAGGTGAGCACTGAAATGTTCGCACGTCGAGTCGCAACATGGTAGGCTACGTAGGTGGAGCTTTGCTGGTATTCGGCATTTGCTCTCAGGTGGCACTTGCCGCCAACATATTAGCCGTATTCTCGTACACATCTTTCCCGCCCTTTCTGCTTGTGTCGCCCTATATAAAGGCGCTTGTCCACAAAGGCCATCAGGTAACCATTATTTCAGCGTCGAGTTACCTGCCAGACATAGTTGGAGCCCATCATATACGCGTCAAAGTGTTAGATCGGGTAATGGAAGGTAAGCAATAAATCAGCCACCCACAATGATTAACAATACATAAGTAGAAATTCTAAGTTGTAATTTTTTTAATTTTCTAAGATGCTTTAAATGAGCTTTTTAGGGTAGCCAATGAAATAGAATTAAATTCTTATAAATATAATATGTATATATATATATATATATATGTATATATTATATGTAGTAAATAGATCATATTTGATTTGTGTAAAAAAGAAGTCGAGGAATATAAGTTAAGGGTTTCTATATGACATGACATTCCATATCGACACTAATTTTAGTTTCTCAGTAATCAAAGCTGTTTAACAATTCGATTACTCTAACTGGTAATAATTATTATGAACAAGAATTTATTTATCTTTTATTATAAACATATTCTAAAAATTTAAACAAAAATTTAATTCAACATAGAAAAAATTCTTTTTAAAACTTATTTCAAACTTATTCAAATTATAGAATTCAGGGAGACTTCCATGGACTTGAAGTATCCCCTCGATAAATGGGAAGAGGCCTCATTTGTAGCACAGTACTTCTACACATCATCGAGTGTTGTTCTAAATGATGCTGGTGTCCAAGCACTTCTACAAAATAAGAGTGCGCACTTTGACATGGTTATAGTTGAAGCAACTTTTACAGATGCCATCTATGGCTTTGCCTACCACTACAACGCCCCGCTGGTGGGCATAGCAGTCTGTGGAGCCTCTTGGAATATTAATTATCTCGCAGGAAATAAAGCTCCCAGTGTGTACGAACCCATAGTATCAAGGGGCTATTCCAATGGCTTCAGTGTATTCGAGAAATTACAAAATTGGATATATATTACAGAAGAATGGCTTTTGGAGCAAATGGTCTACCTGCCCAAGCAATTGAAGCTGTATAAGCGCTTCTTCAATGATACTGCCGAAAGCCTTTATAGTATTCGGCGTAAGTTCGCTCTGATTCTAATCAATCAACACTTCAGTCTAGGACGAGCCAGATCCAATGTTCCCAATGTTATCGAGGTAGCGGGAATGCACTTGGAGGACACGATCGACCAGCTGGACGAAGAACTTCAACAATTTGTGGATGACGCCGAACATGGTGTCATCATCTTCTCAATGGGTTCGGATATGCTTAGCAGGTGGCTACCTCGTAACTGGGCAGAAATTTTCCAGTTAGTGTTTGCCCAGCTACCTCAGCGCGTCGTTTGGAAATATGACCAGCCACTGCCCAACAAGTCTGATAAAATATTTATAAGACCAATGCTTCCATTGCGTGCATTGATGGCCCATCCGAATGTGAAGCTGTTCATCACCCACGGCGGGATTATGAGTATCATTGAGGCGGCCTATTATGGTGTGCCCATGCTCTGCCTGCCGATGTATTACGATCAGTTTGGCAACTCGAAACTTATGACACAGTCCGGATTGGGTAAAATTTTGGATATTTTCTCCATGAGAGTTGAATCTACAATCAACGCCATTAGGGACATTACCGAAAATCCATCTTATTCGGAAAATGCTCACCAAATGGCGAAAAGGCTGCGGGACCAACCCATGAGTCCTCTGGATAAAGCCGTCTGGTGGACAGAGTATGTCCTTCGTCACAAAGGTGCCCCACACATGCGAATTTCTGAGGATGATTTTTCCTTCATACAGTACTACAGTTTGGACTTCATATCGGTATTTTTTCTCCGCTCAGGAATCGCCATATTGATTATTATCTGTGTGGGTCTTAAGTTGGTCAGTTTTCTAGTGCAGCGTTTACATTTTCGCCTGACTGTTCCAATTCTCTCTTGAAGTGCTCTTATCAATAACAATTTAACAATAAAATAATATTGATAAAAAAAAGGGAAAGACGGAGAGAGAGAGAGAAAGAGAGAGAGAGAAGTATGTATAAAGGTAGTGATCGAATCTTTGAAAGAGAGACGGAGCATATGTATGTGTGCTTTGTTTTGACGAGTAAATTAATAATAAGTCGCTCAGCTACAGTAAATAAAATATAATTTTCAACAAATTATGATTTGAATAATCTGTTTAGGGACAATTATGATAAGACATAGAATTGATAGAGTAACTTAGTTAGTATTTTATTTTTGTATATTCTAGTAAATCAAATACACATAAATATAAGATATAACATATATGATAGTAAATATTTATTGGTACATAAAATTAAAGAAAAAATGTTCTGTGTATATGTTTTTCTTTAAGAATGATACTATCTTTATATACATAAGTAGATATAATTAAATTCGGTCAATTATCGATGGACGTTCTTGCTAATGCGAATATAAATCAATAGAAGCAAAAAATATTATCAACTCCAATTAACTTGATAATTGCTTGCAATACTAAAACTGTAAATGCCGGATAAGATAACTTGTGGAATAATTGAAACTGCCAGAAATTCATTTAATGTACTATTCACCTTACATTAGGCCAGATGTCTAGAAAAATTGAAATAATTTGTATACCGTTGCAAATAGAGTATATTCATTTTGGTCAGAATCTTGCAACACATAGAAGGTAGTATCTACGATTATATAAAGTATATATATTCTTGATCAGTACGTCGAGTTGAGTTGATAAAGCTATGTCCGTCTGTCCATCCGTCTGTCTGTCTGGATCAACGCAATCTCCTCGTAGAGTATTAAAGCTACAGTGCTGAAATTTTGCACATATGTGGGCTTATTTCTGAAACAGGCATAATATATCTCACTATTATCTCGATCGGACACTAAATCCCATATATCCCATAGAGCAATATGTTTTAGTAAGGAAAAATTCGGCGCTATTGAAGTCTAACAATTGAAATTTGAAAAATATTGGTTGTGTATCCCGCCCATCTACGCCTAATAATGGGTGGCAAATTGGCAAGAACTCTATCCTCTACAATTTTACACCCAAAAACTGAACCACTTCGACAAAATTTTTAAAATTTTATATACTTACCTCTTTGGGCTTGCATTCCAGAGAAAAGTGTATCTACAATTGTTTTATAGGAAGAAAACATGTGACATACTGATTGATGTTGCCCTCTTCCATCATATACATACGCCTTAAGGAGCGTGGAAAGTCGGTACAAACTGTATATTCGACAATTTTACACCGAGACCGAAAAATTAAAAAATTCGTTAATCTTATCCTCTTTTACAAATTTATCAAAAATAATATATATCCGCTTATATGAGGCTTCGCAAATCAAAAAATATATATATCTATATCCCTTAAAATATCAGGGGTAAAACCAAACTTCGGTGTGGCTGTCCCTCTAGTATTTCTTAAAATATAGGGGTTTTTTTTTTTAGAAAATATTAATTATTGTTTATTGGAAGAATATTTAATGTCTCTGTTTGAAGTTATGGAAAATAAACATTTTTCTTAGACGTTGTTATATGTTATCATTTTATCATCGAAAATATAATGAAAAACAAACTTTTCTTTTGTGTGTTAAGTTTGCTAATACGATACTGAACTGCAAGTGTAATATGATTGCCTTTAATTGGCTCATTGAAGAGAAGCCAGTAAAAGGGTCAAATATTGTTCGTACACTTGGCAATTGCTAGGTATATTCTAATTAGAAAACTTTTTTCATCGCTCGGTCATTATCTATCCGTACCTTCGGCTCCACCTCAGAAGCCCCTGTCACAAGTGTAACCGCGCTCATTACGCATTTTACGTCAATCAGCACGTGCCCAGCATGTTTTAAACTCTTTCTGGACCATTTTTTTTTGCCAAATGAAAAAATTAAAAAAAAAGATTAAAAAAATTGGAAGGAAAACATTAAAATGCGCAGTCAAAGCCGGGGAAAAAAGTGCGCACAATTGCGGGGTAAAATACCCAGAAACGTGCCTGGCAACAGGAAGGGGCCTTGGAGAGCTCGATGAATGTGCATATCTGGTTATTGAAGCGTTAGGCAACTGTCCCTGGCAATGGCCTACAACCATAGCCGGCCAAGGCATGAAAAGCAAATACAGTAAAAGCTGCTTAACAGAGACAGTCACGCTATATGTAAGCGATCTGCTTGAAAAACATAAAGAGAACAACTTTTTAAAAATATATTTGTGTTCAATATTAATTTACATATATCTAAAATTGATCTTGATATTTAACATTGAGTCTTAGGACTTTCTACTGTAGTTGCAAAATAAAATATAATAAATGTGCGCACTTTGATGTTTTGCAGTAATTGAAAAGAAAATTTTTCAAATTTGTAGCGCAAATTTAAAAGAAATT
The DNA here is from genome assembly GCA_035045545.1 of Drosophila gaucha. Taxonomy (NCBI): domain Eukaryota; kingdom Metazoa; phylum Arthropoda; class Insecta; order Diptera; family Drosophilidae; genus Drosophila; species Drosophila gaucha. The sequence continues at coordinate 696,293 of JAWNOY010000176.1, read as the reverse complement.
AAAGCTTTCTTGCTCCAAAAGTGAACAAGTTAATGTGAGGCTAAAATTTAACATGCAAATAAGTTAGCTTCAAGATCAGCCCACACCACGGCCCAGAAATGTCCTCAACGTGTTGTCAATTTGATGTTTATTGCAGATTTTTATTTGATTTTATGTTGCAGCATTTGAATTTATGTGCTGGCCATAAACTCGCGAGTGTCTAATCCGAGAAATTCCTGTGAAATTGCCAAGTCCCTGTTGGCCTGTGTATCGAGCTAAGCCATTTTTATTGGCCATTTGGCAGGGCAGCAAAAAGTTTTTGGTCAATGCTCAAGTGGGCGGCTTTCATTGGCGCTTAACTAACTGAAATTAAGTAAACTTTCTTTTGACTTTCATAAGCCTTTTAATAAGCCATAATCCCGCAGGCCTGATCCGGATTGTGAGCGCACACACACACACATACACGCATGCACATCATAAAAACTAATTAACATTCTAGGGGGAAGGCCATGAAAAACGCATGCAATAAATATCATCAATGGTAGCAAAAGAACTTTATTAAAAGTACTTTTAATCAAATTCCAATGGGGCGGCCGCTCCAGCTGCGGCTGCTGCTCGCTCAGTTTTAGCTTTTCACTGGGGATAACATTTGAGGCCTGATTAACTTTATAACTCGCATGAAAAGTGTGTTGGCAGTTCCTTTGTAACTATTACAGCAGCTGCTATTTGCAACCTTTCGATTTTCCCAATGGGTCTGCCGACTAAGAGAAGAAGTTGGTTCAAATATTGATGGGCATTGATATCATCTAGATAAAGGTGCAGAAATAGATATGTGTATAAACTTATATATAAGATTGATAAAGATATATAAATATATATATAATTATATATATATTAGTATAAGAGAGAAAAAAGGAAAAAAATTTAATATATTTTTTACAATTTGTAGAAAAGCATGTATTGTAATAAATGTATCTATTTATTGTGCTCCCTTGTAGACCAGTAAGTACTATAACTTGCAAGAGCATTTCGTTGTCGACCTTATGGATGATACATTTCATATCTTGTTTGTTAGAAAAGTTATGCTGCAGGCTTTTAATTAGCGTCTGCCGCCAAAGTCCCAACGCGCATTACGCATACGACGCGTTGGCTGACGTAGCCACAGTGGCTGCTGTTGTTGCTGCTTCTCCTGTTGCCGTTGGGGCGTTTCTCGCGTTGTCGGTGATGCCTCTGGGCGGCCTGGCGCACGATTTTAATTAATTAGACTTTTATGAGGCGTGCATGCAGCTAGGCGACGGGTTAAAGCCCAGTTATTGTTTTTGGCTTTATTAGCGACTTTGTCGTGGTCGCGTTTTCAGGCTTAGCACCAGACACATACATACGTACCGTGCACCCAACCAAACACACAAGCTTTATATAAAAATTTAGCATTATTTGTTGTTGTTGGAGTGATGTTTGGGTGGACATGTCCAAACTGCCCCTGTTCGCAGTGTCTGTGGTGTGTGGTAATGAAAATTGTGGTCGCATTATGCTCAGCATTCGGCATAATTGCAGCCAGGATATGCGTTTATACACAGAGATTACTTTTAGTGGCCCGCCGTTGACCAAAGGCAACACCAATCACAACAATAACAACAACAAAGAGAGCGGCAACAACACTGACAACAATGGCAGGCAGTAAATGTAATGCCAGCGAGCGGAATACCCATAATAAAAGCCAGACGATGTCGCATTTGTATGAAGAAATAAAAATAATACCCCACTTCTTTATATATGTAAGTGTGCGTGTGTGCAACGCTGTTGTTCCACTCAGTTCTTTTTGTTGTCAGGCAAATTAATTTCCACTTCTTTCTTCCCTTTTTCTCTCTGTACTGAAAATTTAGAGTTTTCCGCTTTTTAAGAAGTTGGGAGTCTGAGGGAGGCTTTCGTGGCTTTGTAAGCCACATTTTCTGTGGCTGTGCCAACAATTTGCCAGTTCTGTTCACTTATCTGAGGGATTGCGGTAAAATAGTTGGAGCGCAGGTTTCTACACAGCAAATTACGATGCTCACAAAAGCGATAGAGAAATAAAGTGCAATAAATCAAAGAAAACACTTCAAGATTGATTTAAACTGTAAAAAGACTTAAAAGACTTTTTTTATATACTTAACTATAGAATAGTTATAGCTTTATATATTATTTATTTTCTTTATATTATGTATATTTTTTTATTATTGTACAATTTAAGAATAAAAGCCTCTTGAAAGTTGCTTTCCCTCTTTCCTTATTATTTATAAGCAATCTTATAAGCCTCAAAAAAAACATATAAATAAATGTTTGTAAATAAAGTGTACAAAATTAAATGCAAATGCATAAAAATGCTTTTCAAATAATAATTAAAATGCACGCAAGAATTATGCGTCGAAGGAATAAAAAAACTTTGGTCAACATATAAAAAAGAATGGAGGAATAAAAATAAAAGAAATTATTGTTATGATTATTATGCATTATGCTGGAAGCAACAAAAGAAATGAAAGCCCGACCCAAGCTCCGGCTCAGAGCTATTGCATAGAGACAGAGTTATAAAAGCAACAACAACAACAACAACGTGGCAAAGACGTAATCCGCTTGTTAAAAATGAACGAAAATAAAACGTGGCACAACAAGGAGTCGACAGACGAGCCAGGGAATTGGCAAAAGGTTAGGAGGGGGGGGACTTGGATCGGGGCAAGTGCGGGTGCTGGCGCGCAAAACATAATCATCATAAACCGGAAATATCCCGACGGCGAAACATCCGCACATAAATTTCTTAAATAGTCTACAATTTTTCGTTGCCGTTCGGCATTTGCCGTTTGCTGTTTTGTTGCTCGTTGTTGTTGTTGTTGCTTATTGTTGCTATTTCTGCCGCTGTTGCTGCTGCTGCTGTATCGCGTGTAAATACATTTAAGTATCTGCTGCCCACCCACGGCGACCAAATACAGACACAAACGCAAACTTGGCCAACTGCAATAAACACACAAATTAACCCCTAATACCAACAGACCAACTGTGCTCGCCACCCCTCTCTCCCATCGGGCCCCTTCCGCTTCGGATGACAATGTGGCAGGATGAATGTCCTGCCTCAGCAGTTATTGTGGCACAACAACAACGCACAACATAAATAAAATATTACAATTTTAATTTGTCTCTGATCCCAAAGGGCACGGAGTTGAGGTCGTAGTTCATGGCCCTTGCTTCTTGGGGGCATTTTGTGGCTTGGGTTACGGCAATCCCTCTGTTGCTTCCTCATCTTACAGCACCCAATCGACGGCCTTCATAAATTGTTCAAATATATACGAAACTGTGCTTATTTCTAACATATACAGAAGGCGAGCCAGGCATAAATCATAAAAGATATAAACAATTTCCAAAGAGAGGTAAATAACGTCCAGGTTCTGGGTTAAGCTTCTGATTGAAGACCTGCTCAATCAGGCTGTATTGTGCGCTCTGCTCACATGCATGCCACACAAATAAACACTCGAGCAAGTCCTTAAGAAGTTTACAAGTTTGAGCTTGTTAACTATTCTTCACTACTTAGCTGAAGTGAGTAGAAGCTGAGTGAACAAACTTGCAAAATTTAGCATATTTTCTCTTTAAATGGAAAATTTGATTTACAAATTTGAATAACATTTCGTTTAGTGACAGTATTTGAGTTGAGCAAAGGAATATTTAAGACAAACATTGTTAAAAAAAAAAGGTTTTTTAGGCAGCTATTGTTAATATATATATAATATTGTAATATCATTATTGTTAATGTAAAATAAAATAAATAAATCGAAACTAACGATATTTTCAATAAAATGGATGACTTTTAATGAAAATTACAGTTAGAATAAAACAAATAATACGAAAATTTAGATATATTTATTTTGAAAGATAAATTTGTAAATTTTCAATTGAATATAAATCAAAATATATTTATAAAATGAAATAAAATTGCCGATGTTGATTTGTTTAATCATTTCGAAATCAATCACAATATACAACAAAAGTATTTATGCTGCAAAGACTCAATGCTGAAAATTTAATAAAATAAGACTTTTAATGCGCTTTTAAAATAATCTGTGTAATCCTTTATCAGCAAAGACTTTTCATGCGTTATAAAATTAATAGATTTCTTGATTGCTTTTAATTGCCAAATTTAAAAGGCGGCTTCTCTAGGTAAGCAGCTTTGAAGAAATCTGAATAAGTCGCTTCGATTTCTGAACGAAATTTGGGCAGCTGTGGGCAATTAAACATGATACAGGAGCTCACTTGCTCATCTTTTATTTTTCACAAATATACCTTTACTATATTGCAATATGCAAAATTTGCTTTCAAGTATGTACTGCAGCTGTGACCTACTAAGTTCGAACTACCAGATTCCCTTGCAACTTTGTTGTTGCCTTTGCCCATTTCACTTTATCATTGGCTTTACACACTGCGTATACGCAATCTGGGCAGCCACTTAATGCACTATGCAAAAATAGATGGGAGGCCGCACCCACTCGACGCGACTCGACTCGACTCGACTGTGCGATGTTGCCTGCAGCTGGACTACAGCAATACCAAATACCAGGAACAACAAGCGTCTAACAGCAACAGCAACAATGGCAATATCTGCTTGAAAACTGAGCGGCCTTTGGGCTCGGTTGCTATTGCTGTTGCCGTTGCCATTGCCATTGCCATTGCGATTGCGATTGCCTGGTCGCTATTGCTTTCACGTCGCTTTTATTATTTCACGCCATTTCAACAGCCGTGAGGCAACAAGATTATTTATGCGCTTCTCACTGCCGACTGTGCGACGCGCTAGTCCCAGGCACGCTTTAAAATGCCCCGGACGCATCCCCTATCCCGCACCCGTAGCCGGAGCCGGAGCCGGATCCGGATTGTAGCGGGTCGTGAGTGTGGCCAACGCATTTTGTAGACGCGCGTGTTTGGACACAAGTTAGCGTATTGCGAGTATTCATGGCTGGTAGGGGAAATCGGTAGCTGGCACTTTATGTTGCCTACTTCGCGGTGCTGTTACAATGAGCCAAACCGTGTACCGCCGTCGCTCCACCCCCACGTCATCCCGCTTTGCAGCGCAGTTATTGTGATTTTTGGCAATGAATACGAAATACGAACTGCTCCGCGCTGGGTTCGCTCTTTGGGCTGTTGCTGCTTTTGACAAATGGTTTCGATGATGTTTTTTATTGCACAGAGCTATCTGCTCTGCTCTGTGTGTCTTTAGCTTGTGACAGTACTTGCACGCACTCTGACACTGTGAGAAAATGTGAATAGTTTTTTTTTAATATTTGTTAAAGTTAAGCATACATTTTCTTACGCATTTCAGATTAACTTTCAATATAGATGAATTAGGACTCCATTCTTTTAATATATAAAATGTAATATATTCGACGTAGACTTGGACTACTGTAGACATTTTCGCTCAGTGTACACATACGTTCATACACATATATATTATATAGAAGTCTTATATAGAGATATGTATGTAGGACGCGTTGCGCATACATAAATTGTTGGACTGTTCATCATTTGCGTCTTGTCTGACCAAATATTTGCACTTTGTTTTGCAGTCTGTTTGTCTGTCTGTTGCTTTGTTTTTGTTTTGCTTTTCCATTTTGTGTTCTCTGTTTGTTTTTATTGTTGTCATGTTGCTTTGGCCCGTAATGGCAGCTCGTAAAAATGTTTCATTTATGCTAAATTCATTTTTGTGCCAGCGAAATCTGTTGCCGCGCCAAAGTAATAAAATGATTCCCTCTTTTCTTGCCTTTCTTCACATATATATATATATACAATTTTTTCCTCTCTCTTCTGGTTCTATTTTGGTCTCGCATTTCTTTTTATCTAGCTGCGAGTTTTTCAGCCCTGTTTTGTGGCTTCCGCTCTCTTGGGCTCTGCCTATTTGTTAAGGCCATATTACAGAGGCGGCGGGTAGGCGGCTATACAGGCTATACGACTGAATATAGCAAATTTATTGGGCAACAAATTATATTTGCTTTGTTCGCAGTTAATGAGTCTGTTAATGTTATGTGTTTGCATTTTGAGTGTTCATAAAAATTGCCAGGATGAGGACCGGAAATGGCGATGGCGATGGCGACGGCGACGATTCTCTTCATGGCCAACTAGACAGCCGTAATAATAAGTTGGAGCTGGCTGATGGATGGCTTACCTTTTGATGCCGCATAATTACTCAATAATGTGCTGCAAAATCGTAAAAGCTGGCAAGTGAAAGGTGGAAGTTGCGACTGCCACTTGCACTCCGGCAGGCTCTTAAATGAAAATCAGGTGTGCTTTATGAGCGAGTGGGTTAAGCAGCGAAAGCTGCTTACAACGACTTACCTAACAATGAGTTGCGGCTGGACTGACAACTGAAAGCGACAAAGGATGGAAGCAACTTAACACACAGAGGGATAAGAGATAAAGGGCTTAACATCTAAGCATATATATTTATAACCTTAGAGTAAACATATAGGAACAAACAAGTGTAAGTCTACAGAACAACAATTTAGTATATTTTAATGTTTAAAGCAGGTGTAACTGGACTTGTTCACATTAAACTATATGAGGAAATAGAGTGATCGTAAGTACGAAAACAAGATGAGATAATGTCCTCTCAAATGATGGAGAAAAGAGCTTTTAATTACTCAACATTCAAGGAATCAATCGATGTTTTCTTTTTGGTTTTCCAGCTCGTTTCGCGTTTCGATTAGTGCCCCTTATCTTAATGTACAGAAGACCATTTCCTTTTGCGTGCATTAGCCTAAATAACTTTTTACCCTAATTAGCTGCAGCTACTCAAAGCCAAGCAAACACATATCCAAGGTGAATACCAAGCTAAGTATTAATGGCACACTTTTATTCATAGATTTTCAGATTTTACAATCTCAACTTTGCTCTGACCCCACCTACACACACCTCTGCCATAGAGAAGTATGCAATTCGCACACAAATCACAAACCCAACAAGCTGTGCAGCAATTTGCACCTCCCCCATAGCGAAGCTTGGTAATCTTCAGCGAAGCGTTGAGTGAGAGTGAGTGGGAGCGACGCATTAAAACAGAGCTCCTTAAAGGACATTGGAGAATGAGGCGGAGACAGAAGCAGAAGCAGCAGCAGGAGCTGTGGCTGTGGCTGTAGTGCCAGCCGTCATTAAATGCGAGAATCCATTAAAAGCCGAAAATCAAACCAACTTTATTGAATATCAAATTAACATGTTCATAAAAATGCGCACATTAAATTAAAAGCCAGCAGCCGGCCCAAGAAGAGGAGAGACTGGACATTGTCAATTTCATTGGCTGTGGCGCTAAGAGGAAATAATAAAAATTAACTATCTGGCCGAGGAGCACAGTCGGAATAAGTAAAAGCCACGTTTATGCGAAAAGTTGTATCATGAAAAGTGTTTCGAATCTCAACCATCAATGATAAACTAGAAACGACGACTGCCAGCTTTGAAACATAAAATATGCTTTTAAAAACAGCACCAAGGCGCTAAACGCAATATGAATATTGGTTTATATAGTTTTAATATAAAAACTTTGATCTTTTTTTACGTGGAAAGGTTGATTGTGGTTTGCCACACAGAAAAGTTTTTGTACTCAAAAAAAGATGAGACTGTATAATGCGAAATAAGACATGAAAATTGCATTCAAATAAAAATATAATATCAAATTTTAATATCGTATTTTACTTTCCAAAATATTTTATTGAGATTTTTATCACTAGAAAAGAAGAACTTTACATAAATTTTTTAGTTTATGTATTTTGTTCTGAAAAATATATAAAGTATTATTTTGATAGTCGGTCGATAATATTTAAATACAATAATATTTTTCTCGACTAAATACAATTTTTCTAAATTCATCATTTACATTTATTTAATTTCCAAAATACTTAAAAAATTTAAGTGCTATATAATATTTTATATTCAATTGAAGTCTTATTTATTATGTCGCATTAAAAGCCTTTATCTTGTTACTATTTTTTTTTTTAAGTACAAAAAATAAATTTGTCTTTGTGCCAATCATATGGACATAACACAATCAATTTGTCCACGTTCACATCGCAGGCATAATTTAAGCTTCCATCCATTTCATTTTCATCAATCCATTTGGAATAAAGCGTTGTTTTTTTAAGATTTTATTTTGTCAATAAGTGCTGGCAACGCATCTCATTAAGTAATTTACGCATAAACCAGGTCGGGAACTGCGTGTCTGCAGCTGAAGACGTCTTTCCGTTGACATTTTATTTATTTATTTCGCTTAGGTGACAAGGACGGTAAGGATATTGCTACTTTTTCACAGTTGCAAGGCGACAAAGATCAACTTTCCTGAATGCTGTCCTTAAGTATTAGTGTGTGTGTGTGTGCGTGTGGTGTTGGGTGTGTAATTAAGTGAGGCATAAATAAAATGCCTTTTTAGTATTCATCACAATTTATGCTAAGCTCTCAAAGCGTCAAGTCATATAGTCCTGGGCGTTGCGGCTGTTCCTTGTTACTGTTGCATAACTAAGTGCGCCAGGGCGATGGTAACAACAACAACAAAAACAGCAGCAGCAGCAACAGCCTCAGCGAGGATTACAACAACGCCAAGGACCTTGGTGTTGCGCCTAGCCATTCATTTGGCCGCCGCCTCGCAGCTCATCAAATATGCAATTAAATCAGTTTCCGTTTAATTAAACCGGAAGTGCGTTGGTTTGAGCGCACACGCACACGCGGCCATATTGGCTATGCATTGGTGTTACACACACAAATACACACACACAAATACAGAACGTTACGCATTGTGGTTCGCCTTTTATGTGCTGCGTCGGGCGCAAAATTTTTACATTTTTATGAGCTGCTTCACAGCTTTTCTTCCCTTTTTACCTCTCTTGTTTTTCACATTCGATATTTTTGCATTTTATTGAATTGAAAATGGCGCAATTTGTGATTGTTTCTCTGTGTGTTTGTATTGGTTGGTTAATGGAAACGCAAATGACTTGGCTTGGAGAGATGATTGGGCAATACAACTACAACTGTCTGGCAAACTGGCAATTAGGCAGCCAGGGCCATTACCATTAAGCTGGCAAGCAGCTAGCAGCTGCTTTAAGCCAAGCTAATTAAACCACGTGAATTGAGCGCCCTAAGTAATGCCACACTCAAAAGCACGAGCAACAACTACAACAATAAAATTGTCGCTACTGCTGCCGGTTGTCATGCTTATTTCTTAATTAATAATTAAGAATGAAAACAAGCAAAAGTAAGTTGCATGCGCGCACTTTCGCTGCACAAAAGTCTAGAGAAATTGCCACAATTTCCTGAGACGCCTTTAGGCATGCAACGTATTTATACTCTGTCCTCAACCTGATATAGCACAATACACATGCAGTTTGAGCCATTCAACATTTGGCATGTTATATCGTATTTATATTTGTTGATTGACCTGGTAAAAAAATCAAAATGAAAAGGAAAATTAAAATTATTTTTAAATATGAACTGATTTTTGGATTGAAACTCAATGCAATCTATATCTAAGACAAATATGAAAAATTTTAAAGGTATTTTTTTTTATTTAGAAGCTGGATCTCATGCGATTAAGTAACCTCTGCTGAATACAACATATTAATATATTTAATTATAAACCTCATGGCTCGAAAGAGCATTTGAATATTGCAGATTTGATGGTTTCTTCTTTATTGTTAGCAATTTTACAACTTGCCTGCGTCGTCAAGGCATTTGGATAATAACTGTGTCACTCGTATACAGCTGCACATATGTAGGTGTATGTACACACATACATATGATACATTCATTGTAGATACCTAGCTATTATCCAGCGTCGTCAACGACAGCCAACGACAACAATGAAGACGACGTGGATGATGAGGATGATGAAGTTGTTGATGATGTGGGCGACGCCTGAGAGTCGCATTGTTGGCATAAGTTAATTTGTGTCTCATATATGCATATGTGTCGACATCTATGCGTGAGTGTGTGCGTGTGTGTGGTTTTTGCATTAAAACTTGAAAATTTAAATGCCCCAAGTGAAACATCTTCAACAGGCAAACAAGCACTCGCTGTTGTCTGTCTCTAGATGTTGTAATTAGCATTAAAATAACTTTAAGCATTTTTACACATGCCCACACAACCACACACATACTCACTTGAGAGGTAATTGAAACAAATGCAAATTTAATGCATTGTCATAACAATTAATTTGCCACATGTCAATAGGAGCAAATGCCGCATGGTCAAATAATTGATTTTACGTATTTATCACACAAATTAATGTTAATTGTCAACTAATATGCAATGGCATTTATCACTGTTCGTTCAACACAATTGATGAGAATCTGAAGCAAAAATATATACCCAAAAGTTCACAATTCTTCATCTTTGCAGTTCCATTGAACTCTGCTCTGGAAAATTGGCCAAGCAATTATGCTGCGCATGATAGCTGGCTATAATTAGAAACGCCAATTGTTGAATGAAGACCTGCCATTATCAGCATGCATGTGCATGCGCGTCTGACACATGTTAAAAGAAGTGCTGCCAAGTGCATGCCAATCGCCAATTGCTGCTATTATTAGCAAATTACGTTGAAAAGCTTCAATCAGTCGCGAATGGTCAGCAGGGAGTTCCCACCATCAATTTCTGCCTAAGAGAACGTAAAGTTTGAATGAAATCTCAATTCTTATTTATGAAAGTAGGAAAGAATAAGAGTATTCAAACTCGATTCATTGCTATTAATTTTCGAATTAAAACTTGCTCTGAAAATCTATTTATTTATTAGCCAAATTAAATCTGGTATTTAATACTACGCTTAATGAAAGTTCAACAAGCACTAGCTTCTAGGGTATTCGACTCGATCTGTAAATCAATTTCTCCATAATTTATAGTCTATTTCATAATTAACTAACTGATATAAGCTTATCGACCTAACATTTAATTGCTTACTGATATAATATATGTATCAAAAAGCTTTCCTATTATTTTCATTTTTAGCAAACTTATTTTAAGTTAAGTCCAATCAATTAGTTATGCTCTATTGCCCGGCAGGTAGAAAAAATGTTCCAAAAAACAAATTCTAGACAGCAGCAACATGAAAAAAACAGTCCGATTTTAGTCTGGGCATAGCACATTTTGTTGAAATTGAATAAATTTGATTTTCGGAACACTTGTCGATTATCTGCGCACACAGTGAGTGCGAGAAAACATGCTCCACTCATTCTCTTTTCCAATTTTAATTATAAAACTTTTCATTTTGCCACGTTGCGCATCAGTTTTGGTTTGTTGGATGGGTTCGGCTGGGGTCCTTGCCAGGGGTCTATGCTTGATTACAGGGCGTGCTTATGCGCTGATTGCTTGGCTATGAATTCCACTTGTGCTCTCGCTCCCACACACACTTACTCTGTCTCTCTCGCTCTGTCTGCTGCTGACTTTGGCATCATTATTGAGCAATGGCTCTTTACTTTCGGTTTGATTTCGCATTGTTTTTGCTTTGTTTTATATCTGTGTGTGTGTATGTGTGTGCTCGCATAGTTGTCCTTTTTGTTGTTATTAATTTCCTTTTGGCCAGAACTTTTTGCACTCGAACCTTTATCATTTGAGCTGAAAACATTTTTGGCAATGTTTTTATTACTTTTTAAATACTTGGCGCTGGGTTGGCCACGATTATTTGCGCAATGCCACAAGAAATACTTTTTAACAATCATCATAATGGATTTTATGACTGATTGCGCTTAAGGGTAGCATTTACCTTTTTACCTTTTCAGCTTGAACCTATGCGCCAGATCTTTTATTTGTGCCTAAGAGATGACTGGCATTCCACCTGTTTATTGATGCGTACGCCCTTTCCTTCTCTCTCCCGTCTCCCTCTATCTCTATCTCGAGTTCAATTTGCGAAATTAATTTGACAAAAGTAATGACTGCCTCTCGCTCGCACTCTACTTTATTTTATATCCATCTCTTTTTGTTTGTAGATGCGCCTAAAAGCATGCAGCTTCAACTTTTATATATCACATTTTTAAATTTCTAAAATAAAGGCAGCCTGTAAGAATTTGCATATGTTATGGCAAAATATGCTGAATTTTGTAGTGCGGTTGTTTTTTGCTAAGGCAGACAGACCGACAGACCGACAGACAGGTTAGCCCACTGTGAGCGAGACAGCTGCCTGTGCCAGAGCGAGACAGCTGCATCAGCCAACTACGAATTACAATTATGATGACACAAATTGGTTATGTTTTGCGTGTGTGTTTTTGTTTCTGGGGCTTACTGTGTATCCCCCATTCTGTCAAATCATATGCCGCCCTTTTTTGGGGAGTTTTTCTTTATTGTTTCTTTTGCAAGCAACAACCGAAAATGTCAGGTTACCTAGAGACAGGATACAGGACACATGGCATGTCAGGCTTGTCGTCGTTCTCGTTACTTTTTGTCCATGTTATTTTATTTGGCTAGCTTCAAAAAATATTATACAGCCAGAGTCTGTATCTGTGTAGAAATATACCTCGTTCACAGAGTAAAAAGGGATATATTGGTTGCCAAAATGTTCAATATATGTATTGAAGTTTGTTTACATATACCGCAAAGCTAAAGGTAAAGCTAAAGAATGTTGCCAACCATACTAATCTGCCAACCTTTTCTGTTGTTCTGTCAAGAAGAGTATCTAACTAGCCGGAATTGTTCGCTTGGAAATTTTTTGGTTTTTTTTAGGGGGGGGGGGGGGCTGGTCAAAGTAAATAAAAAAAGAAAATCGTAAAAAATCATAAAGTATAATGCTAAAATATTTATGCAAAATTGCAAGCTAACCTGGTTAGCTGACAGGGCTGCCCAACTGGCTGGATGACTAGCCGGCCAGCTACAGTAAAGCCTTCAGAATGTGCCCAAAAAGCATAAAACGTCAAATTACATACGATATATGTAATAAAAAACAATCCCAAGTCATAAAGTTCTTGCTATTACATGGCGCAATTCTGTCTGAGGTCCTCTCAAGGGTTGTATCACGCATATGGGCAGTTGGTAAGTATAATGGAGTGGGAAACCTGCAAGAAAACAAAACTCAATCCGAGTCAACTATTCTTAAGTAAAACATAAGAAATCACGACCTTAAAAATATGTATATATATATATATAAATTAGGTTTATCGGTCACTTAGCCTGATTCCCGGTAGTAGCTAATGGCCACGGGCTATGGCAACAATCCGACAGCTGTTTAGTAGCTCCCCCGCTGGGGAAAACAATTTACGTAGCGGCAGGCATACAAACGACTATTAAAAGCTACCTAGACCCTAGCTCCTAAGCCTCTGCTCTGCAACACCCACCACAAACTTTGCACCTGCTGGCCACAAAACAAAACAGCAGCAGCAGCAACAACACGCTACATACATAAATAACATTGTTGCCACTGCGAGAAAATTGCTGGTTGCCTCTACACAGGCGGGAGCGAGGGGCGTGGCAGCAGATGAAAATTGTTTACGCTGCCAACGTTCGGCTTTTGCCTTTGGCAAGAAAAATACAAAGAGCGAAAAAGAAGACATTAACTTATTAAATTATTGTTTCGACCATAATTTCAACGACACTAAAATTAAAAAACCATTACCAAGCCACGAGCATATAACACGAGGAGTATTTGCTAAAAGCTCCAAATGGAGCGAGGCAGCAGCAGCAGTGCAGCAACAACAACAACAACCAATGACCCCCGGCAATGGTGGGGAAAATGTATTTCCGCTTAATTTATTAACGATTTTTGTTAGCTATAAACTTTGCATGTGTCGGTGTGTGTGTGTATGTGTGTGTGTGAGTGGCACGAACACTAAGTGATTTTTATCTAAGGCGCAGAAGGTGGCGTCTCTTTCTCTTTTTTTTACGATTTGCACATAATTATAATTGAAATTGCGACGCGTCGAGGCAGCCGCGCTCCCTTTGCCCCTCCTTCGGCGACCGCCCTCTATTCGAGTGCCAATAAATAATAGAATCAAGTCATAAACTGATAAATGATGTGCCAGGACGAGGCGCGTCCTTGAGTCTACCCAGCCGCCAGCTTCCTGCAGCTGTGTAATAAACAAAGTTAATCATTTAGGATAATTGAAATTTTTACGAGACACTCGAATGGTGTGCATAAAAAGGAAAAGCGCTTTCATTTTGCTTTCCTTTTCGCGGCAGGTAGCTTTGGGGCCCTCATTAGCGGGCAAGTCGCGTGGCCTGGCGGGAGGCTGCTGGTCCCTTCTACTGTTACTTATTGATACAAACTGTTGAATGGAATTATGTTAAACATAACAAAGAGAACAAATGCTAAACCAAGCTGCCAGACGGGGCAATAAACGAGATGTGCACACGTGCCACATCAAAGACGCACAAAAGTGTGCTACAAAATGCGCGTCAGCAAAAATGGGCCAAAGCACACAGCACACACATATGTGAGATGTGAGAGTAGGGTATACTAGCGGGGTGGTTGACTGCGTATTTACTAAGAATATTTCAAGAGAATCCTCATCTTAAATAAACATGCAGAAAAGTATTTTCACTTATTTCATCTATCGAAAATTTAATAAAAAAGATTTCTTAATAAAATATTTTAAGAAAACAGACATATCTCTATAGCTAAATTAATTTAATCCTTTTTACAAGCCAAACATGCAATTTGTATTTTCCTATCAATATTTATCCTGCTGCTCACAGCTCACAAATCCATTCCTAATTGCAAATGTTTTTGATCACAGCGCATAAACAAAGAGCCCCAGCTGTTTGAGCAATCAAAACTAAATTTAAATTCATAAATTTATAACGCTCATCTAAATATATCACACATCAGCTGTGTAGTGTATCTGAATATTCAGCATAAGCTGAACATAAGCTGTGCTTATGGCCAGGGAACATGTGGAAATATTGTTGCTGCATTTGCTGTCAAAATACATTAAAATTAAATATTAAATTTAAGTGTATCATAAACACAAAACAATGAACCCAACGTCCAGGCAGACAGCCAGGCTGCCAGGCTGCCAGACGGCTGACAGCCAAAAGGTCAGGAAAACAGGTATCCAAGGAAGGTTAACTACTGCAAGTGTTGACGCCTTGAGAAGTCATATAAGAGAAAGGAGAAACCAACGGACAATATGTTGGCAAAAACTGCAGCGCGATATAAAAATGAAAGTAAAGAGAGAGAGGGAGTTGGCATATGGCATGTAGAGGGAGAGGCTGGCTGCACGACGACATCTCGCACTTGTCTGGCTGAAAGATGACAGTGATGGCAATGTGTTACACAGGACTCAGTTCGGTTGGGGTAGTTAGCACCAATATTACAACCCTTAGGTATTGGTGTCGATCAAACCAATTCGTGTGAATGTGTGTATGTGTGTCTGTGTGTGTAGCGTATGCAATTGAGGTCATGTCCATGCGGCATTCATTGTCGCTGGTATTGGCGACGTCAGCCGAAGCATTAACTCGACATTTGTTTCAAGCTGCTGCGGTTTCGAATAAGAGGAGGAGGTATTTGGGAGGCTCAGATAACCCTGCCCCGCCAGATAGCGAAAGCCGGGACCGAGAGTTGCGACATATTGAAAATCATTGGCAGCGCACTTGCACACAAACATGCCAAAATGTGAAGAGAAGGGGCGGGTCCAGGGACTACGAGAAATGTATTGAAAGACAAACGGCATTGGCATCAATTTTTATTCGCCTATATATGTGTGTATATTGTGTGTGCTCGTGTGTGTGTGTGAGCGTGTGGACATGAAGAAATTTTTATTACATTGAAAATTTGCATAAAATATTTAAGCCAAATGGTCGGTCGATTGTGTGGGTTGTCATGTGAAAAAAGCGGTTGAATGGCTTTCTTAAAAAAGGCCCAGGCCATAGCCATTGGCTGTTCACGTTGTGATCGACTTGGCAGTGCTGACAGCCTAAGGCTCGGCGAAAACGACAGTTCCTACTTTGCGAATGACATGTGTGGTATGGATTTGTTGTCAAGCCCAAAATATGGAAGAGGGCAAGAATTTCAGGAGTTTGCTTACTTTCCACTTGATATTCAAATATTTGCGGTTAAAGCAAAAAATAAAGTTTAAGTCGAATTTGAAGCTGCATTGTTTGGTTAATTTGTAAGGTATTCCAGGAAGTGGTAGGCGTAGATTGAAAACAAACACAACCTTTGGCTGCGAAATAAGAGTTTTTATACCCTGAACTCATTAAAAATATGAAATCAGTTTATAATGGTTTTGCAAAAAGTATGTAACGGGCAGAAGGAGGCGTGGCAGACCCCACATAGTATATATTCTTGATCAAGGCGACGATCTGAGTCGATTCAGCCTTGTCCGTCTGTCTGTCTGTCCGTCTGTCTGGATCAACACAATCTCCTGCGAGACTATTAAAGCTACAGAGCTGAAATTTTGCATATAGGCGTCTTTCTGCTGCAAACATTGTATATCTCGGAATCATTCTGATCTGACTACTATATCCTATAGTTCCCATAGAACAGATCAGTTTTAAAATATCTTTTAGTGGGGAAATGTCGACGTTATTAGAGTCAGAGACTTGAAATGTGGACCAAGTACTTGTGTATCCCAGCTCCATACAAAAATATATAGTATATATAGCTATGTCAGTTGACTGTACCTTCTACAGTTTAAGGGCTACTGTTGACCTTTCCCTAAATTTATTCAAAAAGTTATATTTCCACGCCCACTAGATGCCAAATCGGTAAAGACTATTTTTTATTTATTTATTTTTTTTTTTATTTAATAATAATGTTGATTAAAAACTTTTAAAAATTAGTATGTATTAAAATAAATTGAAATAGAAAGTAGATAGCGGTTCCAGTTGGAAAATCACTGACAACGATGGAAGAGATTTTTGCCAGTCCGGCCGGCTATGCCCCTACTCATAGCTAGGTACTGCCAGTGATTTCCCGAAGGTGAGCTGAAAGCATGGATTTTATTATAGGAAGTTCGGATGAGATGACGCTATAAAATTTATTATAATTATTGGGGGCGAAAGTACCTTGTGGTTGGTCTCCCAGGAACAGAGAACTTCAGACGCCCTAAAATAAAGATAGAGTCTATGTCACCAATAATCAACTTATGTAGAAACATAAGACCAAGGAAGTTTCTACGGTTTCTACTAAGGAAGATCAAGAAGAACAAGCCTACTGGGGTAAGATGGTAAACGTAGATCGGTGTCCCAATTCAATCCACGTAAAAACCCTACCACCCAAAAACCTAAAAACTAACAAATCCCTTTAGCTTCGACAAAATTGAAAAAAGTGATATACATGGGACACAAACTATATCTTCCAAAGTTGTACAGCTAAAGCCCAAAAATTTGACATATAGTTCAAAAACTAGTAAATACATCAATCTTTACTTTTCTGGACAAATCAGAAAAACAATACTTACATCTTTTACAATTACAAAGGTATTACCAAACTTAGGTCGAAGTTAGCCCATCCCTCTAGTTTTTCAATTGTGTTGTCTGATTGTTTTAGAGAATAATATTTATTTATTTGCATTTTCTTCGATTATAATTGATTATTGCTTGATTGCTTAGGTGTGGATTTTGAATTGCTTTTTACAGCTTCGCTTGAAGTCTCTTGTCTTTAAACACACTCGATTGCAGCACAAGGCTCATGGGGAGCTCAACAGCGAGTGTCGCCTCGACATGTTTCAGTTAAGTGGAGCATGGGGCAGCTGCCTGCTTTGATATCCTTGCCGCATTAAGCAACAACTGGCGGCCTACTTTGGCGAGCGCTGCCGACACACAGTCAGCGAGATAAATGTACGCCCAATGCTGATGTGCATGCAAATGTACATTTTTGGGCGATTTTCAAGCGGCAGGCTTTGGGGCCGGGTAGACAGATGTCAAGACAGCAGACGACTTCTTGTGTACTCGCTTATGTATGCCCACTTGTATGCGTGTATGTGTTTGTGTGAGTGTGTGTGTGTTTGTGTAGTTGTTTGTGGCCATGGCATATGTGGCTACCCATTACAATGCGAGCAACAACATGGGCACTACAACAGCAAAGATGTGGCACAAGACGAGCGAAAATAAATGAAAGTTTATGTTATAAAATGCCAAAGTGTGGCACACAATCTATTGGCAAAAAGTCGAGCAAAACATCAGCAAGACAGCAACAACTATAACAGCAGCAGCAAAACTGTTGAGAGCAGAGAAAAAATGAAAAGAGAAGAGTTAAAGTCGGAGCACTAAATACTCTCAACAATTTAGCTAATGATATGATATTTTTAATTCATATGGGATTCATCCATATTATATCATAGAGATTTTACTTTTGTTTTAAGTTTGTATTTGGTTTGCACAAACAAGAAAGGATTCTTAAAAAAAAAACTAACATGTCCATATTAGTTATATTATGCAGTTTTAAAATAGCAAAGGTATATTCTGATATTATGATTCTACTTTGTTTTGGGGCAACTGATTTTATGAGATAAAATTCAAAAGAAAAAAGCTTTATCATATAACAGAAAAAATCTAGAAAAACAACAGTGAAAACAACATTAGAATATACTTTAAAGTAAACAACAGATCCTATGAAAAATATATAATAATTATTGTACATAATATCTAAGAAAATATAGTGAAAATAAAAGAAATGTATTGTAGTAATCGAAAAACAGCAGCTATTTAATGCTTTAAAAATGATATAGAAAGTTTGTAATGTTATTACTGAAAATCTAAATGCTATATGAACAACTTTCTTTGTACTAATCGAGTATATGTGTATTAACTAAAGGAGCTTAAAAAGTTATGCTACCCAACGCATGGAAGAGTGAAAGAAAGAGTAGGCCAGCGGTGGGCGTTATTGTTGTTTTTGTTGTTGCCAGCAGGCATAAAATAGCGCATATAAGATAAAGGATATGTGCATGCCTCTATGAGTATATGTGTATGTGTGTGCGTATGTGTTGGCGCAAAAATGTAGCAAAAGTCAACATATGGCGTTAAAGATGCGAACGTGCAGCGAATCCTTGAAGTTTTCTCAACATATATTTTTTTTCCACTTTTTTTCACACCCTCTCTTAGCAGTTGTTCTAATTTAGCAGCTGGTCCTGCCTTTAAGCTGTGCATATTGACATTAGTTTTCGCAACAGGCTGGCACATTTAATTTTGCTGGCAACTGTTACCTTAATCTATGCCCCACACCTCCTCAAAAACTTCATTTGCAATTGCCGCAAATATTTGCCTGGCATTGCAAATAGAACTGAGCTTCGATTACAAGCCGACTAATAAAAAATTGATTGATATATGCAATAGTCGATTCAAACATTTTACGGCACTTTATTGCATAACTGTATATAGTAACATTTTGCACACACACACACACATACATATACATTGAAAAACAGAATTGACAGCTAGGTCTTGTAAATAAATTAATAAAAGCAGACGAAAAATACATATGCCAATTAAGGTTCAGCAGTTCCGATAGTCAAACAAATCCAAAGCAGACCAAAATTCAATTTTCGGATTCGAATTTTATTGAAATTTCAATAAAGTTGAATGCAAGCAACGATGAAGCCACAGTCCGAGTAAAGAAGGCTAAGTAAATAGATCTCAAATTTACTTTTATTACATTTTAGTCGGCCATCAAAGCAACAGCCAATGGATATTATTGAGGTCAAAGTTGTATACCCTGCATCAAAAAGAATAAAGCAAATGAAATGCGCAGCTTCATAAATATCCTTAATATTATGGTTTTAGCAATCAGTTTTTAATAGGCTTCAACAAACTATTTGCATATCAGCTATATACTATTGAATCTTAAAAGATATCACATAAGTGAATCAAAATCCACTTAAAAATAACAGAGGAATAGTCGAATATAAAGTAAAGACACTTTTTGTAGACAGGATACTTTTAGCAGGATATTTCAGAGCCTCACTCACCCAGCTCTCACGTCCTCGTTCACAAAAAATTTTCACTCCGTTATTGCTATTTGGTATTTAAATGGAATTTTTAATGCATACTCTGCAGCTTACGATAGCTTTCTCACTCTTTCTCTTTATCTCTCTGTCTCTCTGTGAGTGTGTGTGTGCGTGTATAGCTGTTCTACTGAATTTTGAGGTAAGTCACCAGCCTACCTATTGCCAGCTTTGGGGCTGCATTGACCAGGCACTCAACTCAGTTTAACCTGCTGTCATCTGCATATTATCAATAAACGTTGCTAGAAGCCAACAGATTTCATCTGACGGCAAAGACAATCAATTGTCTTGTAGAAGATACGAGTGGGTGCATTGAGCGCCAAGTGGAGCAAATGATTTTGTCATTTGTTGTGACTCGCAACCAAATAGCTTTAATATGCGCATCAAGTCGAAAAGCAAACTAAGTTTATTATATTCAAACTAGAGGGATGGGCTAATTTCGACCATGCCGAAGTTTGGTAATACCCTTGTAATTGTAAAGGATTGTTTTTCTGATTTGTCAAGAAAAGTAAAGATTGAGGTATTTACTAGTTTTTGTACAACTTTGGAATATATATTTTTTCCCCATTTGCCACTCTTCAAAGAGGCAGATGTATTTAATTTTTTGTCGAAGTAGTTGAGTTTAAGGTATTTATCAACTTTTGGGTTTCTAAATGTAAAATACAGTTTTTACCGATTTGGTACGCCCCCAATGGGCGTAGCTTTGTATACTATTTGTTAATGTGTGGGGGTGGTTCATACAAATATATGTTTTAAGTTTTCTTCCCGACTTGCCGCGCCCCTAGTGGGCGTTCATATTTAACTTTTTTGATTGACCTTAAGGAGGGGTCAACAGTAGCCTACTGTGTACTGTATATTTTTGTATGGAGGTGTGATACACAAGTATATGGTCCACATTTCAAGTCTCTCACTTTAATAACGTCGAAATTTTCCCACTAAAAGATTTCTTAAAACCGTTTCCACTATGGAAATTTTAGAATATAGTCCGCCGATCCAGATGATTCCGGGATATACAATGCCTGCAGCAGCAAGACGACTGTGTGCAAAATTTCTGCTCTGTAGCTCTAATAGTCTCGGAGGAGATTGCGTTGATCCAGACAGACAGACAGACGGACAGACGGACAGTACTATACCAACTCAGCTCGTCGTGCTGATTAAGAATATATACACTTTGTATGGTAGGAGATGCTTTCTTCTCTGCGTTGCAAACTTCTGACCAAAATTAAAATCCCCTTTTTGCAAGAGTATACAGATGTAACAAAGCTTTAAAAATATTTTATTTTTAGTATTTTATGTTTTCAATTAAGTCGGGAAAGAGAAGTTGCCAGTTGATCTAGTGCTCATTTGCATAACAGCCCTTCAACTCTGATATCGGGACGCTATAATGATGTCATACTACAATTACTTGATAAATCAATTCTACGTTATGTCCACTTTAACGCTCGAAAGGATTTTAGGCGTTATCAATTAAAGCTGCTCTATGCGATTCTCATTACTGATTCCAATTGAGGCAGGCGAGTGGCCTGCGGGCAAAATGTGTACATTTTGAAGACAAATTCGAGTCCATGCCAACAATATGGCAATAAACGAATTTTCGTTTATAACAATGCAAGCCGGACAAAAGCCCACTCACATTGGGTCACTGTCCGGTTGCCAGTGTAGGCAAACTGCGTGCAACCACATGCAATTTTGTTTGGATATCTGCTGCAGGCAATGTGGTGGCATGTGGCAAGGGTCTGGGTACGATGTAACTGAAGCTGTAGACCATTTGCCACAGCTGGCGGGGCGGAGCGGCAGGCAGAGGTGTTGGCCACATGGGCACCGGGCAGGCGATGCTATTTGTATTTTGTTACAGGACATGTTGTCATTGGGCATATCCTCTAAGCACATAGAAAGGAGTGGAAGGCAGAGCGAGTTGTCTGCAGGCTGCAAAATATTATTGAAAATTGTCTATGCGAAAAATTCATAACTGCACATTTGGGCTTTAGACCAATTCCAACAACACACCCAACATTCAGTGCCCTCACTTCAGCCTTCCACACACCCACACTGAAAGCAGAGTATCCTTTCAGTATTATTGAATTCTTGGGACATTGGTAAGGGTAACACTTTACAACTTTTCAACTCAATTGTAAAATGATTTTGGCCCAGTTAATTAGCAATTGAAATGGCGAAACAGCCGACTCATTATATGCTAGCATTTTGGTATTGCGTTTAAACGTATTGTCAATATTCACAGAGTTAAGCAAATCTTATCGGCCATAGCAAGTGGGCAACTGTCTTGGCTGTTTCAGCTTACAGTTTTCAGTCTTTGTCTGCACACAGGCAGCTCAACATGTCTGCGTGGGCCGTCTCCAATACGAACCTCTATGACGCCACGCCGAATGCGAGTGGCGCCACAGGATCCAGGCACGGGCGCCTGCTACGTCTAGCCTGGCAGACGCTGGCAGCTAAATGCCAGCAGCTGAGCGACTTTATGAGAAGGAACACGAATAAGCCACTGCCCAAAGAACTGCGTCGATCGTTGCGTCTGAATAAGTCGGCTAGGCGAAAGGGCTATCAGCATTATGAGACTGAGGCAGATAAACAGTAAGTGTATTGGCCAACTTATAGATAAGCCAGCTGGTATTGTTTACCTGCTGGTGTTCGATTTCCGTTTATATATAAATATATTACACAATTTATATAATTCTTATATTTTATATATATTTATATACATACTTATTTTATATTATATATTTTCAATATTTTCCAGGCGCATCAAAGACTATTTGAATCACCCCATTAATATATCTGTTCGAATGGGACCTGCGTTTGACTACAGACCTTCGAATTGTTAGACAAATGAGACATGGAGCTGAGATAGTGAAATATTAATTAATTATAAAAACTTAAAGCATATACTTTATGTTCGAATTAATTTAAGTTATAAAGGAAGCGGTTTTTACTTCATCAACTTACCGGACAAAGCTTTTAAAGCTTAAATACAAAGTGAAGCTTTTGTAGTTTAGCACGTTACGATAATGTGCTAAACTTTCAAGCACGCCACGAGCTTGCAGAGCTTACGCAGCTTTTTAAAGCTTATGTTTGTGCCGGCTCTGCTCTTCGCTTAGCTTGGCTGCATTTAAGTTGGATATGCTCTTAAGTTTGCCAGCGTTAGCTGCTCTTAAATGCGCCCGCACAAAAGTTTATTGCCCCGCTCCCAACAAGTGAACGTGTCTGCGTGCGCTACACTAGCGGGCATATTGATTTATTGTTAGACAAAGGCAGGTGTTAGATATTATAGTTAAAATTGGGCAGATATATACTTTAGGAGTATTTCATGTAACTTTAACATATATATATACATTCATAAGCTTCTGCTAAATAATATGACCGAAGAATAATATCAATTTTGGCTTAAAAGTTATTTAATAAAAAATATAGTTTTTAATATATATAAAATTAAAAATAATAAAATATAATTTAAATGTATATGATATATGATTAACAAGTTTGAGCATTGTAGCGCATCGACAAGTTCACATAAATATTTCGAATGCCCCAACTTGTGCCCAAAGCATGGGATAGCTTTTCCTTTCAGCAGCTCCAGCACTAGGTGGTTACGCGCTCTCCCCCTTTCGCTCTCTCTTTCACTCGCTCTCTCTCTACACATATCTCAGTCGCGCTTTGTCCGTAACCACGGCGCCACATACACACATACATCACAGAAAGCGTAGTCTCCTCTTTTTTATGTCAGCTTAGTGTGAAAAACGTGCTCAACGCGGAAATGACATTGATAGTGAAATTTCAGCTAGGTGCATAGGGTTCAGATCCAAAAAAAAGAAATATACATGCGTATAAAATAAAAGAAAATCAAAGTCAAATACCAAATGAACAATTATAACAAAAAGTGACTTAAACTCTGTTATGTAAAGTTAAATTGCAATCAACAGTGCTGCTCATGCAATAATATTATTTAACAAGCAAAAACAAAAGAAGAAAAAGACTCACTAGACATGAAGCTAATTTCAACGATTGTTTACATGCTGGTGGCATTTTACAAATTCTTCAAGAAATTTCTGTAAGTTAAATTAGATTCGGGCGCTCGACTTTGACCAGAGCATTTCACCGGCATTCCAATTAGCTATTGATAAAACAATAAATCACTCCACAAAGAGACCGTGCCAAGCACAACAAACAGACAACAACAATAGCAGTAATTGCTATAACTACAAAAACAAAAACAACAATGAAATTATCCATTTACTTGCCATTGGATTTTTCCGCATTTACGAAGTCCCACCATATTGTGTATTTTCTTTGTGAATTTATTAAGTCATTTAACGGTAACTTTTTCTGATTCTGTTTACTTCTTTGTATATATATGTGCGTGTGTGTGTGTGTGTGTTTGAGCTATAAATTCACATTTATATGTTTGTAATATTTTAAACTAAATATTTTTGACTTATATTTCAATGCGTCTGAAAGAGCAGCTGAGACAGTCAAAGAGTGAGAGTGACAGTGCAGTTGGCTGGCAATCTCCCTCTCTCTCTGTCTGTCGCTCTCTGTATATCCCTCACTCTCACTCTCATTGCTGCTTGTGTTTGTTTGGGTTTGAGTCCGCTTGCGAATTCGCTGTTGCTGACCCCCGCGCGTGCTTAAGTCAATGGCATGTGCTCGTATGTGGACAGCCCAAATGGGCTTTTAATTAATATAACGGCACTTTGTGTATCCGTGTCCTAGTGTGACCATAACAAGCACATAAATTGGCTTTGTTAAGGGCGTTGCCTGCACAATTTAATCAGCTTTTGTTGTCGAAATTGTGTCCTTTTGTATCGCTTCGTTGGGGTTGAGTGAACTCGACTCGAGTCGGAAACCAATGCGATGGGGTTCTGTTGAAGAGAATAGTAAGATATATTCCTAATTAACTTATTATTGCACTAAAAGAAATCGTATTTTGTCATTGATAAATATATAGGTATACAATTATGAGGTTTTAGGACGAAGTTCGCTTGAATATATTAAAAGTATATTATGGAGCTTATAATGTTTTAGAATAATTATTGTTGCAAGAATGATTGTTGCAAATTGAAGATAATCGTACAATTTTCAGTGCTTCAATTTTCTTGGTCAAAAAGTAGAAGGAGTAAGCAAGTAGAGGAGTTGAAGTATTAAGCACCAAAATAGCTCTTTTGTTGAGTGATTAGTTTATATTGAAAACTAGAGGGATGAGCTAACTTCCTCAGAAGTTTCCTCTCGTTTGCCATAAAGAGATCAAGTTTGACGTATTTGAAACATATTGGATCTCTAAGTGTAAATTTGTAGAATTAAGAGTTTTTACCGATTTGCCACGCCCCCAAAATGCAGATATCATTTTTGGTCAAACTATTAAATACGGCAACAGCAATCTATATGTCAAATTTTGGGGCTATTACTATTAAGCTATGGATTATATAGTCTTCCCGATTCGCCACGCCCCAAAAAGGCGGATATATATAATTTTTTATATTTTTATCGAAGCGATTAAGCTTAAAGTGTTTGCCAATTTTAGCGTATTTGTAAATTTGTAAAAGATGCAGTTTTTACCGACTTGTCACTACGCTAATGGGCGTAGCTATATTTACTATATCTTTTTTGAAAGGTGGTTCATATAAATATATGTTTTAATTTTTAACTCTCAGGCTCAATCAGCAGCCAAAATATCAGAGAGCTTATGTTAAACACTATATTGACTTTCCCAATTTGCCACGCCCCTAGTGGACGCCCCTTTTTATAGATCATAAGGATAGGTTACCAGAAGCCTACTTCAAACTTGGATTTTCTAGATTCAGAACTGTACAAGATACAGTTTTACCCGATTTCCCACGCCCCAAATAGGCGTAGATTTATATACTATATCTTATTGAATGGGAGTACACTAGTATATATTCTCAATTTTAAGTATTAGAATTCAATTTCGCCGAAGCTATCTTACTAAAACATTTCTTAAAACCGATCTGTTCTAAGGGAGCTAAAGGAGATTTATAATGCCTGCAGCAGATTCCAGCCTATATGGAAAATTTCTGCTCAGTAGCTTAAATAGTTTCGAAGTCTTTAATAGTCTGCAAGGGTATACAAATATGGTTTACTAAGAGTAAAGCTTAAGTAGAATAAGACTTGACTTCCTTGTGATATATCAAAAGGTGTTTCCCTACATTAATTACGTACCCATTCAGTCATTTAAGCATGCCTTACCTACCCCAAGATAATTTAAAATTGCCAATGTGTAAACAACAATCCATCAAAAACAAAAAATCCACACAAAATCTGATCAAGCCGGTATAACAGCGTTGTAACCCTCAACAATCAGAGCTGTCCACACTCGACACGGCTCTACTCGAAGTGCTACTAGAAAACACTTTCGGTGATAAGTGCATAAGGCTCAAATTCCAAAATACATACATACATTCACACATATTTATATAGAACACACTGGGGCACGCTTACGTTGCCCAAATTGATAAGCCAGACGGCGGTTCGACGTAAACAAAAATCAAATCACAACACAGTAAAATAAATATATGTATATATATACAGATTGTTACAGACCATTCGAGATAAATGGGCTCATGTGCCGCATGCCACGTAGGATAAATAGAATTTTGGGTAGCGCACTCCAGCAAGGCCGTCAGCTAGACTAGCCGTTATCTAATCGGTTCTGGCTAGACCACTAACTGTGAACAATAAAATGAAATAAAAGCATTGCAAGCACATCTAATCAGCTGAACAATAGTGCTCTAGACCCAATACCCTTGATAGATTCGCCATAAACCCCAACAGACCGATTGGCCGGCCGGCCTGAACGGTATATATATATATATTATATAGTTTGCTGATCTGCTGCGCATATGCAGCCGCCTCTAACTAATTCAGACCAATTATTTCTGGACTTGTAGTTCCATACGTCACTGTCAGCATGCGTTTAGTCTCTGGCCAGCCGTGTACCTTATCGCATGGATTGATCATCCGCAGGCTTCGTAAATATTAATGGTGGGCTACTTTATGGCGATGTTTCGATAATGTCGATGACAAATTCCATTTGCAAATTTCAAGTGGCGCACCAACAAATTATTCGCTCGTGTGCTCTCTGATAAGATAGGGGCCAAGCCATGCCAGACACTAGAACCTCGAGTGCAGACGCTATTAGCATCATCCGGATAATCTTACCAAATGCAATTTCATGATTGTACTAGCTACAGTTCGACCTACTGCGATTTCTTAAAGATATTTACTACTGTGGCAGATGGGATATATTATTAGTTACTAGAAAAACTTTCGAGTTTCAATACATTTCTTTGAAAATATACATATATAATACAAATACTATATATAAACAGAAAATATATCAATACTGAAAATAAAATTTTCTTTATTTATTGAATATTGATTATGAAATATTCCCAAAAACTTGAACAAAATTATCATCCTACTTTAATTAATTTCACTTATTCTCCATATTCACATTGTTGACTTAATTAATTTTTGTATTTTTAGCTTATTTTCTATTTATATATAACAGCATAATTCTTTAATATATTAAATGTTGATATATTAAATGGTATTTCAAGTTCTATAAACAACACCTTCCAATACAAACTCAAAAGCGTTGCCTCTTACAACATCTGTTTGCCTGACAGGCCCTAAGAAAATGAGCCATTGAACTTAAAACACATGAGTTGTTAGATAGTCACACTGCAAGAGAGAATCCCACAGATAGAGTACAAGAGAGAGAGAGAGAGAGAGAGAGAGAGAGAGAGAGCGAAGTTAAGTAAGAGCAATTTGTAAATATTTTGCTCACTGCTGTTGGGGATTGTGCAATACAGACATCATATCGAGGCTCGCACAGCAACTGTTCCGCTCGATTCTGGGTCTGGCCATGCGCTATAGAGTATACTGTATCCTTATCAGCTAGTCGGAATGGTGAGCGAAGAGCGGAATCGAACGCTCTATAAATGGCGCAAGGCACCAATTGTTGCTTTTAGTTCTTTGCGGTTTGGCCAGGCGTTTGAATCGCTGACAGATCGCCAAATCGGGCCCAAGAGGAGCCAATTTGCCCAACGTTTAACGCGCCAGTCCGTAAATCCTGTGAATCTCGTGAACGAGCAGCCTTGGCTTGATCTGAAATCAATATAAAGATATTTATTCGATTCCAATTTGGATAATGTGTTGTGGTGTGGTGCTGGCATGAAAATGGTGAGTTCAAAGAAACCAAAGACCAGCTGCCCGAACCCGAAACACTTGCAAATGCGTTACGATCCCCTGCTGCCATGCAATGCAATAATCGTATGGGACTGTAGCATAGCATAGCATAGTTATTGTAGTTAGTTGCGGACTTCGCCAACTTCGGGCGGAGAATTTCAGTCTACGCCGGTACAGAACCAGTTATTTCCAAACCGCGATATGCACGTCCGACCATGTGCCCCAATGCTGCTGTTGTATAACGAAATCTCTCTGTTAATCGTTTCGTTTCACTCGCAAAACAAAGGGTACTCACACACTACGAACATTGTAATAAAGGCGTGTAGTCAAGCTGACGATTTCATATATATGCTCGGTATCAACGAAAAGGGCACTAGCATGCCACAATCGCAAAATCTAGCTGAATAGGCAACAAATGCGATAAGACTTTCATAATTTTAAAGAGCTCAATACACTGTTCGAAACATCATCTGAGACGTTTCCTTTTTTCTTCCACAAAAGTTATTGTTTAATATTACGCTATTGTTTATATTTCCTAATGACCTATGTCTAGGGTATCTCTTTGTTTAGCTGCTTGTTACAAAAGTTTTCCCACAGACCAGCTGCTGATAAGGTTATCAATTTGCTAGACGACGACACGTCACATGGGATTTTTTTGCTTCTTCTTTTATTTAACGACTTTAGCAAATATTCATAACTAGAGTTCGACAAAGTGAAGGACGATCGATCACCTTTCGCTTAGCAGGCGGCGCACAGGTGTCCAGCTGCGCCGAGAGTTGATCGCTCACTGCCAAGTTCATGAAACATTTTCAGCATGTTGACAATCGCTAGACGTGCTTTATATATATTTAGCCCCATACAAACAGTATATATACATATCCTCATATATTTGGGATATATAAATAAAACTCAATGACGGACGCCGCGCTTGTTAAGTTTGCTCCGCTTTCCGTGCTAGATTGCCAAAAACAAAAACAAAAAAATTTATAAAAATTTGATTTAAAAAAAATAAGTAATGCGTTATCTTCAATTAGCATCAGGGTCCTAAATGATCTCGGACTGACTAACGCTAAAGAGTAGGAAGTTCAAGTTTCAAGTAGAAATAATCAAACTTTAAACCACCTTGAGGTATGTATAGTTAAGAGCAACGGTGTTTATTATCTACCTCTCGTTTATCAGCTGAACAAACATTATAAATAACAAAGCCAAATAAATTTTACCTAATTTTTTTGGGCTACCGCAAGAAAACGTATTTTTAAAGGCAGCCGCAAAGTATGCAACAGTTTTTTGAGTCGTGAGTAGTTTGTGTATTGATCTTAACTGAATAAAATCAGATGGTAATTACCAAATCCAAATAATTGTTAATATTAAAATAAAACGATTGGAAAAATGGCAGGTATTGGCAAACAAATAAACCCAATTTTGATCCTAATAAAAAATATGAATAATTTTTTAGATCCGATTTTTCATAATTTTTCAAAAGTTATAATTAACTAGGTTGTACTGTACTCACAGTGCATTTAGACATATATATATATATATTCTTTTTATTAGCACATGCATTCGTAGAAATGCTGCATTTGCATATTGCGGAAATAAAGGTTTTCCTATTATTAGATCATTTGAATAAAATAAAATTATATGAAATTCAATTAATTCGAACTTGAATGAATGCTAATCGTGACGGACGAATATAAAATTTAATGAAAATTTATTGGCTACAATTTGCTGGGGAGGTGAAAGAAAGCATAAGAAATTAAATTCATTGAGAGTGATTAAAATATAGTATAGAAGCAAATAATTTCTAATAGATAGAAATATATCATAGATGAGCTCTTATTTTATTATGAATTAGATTCGGATTTACTATAAATGAAATATACTAGAAATAAAAACAAAGTTATTTAAATATTACGATCATTTTGTAAGCTTTTTGATATGTTTTTCTATTATAATATATATATATATATATATTTAAATTTCATTTACATACGTTACTCTGTAAATTAGATTGGATTATATTTGTAGCTCACTTACGGTAATTAGCCAGCTTATTCCAATAGTTATATCATTAAAAAGAGAAGTAAAACTGCAAGATATTGTATGATTTATGACTATGACAAGTAAAACATGTGGCAAAGTGTTCTCAATTTGACTTACAAGTACTCTTAACAGAACATACAAAGAGTTTATTAATTGCAACATTTATCACTAGCCGAGTGCAACAAAGTTGAACAACTGTCAGTCAATTGTAATGCCTTGTAATCCGATGTGGACTGCATATAGTATAGTAGATAGCCTAATCATCAGATAAGGCTTAAAGTCACTTCTATGAGATGTGATTTGATCGGCGCCCACTTTAGACAATTATATTGTCGAAAGAAAGCAAATAATGTATAATAATCTGTACTAAAATTTGCAGTCAATACTTTTTTTTATTTCTTTTTTGATTTTTATTTTTTGTTGCTAATTGTGTGTTTTGACATTTTGGAAAGTGCGCGAATAAAATCTCGTTTGCCTTAACTAGAGGAGCGCACAGCCAGAGAGCAACAAAGTCATGTACTTATGACTGTACAGCAGCAGCAGCAGCAACAACAACAGCAACAGCAACAGAAACAACATAAGCAACAATTAATGAGCGGCGGGCAGCGGGCAGCGCCTTGTAGCGAGACAGCGAGGCAGCGTCCACTTGATTGCCTCGATCTGGCTAGAGCGGTCCAAAGATATATAAATAAGGAAAAGCAACGCACGCGCGTATTAATACATTGGATGTTCGGTTCTAAACGCGCAACGGTCGTACGAATATTGCGCATACGCCGCGTGGCCAATGATTAAAGCTAAACTAAAATAAAGTGTGTGTGCATGTGACAGAGTGTTAACAAATATGGACAATCACGTTGACGAACAGCGCGAACAGCGCCTGGGCCATCGTCGCCAGCCAGCGCTGGGCAAGGCGATGCCCGTGACTGCTTTGCTGCTCAATCTGAATATAACGCAGGGAAACAGACCAAGTCATGCACGCAGCGCATCAGCTGCCCAGCTGGATGAGGATGAGCCGCCGCCACGTTACTTTGACATAGTCGAGGAGCTGCAACAGCCGCCGTCGCCCACAGACAACAAAGCGGCTGAGCCTTTGCTACTAGGTGCTGCCAGGGCAGAGATGCCCTGCCTCAACTGCAGCCAGC
Source organism: Drosophila gaucha (assembly GCA_035045545.1). Classification (NCBI taxonomy): domain Eukaryota; kingdom Metazoa; phylum Arthropoda; class Insecta; order Diptera; family Drosophilidae; genus Drosophila; species Drosophila gaucha. Next base: position 665,005 of record JAWNOY010000176.1, on the reverse strand, counting down.
GCGCGCCTTTGGACTTGAGTGGTCCGGGTCTGGTCATCAATGAGATGTGCCAGCGCTTGTGCAGCGATGAGTGTCGTCGTGGGCTTAGCTTGACTGGCTGTCTGGCGGCCACACAGGATGCACAGCAGCTGCGGCAGGATTTCCTGAAGCAATATGAAATTGCGGAAGCGCTGGCCAAGACCTCGGCAATGACCTCGACAACGCAAATGAAACAGCGTCTCGCCGCACGCAAACTGGAAATGGAAATCGACACACAGGCAGCGGCGGTGGCGGCAGCCACTGAGCCAGCCTGGCTGACCACACCCAGCGGCGAGGCAGCAGCTGCTGCTGCTGGAGACATGTTGCCGCCAATCGCTGATTACGACCAGCCGTTGCCGCGAGATTTGCTGTTGTATCTTGTGAGGTGAGAGAGATAAATGCGAGCGGGCGTGCTCCACACAAAACTTGTTGCTGTTGCTGTTTTTTGTGTTGCTGTTGTTGGTAGCCAGCGGCAATTGCGCTTATAAATCAAGTTCATGGCCAATGCTGACAGAGTGTCAAGTGTTCTTAGCCACTGTCAGGCCTCAATCCACTTGGTTTCAATCAAAAAACATAACTAACCTTGCGCAATTCGTGCGAAAAAAGCAAATTTATAAGCAACAATTACAAGAGCTGCCGCTCTTATCGATGAATGAACTAACTGAGGCAACAACGCTTGATAATGACCTATTGTTCAATTTACAGCTATAAATATATTTATTCAATTAGTTGTTAAAGCTTTTATTGACACCACCATTTGTATTTGGTAGTACAGCACTTACAATGGGCTTAAACCGAAACGACTCCACTTCTTTTTTAAAACCCTTAAACCAAGCCACTTGGCCAATAATAGCTGATATAAAACAGATTTTTTTTAAAAAAATATATAGTTGGGTTAAAAAAAGGGCAAACATTTTGTGGAAAATACAAGTTCAAGTCATCAAGTCATTTTTGACTAAATTTAAATCAACTATCTATATAAAAATGTTAAGAAATTTTAAAATATTGCTTTTTGAAAATCTGAAAAACATTTAAGTGGCTCGAAGCCAGAAAGTTAGCTGTTATTATTCCCTTGCAAAAAGGGTCATAAGTTGGCTACGCATAGAAACAAACTATATTAAGTATAAGTATTTATATATTCGTGATCACAACGACGAGTTGACTTCTTATAGCTAGGTCAGTCTGACCGTCTGTCAGGATCAACGCGAATTCTGCTCATATGTTTTTTTTTACTGCAAGCACTGTATCTCTCGGAATCATCTGAATCGGACGACTATTTTAAATTGTTTCAGCAGGGAGCACTTTTTTGTTTGTTGAGCTTAAAAATCAGTTCTGTGCATTTAGACAAAATGTAGAATTTGGATGAGATACTATCTTAATTACTTTAAAAAAATATTAAGTGAATCTATCTTAAAATAAAATTTTTAATACTTTAAAAATTATCCACTGAATTTATCTTGAGCTCAGATTCTCATTGACTAGGAGAATCCGAGCTCAAGATAGATTCAGTGGATAATTTGCATAGTATTTATTCTGATAGATCTCCTTGATTGTAAGATACATAAGTCTTTTAAAGAAAACATTGAAAGTAATTTCTTACCGCTCTTAAGTTCAATCTGATTTAATCATATTCAGCTATGCATGACAAGTTACGAGTACTCTTTGATTTCTTAATATTTCTCATGCATTAAAAGCGCGTAGAAGCAAATTAAATAATAAGATTGAATTTAAGAGTATATTTGAATATCAAATTTGAGAGGGTTTTATCTAAATTTAGTAAGAAGTTATATTATTAATTTTATTCTTAATAGAATTCGACAGGCAATTCTTAATGTGGAACGGGTTTTATATAGAATTCGATGTCGACAAACTATATATGATAATATATTATCTCTACTTAAAATGCAGCCGCAGCTGCGTGTCAGCATACAAATTGGCGGGTTTGAGAGCTGGTCACGTGGTTAACGATAGCAATGGGTTTCTGGTATTTGGCGTTTGATATCTGTGACGCATTGCAAGTGGTTCAACATGTATAAGTCTACCCTTCCCGAAACTAATCAACTAATTCCTAAACTTTTCCCACAATTCTATTTCTATTCTTTTTAGGAAATACAGCTTGAACCGCGTCTCTTTGACATTGCCATATTGACACTTAATATAAAACATTTCAAGTTAACCTAGTGCTAAGAGCAAGTGAAGCTTAAATCTAAAACCGCGTTCAAATCAAAATTAGACCGATTTAAATATCAAAGACGTTTACTTAATAACTAAACCAACAATAACAGAAAACGAATCCAAACAAAATGGAGTTCTTAATGAAAACATCGCGTTTGATTGTCACAGCGAAGACATTCGCGCGGCGTGTGGCGGTGCCTATACCCAGGTAAAAAGATACAGTATCTTTAAGCAACAGACACTTGGGCCGTTCTCATTACGCATGAAACTGCGTTGTTGTATAAATTGCGCCCGCCTATCCCAGATACGTACACGAATATCTTATATCTTGATACAATATCTTTCGCCTGCAGCATATGGGCGCAGATATGCTGAATATGCGCATTTCGTCTGTCTGCTATTTGCATGCGAGCTCAAATTTGTTTAGGCATAAATCAGTTTGGCCATTAGAGTCATGACCAGAGTCCAGCCGAATGCGAAAAGATACTTTTGTTTTCATTACAATACGAAACGAAAGCGAGACAATGGCGTGCAGCTCCATGTGAATGTGAATGTATCTACATAAAGAATGCTACGCATAAATATTTACAAAGCAGTCAGCTAGCGATGTATCTGAGGCTATTGTTGTTGTTCTGATTGTGCTTGCTGTAGTTGTTGTTGCTGTTGCCGTTGTTGTTATTGTTATTGTTACGTTGCTCATTTTTCGCCCAACTGAGCAACGCACGTGAGTAGAACGTATTGATCTTGTTCTGTATCTTGCAGATACATCTCACTTTGTGTGCGCTCGACTCTATCTATGTGTGCGAGTGTTTCTGTGTGTGTGTTGAAATACTCGTTTATGCGTGTTTGCTCTCTTTCTCTCTCTGTGTGTGTCTCTGTCGCCCTGCCTCGCTCACTCTCTTCTGTGTGTCTGTCTGGCTGATCTCTAATAAAAC